>OY856410.1:1371611740-1372351740 GCA_963693085.1 Alisma plantago-aquatica | reverse complement strand
ACACACTCTGAGCAAATAAAAAGCACGTCCTATGTATGGTTGTACACATGAATCATTGTGTAAAATAAAATTAGTCTAATCCATGCACAAATAGGTAGGACTAGTTTAAGTTCATTCAATATCAAATAAGGTAATGAGAAAATCCAAATGTTATCAAGTGGGCATCACAAAACCATTTATTACTCAAATTCAACCTCCACATGACTAGAAAGTCAACAGATGAAGGACTAGAGCATCTATTCCCAAAATGTTAATCTCAATGCGTGAATGCATAGGTGTAAGAGCTTAGCATACATGAACATATAACAAGATAAAGGCACCAACATAATCTTCACATCCAAAAGAATATTAATAGCAACATTTTTTATTACATAGCTTCAATTACAAATTGAGAGTCACATTATACAAGCATGATCATGTACACTAAACTTGGATCTTACAACAAGTACATCTAAACACTTTCTCACAAACCATCAGCTCCCAAGCTATCTTTGAACCTAAAACATACACGAAACAAGCGGATCAACACAAAAGGTGTTGAGTACAAGGTAGAAAGACACATATACATATGTATTGTTATAACCCCAATTTGTGGGTTCTTTGGTGAGAAATGTAATTTCTCATATTAAAGATAATTGAACAAATAAAGATATGATTTGTTTTGAATAAATGGATTCCCTTCACAATAGCCTTGATTGGTTGCTTTGTGGGCTTTATTGGCTATTGGGCCCAATAACAAGGAAATTCGATTAGTAAATGGATAATTGAATTTTTAAGAAAAGAAATATGTAGAAACCTCTAGAAGGCAAATCCAAAGAGGATTTCGTGCCTCTTGGGTTCCTTGGGTACCAAGGAGTCCAAAGTTGCATAAAGAGGTAATAAGAAAAGAAAAGGTTAATTAAGTATTTCTTTATTAAGAAATAAATTGAAAATAGTGATAAAATGTGGAAAATGAATGGAAAGAGGTATAAATGAGATTTCTTGGGGAAATTTCGTATCCATGAGGTTGTTAATATTAATAGGAATACCAATGAGGAAAATAAAAGAGAAATAAAGAGAAATTCTCAAAAAGAGATATTTTAATGAGAAATAAACAAGATAATGCGAAATAATGAATAAAGATGCATCTAGAAGGATAATAAGTATCCAATAAAAAGAATTTCAAAATAATGGAGTGTCTTGGGATCCAAGGAGTCCCAATAAAGAGGAAATAAGGAGAAAATACCAAAACTTGCAAAATAAAAGATAACGTGATACATTAATAATGAATTTTGTGTTGTTTTTCAAAAGATGGTATTTTCTATTAAAAGAAAACAAGATTTTGGGACAAATAACTAAAAGGCATGAATAAAGAGAATAAGGGAAAGGATTTTCATATTTCTAATTATCCATGCAATAATGAAAATAAAAAGGAATAGAGAGGAGAGAGAATGTTTCTTTTCACGGAAATATTTGGTTTCTTTTTGGGAAAGGACTCTTTGAGTCGTGTATAAGCCAACTTATGGCTTCGTTTCTCTCCCCTATATAAGGGGTAGGATCTGGGATCGAGTTCAGGAGGAAATCCCACTCAGCTCCATCCCTTCTCTTTGCTTCTTACACGTCAAAACCCTAAGCACGGAGTATAGAGAGAACCCGATGCAACGAATGGCCACAGAGTGGCCTGGATGGTAGATTAACGTTTCCACAACGACCACATATGGTTAACCCTCGTCCCTGGGCTCTCCCGTGAGAACTACACCATGGGTGGGCTGCACATGAGCGACGAGTTGCAGGTTGACCTATCACCGACCAGCGGCGTTGGGCATGGTCGGGATGACGCCCCAAGGGTGGCGGAGAGAGGCGAAGCCAGGGGAGGAGTCGGCGGCTGCCATCGGGGACGTGGAGGAGAGGAAACACGACCGCGACCTGCTGTAGGTCGGCCGTTCTTCTCGGTTGCGAGAGGTTGAAGATAAAGGATTAGCGTTGGACGACTTTGCCCTCCGCGGGCCAAGGAAACTGATCACTTAACCCGGGGGCAGTTTGGACATTTCGAAATATTTCAAAACAAGCCAAGCGGATCACGTTGCATGAAGCAGGCTACGTGGCGCCTCCTCATTGGTCCAAAAGTAAGTATTTTTACAAATTCATAACTAATGAACCGTAGCTCTGATCAAGACAAATTATATATGTATTTTGATCAGAAAAATGCAAGGAACCCATTAAAAATAGTTTTATAGCCTGAATCTGATCATAGTTCGAAATATAGTGTAAATTATCATCTTTAATGAATTAAAAATTAAGAAACCCTATCTTGATATGATTAATGTGTTTAATAGGGTTTAATGGATCATTAGAGTTGATGTTAACCTGTTAAATGGAAAAAGGTACAAAAAGGAAGAACTTTGCACATGATTAGTCTAATTTAGAGTTTATATGCTTGAAATTGGAAAAGTACATAAAGTTATCATCTTTAGTGTTTTAATTAAGGGAAAACCCTTAGATTTGATGGTAAATGGTCTTAATGACATAATTCAAGTTGAAATTAACCTGATGTTAATAAAAGTGAGGATAGGATCTAAAAAGATGATCTTTTTATATAATTAGCTTAATTTAGGGTTTCGTGCATGACTATGCATTAATGAGCTTAAAAACCCTAATTTAAGAGAATATGTCTTTTAATTGTTTAAATGTTCAAATCCATGAATAAATAGGGATGTGATGATCCTAAGTCAATAAAAGACTATTAAAATGGATAGTTGAGCAATTAAGGTTCATAAATATGGAAAAGGATATTTTAGGGTTTGTTAACCAAAAGGGGATAAAGTTTGAGAAATTGATCTAAGAAACCCTAATGAATACTAATGAAACCTTAATGCGGATTAGAAACACTAGAAAGTGAATCCAAGTCAGTAAAGTAGTTTCTTGATAAAGTGTGTAATAAATAGAGTACATATTTATTTCAGGAACTATGTGATGATTGAATTACTTTCTTGGATTTGTTGATTGACTTGATTGTATACACATGAAGTATATGTTGAATAATCTGCATGACTCACCAAATCAGGTATGTGGTTATGATTATGAATAACCGCTTTAGGTTTTCCGATGGATTCCCGGATGTTTAATCGCATTGAATGCAACTAAACTGTTTGGATGTTCATATTGCAATTATAAAGTGACTATGACTATCACATAAGGTATACGCCTTCTAGCTCAGATCCTGGTCCCCTCTGTGTTGTAATGGCTGACTTGGTATATGGCTACCTAGAGGGTAGGTCCATCAGGTCATGAATGACTTAGTATATGGTTGCCTAGAGGGTAGGTCCATCAAGTCACCTTTACAGAGGTACCATATAAGTCCTTACAGGGACAACACAGAGTTGTGGATAGGTAGGGATTGAGTAGTTTGGCATAAAACGTAATCTTGATTGTTAAATGATTAATTGAGTGATTATATTGTTAACATAGTTGAACATTATTTGTTTCCCCCACATACCAGCTTCGGCTGACCGACGTTTTGTTTGTCGGCGTTTTAGGTACAAGCCAAAAGGACAAACAGTAAATCGTCATATTGTGAAATACCTGAAGTAAAATACAAGGAGGATTAGTTAGAGTAGAATCCTTAAGTGGATATAATTTAGACATCCAAGTTTTCAAAAAGGTATGCAAAAATTTATTTCCTTACAACTTTCAGTATAGTATGTTAAAATTTGATAATTATTCTTAGTTAATTGCCGAACCTTTGATCTAGAAGTCATGGGTGCGGCTTCGACCTCTCGGTCTCCTTTAATTGGGGGTTATCAGGAGGTGGGGTCGTAACATTTGGTATCAGAGCCTGGGTTCCTCAGTTAACCATTAATAATTATTAAAATTTACAAACTCCATAGAACCCAAGGGAGTTATTAGAGGATTATCCGAAAGAAGGAGGTGTCTAGAAAAGGATCACGACCGGGGGCTGGCAACATTGTTTTCCTCCGCACCGCTAGTCGGAATATGAGGACTCTCGGATCTGTGTGACTGCCTGGCCAAAGTCTTAGGGTATGAATCGAAATAAGATACCTTTAGGACTTTCTCATCTTATTCATCCCTTCTTATCACAAAATTTTGATAAGGACCTAAAGGATTAGGGTTTTCTTTCTTCTCCTCACCCTCTTGAGGTATGGGTAAGGTTAATAAGGTTTAAGGAATCCTCCACCAAATTAATGAAAGACATGTAAATAAGATGTCATGGACATAAGCTTAATAGAGTAAGCGTAAAGGAATAGATACATGCTTAGGCCGTATGACATAAGTTGTCATGTCCTCAGAAGAGACCTGAGGCTAGACCTTCTTGTCAGGAGGATAAGTTAGTCTTAGAGATAGAGATCTCCATTGCAAATAGAGACCTGACACATCCTCTGAGGATGATGTTAACCCTAACCCTAAGTGAAGGTTAGAGAGAGATGAGTTGGACCAGGTGTTTGAAAGGGCATGCCTTTGGAATGCCCTATGATCCATGGGTGACCTAGCACCTTTTGGCAACCCAACCCTGGGAAGGGTCGTTCAGGTTGGGGTAAAGGATAGCCCCTTAGATGATGATGTTAGTGAAGGGCCTTAGAAACCCTATGGACTTGTGCAAGTAGAGTATAGCTGGCACCTAGGGCACATCATGGTGCTGACAGTAGGATGAAACCTTGGATAAGGAATCATGAGGGAGCATAGAAGGTTATGGATGATCTTGAGCAATCATAAGTTCGAACCTAGGCTTCACCCACGTAGAGCATGCTTTTGAGGATGATCCTTCATGAAGAAAGGACCTCTAATGGTGAGGTTGGATGTGGGGTTAGCTCTAGAAAGAGCAGGAGACCCAGTAAGAAGGTTGGAAGCCTAAAACCCTGAATAATGGATGATAGTGGTTGCCTCATGGTCGATCCCTGAAAGTTGATGATACCTTGGTTGTCTTTAGAGGGACCAAACCTAGAGGAAGGATGAGGTTTCTGGCACCTATGTGCCTAGGGTATAAGTGTTTACCTTTTGAGAAAGGAAGAAGATGTTATGTATACCCTGAAGTGGATTTGTAATAGGTTATGAGGCCTTGTACCTTATGGTTTGTCCTTGAGGAAAATCCAACTCTAAGTGTTGCTCGAGTTGGGGGATGACAAGAAGTGCATGTCATGCCTTTTGCATGCTTGGTTCGTGGTTAAGAGATAGGGCATGCAGTTGAACACCTATGAGTGAACCTAGGGTTCCTAGGCCTAAGGGGGGAAGTGGTGTACCTAAGGCTCATGATGAGAAGTTGAGTTCCTATAGAAGAGAGCATGGTACTCCTCATGAATAGAGGAAAAGGGAAGCCCCTTAAGTTTAGGGTAAGTTTGATGGACCCCTCACAGCTAGATTGATGATAAAGGGAGGTGTGAGTTTGATCTAACATTGAGAAAAGAGGACAAGTATGACCTAGCATGGTTCGGTAGGGATCTGCTGTGCCTTAATAGCTTTCTAGGGTTAAGTAGGCTTGTGTGGATGTAAATCCTAGACCTAAGAGATTTTGTGATTGTGGTGTCAAGAGATAGTTTTCCTCCCATCCTGGGAGAGGGACCCCTATGGTAGGGAGCACACCAGTTTTGAGGTAACCTGAGGGGGTTTCATAGGATCTTGAGAGGCTAAGTGAAAGGTACATGGTATGGGAATGAACCTACAGACCCATAGATATCCATCACTATGTGCATAAGGATGTGTTACCATGGAGGTAACCAGTATGGGGCTTGACCAAGGTAGGTAGGTTGCCATGACCCCTATGAAAGGATGAAAGCCAGTCCTTGTATGTAGAAAGAGAGATGATGAAGACTTGGGTAAGGTTCTAACTAAACATGTACTATAATGGTGAATCCTAAGTCTATCCTAGGGTCAGGTAGGGATATGATCGATGAAAGTAGGAGTTGCCTATTTCCCTAATTGCACATGACCATAGGGTCGGGAGGTAACAACTATCATTGTCTGAGGGCCATGGGTTAGGAGATTGATCACCTTCATGAACTCATGGGACCAAAAGGGCAGATGAGTAGGGCACTCTATTGATGCATAAGGGAAGAGGGATGACCCCAAAAGAGTCGGTACCCTATAGACCTAGAGGAGATGACCAAGGATATAAACCTCAGTAGGCTCAAGACTAGTTTTCCATGGAGGTAACTTTGATATCGAAATGTTTGTGATGAAGAGACATATGTGGCATGTTGCAACTTAGATTTAAAGGTGTACTGGAAAGGTGGGATGTACCATCTCTACTCTTGGAACAGGAAGAACTCTGTATTTGGACTGCAGCCAAATGCTTATTTCCTCTTGTTCTGAGAGTGAGAGATAGGACATTACGCATGCCATACACCAAGGATAAGATATGTTGTAGGTTGGAATGTTTCCACAAGGAATGGGGATAGAGAAGATATCTTACCCTGGTAAAGTGAATGATACATGGATGGTTTGCAAACACTAAGAGGAATAAGGTAGTCACCTTATGAGGACGTTTTTATCATGATCTGTGTGGAACTTACAAGTTATATCAGGATGAGTTTGATCACCAGGATGATGAAATCAGAGAGTGTTCTTAATGAAAATAGACATAGAATTTGAGGTGAAATACATGGAAGTGTATGTCTTCAATGTTACCTAATACCTAAGAATGTGAAGTGGTAATGGTTGCACTGGTCAAGATACATCTGACTTGAAGCTAGAAGAGGTTGTTTGGCTAACCCTAAGTTTGGAAAGGAGAGGTGTTTGGACAACACTCAAATGTAACAAGATACGTTGAAAAGGTAAGGGTTGTTTGGTTAGCCAGTTTAGTCCTTGATACAATGAAAGGATGGTGGTAGAACCTCAAGTGCACTTCTTTGGAAAAGAAAGTGATGAAACCCCGATAAAATGGTTTAGGGTTTTGAGGTATTGATCTTGAAGAATAATGACAAATAGGAAAGCATGATTGAAGATCACCATACACCGTGGTAAAATGGCGATAGCACTTTGGATGCTTAAGATAAAGTTGCATGTGGTTTATGACCATGCAAGCCAGGAGGTAAAGGACGAACACCAGTAACCCAATGTATCGGTATAGAGGACAAAAGAGTCCCTGAGAGGGAATGGGAGTTCACCATTATGGATGTTGTGATAAGTCTCCCCTTGACCAAGAAAGGTCGGTATGCAATATGGGTTATGGTAGGTCGCCTTACCTAGATGACACGAGATAGAAAGAGTTCTGTTAAGGGATAGATCTAGTTGAACTACCCATGAGAGAGATGGTTCAACTACACCAGGAAGCGAGTTCAAAGGTTCTTGAGTTTGACCTAAAGGTTCACTTCCATAAAGTGGAAGTAGGTACATGAAGAACTCGATGTTAGTGTAGTTTATCACCCCTAACTATGGTTAGTATGATCCAGACTAAAGGGTCTGATGAGGGCATGTGTGCTCGTTCAGGGTGATATTTGGAGACAGTTCTTGTCCTATGAAAGATGTGACAATGACCACCATAGCCAGTATCGGGTTTTATAAGAAGCTCTATAAGGGAGGTTGTGTCGATCACCACTTCAGTAAGGTGATGTTGGTGAAGGACCACGTGATGGTTATAAAAGGACCACAGTGTGTGTAGATGAAGTCACTTTGATTGTGCAATGGATGAAAGGAGCCTAGAGACGATAAGAGTCATGAGCAGATGCAAAGTAGACTGAGATGCAGTTCACTGTGGGAGATCATGTGATATGAAAATCTGACCCCTCTGAGTTATAGCTAAGAGAGCTGAGTCCCCGATGCATGAGTTCTTTTGATATGGTTTGGTGGAGAAGGTTAAGTTTGACCTTACCTCTCAGGATAAAGTAATGTGGGATGTTTTCCATATGTCCAATTTAGAGCACTATGTGAGGTACCCCGACCATGTGCTGAGCAATGAACCTAGTGAGCCCCAAGGGAGGCTGACATGGCCTGAGTCACCTGTGTAGTTTATAGACGCCAGGATGAAAGAACTCAGAGAAAAGAATATGTGATGATAAAGGTTCTTTGGATGCGCCATGAGTACGGTAAAGCCACATAGGGGCCAATGATGGACATGGAAAGGTCTTATCCTAAAATTGTTTGTTTGCTTGATAGAATTTTGAGGACAAAATTCCTATAAGAGGGGAAGGATGTTATAACCCCAATTTGTGGGTTCATTGGTGAAAAATATAATTTCTCATATTAAAGATAATTGAACAAATAAAGATATGATTTGTTTTGAATAAATGGATTCCCTTCACAATAGCCTTGATTGGTTGCTTTGTGGGCTTTATTGGCTATTGGGCCCAATAACAAGGAAATTCGATTAGTAAATGGATAATTGAATTTTTAAGAAAAGAAATATGTAGAAACCTCTAGAAGGCAAATCCAAAGAGGATTTCGTGCCTCTTGGGTTCCTTGGGTACCAAGGAGTCCAAAGTTGCATAAATAGGCAATAAGAAAAGAAAAGGTTAATTAAGTATTTCTTTATTAAGAAATAAATTGAAAATAGTGATAAAATGTGGAAAATGAATGGAAAGAGGTATAAATGAGATTTCTTGGGGAAATTTCGTATCCATGAGGTTGTTAATATTAAAAGGAATACCAATGAGGAAAATAAAAGAAAAATAAAGAGAAATTCTCAAAAAGAGATATTTTAATGAGAAATAAACAAGATAATGCGAAATAATGAATAAAGATGCATCTAGAAGGATAATAAGTATCCAATAAAAAGAATTTCGAAATAATGGAGTGTCTTGGGATCCAAGGAGTCCCAATAAAGAGGAAAGAAGGAGAAAATACCAAAACTTGCAAAATAAAAGATAACGTGATACATTAATAATGAATTTTGTGTTATTTTTGAAAAGATGGTATTTTCTATTAAAAGAAAACAAGATTTTGGGACAAATAACTAAAAGGCATGAATAAAGAGAATAAGGGAAAGGATTTTCGTATTTCTAATTATCCATGAAATAATGAAAATCAAAAGGAATAGAGAGGAGAGAGAAGGTTTCTTTTCACGGAAATATTTGGTTTCTTTTTGGGAAAGGACTCTTTGAGTCATGTATAAGCCAACTTATGGCTTCGTTTCTCTCCCCTATATAAGGGGTAGGATCTGGGATCGAGTTCAGGAGGAAATCCCACACAGCTCCATCCCTTCTCCTTGCTTCTTACACGTCAAAACCCTAAGCATGGAGTATAGAGAGAACCCGATGCAACGAAAGGCCACAGAGTGGCCTGGATGGTAGATTAACGTTTCCACAATGACCACATATGGTTAACCCTCGTCCCTGGGCTCTCCCGTGAGAACTACACCATGGGTGGGCTGCACATGAGCGGCGAGTTACAGGTTGACCTATCACCAACCAGCGGCATTGGGCACGGTCTGGATGACGCCCCAAGGGCGGCGGAGAGAGGCGAAGCCAGGGGAGGAGTCGACGGCTGCCATCGGGGACATGGAGGAGAGGAAACACGACCGCGACCTGCTGCAGGTCGGCCGTTCTTCTCAGTTGCGAGAGGTTGAAGATAAAGGATTAGCGCTGGACGACTCTGCCCTCCGCGGGCCAAGGAAACTGATCACTTAACCCGGGGGCAGTTTGGACATTTCGAAATATTTCAAAACAAGCCAAGCGGATCACGTTGCATGAAGCAGGCTACGTGGCGCCTCCTCATTGGTCCAAAAGTAAGTATTTTTACAAATTCATAACTAATGAACCGTAGCTCCGATCAAGACAAATTATATATGTATTTTGATCAGAAAAATGCAAGGAACCCATTAAAAATAGTTTTATAGCCTGAATCTGATCATAGTTCGAAATATAGTGTAAATTATCATCTTTAATGAATTAAAAACTAAGAAACCCTATCTTGATATGATTAATGTGTTTAATAGGGTTTAATGGATCATTAGAGTTGATGTTAACCTGTTAAATGTAAAAAGGTACAAAAAGGAAGAACTTTGCACATGATTAGTCTAATTTAGAGTTTATATGCTTGAAATTGGAAAAGTACATAAAGTTATCATCTTTAGTGTTTTAATTAAGGGAAAACCCTTAGATTTGATGGTAAATGGTCTTAATGACATAATTCAAGTTGAAATTAACCTGATGTCAATAAAAGTGAGGATAGGATCTAAAAAGATGATCTTTTTATATAATTAGCTTAATTTAGGGTTTCGTGCATGACTATGCATTAATGAGCTTAAAAACCCTAATTTAAGAGAATATGTCTTTTAATTGTTTAAATGTTCAAATCCATGAATAAATAGGGATGTGATGATCCTAAGTCAATAAAAGACTATTAAAATGGATAGTTGAGCAATTAAGGTTCATAAATATGGAAAAGGATATTTTAGGGTTTGTTAACCAAAAGGGGATAAAGTTTGAGAAATTGATCTAAGAAACCCTAATGAATACTAATGAAACCTTAATGCGGATTAGAAACACTAGAAAGTGAATCCAAGTCAGTAAAGTAGTTTCTTGATAAAGTGTGTAATAAATAGAGTACATATTTATTTCAGGAACTATGTGATGATTGAATTACTTGCTTAGATCTGTTGATTGACTTGATTGTATACACATGAAGTATATGTTGAATAATCTGCATGACTCACCAAATCAGGTATGTGGTTACGATTATGAATAACCGCTTTAGGTTTTCTGATGGATTCCCGGATGTTTAATCGCATTGAATGCAACTAAACTGTTTGGATGTTCATATTGCAATTATAAAGTGACTATGACTATCACATAAGGTATACGCCTTATAGCTCAGATCCTGGTCCCCTCTGTGTTGTAATGGCTGACCTGGTATATGGCTACCTAGAGGGTAGGTCCATCAGGTCATGAATGACTTAGTATATGGCTGCCTAGAGGGTAGGTCCGTCAAGTCACCTTTACAGAGGTACCATATAAGTCCTTACAGGGACAACACATAGTTGTGGATAGGTAGGGATTGAGTAGTTTGGCTTAAAACATAATCTTGATTGTTAAATGATTAATTGAGTGATTATATTGTTAACATAGTTGAACATTATTTGTTTCCCCCACATACCAGCTTCGGCTGACCGACATTTTATTTTTTGGCATTTTAGGTACAAGCCAAAAGGACAAATAGTAAATTGTCATATTGTGAAATACATGAAGTAAAATACAAGGAGGATTAGTTAGAGTAGAATCCTTAAGTGGATAGAAGTTAGACATCCAAGTTTTCAAAAAGGTATGTGAAGATTTATTTCCTTACAACTTTAAGTATAGTATGTTAAAATTTGATAATTATTCTTGGTTAATTGCCGAACCTTTGATCCAGAAGTCATGGGTGCGGCTTCGACCTCTCGGTCTCCCTTAATTGGGGGTTATCGGGAGGTGGGGTCGTAACATGTATGGTTTGCATAATTTGAAAGATTTGTAGAAGTAAACGAGTAAAAATAAACAAGTTAAGTACTTAGAAAAATGAGAACCCATGTTTTAGTTCATTTTCCTCCAACTATACTAATATCATCCTATATCATAAGGCCTTTGACCATAATCCCATTGGAAGGGTCTGTGAGGGTGTTTAGGGCATAATGCTATTCACTAAGTTTGTATATCGACATGGTCCTCCCTATCTTGACAACTCAAGTAGGATGCCCAACATTGTGTCCTTACCCTGAGAATATTGGAAGATGCACAAGGTTTGTATAATGGAATTCTATATTATGTGTTCAAGTTAAAAAGTCAATGAGACAAACATAAAGTATGATACTACAATGCTACATGTCAATATGTGCAAGTAACCAAGCATACATACATATCAAGTTGCAAACAAGAAATCCATAATCTTATAATTATTAAAGTCTGTACTTGATTCAAATATTCATAACCTAATGTATTCTTAATCATCTAGCTACTAGAAACACTTGATTAAGAACAAATTTACATGCATGTATTAGATTCTCATCATTAACCCGAGATGGATCCATTTTTAGGGTTTTATCCAGGTTAGGTTCCAAGTTGGTTATTAGTGCATTTGATGATCTCTTTAAGGTTCCATATATTTTTGGGATTATTTCAAAGATTTGTGTTAGTTATGCACATTTAGGGCCAAAAGCTCACAATAGGGCAAACAAGACTAAGGTTCATCAAGTCAAGGGATCCAAGTATAAAATATGATTTAGATAAAAATATATGGACATAAGAAGCATATATCAAGATTAGTGGATGTCCTTATAGGGTCTAGGCATCCTAAGATTCAACATTATCAACATGCATTCCAAAACCCTAAGTTACCGATATATTGAGATGTGTGTAAGTGCATTAAATGTTCAAGCTATACCATGATCAAATATTAAATATGATCAAACTTAGTCAAATTTTGTGCTTTTAGAAAAATAGCAAAATATGAAGAAGCTTTAGGATTCAAAACTGTACACAAAATGTAGGTTCCGTCGAGGTGATCAGTTTGATACATTATATACCTATATTTAGAATAGGGGGCTACAAGTATGTTGGAAGAGAGGGGTGTTTTACCCTTGATATTATGATGCATCTCATCCTTCTTCGCTCGATCTAGTGTTGGTGTTTTGGGGTAGTAGGCCGCGGTCCCAGATTGCCACAAACCGGCCCATCAACAAGGGGCGTCGGCCGATGGCTCGTGGCTACTGGGTCTCTTGACCACTGTTGACCTGGATCAACAGTCACTGACCATCATTTCCTCAAGGACACGACCCAAGGTCTTGCTGGAAGCACTACAAGAAAACTCCACACCTGAGGTAGATGGTAATGAGGAAGGGGGCTAGGGGGTTCCCATGAACATGAAGCCCATACTCGGGTTATCCCTACAATTTATGAGACTATGGAGGCATGAGGTTGTGGCGGATGAGAAGTTCCAAATAGCAAAACCATGGTGATGGCCATATATATGTTTAACAAAGGAGGAGAAGAAGTTGTGTTCTATGTCACAAAATTACTTGGAGATAAGGGAAAAAGAATGAGAGTGAAGAAACAAAACAAATTGGGGTGTTAATTGTGCGAATTTGGAGTTAAACATTGGTGATTGAGTGAAGAAAAGTAGGGTAAGGTTGTGACAGTGCCACCCCCTTTGGAGACATATATGGAGGTTCATGAAGACCTCCCGACCATTGGATCGTACGTGGTTGATTCAAGGGACATGTTCAAAGGGCCAATATTAGACGAGACATGTGCAAAAGTTGATATTGATGACTTGGAAGCCCAGGGGGTGTAACATCCTAAATATTTTTGAGGTATATAGCCCGTATGGTTTGATACAACCAAATAGATCTCATGAAAATAATAAAATATGCAAAGGAGAATTGTAAATGTTATCTTCTCTAAAAAATAGACATTAATGGAAGGATGGTTATCATGAAGCTTGGGACCATAGACAAAATCTAGAAAATATTATCTCAAGTACATGATAAGTGACTAAACCATATTATAGGATATATGCGACTATATTTTATTTATATATGTAGCCAATTGAATTTCTTAGAACTTGTTCTTCTCACATGAACTTTCCTTGATTATGGAAATGTGTATTTAGAGGTAATATCAACATTTAGATATAAGTGGGTGTTTTGACAGAATATATTAATTACACAATCACATTAGTAATAATTGGAAGTGATTAGTGTCCATAGATACAAAAATGATACTTTGGATGGGAGTGTTGATTTCATGATCTTGATATTGATATGATAATTATCTAAGAAATTGTCAATAGGAGGAGCCAAGGCGATAGAAGGCTTCTGCCTTTATGTGTTGGAAGTTGGTACATACATGTTCATGGACTAAATTTTAGTGTTTGGAAACTTGTGGTATATGACATCATGTACATGAGCATCCCAATTCTTTATGACTTACAACTACTAATATCCCAAGACCTTTGGACATGGATTGATGGGATTTAATCTCTCCCTTATACACTTCAACATCTAGGAGGTAGGTGCAACTACCATAGCACGTCTAATTCTATTCCTAAGAACAATTATGAAGTGCTTATCCATGGTGATGGATATAATAATTGAACTTGGGAAGAAGATCCATAGCACAATCTCAACACACATGAAACATGAATGAGAGCATTAGAGACGATCATGGCCTGAAGGATTTTAACAAAGGCAACTCTGCCTTTACTGACTTTGACATATTACCTACATGTCCAATCGTCATGGAGGCACATTGGTGGCCCTTCAAGTATGCCAACACACCTCTAGTCAAGAGATATTGGACTTAAGGAGAGAGATAGGGCTTATCGAAGGCAAGCTACATATCACCCTAATCTAGATGAAATTGTAGAAGCAAGCATTCCCTTTTGTGACGTTCAAGACAAAATAGAAGGAAGATCCATTTTCAGCCACCAATAGAGATGTTGTGTGGCCTTAGTGAGGCACAGAAGAGCAGTGACCCTAGGCCACCACAAGATCTCAACACCAGTTCTGGCACCAGCTGATGATCACCAGATTTGGGATCATGAGCACGATGCTCTATTTCGTAGAGCAAATAGAGACATGCACAACATGAGATCAGGGGGCTTTACCCTTTGCAGGTCTACTGGTAAGTGAAGGCATGGATCCATCCCAATGATCTTCTTAACCCTTTATGAAGTGAGAAACTCACAGGGATAATTTGGTCATAGCAATTAGATCAATATCTAACGATACTAGAAATAATAAAAAGGTATAATCTTATTTATTTCATATATGGAAAACTCTAAGTCTATTTTTGACCTACAAGGTATCAATTTAAAGAAAACAATCATGAATAATTTGTACTAGAAAACATTCATGCATAATTTGTACTATGTCACTAAATATGGACCTAGATGCATATAATATAATGATGCTCATAGAAGAGCTATTGCTTGTTAATTAATGATGACACTAGTACAAAAATGGGTTATAACGTCACTACATGTAGGGTCAGTTTTTCCAAATAACTGACCTTATATGTCTAAAAAAAACATGGGCACCACTTAAGACATCTTGGGTCAGTTTTCTTAAAAACCCCGAACTTGTAGTGTAACTCTATAGGGCCAGTTTTCCAAATAACCGACCTTATATGTCTATAAAAACGCAGGCACCACTTAAGACCACTACGGTCGCTTTTTTTAAAATAACCGACCTTGTAGTGTATCTCTATAGGGTCGATTTTCATAAAATAAGCGACCTTATAGACAATTGGATTAGAAAGCCAATTACAGTTTCCCGCGGAAAAAAATTGCTCGATTTTGGCTTCGGGCTTCGATCTATACGGTCTGTTTTTCCAAATAACCGACCTTATATGTCTACAAAAAACGCGGGAGACATCTTGAATCCAGTTTTCCTTCACGCATGTATAAACACCTCTAGGGTCGGTTTTTCCTTATGACTGACCCTAGAAGTCCCTTCGGTCGACAATATTGTCGAACGAGATGAATTTTGGATCCAATTTAGTTCACACATGTATAAGTACCTCTAGCGTCAGTTTTTTTTACTTTTAACCGACCCTAGAGCTCCCCTCGGTCGACGAATTTGTCGACCGATAACCTCTCGGTTGACAAATTCGTCGACCGAGAAGGAGCCAGATTTCACGTGTATAAGCACCTCTAGGGTCGGTTTTTTCCTTATAACCGACCCTAGAGGGCTCCTCGGTCGACAATATTGTCAACCGAGATGAATTTTGGATCCAGTTTAGTTCACGTATGTATAAACACCTCTAGCGTCATTTTTTTTAACTTTTAACCGACCCTAGAGCTCCCCTCGGTCGACGAATTTGTCGACCGATAACCTCTCGGTCGACAAATTCGTCGACCGAGAAGGAGCCATATTTCACATGTATAAGCACCTCTAGGGTCGGTTGTTTCCTTATAACCGACCCTAGAGGGTTCCTCGATCGACAATATTGTCGACCGAGATGAATTTTGGATCCAGTTTAGTTCACATATGTATAAGCACCTCTAGCGTCGGGTTTTTTACTTTTAACAGACCCTAGAGCTCCCCTCGGTCGACGACTTTGTCGACCGATAACCTCTCGGTCGACAAATTCATCGACCGAGAAGGAGCCATATTTCACGTGTATACCATCTCTAGGGTCAGTTTTTTCCTTATAACTGACCCTAGAGGGATCATCGGTCGACAATATTGTCGACCGAGATGAATTTTGGATCTAGTTTAGTTCACGCATGTATAAGCACCTCTAGCATCGGTTTTGTACTTTTAACCGATCCTAGAGCTCCCTCAGTCGACGAATTTATCGACCGATAACCTCTCAGTCGACAAATTCGTCGACCGAGAAGGAGCCAGATTTCACGTGTATAAGCACCTTAGGGTCGATTTTTTTTCCTTATAACTGACCCTAGAGGGCTCCTCAGTCGACAATATGGTCGACCGAAATGAATTTTTGATCCAGTTTAGTTCACACATGTATAAGCACCTTTAGTGTCAGTTTTTTACTTTTAACCGACCCTAGGGCTCCCCTCGGTCGACGAATTTGTCGACCGATAACCTCTCAGTCGACAAATTTGTCAACTGAAAATGAGTTTGAGTATTTTTAAATAACCCGAAACGGGCACCGCTTATCTCTAGTGTCAGTTTGTTTGTTTTAACCGACGTTACAAGTCGTGTCTCTCCGTGAAATGGCCAAAACCTAGTCTTTCTCTCCCGCAAAACAAAAATTTCATTCTCTTTTTCTCTCCCGCGGCGCTGATACCTTTTCTTCTTTATCTGCTTGTGTCATTCCGCCACCGATACCTTCTCTGCTTCTCTCCTACATCATCACTTTTCAGTATTGCCGTGCCGGTAAAGCCTTTGCCAAGAAGCTCATCGTCATGTTCGAAGAGGATCGTGGTGTCCGTGAAGCCCTTGCCAGCTCTCCGTGCCGCCAACGCCTTTGCCTCCTTTCCACAAAGAGAGCTCGTCGTCGCCGCCTCTCTACACTTCCACGAAGATCGCCGCCTCTCCGTGAAGGTCGTCTCATCCTCCACGAAGGTCGCCGCCGTTTTCAAGTAAGGTCGCCACTTCCCTCGTTCCCGCTGCCATGGTAGCGACCAGGTCCACTCTCGGTCAACAATATTGTCGACCGAGAGTCCACCTGCGCACAACATCCAGGTCCACTCTCGGTCAAGAATTCGTCGACCAAGAGTGGACCTGGACGCCGCGCGTAGGTGGGCTCTCGGTCGACTAATTGTCGACCGAGAGTGGACCTGCGCTCCTTTAACTACACAGTTATATTGTTTTTCCTGGATATGTGTACTCCTAGATTGACACTTTAGGGTTGATGCATGATATGTGTACTCCTAGATTGACACTTTAGGGTTGATGCATGATGTTTAACTTAATATATAAATATGAAAATAATGCATTTATATATTAACTTAGAAACTCGTTCAAAATTTACTCATTAGGAGGAAACTTTGGATAGTCCCCGGTTTGCGACTGTTTTTGGATATTTAATCTCACTTAGGATGTAACTGTATAATGTATGTTTAGTTTTGTAGAAAATTTCAGTAGGATTTCCTCATTTATTCTCTGGGTACATATGTGAGTGGTTATTTGCCATTTACATTAGTATACTTGGAGAACTTAGGGGAAATGCTGCTGAAATTTTCTTCAAAACTAAACATACATTATACAGTTACTAGTGAGATTAAATATTCAAAAATGGGATAGGTGGTACACTTTAGTATATAAGTAATTAACTTTCTATCAATAAAAACTACATATTATAGTATCAATATTAAACGGTTAGTTTTATAATTAATTTTAATGTGATATAGAAAATGGATCAAAGTTGGATGTCTATCAAGAACCGTTGCAGTCCAGAGTTTGCCAAAGGTCTTGATAAATTTATCAGATTTGCTGAGGAACATAGGAAACTACCTACAGATAGGCTATATTGTCCATGTAGAAATTGTTGTAAGAATTTGAAAGTTGATACTGGAGAGGAAATTAAGAATCATGTCATATGCAATGGGATCATACAAGGTTATAATGAATGGTATTGGCATGGAGAGAAATTTAATTATGGATCAGAAAATGTCGATACTAATAGTTGTGGCATAGAAGATATAGATAATGATGATAATGTTAATGATGAACCGATTCAAGATGACCAGATTCAGGATGATATGGTTGATGAGATGCTATGTAGTTGTCGGGACAATGTCATTGATCCACCTTCTTTATTTGCAAACATTGTCCATGATGCTGAAAAATCATTATATAAGGGTTATACTAAGTTCCCAAGGTTGAGTGCTGTGATGCGATTATATACTCTTAAAGCTCAAAACTGGTGGAGCGATAAGAATTTCAATTCACTATTGTCTTTGTTAAAGGAAATTCTTCCTGAAGGCAACGAGCTTCCAATTTCAACATATCAAGCAAAGAAAATAATGTACCTAATGGGAATGGAGGCTAAGAAGATTAATGCATGTCCAAATGATTGTGTGTTATTTCAGAAGGACTATAGTAATTTGATAAATTGTCCAAAATGTGGTGCGTCAAGGTATAAGACCACAAATTCAACTAAGGCTAAAAATGGCTCTCCTACCAAGGTGATGTGGTATCTACCAATAATACCACGATTTCAATGCTTATTTGCTAATACAGAAGATGCACAATGTGACAAATCTCTATACAAGAAGAGGTTAATATTTTGGGATCTTCCTTATCGGAGATCTTTGACAATTAGACATTGCATTGACATCATGCATGTTGAAAAAAATATTTGTGATAGCATCATTGGTATGCTATTGAACATACCAGGAAAGACTAAAGATGGCATCAAATCTAGAAAAGATTTAGAATTAATGGGTATAAGAAAAGAATTATCAGTGGAGATCAGGGATTTCCGCACATATTTACCACCAGCTTGTTACACTTTGTCAAAGAAGGAGAAAAAGACTTTCTGTGAGTGCTTGTATAATATTAAGGTTCCACAAAGATACTCTTCTAATATTCATAGATTGGTATCAATGAAGGATCTAAAGTTGATAGGTCTCAAATCTCACGATTGTCACACCTTAATGCAACAAATTTTACCTGTGGCTATTCGATCTATATTGACGAAGCATGTAAGGTTTGCAATCACAAGACTCTGTTTCTTCTTCAATGAAATATGCAACAAAGTGATACATCCTGATACTCTCGATAAATTATAGAAAGATGTAATTGTTACCATGTGTCAGCTTGAAATGTACTTTCCTCCTTCATTTTTTGATATCATGGTTCATCTTGTAGTACATATTACAAGGGAGGTGAAGATGTTGGGTTCAATTTTCTTACATTGGATGTATCCATTTAAACGCTACATGAGTGTTTTTAAAGGTGATGTTTGGAATCGTTATCGTCCTGAAGGGAGTATTGTTGAGGGTTACGTGGCTAGGGAGGTGATGGACTTTTGTAATGATTTTTTGAATTGCAATGAAACTTCTAGCGATCTAAAAAATTCCCATCACACTGGATCTTATTGTGGAAAAGGAACTATGG
Source organism: Alisma plantago-aquatica (assembly GCA_963693085.1). Classification (NCBI taxonomy): domain Eukaryota; kingdom Viridiplantae; phylum Streptophyta; class Magnoliopsida; order Alismatales; family Alismataceae; genus Alisma; species Alisma plantago-aquatica. Next base: position 1,372,332,308 of record OY856410.1, on the reverse strand, counting down.
GAGGACGAGTGAAAGGAATCATTCGTGAGTTATGGGAACAAGCGCATTTGTATATTTTACACAACATCGATGAAGTTAGTAGCTACATCATAGAACACAATGATCTTATCAAGAGAAATCATCTGCGATCCAGTTCAATGTGGCTTGCAAGAGAGCATAATCGAACATTACTAAGAAAAGTAGAGGTCCCACACTGATGCGTAGGCTGCAAGAGCTCAGGGCTAAAGGGGACAAATTGCCAGTCCAGTTTGATATCATAGGAGCACCTGTTGGGGAACATGCTAGTGTTTTCAAGCATTACATAGGGGCGACCGCACGCAGTAAGGTGTCAATAGATATAGAAAATTGGCATGATGTTCCTAATGCCAAAAAAGACCTCATATGGAAAGATATATCTGTGAATGGAAGTGATATTATTTTAATATGTTTTTTATCTATTGATTCTAATTTAGTTTGCTTGGAATTAATTCCTTTTCAAAACAACATTATTAATTGCTTCTTTTGTATGTATAGGGTGTTTTTCATCTAAATGAAAAAGATCACAAGAAAAGAGTGCTACAACATTGTGGTGTACGATGGAGGGGTTTTAAGATCTATCTCGTAAGGGAATTTATAGATAATCCTAAATAAAAGAAGAAAGCAAAAAATGTATATATTTTTATAGATCCTGAGGTGTGGGAAAGATTTGTTGCAGCTAGGAGATTGGAAGAGTTTCAGGTAATAAAGATTGTGATGTATTGTATGAATCTTTAATTTTATACAATTAAGGAGGTGAATCTTTTTATACATGTTTTCCAAGTCTAAATTGCAATACCTCATTTTAAATGATCAGGATATCCACCAAGCTCAAAAGGAAAGACGGGCCAAAATGTGCATGACCATCGCTTGGGGCCCGGTGGTTATGCCTTCCGCCGCCAACTACAAGAGAAGCAATCCTCTTCTGGAGAAGAATCTAGTACAACTCAAGTTGAGCGTCCACCCTGACACTTGACATGGATTGATGTTAGAAAGAATCGAGCATGTGAAATTGTCAACCCTGCAACTAAGGAGTTGGCACAAAAGATGGTAGGTTTATCCCAACTAAGTAAAGAGTAACTCCCACAAACTTAGATTTATTTATATCTAATTGATATTGTGATTTAATATTTTTATTAACTATGAATAGATTGATCTCCACGAGCAAAGGAAGGAAAGAAAGTTCATCCCAACTGGCCACATGGATGAACTATCAGTTGCTCTTGGTACAAAGGAGCATCCTGGCCGTGTTAGGGGATTAGGAGCTGGCATAGGATTCAAGTCTTATTTTGGCCCTTTGTAATCTAAAAGAGGTCGTGCAGGAGGTCTTACACAAGAGGAGGTTGAAGCATTAGTAGTGCAGAAAGTAAAAGAAATAATGTCTTCATTTCAGCCTACTCAACCTTGTCAACCTATTCATACTGTGTGTCTCTCAAGTGATGAGGTACAAGCCCATGCTCCAATTGTAGAAGGTCATGGGAGCACTCCCGATGACCCACCACAACAATCTGTAGTAAGTTTTTGTTCTATATGTTGTGTTATTAGTATGATATATATATGATAATATATATAGTTGTAACAGGTATCTGTTCTACTACTTCTTACGTAACTTATATTATTTCAATCTAGGTTGGTATGAACTGTAAACTTGCAGTGGAGGTTTCAGAATATAATGTTGTGGTAGCGGGCAAGGTGTACAACCTTGGTGGTACATTGCATTGTCAACAAATTACTGATGACATTTGCCGTGTGTCCATCCATATTGTGTATGACGGAATGGGGGACAAACCACTACCCATACCTAATCCTGAATATAGTACAGTTGAAGAAGCTGAGGGTGCTATGGTGGGTTGGCCTAGACACTTGGTTATCAATGACAAGGTATACCTTATTTCTACCATATTTTCATATTCGACTGCATATATGAACTCATGTAATATAAGTATGTAATTTAATTAACAAGTTTGTAAACCAAAAAGTAAAAATTCTACTAGTCTTCCTCCTATGCCCAAGCCATCTTTCATTCCTGAAGCTACATTGACGAATTGGGAAGCAAATGTAAATGTTTGTGTCGATACTTAGCCAACCAAAGCTCGGGATCACATATGTTGGTCAATTTAACAGAAGATGCAGCTGGGAGGGACTTTGAGAATTTTATTTTTCTTGATGATATTATAGAGTTGTTTCGGTATGATTGGCTACATACTTCGATAATAGAAGTATGTATAAGGTAAGGATCTATCAATATATATATATATATATATATATATATATATATATATAATTCCAATACACATTTTTAGCTTAGTTCTATATATGGAAATAATTACAAATGTTTTATAACCATTTATATACTGAGATCACAAACCTTGATATAAGGAATGTTGGATTCTTAGTTCCTTCAATCACTAGTCAAGTGGAGACAAATTTTAAGAATGTGAATGAGTACTTCTCTACTGCATTCAAATATTTTACTAGTGAGGGGAAAGAAATTATCCTAATTCCTTTTAACGTCCAGTAAGTATTATTATTTAATATAATTTAATAATGAATAAAATTATTTATTTTAATGTTTGTTTTATTCTTACTCAGAGCTAGACATTGGGAATTAGTGGTGATTGCCCATAAATTGATGACTCTTTATTATCTTGACCGAATGGGTAAAACAACAAGGAGTCACAAACTGAAATTGTCAGCTATGGAGTAAGCATATATTTAGTCAATGCTTCAAGATGATATTTCTGTTTAAAATTTTTATTTTACCAACTATCATTTAATTGATAGGGGTATAAAGGCTTTTCGTGATGCTGGAGGACAAATACCCACAAAATTAAAGACATTGACTTTGAAAAATGTCAAGGTAGCTACTTTGACAACTACTTAGTCTTATATGTATTAATTTTCAATTCTAATATGTCAACTCTTATAGTCTTATCTCAACTGTTGTTTATAGTAGTTTACTAACATTAAGTATAATTCGTTATTTGTAGTGTCCTATGCAAAATAATGACTGGGCTTGTGGCTACTATGTAATGAAATATATGCAAGCTATGTCAAACAAGCATCACATGACATTCAGACTATAAGTCAGGTAATAAAGAATAACATCATAAATTTACAAGTGATTGTAGTCATTTTATAAAATATTAGCATGTGCATTTTCTGTTACAGATCTTTACAACTCATCCATACACACTTGTGGACTTGAATGAATTATGAGAAGAGTGGTCAGATTCTTTTCTAAATGAAGTCAATATAGCATTGGATTAAATATGTCAGCTCCATTTATGTATGTGGTTTGAGTACCCTTTCATATTTACTTTTGTATCTGATTAATATCATCTCAGACTTGCAATCTATCATTTTGTAAATTATGATCTGATTATGAATCATTTTTGTCATGAATGTGTGGTTTTGAATGGTGACGGTTGAGCATCAATGCTCCCCTCTCCCAGAATATATGAATCTTCTTGTTCTTCTGTTCTATTTTATTTTCTGTAGAAATTAAAAAAAAATTGTAACTTCTAGCGTCGATTTTTTAAACAACCGACCCTAAAGATTGAATAACCACTTCAGTGTAATCCTCGATCGAGAAATTTTTTGACCGAAATATAATTTCTAGCATCAGTTTTTGTAAAATATCGACCCTAAAGGTACTCTATAAGGTTGATTATTTATAAAAACCGACCCTAAAGATAGAATAAACATTTCAGTGTACCTCTCGGTCAACAATATTTTCGATCGAAATATTTTCAGTCGACAATTTTCTCGATCGAGAGAGTTTACAGGGTCGGTTTTTTTGGAATAACTGACCCTAAAGATTGAATAAACATTTCAGTGTACCCCTCGTTCGACAATTTTCTCGACCGAGGGGTACACTGAAATGTTTATTCAATTTTTAGCGTCGATTATTCCAAAAAAATCGACCCTATAAACTCTCTCGGTCGAAAAAATTGTCGACCGAAATATTTTTGGTCGAAAATTTTCTCGACCAAGGGGTACACTGAAATGTTTATTCAATTTTAACCGTCGGTTATTCTAAAAAAACCGACCCTGTAAACTCTCTCGGTCGAGAAAATTGTCGACTGAAAATATTTTCAGTCGACAATTTTCTCGACCGAGAGAGTTTACATGGTCGGTTTTTTTGGAATAACTGACCTTACAGGATTCTTTTTTCTCGCCTGGGTCAGATTTTTTACAACCTTTTACGTCGGTGTTTACTCTGTAAGGTCAGTTTTTTACCACTTAGGAGTCGGTTATAAAGTAACGCTACAGGCTTAAAAAAACCGACGCTACAGACCATTCCTGTACTAGTGTGATTACCTAGTGTTAATACCATACAATGGATGTTACATACATAAAATTTGCCTTGGGAAACATGATGATGTTTAGAACCTATATAATTCCTATGACCATGATGTATGGTACGAGATTCACCTAATTATGTGAATGGCAACTAAATCAGGGGTATTAACCCTAATAAAAATTGAGGCAATGACATGATGATAAGTAAAGGCCCTAAACATCAACATAAGATTAGTTGAACATATGAAACATGTTGATAACCTTTTATATCAATATAAATGTGTATGTGGAATGAAGACATGTCTATACTCATACACATCTAAGATTAGACATGAACTCTAATTAGACCTAAGAGGTCTGCATTTTGGGTTAATGAATATTCATGAATTGTTCATGATATATTCAAGAACTAGTGTTTTGACTTAAAGGTTCGAGAAATAGACTTAGGTTGCTACAACAGAGGTAAGTGATCATGCCTTGGGTTTTATTATCTTGCATCATCAAGTTTTGCTGGCTTATCATTACATTATACATTATATCATGTGACACTTCAATGATTTAAGAGGTATATATTATATGCACATATTGTTAAGAGTTATTGCATACATGTTTATATGTTAAAATAAGATTATTTAATAATTATACCTCTTCATGTTTAAGATTATTTAATAAATTATGGATGAAAACCCTAAGTAAGATCAGTTTAGATCTGAATAAGAATAAGATTTAATAATAAGACCCTATCTCATGAACATTTTATGGAAGCTTGGTCTCATGATCCCCTTGACGTGCATGATATTGCATTGACAAATTCACTAGGGGTGAAATTCCTAGAGTTTACATTAAACAACGTATAATAATGACCACCCACAAATGAATGAGTCTTATCATAGTATAATTAAGGATCTAACCTAAATGACACAATTTTTGAGAATGGATTGATCAATTTAAGAAACTAGGAAGGGTATTTAATACAAGAAGGGATTTGGTTGATTAAAACTTAGATGCAAGAATAAAAGTATGGATAAAATCAAAGATTATTATATGGATTTATACACTAGAGGTGAGTGGTTTCCACCACCACTGTTTACTTATATTCTCTCACTACATCACAAACATGCATAAACAACATTATGGAGGCTAGGTAAATCCATCTTTTGACGTTAGGATTTGTCATGGACAAATATCACCCTAGGCTCACTGTCGCATAACCTAGAGATACTATATCTTTATCCCCAAAAAACACCTATCTGAGTTCTCATCAAGAGTTCAATAAGAACCAATCAATATCCTAGATATTGGGTTTAAAGTTCTCTTCACCCAAGATCATGACAAACTTGTAAAACTACTGGCCGAACAAGCATACACACATAAAAGTGATTAATTCAACATGTCATATAGTCCATACAAGCATTGATGCATTAGAAGGACAAAAGCAAACAGTGGGGCTGTAGGGAAATAGGGCACAAATATAGGAAGCAGAAACAAGAATTTAATTATCCATTTCCCAAGAACAACAAGATTGCGTAAACAAAAATGTATCTAGGGAGGAAAGGTTGCAAGGTTATACCTAGTCGTGGAGCAAGTCTAATGACATAGCTCTTGCAGCTGGAGATGCATAACTGTCATCAAGTTGCTCTTGGACAATGTTTGTGTAGCTCATGGTCTTCATCACGGAAAACAGACTGGAACAATGTCTACAACGGATCCTATAGTCTCACCATGGAATACTGGATAACATTGTCCTCCTAGCGGCATACGATGACCTCCCACCTCTAGAGTAGTCCACGTGAACCACTGGGAACTCCATGTTGTGCTGCCAAAACCAAAGGGAAGGAGTTGTCCCCTTCAGTCAGTGTACTAGTCATCGACAAGCTCTCCCACAACTGATCCTCAGTTGTTCTCTACCTTGCTATCCCTCCCTTTGATGGGTAGGACTTGCTTGGGCTCTTTATTGGTTACCACAATAAGAGAGGACAACAATTGTCAGAGCAAGTGATTCTCAATTATGTATCTTGGGAATCCCCCAATACCCCTCTATTTATAGTAGAGGTTAGGGTCAGGGTTCTCAATCAGTTTGGGAGTAGAAGGGTCCAAAATCATGAATGTTCAAGAACTTGAAAACTATGAGACAGTCGCATCGCACTGTGAAATGATCATCTCATGCATGAGATGGTATTTTTGCTAAGCGAGAAGGTTGTTTCACACAGTTTCCTATTCTGAATCAAATTGGCAATTCAAATCCAATTAGAGCACAACATGACATCATCACTAATCCTTCATTCAATCAAATTTCCCCACAAACCAGGCATCTCACTCATGCGAGCCGATCATCTCATGAACATCATGGGAGATGGTCGTATCGCACACATGAGCCAGTTGTCTCGTGCCCCAATTATGATAGAACTCAACCAATTCAATTTCTAATCAACCTGACACTCCAAACAATCAGTACAACACTTGAACTTGATGGTTCTGAGTCCAGTCAATTGATCTATTATTTGATTGAATACCTAAAAACCTTTACCATTCAATCCAAACATCATTCATGAATATACTCCTTTAATCTAGGTGTATCCTATGCATGTGACCCTATAGGTCCAAAAATGTTGACAGTGAATGTCCATAACAACTTATGACATCACAAGCAAAGAGCGGTGCCTAGTCACACATTATTGCTACCCAAGTAATTCAAAAAGTTGGAGAACAAATTTAACCTATAATCTATGATTAGTGTTACCGTGATCGTATAGTTCCTTTGTCTCTGATATTCCGATTGAACTCAAGGCATGGAATCACCATCCTCTTAATGTTCAATCCATGTTCCTTGAACTAGAGCAGATTGTCTGGGATGCATATAAGTTCACATATCACATATTAAACCACATCAGTATGGCCATACATTTACCAATCTCACTTATTAAGAGGCCTTGGATATCAAACTCTTATAGGAGAGACAAATCCCATTTACATCACTCACACTCAGTCCTCATGTGTCAAAGATACCCAATCATCACCTTTATGGAAATCTGTATTTTAGGATACATTTGATGATGTCAAAGTGTACCCAATGACATGTGATGAGTGTAGTGACTTCAGGTCTAAGTACCATAATCACCACTGTCACTATCAGAGCTGATTCTGACTACCATTCCATGGTCTCCATGTTTCACTCTCATGGTGTCTGTCTGATACACTATTCTCTAACATGTACATGTGTGCTTGACTTGATATCATATATCATGACTAATGAGACTCTGTCATCAGTCAACACACACTCTAGTCTTATGTATTACTATTGTGTATTTTGCTTCTACAATAATATCTAACTAGGGACATAACAAGAATGTATGTAATCTTATCATACATACGATCTTATTGTTAAGGTCCTCAACATGAAGACATATGTCATTGAGTAACATCATTCTGTAGACATCTAGTTATTTCTGTGTCATCATATCATGACTGAGACAAAGATAATAGAAATAATTACCTTTATTATTATCAAATCAGGTATCTAATGCTGCATCCCAATCATCATATGATTGGCTCTCTGGTCATACATACCAATAGGGGCTACTCCCCACATCCTAGCGTGAGGAACTACTCACATCTCATAGTAATATTAGAAGAAATACCAAGGAAAAGAAAGGATATTGCCAACATCTCAGTGGGTAGAAGAGATGTAGCACTAGTAACCATCAATGAATATGTCAGGTGACCCTTCTTCATCATCCTCGTTGCTTGGATCTAGTCTGCAAGTTAGAAAGAGTAGGTGAATGGATGGTGCAGAGACAACATCGACCTTCCCGCTTTGAAGACATGAGGTGGTGCCTTGATGGAGTGGTGGTCATTGTGACGTCCCCAGATTTTCTAAACTTAACCTGATGTGTGACATCCAAATTGAAACCCTCACCTCAGTGAGAATCCCAATCAAACTCACACACTAGGCTAAGAAGAAGAAAATCAAGGGAGTCAAAGGGAAACACAGTAGCACATGCACATAAACAATAATAAAACCATACAACACATGTTCACCATTCAACATATAATTACATAATGAATTGTTACAACATTTGATATTACACATTGAACAACAAACTTATACATATACATGTACTACCACTAAACTATAGGATCTTAAGACAACATGTCCACCTATACACCAACTCGCCATACAGCTCTCAACTATCCTGAATCTTCAAGATCATATGTCCACAACCTAAACAAAAGATTACATGTGGTACACGTCAGCACAGTATTCAAGAATATTGTACTGAGTATGCCTACATGTCTTTTATATAACTCTCATCATATCTTGACAATAAGATAAAACTAATACTTGGTAGTTATAAAGAAATATAAGAAAATCATATACTTGCACAAAGATGTTCATTAACAAATGAGAACACATATTTTACCATGACTTTCCATTATATGTAAAGTTGATCAACCACATGTACTATTCTACCAAAGAGATTTAGTGCTCACATGTACTATTCTACCAAAGAGATTTAGTAGTTCATAAATGCACTATTCTGCCAAAGAGATTTAGTGCTCACATGTACTATTTTGCTAAAGAGATTTAGTACTTTCATCAATGCACTACTCTACCAAAGAGATTTAGTGCTATCATATAATGGATCAGATATCTTATGTTTCATGTGTTCATAGCAATAAATATGGAAAAATCATGCAACATATCATACAAGAACAATCATTTCATCCAATATCATATGCCAAGTATTTTACTACACATATAATACAAACATATTGTATAATAAGCCAAGTAAGAGGTAATGGCATATCTTGATCAAGAAAGACAAACCTAATCACCACACTCCTGATGTCATCTATATCCTGGGTCAAACCTGATTAAGACAAGACTACATATCACCATTAGGTTCTCATCATCATAACCCTAGTTATGTCCATTTTAGGGTTTACCTTATCTCATTAGGATAATGTACTTTATTACTTGTCTTATCATCTTGTTGTTATGTTCCTAACTTGGAAATTAGCTTACTGGTCTCATATTCCAGATTGGGATACATAATCTAAATATTAGGTTCTATATCATTCTTTATACATAATAAACATGTATTATACAAAATAGGGTTTCATCCCATGTATTAAGGGTCATCTTCATGTAACATGAATTTTGTGTATAAAACTGATCTCATATTTAGATATTATCTTACACTCACTGATATGAGGGTTTTCTATGAATTTCATCATTTATTGAGCATGTATGTGTTTATTGTATTTTATTTAGGGTTATTAGCCCTAATTAGATATATTGAGCAAAATACAAGATTTCGTGCATCAACATGACCATATCTGACATCATATGCATTATAAATATAATTATGGATTTACTAAAATGTTCTCATAATTTAGGCCATCTTTTGATATTCATAATCCATCAAACAAGCACAATACATCTTGCATGATATCACTAATATTAATGCATCAAAAGCATGCTATTATGTTTTTATGTTATTGTATACATTTTTTTGAATATTTTAGTATATTATTTGCAATTTTATGATGAAGGAGCTATTTATTGTGATTTATGTAAGATCATGGAATTAATTGAGATATTTACCTCTTAGGGCCAATCGAATTATGCCACATGTCCATGAGGGTGCGCCAGTCGGTTCTCAGTTGGTTCACTTATGGTCTGATTGGACCGGACTTTGACCGGTTCAGGGTTATCTTCCCCCTATTCCTTCTCCTTCGTGATCTCCTCCTCAAGATCTAGCGTCCGTGAGAGACCGTTATCTTGGGCACGATCAGCCGCCGGTAGTGGCTAGGGAAGATCTCCGGTGTATGCACGATCACTGCCACTGGTATGCTAGTTCTCTCTCCAGTGAGCAAGTCTTCTTCTACCCAAGACACCACTGTGGGGAGATCTCTAACGAAAACTGACCGCCTATGCTCCTCCTTCTCACCCTCCACACACCTGAGTTCCCAGTGGGACTCTCTACTTCCGCAACGCAGCTGCCACCGCTTGGGACTCTAGTCTGGTACGCGATGGGTGGCGAGTTCCTACTATGGTGCTCTAGTGGTCATCAGCGGCTTGGAGAGCCCGCCGCCGCTCCATGCTCCTGGCTGCATAGCCGCCTCTTCTGTCATCTCTCTCCATGGCTTAGGGAGCTCGTCGACGCACCTGTTCTGGGTATGGAGGAGACGGTAGGTTTCCCCAAGCTCAGTGGTCATATGCGGCTATTTCTTCACAAAACGGAGTTGGTCCGCAGTTCTATGTGGATTCTGCTAGTCAGATCTCCATCTTGGTTATCCGTTCCCTTGCTATGCACAACTAGCGATGGAAACCATGGTGTGGGGCATCATTCCTTTCTCTCTAGTCTTTCAGTTGCCCCAAGAGACAGGTCTTAAGCAAGCTATCATCATGGAGAGAGTAACCGTCCAATTAGTTTCCATCGCCCAACCACGATCATGATGTGGGGTAGGTTGAGGCTTGCCTCACGGCTGGTGCCTACGATCTCTCATCCATGCTGGCATTAGAGACAAATTGATGCCGTCAGATGGTCTATTAGATGGTTGGGTTATGCTGATGTTTATCCAATCTGTGGCATTCCTCAAAGAAAGGGTAGGTTAAGCCATACATCTCTGTGACACTGATGTAACATCCAAAACTAGGCTAAAACTTACATAAGTTGACTCATCGTCCATCAATGATGTGTATTATTCCTCCAATTGCCACCAAATTTTAACCATAGCTTTACCACTTCCCAAGATACATTCTACTCAAATTTGGTGACAAAACTCAGCTATTTGATAATCCAATTAAATTCCTCAAAATGACATAAACTTTGGGATATTAATCTTGAAATCAACATTAATCAACACCCAAATTCATAAAACACTTAGAAACCTCAATGTATGTCAAACTCACAAGATTCACTTGTCTTGTTAAGAGATTCCAAAATTTTAGTCCATCACATCCTACACACTTAAAGGAAATTTCATCCTCAAAATTAAGCGAAAATTCAGTCTTTCACATCATACACATCCAAAAAGAAATTTCATCCTCAAAATTAAGCCATTATCTTACTCCAAGAACAACCAAAAGGTCTTCATATACATGAAGGAACCACTAGCCCCATAATCATATCCAAACCACTATTAGGAGGTTTTAAAACATCTAGGGTGAAACACCCTTCATAAAAGGTTGAAATGAGGTTTTAGAAACTCTGGTTAAGTCATGACATATCTCATATGTTAGGGTTGCATTCTTATCTTTACCCCTGCATTAGGGTTCCCACATCATATTACCATGTTCTACAGGAGATAACTAAAGTTATCCCATTATATCAAGGTGTCATCAACATTTTATTGAGCTAATCGTTAGAACATGTTCAACATTAACATATGCCTCTTAGGAGGTAGTTAACTAAAGTTAACCCACTTTATCCATCTTGATTTTATCAAGGTGTCATAATCATTATGTTGTGCTAACTGTCAAACTATATTTTTCATCTTTATTAAGCACTAAGATTAACACCTCGTGTAATTTGATTCATTCATATGATCTTATTTCATTGCTTATAATAAATTACAACATTTACTAATGATATTATCACAAGATCAACCAACAATATCACATTATCATCATTATTCATTTATATGGTTATTCATTTATGCATTGATATCTATTAAACCTTCTTAGGTTTCCATCATATCATATCCATGTATCACATCTCAAGATCAGATCACATCCTTATATATATTATATCATGGTTGTGCTAAACAAACTTATGTCAGTGGCTAATCAAACATATATAAAAACTTTATCTAGTCCAACTGAGGTTCTCCTAACCCATATCATGAGGGTAGTTACATGCTCAGTCTCTCTGAGCTAACTCAACTCTATGAGTATCTCATATGCATATACTTTATCTTTTATCTCTTAGTCTAGGGTTCTCGGATTACCTCATTGGCACTAGTGATTGCTTTACGAGCTCTAGCCACATACGCATAGATCTAAAACATGATATGATATCACCATAAAAGATTCTCTATCCGTGAGATATTCTTACTCAAAATTCTCTATCTTATAAACACCGCCAGATTGCTATAAGGTACCACCAACCCGAGCATTAGGCTTCACAAAAACTAACATAGTTTTACCTCCTCCAGGGTCTTGGGACTCTCTCTCCCTCACCCAAATGGCAGGTTCTCATATTTCCTAATTCACATATGCATATATAACCAGCCTCTCTCTAACTCTAGGGTTTGGTCCTCCCAAGGACATCTAGGGTTCAAGATATCTATAGGAATCATGCATTAAGTACTCAACTCATTCACTCATGAGTAGTCTAGTTTAGGACATATCATAACACATATCTCTCATAATTCTCATATCTTGGAGCTTAGGTTCTCTGACCTTCTCCATGTGGGTCTCACTCTCTCTGGAGTTAACCCAAATACTGGTCCCAACACTAGAGGTCCTCCTTTGTGAAAGAGCTTGAGGCTCATGTTGATCCTCATCTTATCTTAGCTTAACATATCTTATCTCATAAAAGAATGCATACTTGCATCATCAAAACTTATCTCAAATCCTCAAAACTGAACTTAAGTCCTCAAAGACAAACATAGATCATCATAACCATCTTATGCCATCTATATAAGACTTACATCATCATAAAATATTATTTCATATATTCCATCTATCATATATTCCAACAAGGCTCTAGACATTTAATCTAGAACTAATCTCTCTTCTAGACTGATGTCATTCACTTTCACTTAGGTTGCATGACCACCTCCTACTCATACATGTGTGGGGACACATTTTTGTAATACTTACATATATAATAAAATATTATATAGTTTTTCTCTGATAAAACATGCGATAGAGAAAACTATCACGGTTCGATCCGATTAGAATAAAAAACCAAATCCAGAAAACGAGTGCCCCACACATAGTAGAGAGTACAATGTCATGAGAACTAGTGAAAAGGGTGAGAACATGGTGTAGGTTGGTGTAACTACCCAAAATATAGATGCATCATATGTCAAAGGTTTCTCTTCCCGTGATGTACACCATTTCCAAATAATGCAACATCCCATATTGCTGCACTATAAGGAAAGAATGACATCTAAGGACTTTCAATACAACAAGCACCAGTCTAGACCTAGTTATCAGACATCTAGGTGCTAACCTCGAGGCTAGGTCAGATCTAGTCTCTAAAAGACGACTAATCTAACCCTAAGGATTATTAAGTTCAAGGTTCTTTGGTTTCAAGTTGCATAATGAGCAAATGTTAGACTTTGCTATTGTTCATGCTCTGATACCACCTGTGACATCCCCGGATTTTCTAAACTTAACTTGATGTGTGACGTCCAAATTGAAACCCTCACCTCAGTGAGAATCCCAATTCAAACTCACACACTAGGCTAAGAAGAAGAAAATCAAGGGAATCAGAAGGAAACATAGTAGCACATGCACATGAACAATAATAAAACCATACAACACATGTTCACCATCCAACATATAATTACATAATGAATTGTTACAACATTTGATATTACACATTGAACAACAAACTTATACATATACATGTACTACCACAAACCTACAAGATCTTAAGACAACATGTCCACCTGTACATCAACTCGCCATACAACTCTCAACTATCCTAGATCTTCAAGATCATATGTCCACAACCTAAACAAAAGATTACATGCGGTACACGTCAGTACAATATTCAAGAATATTATACTGAGTACACCTAATGTCTTTTATATACCTCTCATCATATCTTGGCAATAAGATGAAACTAATACTTGGTAGTTATAAAGAAATATAAGAAAATCATATACTTGCACAAAGATGTTCATTAACAAAAGAGAACACATATTTTACCATGACTTTCCATTATATGTAAAGTTGATCAACCACATGCACTATTCTACCAAATAGATTTAGTGCTTACATGTACTATTCTGCCAAAGAGATTTAGTACTTCATAAATGCACTATTCTGCCAAAGAGATTTAGTACTCACATGTACTATTCTGCCAAAGAGATTTAGTACTTTCATCAATGCACTATTCTACCAAAGAGATTTAGTGCTATCATATAATGGATCAGATATCTTATGTTTCATGTGTCCATAGCAATAAGTATGGAAAAATCATACAACATATCATACAAGAACAATCATTTCATCCAATATCATATGCCAAATATTTTACTACACATATAACACAAGCATATTGTATAATAAGCTAAGTAAGAGGTAATGGCGTACCTTGATCAAGAAAGACAAACCTAATCACCACACTCTTGATGTCAACTATATCCTGGGTCAAACTTGATTAAGACAAGACCACATATAACCATCAGGTTCTCATCATCATAACCCTAGTTATGTCCATTTTAGGGTTTACCTTATCTCATTAGGATATGTACTTTATTACTTGTCTTATAATCTTGTTGTTATGTTCCTAACTTGGAAATTAGCTTACTGATCTCATATTCCAGATTAGGATACATAATCTGAATATCAGGTTCTGTATCATTCTTTATACATAATAAACCTAGGTTACATGTATTATACAAAATAGAGTTTCATCCCATGTATTAAGGGTCATCTTCATGTAACATAAATTTTGTGTATAAAAATGATCTCATATTTATATATTATCTTACACTCACTGATATGAGTGGTTTCTGTGAATTTCATCATTTATTGAGCATGTATATATTTATTGTATTTTATTTAGGGTTATTAGCCCTAAATAGACATATTGAGCAAAATATAAGATTTTGTGCATCAACATGACCATATCTGACATCATATGCATTATAAACATAATTATGGATTTACTAACATGCTCTCATAATTTTAGGCCATCTTTTGATATTTATAATCCATTAAACAAGCACAATACATCTTGCATGATATCACTAATATTAATGCATCAAAAGTATGATATTATGCTTTTATATTATTCTATACATTTTTCTGAATATTTTGGTATATTATTTGTAATTTTATGACGAATGAGCTATTTATTGTGATTTATGTAAGATCAGGAAATTAACTAAGATATTTACCTCTTAGGGCCAATCGAATTATGGACACGCGTGAGGGTGCGCCAGCCGGTTCTCGATTGTTTCACTTATGGTCTGATTGGACCGGGCTTCGGCCGGTTCAGGGTTATCTTCCCCCCGTTCCTTCTCCTTCACGATCTCCTCCTCACGATCTGGCATCCGTGAGAGCCCATTCTTCTGGGCACGATTAGCCGCCAGCGGTGGCTGGGGAAGATCTCCGGTGTATGCACGATCACTACTTCTGGTATGTTGGTTCTCTCTCCAGTGAGCATGTCTTCTTCTGCCCAAGACGCCGTTGTGGGGAGATCTCCGATGGCGACCGGCCGCCTATGCCCCTCCATGCGCCTGAGTCCCTAGCGAGACTCTCTGCTTCTGCAACGCAGCTGCCGCCGCTTGGGACTCTGGTCCGGTTCGTGATGGGCGGCGAGTTCCTGCTATGGTGGTCGTCAGCGGCTTGGAGAGCCTGCCGCCGCTCCATGCTCCTGGCTGCATAGCCGCCTCTTCTGTCATCTCTCTCCATGGTTCAAGGAGCTCGTCGGCGCACCTGTTCTGGGTACGACAGAGCAAAGCAGGTTTTCCCAAGCTCAGTGGTCATCTGCGGCTACTTCTTCACAAAACGGAGTTGGTCCGCAGTTCTGTGTGGATTCTGCTCATTGGATCTCCGTCTTGGTTATCCGTTCCCTTGCTGTGTGCAGCTAGCGATGGAAGCCAAGGTGTGGGGCACCGTTCCTTTCTCTCTAGTCTTTCATTTGCCTCAAGAGACAGGTCTTAAGCAAGCTATCATCATGGAGAGAGTAACTGTCCAGTTAGTTTCCATCGTCCAACCATGATGATGATGTGGGGTAGGTTGAGGCTTGCCTCACGGCTGGTGCCTATGATCTCTCGTCCAAGCTGGCGTTGGAGACTAATTGATGTCGTTGGATGGTCTATTGGACGGATGGGTTATGCTGATGTTTAGCCAATCTGTGGCATTCCTCAACAAAAGGGTAGGTTAAGCCATACATCTCCGTGACACTGATGTAACATCCAAAACTAGGCTAAAACTTGTATAAGATGACTCATCATCCATCAATGATGTGTATTATTCCTCCAATTGCCACCAAATTTTAACCATAGCTTTAACCTTCCAAGCTACATTCTACTCAAATTTGGTGAAAAAACTCAACTATTTAATCATCCAATTAAATTCCTCAAAATGACATAAACTTTGGGATATTAATCTTGAAATCAAAATCAATCAACACCCAAATTCATAAAACACTTAGAAACCTCAATGTATGTCAAACTCACAAGATTCACTTGTCTTGTTAAGAGATTCCAAAATTTCAGTCCATCAGATCCTATACACCTTAAAGGAAATTTCATCCTCGAAATTAAGTGAAAATTCAGTCTTTCACAATCATCAGGTGTCAACAGATTGTGATCATCTTTTATGGGTGAAGCGTGGATTTTGGTAGTTGGATAAGAGATGCTTCCAAACACAGGTTAGAGGCCTGTATTTATAGGTGGATGGTTGGGTTTGGAACCATCCATCCATCCATCCATCCATCTTGCAATGAAGTTTTGGTGGCTATAAATGTGAAGAGGCAATGACAAGAGGTAGATGAAAGGTCTATCGACGTCATGCACTTCCATTTATAGAGGAAGGGACAGAACGACCATCAGTAATTGACTACAGAACCACCATCAGAAGGATGAACAGGAGGTCCATCGGAGGGCGGAGGTGGTACTTCCTTCGGGAGGTGAACATGCAACAGGAACACCATCGGAAGAGGCGAAGAGGGAGTACCTTCATAAGGTGTAAGCAATACTTCCATCAAAAGGAAGCTCATCAGTAGGCCAGGCCAAGTTGGATAGTGAAAGAGGATTCCATGCCGACCATCAGATTGCGGATCAGAAGAACCATCAGAAGACGGTGTCTGATCAGACATCAGAAGGCAACATTGGACAACCATCAATTGTCAACTGATGGATGGATGGAGCTTCCAAACCAATGGTTGGGTAGACTAATGGAAACTGATGGCATGTCAGATGTAATCCAAACTGATGTATCGATGAAGGAACAAATCATCAAATATATGGTCTGTTTATTCAAAAGTTTCTTGGGATGACTATTCAGTTAGAGGGACCATCACCTCTTACACTCCCATTGTGTGATGAATCTCAAGCTTGCCATGGAAATAAAGAATTTGGATGAAAACCTTATAAAATATCATAAAATAAAGAAAATCTGAACGTAAGCTAGTACTAAGATGAAATGATGAAAATGAATGCAAAACAAGTCTCTAAATGCAATTAAAAGTAGGATGAATATGCACTCATCAAAATACATTGAACTTAAACATTGCTCATCCTTAACCAACACAAAATCTAAAACATTTACCAAATGAATACTTTCAACCCATGCAATTACCTCACCTTTAATAATGTTATCCTTACCACTAATATAGACAAGCACCCCAACTTCCTAAAACCACATAACACATCTGTCCATATCTTTGTTTTTAGTTTTGCTTTCCTGAAACACTTCCTCACTACTATTCCCAACCACAAGCACGTGTAAGAGTTTTCATGAGCATTCGAAGGATCCCAAAAATTAATAAGTATGTAAATGGTCTAACACTAGTGTGTGTGAAAAGGATATAAAAATGAGACATTCATTGTGTCCCTAGGTAGAAAATGAAGAGAAGTAGGGTTGTAGAAGAAATATGCAATTCTCTCCTCAATTCGGCTCAAGATTGCTTTTATTTGTGCAAACACATATATTACAACTTTTTTCTTTTTGTTTTGTTTACATTGGCATCTTTTCTTTTTGGTGGTATGTCCCTATTACACAGATATGGGTATTGAAGAAGCATATAGAGTAGGGACGGGGTGTGCCACCCCAAACTTCAAGTTTGACCATTTTTGTGGCCTTTTAATTTCTATTTGATGGGCAAAATTTAAGAAAATGGAAGAAGTGTAAAAGAGGGGTCAAATCAACATGCAACTTGATTTACAATTCAGTGCACCAGGTTATTCTCCTATTCCCACTATGCTCACAAGTGAAATGATCAGAGAAAAAGTAACGATTCCATGAATTTGTTTCACTAGTCAGTTAGAAGAGCAACATGTTTGATCCTTCTCAACTCCTCAAGTACTTACCATCTTTTCCAAGGAACATGATGTTTGCGTTCCTAGGTTACGCATGGTGATTTGTAGCCATTGGTTGTTTCAAGAAATTGGTCATTGTGAGGTTTTACTTTGAGTAAGGGAAGTTGAATGATGGAACATGCATGGATGCAAAAAAAAAACTAAGCTAGCTTAAAAATGGCTTTGTTCACTCTAGAAAAAGAAAATTTGAATTTTTTAGCTAAATGCAAGGCATGTATGCAATTG
This sequence comes from Alisma plantago-aquatica, assembly GCA_963693085.1. NCBI lineage: Eukaryota > Viridiplantae > Streptophyta > Magnoliopsida > Alismatales > Alismataceae > Alisma > Alisma plantago-aquatica. Next base: position 1,372,313,525 of record OY856410.1, on the reverse strand, counting down.
TATGATCCTAAAATTGAAAAATAGATATTAAAACAAAGAAGAGTGAGTGGCGTGAGTCCCCAAGAAAACACGAAATTCAAAATGGAGGGGAAGGGATCTGCAAAGATCAACTAGGAGATCCTAGAAGCTCAAAGAAAGTCCAACAGAAGGGAATGTTGACAATGCCTGGAACCTTAAGAAGAGGAGCGTTGTAATGCACCGAGTGATTGGGTGGTCTTGGAAACTTGTAGGGGCTTTCTAGATGATTGATATGATGCTGCTTTTCACCTCACAACCCATCTAGTAGGATCCAAAAATCTTCCTCCATCAGTAGAACAAGTGGTGTATCCATATGTGGATCACAGAGAAGAGGCACATAATAGGATTGGTGCCTATTTGGCATCTTGTAGATTGGCTTATCCAAGAAGGAATGTGGTGTATCACCTTGAAGATGAAGGTAGTAGGTGGCAAGTCCACCATTTATAGTTTTGTGGTAGATCAGGCGTAGGGTCTGGATCTGGCTTCTCCTCATCACCTGAATCTGCATGTAAGTGTGTGGTGTTGGAATGGGAGTGACTATTTCATCAATAAAGTTATACGGGTAAAACTCTTTATGTGGCGGCATGTCCTCCTCGAATATCATCCAATCATCATCAAGGGAGATAGAGTCGATACGATCTTTGACTATGTTAGAATTTTGTTCTGGTTCCTCGATGTAGGATGTTCCCAACTTGTCAATGGACTCGGGAGGAACCAGATCAACAATGTAGTCAAATAATGGCGGAGACATGTAAACTTCCTACGGAGGTGGAATCATCTCACATTGTTCAACCTAGTATGAAATAAAAAGTGGTTGAGGTGGAATATAGAGCTCCCCTTTTTATCTAAAACAATTATATGTGAACTTGTAGTTGGTTGTTCATCTTACAGAATGGGGTCAACCAATATTGGTTGATCATTGATGGTGTATGGATCAAGGTATACAAAAGAGGAGGGTGGCGGAACTTTAGGTTCTACAACCATGCAATTGACGAGACTTTGTCTACTGACATCGTGAAGTCTCAAGCACAAATAAGGATGGAACACAAGTGTACATGTTGCATTCTTGATGCAGTTCCTTAATTTGAGAAATTGTTGATGAATCGACTTTGTTGACACTATAGTGGTATCATCATCATCGTCATATAACATCAACATCTTTGTTTTCTCTGTTTACACTAGGAAGCTCTCTTGCTGACCCTCAAGCTTCTTATCTAATAAGGTGAGTTGTAGGAGTTCAACTGTTTGTGCAAGTAATTAATGCTTTGAGCATTTTCTTCTATGGGCATTTTCTCAAGAGTGTCCACCCTGTCACTCTAGTCAAGTGAAGGTTGGATTTCATAGTATTGCTTGTCTCTGTATCTCTTTCCATAGTGCTGGTTGCAGTATGCTACATAGGGGAATTAATCTTCATAACATGGCAAATCATAGTAGTCTCTAGAATATTGTTGACTGAGGTCCCTTTCAGTATGAATTTGGTCTGTGTAATAGGGTTGCTCATGGTGGCCTCCTGAGTATTATGGATGAGAATTGGCATTGTATCCACATTGGTAAGTCCTGATGTTGTGTTGGACGTTAGTCCAAAAAACTAAGCCAGCTCAAAAATGGCTTTGTTCACTCTAGAAAAAAGAAAATTTGAATTTTTTTAGCTAAATGCAAGGCATGTATGCAATTGTATGATCCTAAAATTGAAAAATAGATATTAAAACAAAGAAGAGTGAGTGGAGTGAGTCCCCAAGAAAACACTAAATTCAAAATGGAGGGGAAGGGATCTACAAAGATCAACTAGGAGATCCTAGAAGCTCAAAGAAAGTCCAACAGAAGGGAATGTTGACAATGCCTGGAACCTTAAGAAGAGGAGCGTTGTAATGCACCGAGTGATTGGGTGGTCTTGGAAACTCATAGGGGCTTTCTAGATGATTGATATGATGCTAATTTTCACCTCACAACCCATCTAGTAGGATCCAAAAATCTTCCTCCATCAGTAGAACAAGTGTTGTATTCATATGTGGATCACAGAGAAGAGGCACATAATAGGATTGGTACCTATTTGGCATCTTGTAGATTGGCTTATCCAAGAAGGAATGTGGTGTATCACCTTAAAGATGAAGGTAGTAGGTGGCAAGTCCACCATTTATAGTTCTGTGGTAGATCAGGTGTAGGGTCTGGATCTGGCTTCTCCTCATCACCTGAATCTGCATGTAATTATGTGGTGTTGGAATGGGAGTGACTATTTCATCAATAAAGTTATACTGGTAAAAATCTTTATGTGGCGGCATGTCCTCCTCAAATATCATCCAATCATCATCAAGGGAGATAGAGTCGATATGATCTTTGACTATGTTAGAATTTTGTTCTGGTTCCTCAATGTAGGATGTTCCCAACTTGTCAATGGACTCGGGAGGAACCAGATCAACAATGTAGTCAAATAATGGCGGAGACATGTAAACTTCCTACGGAGGTGGAATCATCTCACCTTGTTCAACCTAATATGAAATAAAAAGTGGCTGAGGTGAAATATAGAGCTCCCCTTTTTATCTAAAACAATTATATGTGAACTTGTAGTTGGTTGTTCATCTTACAGAATGGGGTCAACTAATATTGGTTGATCATTGATGGTGTATGGATCAGGGTATACAAAAGAGGAGGGTGGAGGAACTTTAGGTTCTACAACCATGCAATTTCCGAGGCTTTGTCTACTGGCATCGTGAAGTCTCAAGCACAAAGAAGGATGGAACACAAGTGTACATGTTGCATTCTGGCTGCAGTTCCTTAATTTGAGAAATTGTTGATGAATCGACTTTGTTGACACTATAGTGGTATCATCATCATCGTCATATAACATCAACATCTTTGTTTGCTCTGTTTACACTAGGAAGCTCTCTTGCTAGCCCTCAAGCTTCTTATCTAATAAGGTGAGTTGTAGGAGTTCAACTATTTGTGCAAGTAATTAATGCTTTGAGCATTTTCTTCTATGAGAATTTTCTCAAGAGCGTCCACCCTGTCACTCTAGTCAAGCGAAGGTTGGATTTCATAGTATTGATTGTCTCCGTATCTCTTTCCATAGTGCTGGTTGCAGTATGCTACATAGGGGAACTAATCTTCATAACATGGCAAATCATAGTAGTCTCTAGAATATTATTGACTGGGGTCCCTTTCAGTATGAATTTGGTCTGTGTAGTAGGGTTGCTCATGGTGGCCTCCTGAGTATTGTGGATGAGAATTGGCATTGTATCCACATTGGTAAGTCTTGATGTTGTGTTGGACGTTAGTCCTTTGGAGTGTTGCCCTATATCACATGGAGATGTTGGGGTAGTTTATATATGTATGGACGTAATATCCACACATTTGACATTGTACACACTGCTACATCAACCACTTCATTTTAAGATGATGCTTGAGAAATAAGAAATCATGTATTAGGCAAAAGAGAATAAAATTGTAGAAGATATACTATAAAATCTAGTTCAAGAATACTTTTTATGTTTTCAAAAGAGAAAGGAAAATCCTAACTAATCCTAATTAACTTGAATCAATCAATAATTCTGTTGTCCTGAATAATGACACAAAAATTTGACGTGTGTGATATTGCATCGAAAAATTCACTAGGAGTGAAATCCAAGAGTTTAACTTAAACAAAATACAATAATTACCACCCACAGGTAGATGGGTCATATTTCAGTATAGTTAAGGAGCAAACCCATAGGACACAATTATTAAGAATTGATTGATCGATATAACAAACTAGGAAGAGTATTTGACACAAAAGGGATTTGGTTGATTATAACTAAGATGCAAGAATAAAAGACTAGAAATCTAAGATTATTAGATTGATGGATACACTAGGGTGAGTGGTTTTCACCACCACTACCTATGTTTATTCTCTCATTGCATTAAAAACACACATAAACAATGTTATGGAGGCTAGGTAAATTCCCCTTTTGTCATTAGAATTAGACCTACACAAATATCACCCTATGTTTGCTATCAGGTTACCTAGAAATCTTGTATCCATCACCCTAGAAAACAACCATATGAATTCTCATCAAGGGTTTAATAAGAACCAATCGATATCCTAGATATTCAGTTCAAAGTTCTCTATATCCAAGATCATGACAAACATGTAAACCTATTGACCAAACAAGCATAAACGTGTAAAGGTGATTGATTCAACATGTCATATAGCTCATACAAGCATGGATGCAATAAAAGATCAAAATCAAATAGTGGGACTATTCCCCATAACCTAGAGTGAGGAACTACTCACAACTCATAGCCAGATCATAAGAAACAAAAAGAAAAAGGAAGAAGATCACCAACATTTCAGCGGGTAGAATATGCATAGTAGTAGAGTCTTTCCAAGATTGTCCTTGGGTGATCCTTCTTCTTCCTCATCCTCCTTGCTTGGATCTGGTCCGTAGATGAGAAAGAGTAGGTGAATGGATGGTGCAGAGGTTCCATTGACCTTCCTCCTTTGAGGACATGAGGCCAAGACTTGATGGAGTGGTGGCTGCCGAGTGTCAAACAATGGTGATCATCTTCTATGGACAAAGTGTGGTTTTTAGCATCCTTGAGGCTGGAGGTCTATATTTATAGGTGGTTGGTAGGTTTTGGAACCACCCAATCATCTTACAATGAACTTTTGGTGGCTATAGATGTGAAGAGGCAATTATCGGAGGTAGATGAAAGGTCAATTTCTATTATGCACTTCCATCGGTAGATGAAGGGTTAGAAGGACCATCAATAGGTTACTGAAGAACCACCTTCAAAAGGTTAAGAAGGAGGTTTGTTGAAGGGTGGAGGAAGTACTTCCTTTGGGAGGTGAACATACATGAACATCATTGGAAGAGGAAAAGCGGGCGTACTATCAGAAGATGGAAGTAGTACTTCCATCACAAGGCATACGCGTTAGAGATCCATCGGTAGATAGGGTTAGACTTGTCAAACGGGTTGGTGGGTTGGACTTGGGTTGGGTCGTTGCGGGTTTGGGTCTCGCAGATGTAGGTCAAAAAGATGCAATTCTAAAGGGGTCCAGAGGGGTTAGCTTAGCAACCCAAGTACTATTTCTCTGGGGTACTTTCCTAAACGGGAAACAAATAAAATAATAAACAAAATCATTACAATAGTTGCATGTGCCCATAGCCTTGGAAATAGAGGATTATCCATGGAAGATTAGAGGTCCTTTATCTTTGTTGTTCCTTTGGCTACCATCATACCCTAAACCATGCCTACCAATTTGTTTAGTAGTATGGTGTAGGATGTCATTAAGATTCTTTTTACCAACTTACAATCTTTTCAAAGAAGATCTCAAACTATGAATCATGCATTAGAGAAGAAATAGTAGAAGGCAAATGATTTATTTTATCTCTAGCATGCAAAAGATCTTTTTCTAGGAAAATAATAAGAATCTCTATCAATATGAAGGCAACAATATTATTCTCTCTACTAGTAGAACTAGATCAAGATTCAAGAACATTAATTTGAGCAAGCAAAGAAACATTTTCATTCTCAAATAGAGCAATCTTAGAATGATAGATCCTATTTTAAGATTCAAGACCTTGTAAAGCCAAGTATTTGTTCTTGTTTTCAGATTTAAGAACATCAATATCATGCATGAAAGAATCCACAATGTTATTATACTCTACATTTTCACTATGCATGAGAAGTTGAGCTTCTATAAATATGATATTGTCAAGAAAGCTAGCATTTTCAAGTTTAAGAGCATCTACTTGGCTAAGATAAGAATTTTTTCATCAAGCAAGCAAGTATTAGCATGTTCAAGATCATCTATTTCTACATACAAGTTATCAACAATTCTATCAAGCCTTTTATTTTTCTTTTTAGAAGACTTAAGAGAGGCACAAGTAGCCCGAATGATAGCAATTAAAAATTCTTTATCTAAAGAGTTTAGATTTACCTCATTTGAGTCTTCACTTGTTGATGCCATAAGAGCAAAATGGCATTCTCTTTCATCACTAGAGCTAGAGATAGATCCTCCACTTGATTCTTCACTTGAGCTTGAGTTTGAGGAGTCACTTGAGATTTTATGCCATTTCTCCTTCTTCTTGTACTTCTCTTCTCTTGTGATGATGGGTCTTTTTGCCTTCTAGATAATCTATCTTGAAGTGACCTTTCTTTCCACAGTTGAGGCACCAGATGGAGGAGGAATGCATTCCTTTATAGAATCTACCCTTGGAGTACATGGCATCTTCATCAACTTGAGAGGATGGAGAGGCTTGACCCATAATAGCTTAAATTTGATCCTTGATGTTAGCCTTCTTCATTCTATTTACCTCTTTATCATCTTATCTTTCAACTTCTTCTCTCTTGTCAAGTGTGATTTATGGGCTTGTAGATTTCCAATGAGATCTTCAATAGAAATATCATCAAGAGACTTTAGTTCTTCAATGGATGTCACCTTAGGTTCTCATCTTTTGGGGAGAATTCTAAGAATATTAGAGTTGATATCTCCCCTACTCATAGGATAGCCTAGAACAGTAAGACCATTCACAATGGTGTTGAGCCTTGAGTACATGTTGGCTATCTTCTCCTCCTTTCCCATCTTGAAGTTCTCAAGCAGCCTTTTGATCATGTAGACTTTGCTTTCCTTTACTTGTTAAGTCCCCTCATAAGTTATGCATAGCTTTCTCCATACCTCATAGGCTGTCTCACAAGAAGAAATCTAGTTGAAGTCGGTGGGGGTTATGGTAGCATAGAGGATGTTGATTGCTCTTTCATTGAAGGTGGCTTTCTTCATGGTAGCTTCATCCCATTCTTCAATCTTGTTCTCTGGTAGCTTGTATGGATGGTCCACCATTTGCCATAGCTCAAGACTTTTTCCTTGGATGTAGAATTGAAGCCTTCTCTTACAATAGAGGAAGTTACTCCCATCAAAGACCGAAAGGTGATGGAGTATCTCCCATCTTAGTAATCACTCTTCTTCTCCTACTTGTGGAATTATACTTAGGGAAGACCCGCTCTGATACCACTTGTTGGATCCTAGGATGGGTGATTGGATGCTCTAGAGTGGGGGTGAATATGACTGAATAAACTTAAACAAAATTCATTAGACCTTCAAGATATATCACAAGATAAGGTTGCTAATATGAGAATTTGACTGCAACTAAAACATACATAGCAAGGGTGAGAGAGATTGAACATGCACCAATTGACATGCTATGTAGAGTGGTTCCATACTTCAAACTAGAAGTATGTCAATCCACTATCTAGAGAGGTCAACCTCTAGGATTTCTTAAACATGTCTACTCCTTATATTCACTTATAAGAGTTACAACATATGACCTTCCTTTCCCAGGATAAGGATACCCTACCAAAAGACTTACCTATCCAACTAAGAGTCTTGTACCTCACCAAGGACTTACCCACTTTACAACGAGTCTTTTGCCTTCACCAAGGAATTACCTACTCTTGAAAAAGTCTTAAGCCTTTGAGGAATTACCCACTCTTCTTGGATCTTCATCCTTTGACTTCACCTTTGTCAAGAATAATCTCAACTAAGGACTTACCTACTTGAGTAAGGAGTCTTCTTCCTTCATCAAGGTCTTACCCACTCTTTCTCTAAGTCTTCGGCCTTGAATCTTTTCACCAAGGGACTTCTTCCCTTGTTCTTCTTCACCTCTCTTATCTAAGAGAGAGAGAACCTTCATCTTCATGGTTGAATGAGAGATTGGGAGGTGGAGGAAGTGAGAGCCTCACAATATATACATGTAGGGCTAGCTCTCTTACAAATATCCTACTCACTCTAATGGATGATGTAAGTGATTAAGCTTAGAGAGAGAGGAGGTTGTAGGACCACTTAACTATAGAATATGGGACTTCTTAGTGCTTGGATAACCATGGGATGAAGCCCAATGGGCCCTATTTATAGTTGAGGATGCCTAGAAGCCTTTGGAAATACTTAAAGATGAATACTAGCCATTTGGAATATTGTAAAAGATATTTTTTCGAGTTTTGCAACATTCTAACAGATAGAAACACTTTTCTACACTTCTCCACACAGTGCAATTGGTCGAGTTTCAATAAAGGTAACTCGACCGATTACACTATATGACAAAGTGGATTTCAAGCATCGACCGAGTTTGTCCTGGATGAAACTCGACCGATCACTTAAATCAGTTTTGTCTAGTGCAGGAGTAAGTCAAGTTCTGTGAGAGTGCAACTCGACTGAACCATGACATTCTCAAGATCCTTTAAGGGATCAGTTGAGTTTGTAAGTCGATCGATAAACAAACTGTAATAAATTTTGGAAAATGTCATTTAAGTGCTTAAATATTTGATTTAAGTGCTCCTGATTTTTTCTAAGATTAATTATAAGTCATACAATCATTACAAGTGATTTACAACATGATTCTAATGGATTTACATCATATTCCACAAAAGTGCACTTGCATTGATTTCTCCAATTTGAGATGTGCAAGTTAGGAGCATTTGAAGTGTGTCTATACCTAATCTAAAATCACTCAAGTAGACACATTAGAAACAATTAATTGGAATGGTTTAGTCATCATTAAAACAAGGGTTTGATCAAGACCAACATTGATCTAGAGTCAGCAATTTTAGCATTTCTCTTGAGCGCTTTGGTTATGATTGGAAAAATATATTAATATGAGATACAACAAAAAAATATGCTACATTAAGGTTTCATTTTTATTTCTAGGCATAATAATGTTTTTATGGTAGGGTGATAATTGTAAGTACCTTGGGTTCACTTAGCTTGAAGAACCATTATAATATGGATAAAATTATTAGTCATAATGTTAAATAAGTAATGTTAATATTATGAATCTCAAAGGTAAATGAGAACTTTGGTGCAATGAGAACTTGGTGAAATGAGCTATTGAGAGCAATGGACACTTCAGTGCAATGTTATGGGAAGAAACCATCTTAGTTGATTCATAATTGTAAGTCATAAAATCATGCTAATCACAAAGAATCATGAAACAACATTAAATTCTTACTCTAATTTAGAAGGCAGACTCATCCCCTATAATGTTAAAACCCTAACACTTCCAATTTCGTGCAAATATTAGGACACCCACTACTACAGAAATGGCTTATAACGTCACATTTAGAGGCGTCAGTTGTATCCCAAAAACCGACACCTAAACCCGACAACGTCGACTGAAAGCATAAACCGACATCTATATGTGAAGACTGTCCAGACACGGGTATCACTTTTTATTTAGCATCGATTGCTTAGTAAGAAACCGACGCCTAAAATTGCCCACCAAATCTAAATTTTTCAGTGCAAAAAAATTACCTCCAAAATTTCACATACGACGTCAGTTGTTTACCAAACAACCGACGAATAAAGGTTTTGTCATGAGATAGAAATTGGGCCCATTTTTGTCGTCAGTTTTCTTACAACAACCGACGCCGATGGGTTTTCGCATGCTGTCCCCGTGAAAATTTTTACCCCCCTTTGGCGTCGATTTTTTACGGAAACCGACGACTATGTACATAATTCAAGAACATTTTTTTTGTTGGCATATGTAGATAGACATCGATTTTTCTAGTTGAAACTGATGACTATCATTCAACATATGTGTTGATTTTTTTATGGTGACCGACACCTTTTATTTTAATCGTCGGTTGGTTATAATAACCGACGTCTATTGTTAACTTAATAGAACCCACACGAGCCAGACTCTTCCCCTTTCTCTATTTCATTCCTAATTTCAAGACTTCCCCTTCCTCTGGCGATTCCTGCCGCTACTACTCTATCCTCCGCTATCACTGATGCTGCTCGCCACTACTCTATCCTCCGTTGCCGCCGTTGCTCGCCGCTGGTCCGCCACCACTGGTCCGCCGCCGCTGCTCGCCGGCTACCGCCGTTGCTCACCGCTGATCCACCACCGCTGCTCCGCCGCCACTGCTCGCCGGCTACCGCCGTTGCTTGTCAGCTACCGCCGCTGCTCATCCTTTCCTTTGTTTGCTTGTTCTTGACCTAAGCAAGTAAGCTACCCCGGCCTCCTTTCCTTCGTTTTGCTTGTTTATGTTTTAGCCTTATTTCTACCTTATTTTTACATCTGGCTGCCAAGTAATAGATGCTCGATTTCTAGGGTTGTAGGCATATTTTTTGAGGTGGCCAGGTGGTGCCCCTCCTCAGAAGAACGCCCAGACCAACTAGGCCAACTAGGTCTCCATAGATGCAATATTAAGTTCAATATTAAGTTCACAATTACATAGATGCATAATGTGTTAGTCTTTGATACCAAATGTCATATAAGTGTTATTACATCGATCCCAATCCCATTACTTGGGTAGAAAATGTTAAAATAATTTAGTATGACTTCCCCTAAATAGATCAAAGTTCACACACATCGTATGTAATAATTAAATAAGTCTTCTCTTTTATTGATGAACCAAATGATAAAACTGGGATGAAGGAAAGAAGAAAGAAAGACAAAGTAGATTTAATATAGAGAAGCCACATTATCATTCCCAAATATTAGTTTATCCTCATGGACTTTATATTCAGTGATTCTTATACAACAACCAAACATTATAATCATTAAGTAGCAAGTAGTAAAAGGCAATCTAGAACCTTAGTCACTAGATGAATAATGGCCATAAATGTGTAATGAAAGATGCATGTAAAAAATGTTTGGTTGTAAAATAATGAGTTGATCTTTTGTTTATCTTGCAATATATATTATTACGAAGCAATTATTTCATTATGCAGTCCATTTTTTATGATTTGTGTTTTTATTGATCTCATCTTGATTTTTCCCTATTATGGGGCATGTCAACATTATTCAAGATTGATGAGTGCTTTAAACCTAGGCATGTAAACATTCTAGGGTCATATGGGGCACGTAAATTTTTTCTTCTATTTAGGATCAACAAAATATTATGCAAGTCATGAATGAGAACCAACAAGCTATAGTTGAGTTGACTATTCATAAGATTCATTGAGTCATCTTCAAGTGTTTATCTATTTGAAGACTCACTAATACACCAATTTGGTTTTTGTAAAAGGGAAATACTAATGTACTCACGTGACATGCTTGGAATGTAAATGATGAACTTTCCCTAGATTGCCAATCATGTTTCTAAAGACATCAATAATCACCCTAACTTGAAGAACTAGGATATGATCAATGATGAAACTAGGATTGTATGTATAAGAATGACAACACGTGTATTTGTTGGCCTAGAAACCTGCCCAAGATTTACTTATTAGGAGTAAATCTTGGATAGTCCCCAGTTTGGGACTGTTCTTGAAAACCTAATCTCACTTAGGATGTAAGTGTATAATGTGTATTGGGTTTTCAAGAAAATTTTGGTAGCATTTCCCCGTTTGTTCTCTAAGTACATATGTACTTGGATAATAGCGGGGAAATGCTGCCGAAATTTTCTTTAAAACCCAATACACATTATACACTTACTAGTGAGATTAGGTGTTCAAGAATGGGATAGGTGGTACACATTTATTATATATAAGACCTTAAACCCTAAAGTTTTAACCATAAACCCTAATATTTTAACCCTAGACCCAAATCTTGATCTAATATATACTTGTTTTCTCTTTGATCATAGAATGGATAGATCATGGATGTCCATTACAAATCACTACAACCCAGAGTTTATTTCTGGTCTTGATCAGTTTATTAAATTTTCCGAGGAACATAGGAAACAACCTGGAGATAGGTTTTACAATCCATGTAGGCATTACGGTAACAACTTGAAAGTCAACACTGGTGACGAAATCAAAAGTCATGTCATGTGCAACGGGATTGTACAAGGCTATACAGAATGGCACTAGCATGGAGAGATTTCAAACCTGAAATCAGTGGATATCAGTAGCAGTGCTTGTATGGAAGAAGAAATTGCCTTCGATGATGTAGATGTGAACAAACCAATTCCAATAGACATCGTTGATGCGATGCTAGATAGTTGTGGGGTAGAGCACACCGATCCACCTCCCATGTTTAGAAACATTGTGCATGATGCTGAGATACCGTTATACACAGGTTGTAAGTTTATGAAGCTTAGCGATGTGTTGAGATTGTATAAGCTGAAAGCTAACAATAGATGGAGCGATAAAAGCTTCACATCATTGTTGTTTTTGTTGAAAGAAATTCTTCCTGAAGGAAACAAGCTACCAATCTCAACATACCGGTTAAAGAAATTGTTGTGCCCAATGGGAATGGAGGCCAAGAAGATACACACATTCCTGAATGATTATGTATTATTTTAAAATAACTATGTGGATTTGAAAGATTGTCCCAAATGTGGTGCGTCAAGGTATAAATTGACGACTTCGGGGGAGTCCAAAACTGGTTCTCCTGCCAAGGTGATGTGATATCTACCTATAATACCATGGTTTCAATGCTTGTTTTCCAATCTGATATATGCGAAGAATTTGAGGTGGCATGCAAATGTTAAGAAAAATAATGATGGAATCCCATAACAGGCGTCTGATTCCCCACAGTGGAAGAAGATTGATTCATTATATCCTGAATTCGGTAAAGAAGTCAGGAATCTAAGACTTGGGCTTTGTACAAATGGGATGAATCCATACGGGACATTGAGTAGCCAACATAGCACTTGGCCAATTATGCTTGTTATATACAATCTTCCACCCTAGTTGTGTATGAAAAATAAGTACATTATGATGTCATTGTTGATATTAGGCCCTAAACAACTTAGAAATGATATCGAAGTTTATATTGAACCTCTGATTGATGACTTAAAGAAACTCTGGGGTGAAGGTGTGATGACCTATGATGCTTCACGAAGAGAGACATTTCGTTTGCATGCTATGTTGTTTTGCACTGTGAATGACTTTCCATCATATGGGAATTTGTCTGGATATAGTGTCAAAGGATCTAAAGTGTGTCCTATATGTGAAGAGAACACTAATTCAATACGACTAAAATACGGCAACAAGACTATATATCTTGGTCATAGAAGGTTTCTTCCACAATTCCATCTGTATCGTAGGTTGCGCAAAGCATTCAATGGATAGAATGAGGAACGGAGTGCACCTAAACCTATACCAGGGGAGGATGTTTATGAAAGAGTAAAAGACTTTGCCAATGAATTTGGTAAGAGATTACAATGTACGATGGCCACACAGAGTGACAAATCTTTATTCAAGAAGAAGTCAATATTTTGGGATCTTCCTTATTGGAGTTCTTTGGCAGTCAGTCATTGTATTGATGTCATGCACGTTGAGAAAAAATGTCTGTGATAGCGTCATCGGTACTTTGTTGAATATACCAGGTAAGACTAAAGATGGGATAAAATCCAGAATGGACCTACATGAAATGGAAATAAGGACATAATTAACAGAAGTAGTTAGTAGCGATAAGAGAACATACTTACCTCCCACTTGTTACACATTGTCGAGAAAGGAGAAGAAAGCTTTTTGTGAATGCTTGGTAAATGTTAAGGTGCCACAGGGTTACTCATCCAACATCCGTACATTGGTATCAATGAAATTTCTGAAGTTGATAGGTCTTAAATATCATGATTGTCACACTCTAATGCAACAAATATTGCCTGTGGCAATTTGATCTATATTGCCGAAGCATGTAAGGTTTGCAATCACCAGACTTTGTTTCTTTTTCAATAGTCTGTGCAGCAAAATTATTGACCCTGATACTCTCGATAAATTGCAAAGAGAAGTGGTTGTTACCCTATGTCAGCTTGAGATGTATTTTCCTCCTTCGTTCTTTGATATCATGGTACATCTTGTTGTTCACTTGACTAGGGAAGTGAAAATGTTGGGACCAATTTTCTTGCATTTGATGTATCCCTTTGAACGATACATGAGCATTTTTAAAGGTGATGTTTGAAACCGTTATCGGCCTGAAGGAAGTATTATTGAGGGTTATGTGGTGAGAGAGGTTATGGATTTTTGCAATGACTTTCTGAGTGCTAATGATGCTCATGTTAATGCCAAGAATATTGAGGAGCATTTTGGCAAAGGAATTTTGGGATCACAGATGAAAGTAATCAGCCGTGAGCAGTTGGAACAAGGTCACTTGTATATTTTACACAACATCGACGAAGTGAGTGTTTATATCGAGGAACATACCAATTTCATCAAGAGAAAATATCCTTGAGCCAATTCAATGTGGCTTGCTAGAGAGAATAACAAGACATTTATTAAGTGGTTTGAAGATAAAGTCTTACATCAACTATCTCAAATACCATATAATCTTACTGAAACTATCAAATGCCTCGCCTTTAAACCAAAATTGAATGTTATGTCTTATATAGGGTTTGACATAAATGGATTCTCATATTACACAAAGCGTCAAGATGATAAGAGTGTCGTCCAAAATAGTGGGATCACCCTTCAAGCGTCTTCATTGTTTTTTGCAAGTGCAAAGGATAAGAGTCCACATGAAGCTAAAATGTCATATTGTGCTGTCATTGAAGACATATGGGAGTTTGACTACATAAATTTCAAAATTCTACTCTTTAAATGTAATTGGGTTGATAACACCAAAGGAGTTATAGTGGATGAATTGGGTTTCACATTAGTGAACTTTGAAAAGATTGGCGAGAAGGGTGAACCATTGATATTGGCATTACAGGTGAAATAAGTATTTTATATCGAAGATCCTGCAAATGATAAATGGTCAGTTGTTCTTCATGATAAAAGCCAGTTCATTGAAGATCCTATAGATGAAGAAGAGTACTATGATAAGTATGATAACTCCAGTCCATTTTCAGTTGGGTTGCCATCACCACCAAATATTGAATCTAATGATGACTTGTATGTGCACGAAGATCACAATGAAGGATTGTTAATTGATAAAAGATCGCAATATTAGAGGCATGTATGTTTATATTTTTTTATATGTTTTTATTTTTCTGAATGTGAACTTTACAATGTGAATGTGAACTTTACAATGTGAATTACTTTACAATGTGAATGTGAACTTTACAACTTTACAATGTGAACTTTACAATGTGAATGTGAACTTTCAGATGGCTGAGCATTCTCCTGATACCATGCTGATGATTACCGTGAGGGTGAGGACGTCAATGTGCTGCCTCACAATGTAAGTTTTAAAAATATATCCCTAAGGTTTCTATCTATATGTTCATTTATAGTTATATCCTGTAAGTGTGTTTTTTTTGTCAAATTTTAGGTTGATGATGTACCCCCTGAAGAAATTGGGGCACTTGATGAGAAGCAAAAAAAAATGAGAAAGTGAGGGGCATCACAATGATGAACAAGTTACTACATCAAAGGGGCAATGGACCCAAACTGTTTGTGGATTTCGATCATGTAGGAAATCCAGTTGGAGTGAACCGTAACTCATTTATTTCATATCTTGGGGTTCTTACTCACAACCATTGTAGTCCTATTTTTGAATCATGTCATAAAGTTCCTAAGGGGAAGAAAGACTTAGTATGGAAGGAACTATGCGTGAGTTATTATTATTTGCAATTCTATTTTTATAGATTACTAATTTTTAGGATACTAGTTAATAGCAATTCTATTTTGTAGAGTATATTTGATCTAGATGAAAAGCTACATCATAAATGCATGATGCAACACTGTGGAAGGGTCCTAAGGAACTATAGGACAAATCTCACCCGATATTACATACGCGATGATGAGAAGAATTTCTTGATTGATTTCCAATTCTAGACATTGATAACTTTTTGACTAACTCTACACTAATAATTTTTGTTTGTATTCTCTTTAAAAAAATAAATTTAGGCAG
Organism: Alisma plantago-aquatica; assembly: GCA_963693085.1. NCBI lineage: Eukaryota > Viridiplantae > Streptophyta > Magnoliopsida > Alismatales > Alismataceae > Alisma > Alisma plantago-aquatica. Next base: position 1,372,297,791 of record OY856410.1, on the reverse strand, counting down.
AAGGTAGCCACTGAGAAATGGAACTACCTAGACACCAAAGACTGGGAGGGGTTTGTTACCCAAAGAAAAATGGATGAATTCAAGGTATTAAGTGCCATTCCCAATTTAATTAATATGCGTTCTTATGTATTCACCTATTAAAGATTAACCTTTAGTGTTACTAACCAAATCAATGTGCTTACTAACAAGGCTATCAACGATGCTCAAAGAGCAAGGCATACACTGAATGTGCATGACCACACAATGGGTCCAAGAGGCTATGCAGGCATTCGCCAAAGACTACAAGCTGAGTATATTGCTCAGTCTGCTGCTACTCAGGAGTCCTCTACTATTGGTCCCGCACCTCTGCCTCACCATACTATGTGGATAGCTGGGAGGCAAAACAAGAAGGGAGATATAACGAAGCCCGCAACTACTGAGGCGGCTGTAAAAATGGTAAAATTCAACTCTTAGAACAATCGATCGATATTGATTATTGTTATATTTACTTATTAATTTCTGTTGATGGTGATTAGCGGGAGCTGCACGAGCATATGAAGGAAGGCAAGTTCATCCCTGAGGGCACAAGGGATGAATTGATAGTTGCTTTGGGTAACCCAGAGCATCCTAGATGTATTAGGGGTGCAAGCACTGGTGTGGGCATCAAAGCGTTCTTCGGGCCATCCCAGTGCAAGCCTATCCCAAAAGCGGGAGTTTCACAAGTTGAGGTAGCCTATTCTTTTTTTAATATGTTATTGTGAAAGGGAATTCAATAATCGACTACGTTTCTTTTATCCATGTATAGGTAGATGAATTAATTGAGAGGAAAGTCCAAGAAGCAATGGTGAAGTGGCAAACATCTCAAACGGCTACTCAGACGATACATGTGACGTGTCACACTTCTATTACTCCTACTGGAGAGGTTGGGAATCCTATAGACCCACCACCTAGCACATCCTCTATAAGTATTTTTATGACATAGTAGCTAGTCTTTTCAAGATGATATGTTTATGTATATATGTATATAACATTCTTTACGTAAATTTGTAGGGGTTGAAGCCATGCCGTCTAAAAAATAAAGAATATATTATTGCAGAGGCACATTCTTACCCAACCCTTCCAGGGGAGATGTTTCATGGGACTCCAGTACCAGCTGGTGTGGTTCGTGTGAGCCTGATACATATACTCCCCGATTGGAGGGATCTTCAACTTCCATATGCCCACCCAGATTCTAAAACGCTTGGTGAGGCAGAAGGCGGAGTGATAATGTGGCCCAAAGTAGATGTCGTCTATACTAATATTGTATGGTAAATTTACATTACGTTAATGAACTACTTAACATTGCTATTGCCTTCCATTGTATTTAAATATTGATTAAACATGCTTATTTACATAAAAGATCCTTTGCTCAATTTTATACAATTTACCTGTGCTAATAATATTATTGGCAGAGAGCTATATCTCTCACTGGGACAATTGTCTCACCCTGTGGGTTCCACAATTCTTAGGTGGACGTGTACGAGGAGGTAGAGACCGTACTACAGAGGAAGAACAACAATAGTAGGGACAACAGTAATAGCTTATGTTGAGTGTACTGTCTATCATGTCTTGTAGATAGAAGTCCTATGTGTCATCTCTATACTCTCAGGTCCTTGGGAGTTAGTACGTAATGGTTTTATAAATGATTTGAGATTTTATCTTGTATGCCTCAAGGTTTTATGTTTCTTATTTATATGTTTGGGCAAATCAACTGGTATATGATATCCTCAGGATGAGATGGTACAATGGATGTACAATGTAAACCATGATGTATATAAAGTTTTGGTTCTTTTCTTAAGAGTTTCTGAGAAATGGATCTCTTTACAAAATGGTTTTAATTTTTAGTGATTTTCATTAATCCGCTGCTAATGGTTATTCCGTAATTATTACTGGTGGCGATTTGGCTTGATTTGATGTCGGGTCATCACATGTTATGTTTGATTCAATATTTAGATAATGACTAAAGATAATAATATCCTCCAAATGATCTGACTCAATGACATATGGTTTGGGTTTAGAATTTAAACATGAGATCATACGCATAAAAATAGTACTTATTCTTGTTATGTTCCTAGTCAGTGATTATTGTGGATACTATCGTACAACAACGATACTTAACACTAGTATGTATGGTGAATGATGACTAAGTCTCTTTAGTCATGCTATTGAATATCAACTCAGATGTATGGATACTTGTTAGAGAACAAGTTGTACTAAATAGAACCACCTTAATATTGACACATGAAAGTCATGTAGTGACATGTCAGAGTCATATCTTGATGAGATGGTGGTGAATGTGATCCTTAGACCTGAAGTCACTATAGTAATCACAAGTCATTCTGTGTGCTTTGACCACTAGCCCAACGTGCTCTGAAATATAAGTTTCCAAAAAAGTAGTGATTGGGTGCATTTTGAAAATTAGAGATGGCGTATGTATATATGAGTCAATTGATCTGAAATTATATATACATGTCAAAAATACGACACCCGCTACATCTCAGCCTCCACGTCCACCTCCTCAACTACCAAGTTAGCTTCTAAGGGACCTACACGCCTCACTAGTCCTAATTGTAGGGGTATGGCAGTATGAATCGACGAACATGATCAAAATTGCCCTATAAATGTTACAATTCCGGAGGATGTTGCAGGTCAATCATACGATAACAATCTATTTATACAAGTTTTGCATATGTATTAATGCATAGGTATTAATGTAGGTCAATCATACGAAAACAAGCTATTTTTACAAGATATTTTGGAGTTGTTTCGTTATGATTGGATGAACACATCTATGATAGAGGTGTGGATATGGTGAGATCTTATTTATACATCTGTATACCTTGTTTTATATACGGTGATCTAGTTTCTTATATATTAATGCATACATAATACATGTTTTACAACCACTTACACACGATATGTACAGATTTTGCATTTTCCCATATGGGATTTTTGGTTCCATCTTTGATTAGTCTTGTAGATACATACCCTTCTTCAGTTACGTCATACTGTTTTGATGCTTTTGAATATTTTGGTAAAAATAAGAATACGGTGATAATAGCTCCATTCAATGTCGAGTAAGTTTACTTTGCTTATAATTTGGACTTAATAAAATTACATTTTTATTATGTATTTTGAGTTATTAATTTTTAACTTTCTTACCTGTAGTGGTAGGCATTGGGAGTTACTAGTTATTTCCCCCAAGACGTTCACTATCTATTATCTAGTTCCTGCGGGGAATGAATTGAATACATTATATGGACACACAATGAAAAGGCCATTATTCTCGTGAGAAATATTTCATATTTTTATATCCATTAATATCTGTTATTACATTACTATTTAATTATGCAATTTAATGTGTTGCATTAACATGTAGGGCTTTACAAGAGTTCAAAAAAGCTAGAGGAAAGGTCCCCAAGAAAAAGAATCAGCCACTAATTTGGGAGAATGTGAAAGTAATTTCCCTACTCCAATGTATATATTATTTATGTGAACTGTGCTTATTTTTATTTTTTAATATTTTGTATGTTTCAATTTATAGTGTGCTACACAAGATAACGGATGGGCATGTGCCTACTATGTGATGCAATTTATGGACCTAATCATCAAACATGCCGTAATGGAAATTGATACTATACAGAAGCTATTATATATAGTCTCATTAGATAATATGAGATATATCAATCTTATGATATATTATTAATTATATATATATATCATTCTCTTTGTAAGTGTTTAAAACTGACTTCAACACAGGTGGAAAGTTATTAGATGTACATAATCCCTATACGAGGGAGGAATTAGATGTTGTAAGAGAAGAATGGGAAAAAGCCCTACAAGGTGTGGGAATTTTTAAATATAATTGGGGTTCTGATGACAATGATGATGGTGATGAATAAATAATGATATTTCTAAACTTTGTTCTCATAATTATTTTTGTGTGAATGTGAATGACTTTGTATGAATTATCATATGTGTGAATGTGAATGACTTTTTCTGATCAATACATAAATGTCTGAATGTGAAAAGAGATGAAATGAATGGAACTGAATGTGAATGTAAATGAATTTTCATGTTTCTACATGTATCTAATCAATACCCGTGTCTGAATGTGAATGAATTTATAGGTTTGTGACCTGTTGTTGGCTGATATCAATGGATGTTGTAAACCTACCATTCAGAATTGAACTATAGGTTCTGCATCCTGCGACCAGCCGTACAATAGGCCTACAAATTGATAAGAAAAAAAAATCAGAACTTAGGCATCTGTTATTTATGTAAAACCGACACCAAAGATATAGAACGTCAGTTATTAGCAAAAAACCGACGTCTCTTCCATGGCTGGCATTGGTTATCAGTAAGAACCGACGCCTATTGTGGCCAGGCATGGACGTGCTAGCAGGTATATGGCGTCAGTTATTGTTTAATAATCGACGTGTTTAACTATTATATAGTGTCAGTTTTCTGTACTAACCGATGCTTATAGTTCCCTTGCTGGCGTGTTTTCGGTGGCGGGAAGGGTTATGGCGTCGGTATTTGTTTAATAACTGACGACTTTGATCATGATATAATGTCAGTTTTCGTTAAGAACCGACACATATAGTTCCCTTGCTGGCACATTTTCGGTAGTAGGAAGGTTATGGCGTCGGTTAGAAACTGACGCTGAAGGTGTCGACTTTTAGCGGCGCCCACTTAGGTGTCGCTTGGAAACCGACACTAAGGCCTTTTTTGTAGTAGTGATCCTCAATCGGTTCCCTATAGGAAGGATAAATTAGGGTCTCAGCCATAGTGTTAGGATATTTTACTATCATGATGAAATGATGAATGGTTTTTACCACCAAGAATATAATTGAGACTATTTTTAACCCTTTTGAAAGGTCATTTATGATGTAAGTCATCATATTATATAGTAGAAGAGAAGGAAAGTTGGAATTACTTGAGCATAAGTGGATTTTTTTGTTACAATATTAAGGTGATTTTTTTATCATACAATATACAAGACTAATAATTGAGATAATACTTAGATTCATTAGACATGATATTTAGAATCTTAATGAAAAGTGAAGGTTTTAATTAACACCATAAGTTATAATCACGGGAATTAATGATAGTAGGAGGAATATTAGCCACAACATGTTTTTTTGCAAGTAATGTGAAAAGATTTTCATATAATCTAATTTTGAGGAAGAAATTTCTATAATATGGGTAGAATTGTAACATCCTAATTTTTTTGAGCTATATAGCCCATGTGATTCGATATAACCAAATCGATCTCATGAAAATCATAAACTAAGCGAGGAAGAATTGCAAATGTTATTTTCTCTCAAATAGTAGACATTTGTGGAAGGATGGTTATCACAAAGCTTGGGACTATAGAATATAATCTATAAAATATTGTCTCAAGTATATGATAAGTGAGTAGATCATATTATGTGATATATGTGACTATAAGCTTATTTGTATAGTTGTGTAGGAAATTGGATTTCTTAGTACTTGTTCTTGTCACATGACATTTACTTGATGATGGAAACATATTTTAGAGGTACAATTGTCATTTATATAAGTGGAGGTGTTTTGACAACTAATATTAATCACATATTCAAAATAGTAATATTACAAGCGATCAAGTTTAATGAAGCTACATAACTGATACTTGTATGGGAGTGTTGATAGCATTATATTGATATTGTTATGATAATTGTCTAAGAAACTTTTAGTAGGAGGATCCAAGGCTGTAGATGGCTTCTGCCTTCACATTTTGGAAGTTGGTATATACAAGTACATAGACTAAATTTTTGAGTTTGGAAACTTTTGGTATACAATATCATGTACACGAGCATCGTGATTCTTTAGGATTCACAACTATTGATATCCCAAGATTGCTAGATCTATGGGATCTAGAGTGTGGGGCAGGTAAATAGATATAAAACCACTTAAACAAAACACATTAGACCTTCAAGATATTTTCTACAAGACATTGCAATATTGAAAGCAAGGAAGATATGGATTGAGCAAACACTAAAGGAAGGCTCAAATGTATAGTAGTTCCAACCTCAAAACTAGGAGATGTACATCCACTACCTAGAGGGGTCAATCTCTAGGATTTGTAACCTTGTCTCACTCTACATATTGCACTATATGAGTTACCACAATATGACCACCCTTTTCAAGAGTAAGGGCTAAACTAGCATTCCTTTTCAAATCAAGGAGCCAATAACCATTACAAAGGACTTACATATCTACCTACCAAAAATCTTTCACCTTTTCCAAGGTCTTAACCATTCTTGTAGAATATCTTCAAACTTTAATCAACCCCTTCCTTCTTCATGGAACTCCATCTCCTTCTTCAAGTAAGTCACCTTCAAACCACCAAGTTTCTAGAGAGAGATATGGAAGAAGAGTGGAGAGATTCACAAGATATACACTGGATCAACTCTCTTACAAATATCCTAACTCACAAAGATTGGATGTAGAGTAGTAAACAAGCTTGAGAGAGATTAGGGTCTCTTGGAGGCTAAATCATTCAACTATAGCAAGGGAGTATAGAAGGAAAACTTGTAATGAAGTCCAAGGGCCCCTTTTTATAGTTGATGTCGCCTACTAGCTAGTAGAGTCACTTGATATTGAATTCTATCCATTATGTGGGTTGTAATGAATCTATTTCAAGTTTTCCAACACTCACAATGGCTACAAACACCTTTTTGCACTTTACAGAATAATGTTGTCAGTCGAGTGGCCATTTGGGTAACTCGGCCAACAAAGTTTACTATCTCACAAATGATAGATCTTGGTCAAGTTCCTAACTAATAAAAAACTTGGCCGATGGTTGTATTTAGTTGGCCAGTGTAAGCTTTCAGTCGAGTTGTCAACAAGACAAACTTGACTGACACTGAATTCTGTCAAAAGCCTAAATCATTCGAGTTACCCCAGGGAAAACTCGACCAACATAATTCCCTATTTCAGCTTTTGACAAATACCCAAAAAGTATTTGAACATTCAATTTATCTAAATTTCCAATAAGCTTGATTACAAGTCATTCACTCAACATTCATGATTTACAATGAGATTCTAATAGAGGTACTATCAAATCTTCAAATCATTCTCATGTGTTGAATTTGACTTGGTTTTCACCAAACTAGAGTTTATGCAATTCATCCTCTTCATGTACCTAATACCTGAAATTGATCTCAAATGGACATATTAGATACATATGAATGGAATGGTTAAGTCGTCATCAAAATATAAACAACGTGTGATTGTTAGGTCAACATTATCCCCCTTTTTAAATATGACAAACCATTCTTAAACATATTGCAAAAGAATGAAAATTTAAAAACTTCACCCTTCAGATTTAGGGGGATACATGAATGTATGATATCAATTGCTCCCCCCTCAAATTTTTATTACTTTTACCTACATGGTTAGATTTTCTAAAAACACAACCAAAACCATATATGTGCTATTCATTTTATTTTCCATAAGAAAGAGATATGAAAATAATAGATCAATTTCAATATGGAACCAAGCTATTTCTCACCCTTCATCACATAAAAAAGATAGGGGGTAGAAGAGCTAGGTTAGGTCTTATCAACGATAAACACAAAACATAACCACAAAACACACACTAGCAAGAGAGAGAGAACTGATAATATTAATTCATAATCAAAATATGAGAGTATATACACCAAAACTCATAATAGTAACATATCATAGAGTTAAAGGGTACATTAGATAATGATTACATATAACAAAAATCAATCCACAATAAAAACACAAACATCAAAGAACTACAAACAAAGTAAGTAGTGGCCTCAGATACAAGTGACCTATGTAATACATGCTAAGTAATCAAAATATAGATAGATGGTCACTCTAAGACCTAACAACTAAACATCTAGATAATCCATGTCAAGGTCATCCTGAGCAGGGTCGTAATCCTCATCATTGGTAGGGTCAAGTCTTGCAGAAGATGTAGGTGTAACATCAACCTCATCACCATCATCAACTCCATCTACCTCACCATCATCATCAACATCCTTGTCAACTTCCTCAACTATATCTATATCCTCAAGAGGAGTAAAGGAGTGTGTAGTCAGTCATCTGAGATGCTACTCACTCTAGGAAATACCAGTTTCATGCAACGCCTTAGCCTGCTCATATGTGGATTGTGAAACCGCATCAAATCTAGCAAAATACCTAAGGCAAGACTAGATGGGAGAGCAAGCAGTTGTATGAAGCTCAAAGGTGGATGTGGTGAAAAAGGTGGAGGTTCATAGCGGGAGCAGAGGGGACAATCAAAGAAGCAAACTGGTGTGCTAGATGAACGGATCATATGCATAAGTGGCATAATCGGTAGCATAGAAAGAGGGATGATATGGCAGATAGGGGAAAGGGAAGGATAAGTTCATATTTGACATGTTGTGAACAAGATCTTGGTGAAAATGTTCCTAGACCTACATTTGATAGGAATTTTGATACATCTGTAACCCATGAGGAACGCATTGGATACAAAAAGTAATACCTAGAAGTTCTAGGTTGTGGAGGAGGGGGTTGAGTTTGCTGACTGGACTGGGAAAAGAAGAGATTCCATGAGTGTTATGAGAAGACTTCTTCATTGTATTTTCACTGATACAAACTCCTTTCCTATTAGCAACATAGTCAAGTTCAAGAATAAGATATTTTCTAGTGATAACGTGAAAGAGGCTACACATAAGGTTAGGTAAGGGAGGTTGGGAATCTTTGGTGTTCTTATTGGAGTAAAAGTAGGTCATGTGATGGAGTATATGTTGAGCACACTTGATTTTGATCATTTTGAGAAGATAGAGACTAGTAATGTAGTGTTCTCCACAATGTCCATTTGATTTCACTTTGGGATGGACATTGGATTTTATAACAAGAGAAATGAGATGAGTCTTAATGTCGTTCAAAGTTGAGATGGAAGGATGGCATTCTTACTAAAAGGTATCTACAGTTTCTTCAAGAACTTATGAATATCGAAGAGGGATATCTTAGGGTCAAAGTTTTGATAGAACTTATTTGGGTAAATGAGGTCAACATGGTTTGGATAGGTACGCTCCCAACTGTGAGATGGATCAGATCCAATAAATAGGAATTGAGAGTATCTTCAGAGATTTGGATCCTAACTCCAACTACTACAGAAGAGAGGGTGATCTTTATTGGGAGAAGGCACCAAAGTGGTGTAGTTCCATGTCAAATTTGCATAGAACTCATGGACAACTTTGGTTCTAGAGTAGGAACTATTAAAACAAGAGTTTTCAACACAAAGTCCAATAAGACATTGATAAAAGAAGGTTTCAACGATACCTAGTTCTTGGATGTCAGTGTCAACAAAGGATCAAAATGGAAAGGGATATCGGGGAAGTAATTATTTGTACCTTACAATGATTTAAGGATTGAGAAACTTGATGCCATCATGCAAAAAGAACCAAACAGATGTATTATAAGGGGGTTCAAATGAGGAAGGGGCGGTGGAGCTTCATTTTCTCCTTGTGCATGCCATGGGAGGTAGAAAAAATGGAGAAGAGAAGTAGCATAACAAAAAATGAGAGAGAAGGGAGCAACAAAATAGTTTGGATTAAGGCTACTATTTTATGTTAAAATAGAGAGAGAAAACAAAATTTTAGATTAAGTACAAAAATAATCATGACAAGGCACTCCAACAAGGAAGTTTCAAGCAATATATAAGTAGATGATATTCAATTTAGATGAAACATATGTATATAGTCAACACTCTATCTAGGAGATACAGATATATCATCAATGGTAGTGATAAGAAATTTTGATCTAACAAAGTTAAATTTCTCTCTAGCTAGGGTTTTGGTGAAAATGTTTGCAAGTTGATTGTCCGTGTCCACATGAGTGATATGTATGTCTTTCTTAGCTATGTGATCATGAAAAAAGTGGTGACAAACTTCTATATTCTTAGCACGAGTATGCAATATAGGATCATAAGACAAGTTAACTGTACTAGTATTATCACAAAAGATAGGAGAAGCATCATTTAAAAAATTAAAGTCTTGGAGCATTTGCTTCATCCATAGGACTTGGGCACAACAACTTCCATCTACAATGTATTCAACCTCAATAGTTGATAGAGACATAGTGTCTTGTTTCTTAGAGAACCAAGAAACTAAACATGGTCCTAGGAGGAAGCAAGTGCTAGTTATGCATTTTCTATCAACTAAGCACCCACATAATTTGCATCACTACAAGCTTTAAGAGTAAAGTACCTTGACATAGGATACCATATCCAAAACTTGGGGTTTTGGCTATGTAACTCAAATTCCTCTTAACAGCTAGAAGATGTGATTTTCTAGGTCTTGATTGAAATCTAGCACACAAGACAACACTAAAAATTATATCCAGTCTAGAGGTAGTTTGATATAGTAAGCTACCAATCATACCTCTATAGAGCTTCTATCTACCTTTTCACCTTCTTCATCCTTCTCAAGTTTAGCGGTGTTGGACATGGGATTAATTATTGTCTTTGTGTTCTCCATACCAAATCACTTCAAGAGTTTATTAATGTATTTGCTATGGTTGAGAAAGTTTCCATCTTTTATTTTCTTGATTTGGAAGCCAAAGAAGAATGCAATCTCCCCCTCATGTTAATTTCAAACTCACTCTACATAATAGAACTAAAGTCCTTGAAAAGATCAATATCCCTCCTACCAAAAATGACATCATCAACATAAATGTGAATGATTGAGAAATTGCTAGAGGTGTGTTTTAGAAAGAGGGTAGAGTCAACTTTTCTCATGACATAGCCATTATCAATGAAAAGTTTGTTAATTTCTCATACCAAGCTCTAGGGGCTTGTTTGAGTCCACAAAGAGCCTTTTATAATAGATAACATGATTAACATACTTATAATGTTCAAAACCAGGAGTTTCTTCCACATATACCTCCCCCTCTATCTCTCCATTCAAAAATATTCTTTTAACATCCATTTGATAAAGCAAGAAATGTTTATGACTAGCAAAAGCTAGTAGCATTCTAATGGTTTCAAGTCTAGCAATAAGAGAATAAGTTACATCAAAATCAATACCAACCTATTGGAAGGAAATTGTATGAAGGTAGACCTCGAGAAGTATTATGATAGAATGAAATGGAGTTTCATTGAGGATATTGTACTTGACATTGTTATACGTAGTAAGTTGGTGGAGATAGTGATGAGTACTCTAAATATGGTCTCTAGTTAGATTATGTAGAATGGCCAGGCTACTAGGACCATACATCCAACAAGGATCCGACAAGGTGTGTGGTTGCACCATCTATGAGCTTGAGATGAGGTCAATCAATTGAGTAGTATGGTGTACTTGTTGATGTTTGTTGGAGGTGGACTTGTCCGTTGTCGAAGTCTCTTTACTCCTGATCAGATAGGTTCTTCTTGGGAAAGTTGTCAAGCATATACTAACCAACTAAATGTTTGATCATGGAATGATGCTTGATTTCCAATCCTCCTTTACCACCCACACATCATCATACTCAGTTGTTCATCCAGAAACATCCATCCAGTCGAGACCCTAAACCAATGCCCTTCTTTGTGGGATGGACTTATCCTGATGAGGGTGGAGTATGTGGATTGATGGATGGGAGCTATTGAAAATGGAGATCAGACATCGTAGGTCTATCCTCTTTTGATTTTAAGGCCTAGGAGTATTGGTAGAGGTGGATTCATCATTGGTCAATGGGGTCAATCAAACAATCGATGAAAATTGAAGAAGGATCTTGAGGATGCAGTGTTCCATAATATTTGTGGATTTTCAAGACCATTCTAATTTGACTTTGTTGAACCTTGGTGTTCCTTATATTTTCCAAACCATGTCACCCCATTACTTCTTCTTATGGTAAGGTAAACACCTAGAGTGGGGACATATTTGGCTGAAAATTATGATATGGATTACACTCTCATTGGTCTGATTGAAGACAAAAGTTATACATAATTAATTTTCTGGGATCTCTAGTTTTACTTCTACAAATTATGTTCTACAGGTTTCCATGTGATTTGATAGTTGTACATGTGAATGTAGAACTCCTACAACATGTTGATTAACATGATTTTTTACTGGGTAATGGTAATGGTGTAAAGGAAAAAAAACTGTATTCACAGGTAGCCACACTTCTTTTTCAACTATAATATCTTCACTACGTTCTTATGATATGAATGTGTTTTCTACTTTTAAAATCATCATGATATTATGTGGTTATAATCCTTGCAAAAATCATGGTTAAATATAGCCCCACTTCATAATTAGTTCACTTTAGTGTGTATATGTGTGCAAAGTATAGTAATATAATCTAAATTTGGGGGTGTTTTTTCCAAAAATAGTGTTGGTTCATTTATGTGGTATAATCTACAATAATTCTTTATATAGTCTTCGTGCAATAACACAGTGAGAAATGATTTTTCAACATCATGATGTTAAACACACACTTTTTTTAAGTGGTGCAATGCAATTAGTCAAGTTTTTTTTCCATGGTGCAAATGTTGTTTTTCATTTTGAAAATTACAAGGGAGATAGTGTCATTGTAGTGCACAATATTTTATCATTGTGTGGTTGTAGTTTTGACAATAACTGCACCAAATCTTCACCATTATCATTTGTGCTTATATATAATACTTGTTGTTTGTAAAAAAAATTGAATATAACTGCATAGGAAGTTTGGTTAGTTAGTTTAGGACTTATTTTCCTCTGTTTTTGAAAGGAAACTCAGGAATCATATTTTATATGTATGCAAGGATGTAACTGGAGCTCAAGTTCCCAACTTAATTGAAATTTATCATGAAGAACTACATAATGAACCTAAGTTCATAAGTTTTTCAAACCAATAGTTCCAGACAACAAAAGTAGCTTGAGGGATTGACATATGTTATAGGTATAACATGTTAATTAACTTGTTTAACAATTATTCATTGAGCTAATTTAGATCATGGATGTTCATGTCCCCACTTTGCCTAAGGGGATAGGTTAATAAATCTAAACCTATATTGATGAATACAAAGAAATCTATATGGAACTTTAATGATGGATTATTTGTAATGTAACATAATAAAGAAAATCAACACAATATGAAGTAAGTGATGGGTTATTTACGATTACGTGGGGTCCATCACCTACCTAAGATTAATCGTTTGGTGCAGAAACTAAAAACTTAAAGGTGGTGGGAATTGGAGTATTATAATAGTATTCTAACTAAAGACCTATTCAATTAATAAGGTGAGTACACAAATCAAATCACACGTAGGAAACACTACTAGCTCACAAGAAATGATCTACCATGCCTAATTGAGATCTAAACGTTTATGTAGCTTTGTATGTAATGCATGTGCTTAGTATGTAGTTAAGGCTGTGTATATACATGCTAAGTTTGCAATGTTACAATAGTTTTATTACTTGTTTGGTTATGCTCTTCGATCAAGGTATTCATCCTCTCATTGGGTGAGTGATGGGTTTGTATCCCTAGATATAATACATACTTTTCATTTAGCATACATTTCACATTGCTCTTATGATAAAGTTTTTTGTTCCCATATTGTATTACGATCACATCCAATGTTGCATACATTTATAGTGCAAACATCACAATAATTTTAAGATTTGTTGAGCATACATAGACACATGTAATTATTCAATGACGCTATTTCTTGCCCATATTTGTCATGCGTGTGATAATATAGCAAACTATTGGTCAGTGTTAATGATATACTTGAGAAATATATAGTTTTGGCATCCATTAACACAAAAACTATTTGGAGACCATTTGAGACAAAGACCCCGTAGTAATTATTTGAGATAAAGCCATAGAACTATAAGTGGATGGAGGCGTTTCCTACCAATGTATACCATGCTTATGTTGGGCAAACATTCGAGATGAAAGTCTCAGGGTGAACGTTCCAGGGTTCCTATAGTGAGGAGAGTTGACTCCAACCGGGTTTACTTGTAAATCTTTATCCTAATGATGTACTCTTTGATTCTTTTTTAGATAAATTCATTACATTCATGTTATTTTCAATAGCAGTTAAAGTTTATGTGGGGCATGTTGGTATGTATGCCCTGAGAGCCAATCATGGGATGATTGGTGGGATACATTAAGATTGATTTGATAAACATCAAAGGCAAGCTTCCGATTCTTTTTGGTTCAGTCATATGAGGTAATGATAGAATAGATTGAATGCCTAGAGAATGACAGTACTCAATGATGTATGCTTTCAGGTTAAGGACCTAAACGGTTAGATCATACATATGCTAAGAGTTTGTACATTCTCATTATGTCCCTAGTTGGATGTCATTATGGAAGGTAGATAGACAACAATGACACACAAGACTAGATTGTGGTGTTAGTTGATGATAGAATCTCATTAGTCATATTATGGAGATATCAAACCAAACACATAGGTACTTGTTAGAGAACAAGCATACATGACAGACCCACTTTGAGTTTGACACATGGAACCATGACATGGTAGTCACAGTCAGTTCTCACAGTGATGGTGGTGAGTGTGATTTTTTGACCTGAAATCACTACACTCAACACATGTTGTTGGGTACACTTTGACATCATCAAACACAACCCTGAAACATAGGTTGTTATAAAGGTGATGATTGGGTGGCTTTGACACATGGGGCTTTTGAGGGGTGAGTGATAGATATGGGATTTTCCCCTCCTGAGGAAGTTTGATATCCATGGCCACTTGATGAGTAGGATTGAGATAGGTGTGCATGCATATGTGAATCAGTATGTGATATTGATGTCATACATATCTCCTCCAATCTACTCTGAGATCAAGAAAGAGAATGAACGTTGACAGGATGACAGTTCCATGCCTTGAGTTCATTTGAGATATCAGTGACAAAGGAATTATACATTCACTGTAATACCATTCACAGATTGTAGGATTGAAAGTTGTTCTCCAACTTTCCTTTTCACTTGGGTAGCATTGATGTGCGACTAGGCACCGCTCTTTGCTTGTGAAGTCATAAGTGTTATGGACTTTCACTGCCAACGTGAAATGGGCCTGCAGGGTCACACACATAGGATTTAACTTGGAAGAGGAGTTTATCCACAAATGATGTTTAGATTGATTACTAAAGGAGTTTAGTAGTTCAATTAAACACTCGGTCAATTTATAGCTCAGTATCATAGTGTTCAAGGTGTTGTACCGGTTGATTAGAGTACTAGATTGATTGAAACTGCAATTGACTGATTTTGCACAGTCTGCACTCCCAACCGATCGGCTCATATGATGAACCGATCGGCTCAGCTTAGTGAACCGATCGGCTCATGTGATGAACCGATCGACTCAAGATAGTTGAGATGATCGATTCAAGGGTTGAATTGATCAGCTCAACATGTCCAAACGGGCAAGTTGGGAAAGTCAGGTTGGTGAGAAATTTCTCTTCATTTCAATTGTCCAATTTAATTGGAACAAGGATTAGTATTTGGATCAATTCAAAACAAAAGAGAAAAAGTCAATCGGGAATTGATCAGGACCACGAACTGATTGGCTCAGAAGCAAACCGATCAGCTCAGGTGCCCCAACCGATTGGTTCAAGTATGAACCGATCGGCTCAGGTCCCCAATCGATCGTTTCATGTATGAAACTATCAGTTCAGCTGGCGCAGTTGGTTGTTTTGTGGAAAATCTTGAACCCTTCTACTCCTTCTTGAATCATGCATTGCTCGGGGTAGAGAACCCTGTCCCATGACCCTCATATATATAGGGGTATTGGGGGCTTCTCAGGTACAAGAACTCAAAACACTAGTTGCTTTGTAAAGTTGTTGTTCTCTTTGGTTGTGGTAATTGAGAGATCCCGAGCAAGTGCTACCCGATAAGGGAGGTACATCAAGGGAAAGACAACTGCAGAAAAGTGACTGGTGGCAGGAGAGTGTGTCGGTGACTAGTACACCGACAGGAGGGTGCGACTCCTTCCAATTCCTTGTGGAACAAGGAGATCAGAGTTCTAGGTAGTTCGTGTGGACTACTTCAGAGGCGGAAGACTTCTGCCCCTCGGAGGACAATTGTCAATCCTGACAGTCCCGGTGAGACCAGGACCTGCACAAACACCGTCCAAGACCATAGGTGGAGACCGTGCAAGCCACGAGGTAACGTCACTGAGCAAGCCTCAGGACAAGGTATATCTCTACAAACCATCCTTCCTACTGTATAGACGTTGACGCGATTCCTTTATTCTGGGTTTGGGAGAAGATTTTTTTTGTTTCCGCTACCTTCTCTGTCTCCCCTAAAACCCAAGAGTGGTATCAGAGCCACATCAACTTGTCTATACTTTAGGATTATCGATATGATCTATTTCGGTTTGTCGTCTTTAATTATTGCATACAATGCGAATAATATTGGCTTTATGCATGTCCAATCCTAAATCCACAAATCCCAATATGCAGATATGATATGTAATATTAATGCACTCGATATGTGTTGCCCTATACGAGTTTTGTGGTGGATGTATAACGTGGTTATGGCCAATAAACCCTATGTAAGTGTGCTTGGTTGAATGTGGTTGCTTGCTTCTCGGTCTGCACACTGAATCCCTATCTTCTATTCCTGATGTAACTTGAGATTTCTTTCCTACCTTTACTCCCCCCGAATGTAACTCGGGGTTTCTCAAATCAAATGTAAAATAGGATAGATCTTTTATTTCCTATTCTGTCCAACAACAGCGGACAACCTGACGACGAGTGAAACGGTCAATTCAAGGCGTGAACCATTCAGTTGGCGTTCCAGATGATCGGTTCAAGGACTGAACTAATCGGTTGTCGACCGGTTCATGGAACAAGACGATCGAGTGGTGGCTGTGAGGAGATGCACAATGTCTGGGCGAACCGATCGGTTGGAGGAGCCAACCGATCGACTGGTGGCACCCAGACGACCGACCAGGGTGAGCAGACCATTCATGTGATGAGTTGATCAACTCGGATGGCTATATCACTTCATCATGGATAGGTTGCATGTGATGTATACCTAGATGACCGTGATTCCTCTTGGCTTGAGGAATCACATTAGGATGGCCATAATCATCGCTTTTATCATTTCACATGTTTTCTGTGGGATATAGCATGTATATGATACGTACTATGTATTGTGATGATTGGATATGTATAAATACCTATAAAACCAAATCCCTCATCTAAATATAAAGTCTTTTATGCCTTCCATTAGGGTACACATGAAAAACTTGATCGACCAAGCATAGGTTATGCCAAAGTGTGGTGTGCCGTCTATCTCGTGGAAGTGTGAAGGGTAAACATGTAGGTTCTGCCAAAGTAGGGTGCATGTTTACCGTGTCGGCTTTTGGGTTAGACTAAACTGGTGATTCTTAGAGAATCTAAGCCCAGAGGCATGGAATGTTCATGGCAAGGTTTTGCACATGTTCATTCATCAAGAGTTGCATATGATGCAATTGGCATGATGGCCTACCTAAATAGTCAAGATTGTGGGCGATCAGCCAAAGCTGACTCATGACTTGATGAAATATGGATCTTGACCCACTAGAAGATTGTACGCTACAATTTTCCAAACTGATGGTGAGGGCTATCAATTTGAACAAAAAATAGTGGGAGCGATAATTAATGAAAGTCCTAAGTATATCGTCAACCTTTCAAATCAATCAAAATAAGTCAAAATTAAGTTTTGGACTAAATTGCATATATTTCCTTTTGTAGTAAAAATGACAACAAACAACAATCACTTTTCATTGTAATCGGTCCTTGAAAAGGACAAGCTAAATGGGACTAACTTCCACGGCTGGTTTAGGACATTGAGAATTGTTCTCACTCAAGAGCGAAAGCTCTATGTCCTGGATACTCCAACTCCAGAGGAACCTGCGCCTATCGCACCAAAGGTAGAAAGGGATTCTTATAAGAAGCATTATGAAGATGCCATTGATGCAAAGTGCTTGATGTTGTGCTCCATGAACCATGAGTTGCAGAGACAATATGAGAACATGGGTGTCATTGAGATAATTCAGCATCTCAAGAACATGTATGAAGATCAAGCACGGCAAGAGAGATATGATGTCTCCAGGGCATTGTTCAAGTGTGTCATGACAGAAGGAGATCTAGTTGGTCCTCACACGCTCACAATGATTGGGTATGTGGAGAACCTGACAAGATTGGGATTTCCCCTGAACCAAGAGTTGGCTACTGACGTGATACTGCTATCGTTGCCAGAATCCTACAGTCAGTTTGTGATGAACTACAACATGAACAACTTTGACAAGTCGTTGACAGAGTTGTTGGGCATGTTGAGGATAGCCGAGGCACAGATGAAGAAGGACAAGCCTAAGTATGTGATGATGATCAACAACAATGAAAGGAAAATCCAAGCGTAAGGGCAAGAGCAAGGCTAAGAAAGGTTCTGATGCTAGCCAACAACCCAAGTCATCTTCAACTATCAAGGCCAAAGGAGGTGTGACCAAGAGAGGAAATTGCCACCATTGTCAAAAGCCAGGACATTGGAAAAGGAATTGTCCACTCTATCTGGAAGAACTAAAGAAGAAGGAGGCGACATACGTCTCTACCTGAAGGTGTCATGAAATAAACTTATAACACTTTTAAGGTATTTGATACCAAGATATAAAGTCTAAAGCATTCAATACATGGGGCAAGTGTTGCCTCCATAGATAGGAGTATTTAGTTTATTTTTCAGCCTTAAAGGCATGTAATAGAGTTATGAACTGCTATTTCATATTTGCCAATAGATAGAAACACATTATTTTTTGCATATTGTATGACAATAATGGCAATTAATAAAGTTAATGTTTCCTTATGGCAATGCCTTATTTATCTTGTGGTACTTGGTATGCATAAGATAAAATGATATCTAAAAGTTATTGATAACTCAAACAATCAAATTAGCATAAATCATGAGAAATTCATTTCTAGTTTCCATATGATGGATAAATCTAGACTCTTTTGGTTAGAGAACCAATAAGAGACATGAATCTCTTAAACATGATCTTCACTAGTGGTAGTGGGAGAATGATTATCCTATTAGGTATAATACCTGTGATGTATTTACATACCTATTGGAGAAAATGCTAATACTTCAAACGGTGATTAGAGAAATACCAATATGAATATCTTGAAGTGTTCAAGAATATCATAGATGAAGTAAGAATTTGGTAAAGTGTTAATTCTTGATGAGATGTTCTAGAATGAAATACTTGGACCAAATGTTTAAGAACCTTGTGAGTAATTATGATAGTGTATCATAGTAAACTCATGATTAAGGCATGGTTATGTCTAAATCAAAATGAGGCATACTCTAAGGAGTTAGAGGATGATTATCAAATAACTAAGTTCTTCTTAAATAAAGAATACCCCACACTAATAAAGGACATTAAGAATCACAAAGGGTTGTGAGTTCTTATATCCTTGATAGATACACCTCGATTATCTATGTGATGAGTTGGTCATATGATGAGTCAACTATCTAGATGATTATGAGGAACCGGATTTCGAGTTATGGTTTATGGCCATTACATCCTAAATGAATTCCATGTGAACCATAAGTTATGACTTTGATGGTAGCACCCATTGGGATGAAATCCATAAGTGTGAATGAGTCTTAAGTGTTAAGACACATGGATGACATTTTGAGAAGGATGATGCTTGTTGATTGCAACTAAATGACTAAGAGATTTGGCATACGGATACTAAAACCACATTCCTATGAGGAATAAAACAAGGATGTGTATGTGACACAACCTATAAGGTTTATGAATCCATTAATGGTAATGAAGTCTATAAGTTACAATGGTCTAATCAATGTGATTGATTAAGTACAATCAACTCAGAGTTGGATCTTTACTTTGATGGTATAGTCAAAGGTTTTGACTAATATGTCAAAGATAAAGAAGGGATATGTGATCTAGTGGGAGCATATTCAGATTCCCCATGTTGATGTGAAACGAGATGTTCTAGAATGGAATCCTTTGTGGAAATTATCTTTAAGGAAGATAGAGACGTTTCCTATGTTATAGGAATAGAGATCTATAAAGATAGTTCTCGAAAACCTCTTGAGTTGAAAAGAGAAAGAATACATTGACAATCTATACTGAAGAGTTCAGTATGCACAGATTCAGTGGGAGAAAAAATTTCCATGGTACATGGAGATTAGTATCCCAAGGCCAAGTGTCCAATTCTTATGAAGAATGGTAATACTAAGAATACATATGGATCTATCATGTATGTAATCGTCCCATTATCTTATATGTATAGGACATAGAGTGCATTCATC
Organism: Alisma plantago-aquatica; assembly: GCA_963693085.1. Taxonomy (NCBI): domain Eukaryota; kingdom Viridiplantae; phylum Streptophyta; class Magnoliopsida; order Alismatales; family Alismataceae; genus Alisma; species Alisma plantago-aquatica. Next base: position 1,372,277,490 of record OY856410.1, on the reverse strand, counting down.
ATCTTGTATGTAGGACATGACAATATGATGTGCACATCCTGATAACTTGTATGTGGGACATGACGAGTGGATGTCTGTCTAGTTCCAGTAAGGGTTACTGGAATACCATAAGAACTTGATAAGTTCTTGAGAAGTACTAGTTCTATGGAAATAAGGAAGGATTCACTATAAAGAGTTACATTGATGTGAACTTTTGAAAAGACAAAAAATTAATCGCAATATATATGGGATATATAAAAGTGAATGTTTGTTTAAAAGGAAATTCCGAGTATCCGTGTGTTAGAGAACAATAGTGGATACTATATGGATTTAGGAGTTCATAGAGATGAACTTATAGTTATCCCGGTCATTGATGACAAGTTAGGAGTGCTTGGTCATCCAATGTGGCTAAAGGTTAGCAAAGGAATACTGACTTTTGCAAGGTGTTTCCATAACTCACTATGTTAGCACTAGAGCACGGTAAAATGTGAGACATGTTTGAAGATCACTATGAATATGATTCAAGGGTGATTGGCTCACAGTGCAAGTGGGAGTATGTTGGTATGTATGCCCTGAGAGCCAATCATGGGATGAATGGTGGGATACATTAAGATTGATTTGATAAACATCAAAGGAAATCTTCTGATTCTTTCTGGTTTAGTTATATGAGATAATGATAGAACAGATTGAATGTCTAGAGAATGAGAATACTCAATGACGTATGGTTTCAGGTTAAGGACCTGAATGGTGAGATCATACAGATGCGAAGAGTTTGTACATTCTCATTATGACCCTAGTCAGATGTCATTGTGGAAGGTAGATAGACAACAATGACACATAAGACTAGATCGTGGTGTTGGTTGATGACAAAATCTCATTAGTCATGATATGGAGATATCAAACCAAACACATAGGTACTTGTTAGAGAACAAGCGTACAGGACAGACCCACCGTGAGTTTGACACATGGAACCATGACATGGTAGTCACAATCAGTTCTCACAACGATGGTGGTGAGTGTGATTCTTTGACCTGAAATCACTACACTCAACACATATCGTCGGGTACACTTTGACATCATCAAACACAGCCCTGAAACATGGGTTGTTATAAAGGTGATGATTGCGTGGCTTTGACACATGCAGATTTTGAGGGGTGAGTGATAGATATGGGATTTGTCCCTCCTGAGGGAGTTTGATATCCATGGCCACTTGATGAGTAGGATTGAGATAGGCGTGCACGCATGTGTGAATCAGTATGTGATATTGATGTCATACATATCTCCTCTAATATACTCTGAGATCAATAAAGAGAATGAATGTTGACAGGATGACTGTTCCATGCCTTGAGTTCATTCAGGATATCAGTGACAAAGGAATTATACATTCGCTGTAATACCATTCACAGATTGTAGGATTGAAAGTTATTCTCTGACTTTCCTTTTTACTTGGGTAGCAATGATGTGCGACTGGGCACCACTCTTTGCTTGTAAAGTCATAAGTGTTATGGACTTTCACTGCCAACGTGAAATGGGCCTACAGGGTCACACACAAAGGATTTAACCTGGAAGAGGAGTTTTTCCACAAATGATGTTTAGATTGATTACTAAAGGAGTTTAGTAGTTCAATTAAACATTCAATCAATTGATAGCTCAGTATCATAGTGTTCAAGGTGTTGGACCGATTGATTAGAGTATCAGATTGATTGAAACTGCAATTGACTGCTTTTGTACAGTCTGCACTCCCAACCAATCGGCTCGTATGATGAACCGATCGAATCAGCTTGGTGAACTGATCGGCTCATGTGATGAACCGATCGGATCAGGACAGGTTGAGACGACCGGTTCAAGGGTTGAACCGATCGACTCAAAATGTCCAAACGAGCAAGTTGGGAAAGTCAGGTTGGTGAGAAATTTCTCTTTGTTTCACTTGTCCTATTTGATTGGAACAAGGATTGGTATTTGTATCAATTCAAAAGAAAAGAGGAAAAGTCAATGAGGAACTGATCAAGAACATGAACCGATCGGCTCAGGTGCCCCAATCGACCAGTTCAAGTATGAATCGATCAGCTCATGTCCCCAACCGACCGTTTCATGTATGAAACGACTGGTTCAGCTGGCGCAGTTGGTTGTTTTGTGGAAAATCTCAAACCCTTCTACTCCTACTTTAATCCCGCATTGCCCAGAGTAGAGAACCCTGTCCCATGACCCTCCTAAATATATAAGGGTATTGAGGGCTTCTCAGGTACAACAACTCAGAATACCAGTTGCTCTGTAAAGTTGTCGTTCTCTCTAGTTGTGGTAACCGAGAGAGCCCGAGCAAGTGCTACCCAATAAGGGAGGCACAACAAGGGAAAGACAACTGCAGAAAAGTGACTGGTGGCAGGAGAGTGTGTCGGTGACTAGTACACCGACAGGAGGGTGCGAATCCTTCTAATTCCTTATGGGACAAGGATATCATAGTTTCAAGTGGTCCGTGTAGACTACTTTAGAGGTGGGAGACATCTACCGCTCGGAGGACAATTGTCAATCCTGACAGTCCCGGTGAGACCAGGAGCTGCACAGACATCGTCCAAGACCAGAGGTGAAGACCATGCAAGCCGCGAGGTAACATCGCCGAGCAAGCCTCGGGACAAGGTATGTCTCTACAAACCATCCTTCCTACTGTATAGACGTTGACATGATTCCTTTATTTTGGCTTTGGGAGAAGAAATTTTTTTTTCGTTTCCACTGCCTTCTCTGTCTCCCCTAAAACCCAACAGTGGTATCAGAGCCACGTCAACTGCTCTATACTTTAGGATTATCGATATGATCGATTTTGGTTTGTCGGCTTTAATTATTGCATACAATGCAAATAATATTGGCTTTATGCATGTCTAATCCTAAATCCACAAATCCCAATATACATATATGATATATAATATTAATGCACTCGATATGTGTCGCCCTTAAACGAGTTTTGTGGTATACATATAGTGTGGTTATGGCCAATAAACCCTATGTAAGTGTGCTTGGTTGAATGTGGTTGCTTGCATCTCAGTCTGCACACTGAATCCCTATCTTCTATTCCTGATGTAACTCGAGATAACTCGAGATTTCTTTCCTACCTTTGCTCCCACCGAATGTAACTCGGGCTTTCTCAAATCAAATGTAAAATAGGATAGATCTTTTATTTCTTGTTCTGTCCAAGAATGATGGACAACCTGCCGACGAGTGAAACGATCGGTTCAAGGCATGAATTGATTGGTTAGCGTTCCAAACGATCGATTCAAGGACTGAACTGATCAGTTGTTGACCGGTTCATGGAGAGAGAGGATCGGGCGGCGGCTGTGAGGAGATTTACAATGACCAGGTGAACCGGTCGGTTGGAGGATCCAACCGATTGACTGGTGGCACCTAGACGACCGACCAGGGCGAGCATGTCATTCATGTGATGAGTTGATAAACTCGGACGGCTATAGCACTTCATCATGGACATGTTGCATGTGATGTAGACCTATATGACCGTGATTCCTTTTGGGTTGAGGAATCACATTAGGATGGCCATAATCATCGCTTTTATCATTTCATATGTTTTCTATGGGATATAGCATGTATAGATACGTACTATGTATTGTGATGATTGGATATGTATATATACCTATAAAACCAAATCCCTCATCTAAATATTAAGTCTTTTACACCTTCCATTAGCAGAATACATGAAAAACTTGATCGACCAAGCGTAGGTTATGCTAAAGCCTGGTGCACCGTCTATCTCATGGAAGTGTGAAGGGTAAACATGTAGGTTCTTCCAAAGCAGGGTGCATGTTTACCGTATCGGCTTTTGGGTTAGACTTAACTGGTGATTCTTAGAGCGTCTAAGTCTAGAGGCACATAATGTTCATGACAAGGTGTTGCACGTGTTTATTCATCAAGAGTTGCATATGATGCAATTGGCATGATGGCTTACCTAAATAGTCAAGATTGTGGGCGATCAGCCAAAGCTGACTCATGACTTGATGAAATATGGATCTTGACCCACTAGAAGATTGTACACTACAATTTTTCGAATTGATGGTGAGGGCTATCGATTTGAACAAAAAATAGTGGAAGTGATAATTATTTAAATTCCTAATTATATCGTCAACCTTTCAAATCAATCAAAATAAGTCAAAATTGAGTTTTGGACTAAATTGCATATATTTCCTTTTGTAGTACAAATGACAACAAACAACAATCACATTTCATTGCGATCGGTCCTTGAAAAGGACAAGATGAATGGGACTAACTTCTATGGCTGGTTTAGGACAGTGAGAATTGTTCTCACTCAAGAGCGAAAGCTCTATGTCCTGGATACTCCAGCTCTATAGGAACATGCTACTACCGCACCAAAGGCAGAAAAGGATGCTTATAAAAAGCATTATGAAGATGCCATTGATGCAAAGTGCTTGATGTTGTGCTCCATGAACCATGAGTTGCAGAGATAACATGAGAACATGGGTTTCATTGAGATGATTCATCATCTCAAGAACATGTATGAAGATCAAGCACGACAAGAGATATATGATGTCTCCAGGGCACTGTTCAAGTATGTCATGACAGAAGGAGATCAAGTTGGTCCTCACACGCTTAAAATGATTGGGTATGTGGAGAACCTGACAAGATTGGGATTTCCCCTGAGCCAAGAGTTGGCTACTGACGTGATACTGTAATCGTTTCTAGAATCCTACAATCAGTTTGTGATGAACTACAACATGAACAACTTTGACAAGTCGTTGACAGAGTTGTTGGGCATGTTGAGGATAGCCGAGGCATAGATGAAGAAGGACAAGCCTAAGTCTGTGATGATGATCAGAAATAAGAAAGGAAAATCCAAGCGCAAGGGCAAGGGCAAGGCTAAGAAAGGTTTTGATGCTAGCTAGTAGCCCAAGTCGTCTTCAACTCTCAAGGCCAAGGGAGGTGTGACCAAGAGAGGCAATTGCCACTATTGTCAAAAGCCAGGACATTGGAAAAGGAATTGTCCACTCTATCTGGAAGAACTAAAGAAGGAGGCGACATACGTCTCCACCTGTAGGTGTCATGAAATAAATTTATAACACTTTTAAGGTATATGATACCAAGATATAAAGTGTAAAACACTCAATACATGGGGCAAGTGTTGCCGCCATAGATAGGAGTACTTTAGTTTATTTTTCATCCTTAAAGGCATGTAATATAGTTATGAACTGCTATTTCATATTTGCCAATAGATAGAAACACATTATTTTTTGCATATTGTATGACAATAATGACAATTAATAAAGTTAATGTTTCCTTATGGCAATGCCTTATTTATCTTGTGGTACTTGGTATGCATCAGATAAAATGATACCTAAAAGTTATTGATAACTCAAACAATCACATTAGCATAAATCATGAGAAATTCATTTCTGGTTTCCATATGATGGATAAATCTAGACTCTTTTGGTTAGAGAACTAGTAAGAGACATGAATCTCTTAAACATGATCTTCACTAGTGGTAGTGGGAGAATGATTATCCTATTAGGTATAATACATGTGATGTATTTACATACCTATTAGAGCAAATGCTAATACTTCAAACGGTGTTTAGAGAAATACCAATATAAATATCTTGAAGTGTTTAAGAATATCTAGATGAAGTATGAATTTGGTAAAGTGTTAATTCTTGATGACATGTTCTAGAATGAAATACTTGGACCAAAAGTTTGAGAACCTTGTGAGTAATTATGATAGTGTATCATAGTAAACTCATGATTAAGGCATGGTGATGCCTAAATCAAAAGGAGTCATACTCTAAGGAGTTAGAGGATGATTATCAAATAACTAAGTTCTTCTTAAATAAAGAATACCCCACACTAATAAAGGACATTAAGAATCACAAAGGGTTGTGAGTTCTTATATCCTTGATAGATACACCTCGATTATCTATGTAATAAGTTGGTCATATGATGAGTCAACTATCTAGATGAATATGAGGAACCTGATTTTGAGTTATGGTTTATGGCCATTACATCCTAAATGACTTCCATGTGAACAATAAGGTATGACTTTGATGGTAGCACCCATTGGGATGAAGTCCATAAGTGTGAATGAGTCTTAAGTCTTAAGACACATGGATGACATTTTGAGAAGGATGATGCTTGTTGATTGCAACTTAATGACTAAGAGATTTGGCATACGGATACTAAAACTGCATTCCTATGAGGAATAAAACAAGGATGTGTATGTGACACAACCTATAAGGTTTATGAATCCATTAATGCAAATGAAGTCTATAAGTTACAATGGACTAATCCATGTGATTGATTAAGTACAAGCAACTCAGAGTTGGATATTTACTTTGATGGTATAGTCAAAGGTTTTGACTAATATGTCAAAGATAAAGAAGGGATATGTGATCTAGTGGGAGCATATTCACTTTCCACATGTTGATGTGAAATGAGATGTTCTAGAATGGAATCCTTTATGGAAATTATCTTTAAGGAAGATAGAGACGTTTCCTATGTGATAGGAATAGAGATTTATAAAGATAGTTCTCAAAAAACCTCTTGACTGAAAAGAGAAAGTATACATTGGCAATCTATACTGAAGAGTTCAATATGCACAGATTCAGTGGGAGAAAACTTTTCCATGGTACATGGAGATTAGTATCTCAAGGCCAAGTTTCCAATTATTATGAAGAATGGGAACACTAAGAATAGATATGGATCTATCATGTATGTAATCATCCCATTATTTTGCATGTATAGGACATAGAGTGCATTCATCATCTTGTATGTAGGACATGACAATATGATGTGCACATCCTGATAACTCGTATGTGGGACATGACAAGTGGATGTCTGTCTAGTTCCGGTAAGCGTTACTGGAATACCATAAGAACTTGATAAGTACTTGAGAAGTACTAGTTCTATGGAAATAAGGAAGGATTCACTGTAAAGAGTTACACTGATGTGAACTTCCGAAAAGACGGAAAATTAATCGCAATTTATATATGGGATATATAAAAGTGAATGTTTGTTTAAAAGGAAATGTCGAGTATCCGTGTGTTAGAGAACATCAGTGGATATTATATGGATTTAGGAGTTCATATAGATGAACTTATAGTTATCCTGATCATTGATGACAAGTTAGGAGTGCTTGGTCATGCAATGTGGCTAAAGGTTAACAAAGGAATGCTAGATCGCATATTACGGAAACTCCATCTCATACGTATGACGTACAACGAATAGATGAGAGACATGAAGATAATACTGACTTTGGCAAGGTGTTTCCATAACTCACTATGTTAGCACTGGAGCACAGTAACATGTGGGATATGTTTGAAGATCACTATGAATATGATTCAAGGGTGATTGGCTCGCAGTGCAAGTGGGAGTCTGTTGGTATGTATGCCCTGAGAGCCAATCATGGGATGATTGGTGGGATACATTAAGATTGATTTGATAAACATCAAAGGTAAGCTTCTGATTCTTTCTGGCTCAGTCATATGAGATAATGATAGAACAGATTGAATGTCTAGAGAATGACAGTACTCAATGACGTATGGTTTCAGGTTAAGGACCTGAACGGTGAGATCATATGGATGCTAAGAGTTTGTACATTCTCATTATGTCCCTAGTTAGATGTCATTGTGGAAGGTAGATAGACAAAAATGACACACAAGACTAGATTATGGTGTTGGTTGATGACAGAATCTCATTAATCATGATATGGAGATATCAAACCAAACACATAGGTACTTGTTAGAGAACAAGCGTACAGGACAGACCCACCGTGAGTTTGACACATGGAACCATGACATGGTAGTCATAGTCAGTTCTCACAGTGATGGTGGTGAGTGTGATTCTTTGACCTGAAATTACTACACTCAACACATGTCGTTGGGTACACTTTGACATCATCAAACGCAACCCTGAAACATGGGTTGTTATAAAGGTGATGATTGGGTGTCTTTGACACATGGGGCTTTTGAGGGGTGAGTGATAGATATGAGATTTGTCCCTCCTGAGGGAGTTTGATATCTATGGCCACTTGATTAGTAGGATTGAGATAGGCGTGCACGCATGTGTGAATCAGTCCGTGATATTGATGTCATACATATCTCCTCCAATCTACTCTGAGATCAAGAAAGAGAATGAACGTTGACAGGATGACTTTTCCATTTCTTGACTTCATTCAGGATATCAGTGACAAAGGAGTTATACATTCACTATAATACCATTCACAGATAGTAGGATTGAAAGTTGTTCTCCAACTTTCCTTTTCACTTGGGTAGCACTGATGTGCGACTAGGCACCGCTCTTTGCTTGTGAAATCATAAGTATTATGGACTTTCACTGCCAATGTGAAATGGGCATGCAGGGTCACACACATAGGATTTAACTTGGAAGAGGAGTTTATCTACAAATGATATTTAGATTGATTACTAAAGGATTTTAGTAGTTCAATTAAACACTCAATCAATTGATAGCTCAGTATTATAGTGTTCAAGGTGTTAGACCAATTGATTAGAGTATCGAATTGATTGAAACTGTAATTGACTGATTTTGTACAGTCTGCACTCCCAACCGATCGGCTCATATGATGAACCGATCGGCTCAGCTTGGTGAACCGATCGGCTCATGTGATGAACCGATCGACTCAGGACAGGTTGAGACGAGTCGATCGGTTTAAGGGTTGAACCGATCGACTCAACATGTCCAAACGAGCAAGTTGGGAAAGTTAGGTTGGTGAGAAATTTCTCTTCATTTCACTTATCCAGTTTGATTGGAACACGGATTAGTATTTGGATCAATTCAAAACAAAAGAGGAAAAGTCAATCGGGAACTGATCAAGACCACGAACCGATCAGCTCACGATTGAACTGATCAGGACCACGAACTGATCGGCTCAGAAGTGAACTGATCGGCTTAGGTGCCCCAACCGATTGGTTCAAGTATGAACCGATCGGCTCAGGTATGAACCGATCGGCTCAGGTCCCCAACCGGCCGTTTCATGTATGAAACGATCGGTTCAGCTGGCGCAGTTGGTTGTTTTGTAGAAAATCTCAAACCCTTCTACTCCTGCTTTAATCCCGCATTGCCCGGGATAGAGAACCCTGTCCCATGACCCTCCTATATATAGGCGTATTGGGGGCTTCTCAGGTACAACAACTCAGAACACTAGTTGCTCTGTAAAGTTGTCGTTCTCTCTAGTTGTGGTAACCGAGAGAGCCCGAACAAGTGCTACCCGATAAGGGAGGTACAAAAAGGGAAAAACAACTACAGAAAAACGACTGATGGCAGGAGAGTGTGTCAGTGACTAGTACGCCGACTGGAGGGTGCGACTCCTTCCGATTCCTTGTGGGATAAGGAGATCGGAGTTTCAGGTGGTCCGTGTGGATGACTTCAGAGGCGGGAGACTTCAGAGGCGGGAGACTATTGAAATAGTACCTCGCTCGGAAGACAATTGTCAATCCCGACAGTCCCGGTGAGACCAGGAGTTGCACAGATACCGTCCAAGACCGGAGGTGAAGACCGCACAAGCCGCGAGGTAACGTCGCCGAACAAGCCTCGGGACAAGGTATGTCTCTACAAACAATTTTTCTATTGTATAGACGTTGACGCGATTTCTTTATTCTAGGTTTGGGAGAAGAATTTTTTTATTATTTCCGCTACTTTCTCTGTATCCCCTAAAACCCAACAGGGCATGTGTTATGTACTACGTCCTCTTGCTTTACAAATTGCTAGCTAGCACTACATCTACTACTAGACATTGCTCAGCTAGTAATCATACTAACTATGTTAAATCACATCTTTCTTTGCTTAGCTTAGACGAGCTTGGGCCAACACAGCAATTGAGGATGATGAACTGCTCAAAGAGCAAGGAAATAGACCGAGCCCACATGGATGAGTAGTTCTTTGTGGTAGCTAGTCCCTTTGCACAGTTTGCACATGAGGATGTCGAGCCTTATTCTTTGTATAGTTTGTTCTGGTAGGATATGCTCATACGTGGTTACTATTGAAATAGTATCCCGTAGGAACGCACATTCTCACACTAAGCTTTTCCTCTTTTAGAAGAGGAACCGAGGCATACCATTATGAATAGAGACTTCGTTTGCAGGATCAAGGATTGAAATACGCAAGTTATGTTTTTAAAGGAAAATATAGGTTAAAGTTTCGAAGGGACGTAGTAACATCCTTGGTGTTCGGGGCGGATCATCTGGGGGTTTAATAATAGTGTCTCTTGAAATAGCATCAATAGGACAACTGATAGCAGATGCCATCTGTAGATTTGAGAACCAGTCTCAATTTACATTAGATGCTCAATCGTATGACATAAATCATCAAATAGTAGTTTGTACACTAGGCCTTGTACAGTTGGCCTGAAAAACGAGTGTCATCTTTTAGTGGCAAAACGTAAGCATTTTTAGAACAAACTCGGTCTATAGGATTCAATGAATGAAATATATAAAGTTATAAAAGTAACATAAAGGTTAAACTTTCAATGGCACTTATTACTCGACACCCTCTGCGTTTGGGGCAGCGGATCCCCTGGGGGCTCCATAATTCCTGTCTCCAGAAAAAGCATCAAAAGGAACGATTTTACCCCAAAGCAAATGTCATGTGTAGATTTGAGATGCAATCACAGTTTACGTCAGATGTTCAATCATGTGACATAATTCATTAATATGAGTTTGTATACTTGGCCTGCAAGACGGACTGTTCTAAACATCCTTAGAAATCAGATGCCTACTAGCATAGATACAATCTAACTACTGATCATCCCCGACAATCAAGTCGTGTTGATTATGTAGCAACTGAATGCAAGAAAACTGCAAATTATAGTGGTCATGGAAAGGTTTAACATATATTAGCATCCCCACAGCCCCAATGTCCCACAATGGAAAAAAGGTCGAAACTTTATATATTGAAAAGGCCTTGTGTGGTATTTCTACAAAAAATCTCCAAAACAAGATTTTGTTCCCCACCCCATCTTGTGAGCCACCTTCCTCAGTGTCCATGTCCAGCTTTCATCAAAATGCGCCCCCTCGTCAATCTTGGACTGTCTTTTGTTTCGTGTGGAAGTTAGAACGGTGGAAGTTACCGGGAGATCTCACACTTGGGTGGGTATCCAAGCTGCTCAACCTCCCAGTTCAGTTTCGGAGCAACTCGCTCGTGGCGTGGGAAGTATTCCTGCACATATAGAGAAACACAATTAGTTTAACGCTTTATTGTAAAAAACGAATTAAGACTAGCAGATAAATAGACGCATCGCATTCGTTGCGTTCTAGTAAGTATGGGAAGAAGCGTAGATGAGCAAATAGCAGCAATTTGGAAAACAGATTCACCCCACGATGTCAAACTGGATCATTTTATATTATAATAATACTTGTTATCAATATAAAAACCTACAAGATCCTTGCCCCACGGTACTAATATACAAACTAGGATCGTACTCCAAATGATACCTGTGGTTGATTACCACAATATTTGTTGTCTAGCATTTAGGCATGTATAGATCAGCTTCATGTGATTTTTTTTTTTAAAAGTCTGCGTCGTGTGAATATCTATTTTTGAGTGAGCATTCAGATATTTGCATCTAGCATAGGGTGTTGGCCTAAACTGACTACAAGTTTGTGGATCAATCTAGCAAAGGTTCGTATTATGGCAGTAGACCATGGTGTAGGGAACTACAAGGTTTGCTTATGCAAACAGCAGAAGCATTACACCCCCAAAGCAAACTGTGCATAGGTGGTCTAGGAAAGTATACCTCTAGTTTCTTCACCAACTCCTTTGCCGTGGGAGCAGATACGATGATGTGGCGTGCGCTAGGACTAATGAACCCCTCCTCCACAGCCTGGTCAATGAAAGAGAGCAACGAGTTGTAGTAGCCGTCAACATTCAACAAGCCAACCTGAACATTGATAGATGGATGCGTTAGTTATAAAAAACAGCGTTAAAAGACATGGTAATAATAACGGGTGGATACAAATGAAACTAGGAAAACTAAAGAAAAAATAATATTTCCATTTTATACGTAAATAGTGCAGCATAAGACTATGGGTATTTTCCACATGAGTTTTTTTTTCTTCTGAATGATGATATAAACTAGAGTATATAAACTAGAGTATCTGGGAATATAAATGGAGTTGACTAGTCAGATGTCAAGCAGCCAACCAGCTAATACAGCGACAGACAAAATCTTCTCTTTTTTACACTTTTTGCAGAATCTATAGCCTGCCCACTTATGCATAATACTCCTATGGCCATGTTATCAACCCTGTTACTCGACCATACTTGTAGTTGTATATCCATATTCCCAATTTAACTTATAGGTTTCGTCCATCAACAAGCATTTTCAATAAAAAAATCTAATTTCTACAACAATCAACATAAAATGTGCCGAGTAACACATTCCTACTTGGCAAGTAATCTTACCGGCTTGTCATGGATGCCAAGTTGAGCCCAAGTTATGACTTCAAGCAGCTCCTCAAGAGTGCCATAACCACCTGCACAACCAAATTGGTCAATCAATCCATAAATCATGTTTACCATGGGCAAGTAATTTGTGACTATATGTCTGCGATAGATATATTGGGGATGCAGTTTGTATTTTTGTTACTGACGGACGTTATCAAGAATGAATAAACAAACAAGAGCCTTTTTCTTGGAAGAGAGCAGCATCCGTTAAAAAGAAAACAGAGCTGAACCACGATAACAGCGCGTCAGATAAGGTAACTTTGACTAGCATCCCCACCCCTACCACACCGTTCACAAAAAAAAACCGAAAACACACGCGTGCAGAGAAAAGAACAAAGTTTGCTATCTACCAAATCATCCCCTCTTTTGCAGATAGTCCAATGTCACCCCTTCCCAAATCCAGGGGATAGATCAACCTACTGTACGGTATCTTCCATGGTGCGAGGGATGAAACTTTCTAAACACTACTACAAGTAACTATCTCTTTTAAGCACTTTCTAGACACCATAATCATCTTCTGAACTTTTGAACTAGGAATTAATAACTATGCCGGTTTGGGTTGAACTTTAGTATCAGCCCAATAGGTGTACCCCTAGTTGGTATCTGATTAAGTAACAGATTTCATGTCAGAGCTTTGAGTAATTCGTAGAGGGGTTGTATTGGATCATTGAAAACATTATACGGAATGACCCAAAGGTGCAATGTAGGCAGTTACATTTCAAGTTTCAGTTTCCAGAAAAACATAGAAACAGCTGGCAGGTTGAAGAAAGTTAGGGTTGTGGGTCTATACATAGGCTGAAGGTACTGGCATTACTGTCCCATTCCAACCACCACTTGCGGTAACCAATGGGAAGAAATGCCAAAGGCACTGGAGTGGATGGGAGAGAAAGCTCTAGGCCATGGACAGAGAGAATCACAGCTGCCCAAGGGCCGTTGCAGCAGTAGCTGCACTGATTCTGATAGAGATAATCATAATAGCAACAGCCCAGCCCAGCCCAGGGGTTTATTTTGCTGAACCTCATTCAAGGCCTGCAACTGCTTGCTGGCTGGCTGGCTAGGAAGGCGTTGTACACAAGTAAGAAAAACGACCAGCTAGCTGCTGCACATGTCGATATATGGGTATCATTACACGACAAAAAAGCCACTATCTTTACCAATTCCAAAAGCCCGACGGTAGAAAAGGAGGAAAACCTCCCCCTCCTACCCCCTCACAACCTCTGGCGCACACATCACACAACGTCTTTATCAACCTTCCATGAATATGTAAGCACAGAGGGTAGGACGGGAACAGGCACTCTGTTTCGTTTCCTTATTTAGATGCAAGCAGTATGAATAATAATAGACCCCGTACCCATGGCTAAGGTGTCGAGCTGTGGTAAGTCGAAGCTATACTAGTATAGAGACTCACCAGGTAACGCAATAAAAGCATCTGAGCGCCTGGCCATCTCCGCCTTCCTCTGGTGCATATCTGCAACCGCCTTCACCTCCCCAACAGTCTCGCCAGTGATCTGCACAACCCAAAAGAAGCATAAGGCAAACTGGGCGATGAACAATCAGAGGACTCTGGTGCGTCACAGAGAAGAAGAAACGTCATGTAGCAGAAAGAAAGAAAAACCTCAAAACAAACAACCCCAGGATGTACAGTTGGTAACTCGTCAGATGTGAGGTGGTGGGAAAGAGAGAGAGAGAGAGAAAGAAGAAGAAGAAGAAGAAGAAGAAGAAACTAGTAGGATAAGGGATGGGCGCGAAGGAGTCTGAGGTGTGTGTGTGTGTGTGAGTGGAACTTCTAAAAGGCTGCAAACTTTCACGACAAGGTGCAAGTGCCCTTTATTTTGTTGCGTTAATGGGCCGGTGGTGCTGTGCAGGAACAGCAATGATGGACTGCTCCAAGCCATTACTTGACAAGAAAACAAGGCACAGGTCAACAAGCAGTGGAATAACCAAACACAAAGATTTTTACTAGGAAAAATATAATGTCATTTGTTTCAGGCAAGTTTGGAATGACTGCCAATTGTGCGTGGGGAAGATACATCATGTCCATCTATCTACTACTGGAAAAGTTGTTTCTATGGAGGAAAAAGGAAAAAAAACGAAGGACTTATGGAGGATGTAAATTCCAAGAAACAGCGATTGTTTCTACATCTTGTTATTAAACATTGATGTTAGAAAAAACAGAGACATTTTTTATGTTTATTTTGTGAAACATTGATCTTTCCACGGTTCCAATGCTTTCACTATGCCTCTGTAGAAGCCCCAGTAGACGACAGTCCCCCTATTTTTCACCCTTTCTTACTATCTTACTTGGTAGAGAAGCAGAGAAAGAACAAGATGACAAATGTCCCAGAGAAAGTAGGAAAGCTACTGACCGATCGAGAAAGACAAGAGAACAGAGGAAGAGGACAACCCAAACTTCCAGGGAGGTTGCTCGTTTGAAACAATATTAAACACCCTAAACTTTCTAATTTATTACAAACAGTGTAATGATGAAAAGCATAGAACAAACATACGTACCTCTGGGGGCATGAGCGTCTTGGGAATGACACTGCAATGGGGACAGAAACAAGACAAAGAAGCATACATGAGATGATGAAATTGATAGTGGGTTAGAAAAACAACAAAAAACACACATGAGATGATGAAATTGATAGTGGGTTAGAAAAACAACAACAACAAAAAAAAAACACACACACACACACACACATAACAGAATTATAAATGATTTTAGGGTTTTAAAATATGTTATCGTCCTACAGTACAGCAACTGCGGGCAGCAGACAAACATTGTGAAGGTAAACAGCCGCGGTTTTGCATCATAAGGCAACAAGACAAGGGAATGATTTAAACGGAACAGCAGTGCATTGATATCTATAGCTTAGATATCAACCAATATGTGGTTAAGATAAAAGTAACAATTCGTTAGGAATATATAAACAGATAGAACGGCTCACCCTATGACATGTCTTCCTCCATCATAAACAGCCTGGGAGACCAACCCCATGAGTCCAACACTCCCACCGCCGTATACCAGATCGATGTTCCGAGACACCTGAAGATAGATTCAACACAGTTTAAGTTTGATGGCGCTAGATGGTTAGGTTAAACAGAAAGCAGATGATGATATGGATGCTGAATATGTGTTTAGAATAGAAAGAAAAATATCTTAGTGCAACATAGAGCCGAGTCAAAACCAGGGCATGAGGGCATTCCTTAACAATGGGAAACCAAGCGAAATTCTAGAATAGTCCATTTTGGGGTCAGATAGAATGGGCCATGAAGACGAAAACAACATGTGTGTGTAATAAATCGTCCATCATCTGTAGACGAATGAAATGTATGAGTGAATGCCCACCCAAAACTAGAACACGACACTGCGTCACCCCAATCAACAGTACGCGGTGGTAGGAAACAGAACAGCGGCGGATCATTTAGAAAACCACAAACATCCATCCATCCATCCACCCAGAGGAAACCCACAGAAGAAAGAAAAGAATATGTATATCAAAACAGGGGGAAAGAAGCCGGCCATATTGTCCATTGTACAAAGAGAAGCAGCGGCGATTAGAAACATAATAAAAACGGCTTCTTTTCTTCCTCGCGGCAAAACACTCGACATTTTTCCAAACAACTTAGCAAACATCGAGGACAAGACCCGTTTGATGGAGAAAAGCATCAAACAGACACCGTCCAACAACGAGCGCCGGCAGCGGTGGTAAACAACACAACCGACAGAGCATCATATGTGGGTGAGACGGCGGCACTTTACCAGTTCCTTCCCGAGCTCGACGGCGGCGTCCTGGTAACTCTTCTTCTTCCCCTGGCTGCTCCCACAGAAGACGCAGATCCTGCTGAACCTAGATTGCCTCGTCGTCGTTGCGCCGTCCATGTCACGCTCCATAACAAGTCGCAACAACACCACAACAGTGCTCCTCCCACAAACCCTTCCTTCCTTCTTCTCCTTGTGCTCTCTACCTATCTATCCTCTCTGTTCGGCGTGTAGTTTGCCGTTCGTTTGCTCTCTCACTCTCTCTCTCTACTTCCCACTCCCACTCTGTCTGTCTCTGTCTGTCTGTCTCCCTCTGTGTGTGTGTGTATTTCTCACCCTCACTTCCGTCCGCTGCTCCCCCCTCTTCCCCCTTATATGGAGGTTTCGAAAGCAGGGCACCAGGCAAGGTAAGGCTCAGCCAATACCAAGAAGCAGGGACCACCTTTTTTTCTTGCATACATCATGGTTTTTTTTTTTTTGCTTACAAATACATAGAACCGCTCACTCACACGTGCCCGTTTTGTATTTCCTACTGTTTATTCAAAGCCGATGTGTGGTAATCAGCACAAAAATAAAGAATAAATGTAGCTGTGGTTTTGGGCGAAACGTCTACATATGGAGAAAGGCTTTTGAATAATAAACGTTCAATCACACTCATAAAATTAGACACGATATTTTCTTCCCTACATGCAATTGGTGTAGTAGATGTTGTGATGGTATATAATCTTTTTTTTTGTGTGTCCGCCGTCACACTTGTTACTAGTTCAGCAGTCGATGTTATTTTACTCCCATTGTAACATGCTAAATGTGATGTACATTCCTGCTTTTTATTAATAAAAGGACGTTGATGTCATTTGTATTTTATGTACAACTGAGGTTTCTACTAGAAACATAAAAGGATTGGAAGAAAACCGTATGGTGGTTTTGGAAGGACTAATCTCGCAAATCTTCACATCCGGTTGGCAATCTCCGAAACGACCTGATATGTAATCTTGACTGGAAATGACCACAATTAAATAACGAAAATGCTCATTTCATTCCAGACTTAGATTCAGCCACATGTCCACATCTTATTTTGTAGTGACCCCAGTAATCTGATGTTCAATCCAAAAGTAATCCGAAATGACTCAAAATATGTGCTATGATGGATTTTATTAATACATATCAAATATCGATACTTCATCAAATTTTGACGTGTACTAACAAAATATCAAAGATCAAATATGTCACAAATTTATATGTATTACATATATGTTACAATACAAACCTAACTTATAACTCGAATTAAGCTTGAAATTTTAATTAACAACTAAGAACCTGATCTTTCGACCTCAATGACAACCCAAATCCCTCCGCCAGGGGAGAAAAAAAAAAAAAAGGAAACAAACTTTCCCACTTCCGGCCCCGCATTCTAAAATTCCCCATCCTTCCCGATTCGGCTAAAGAGGAACAGCAGCCAGACGACGAACCAACGAGAGGAGGAGGAGGGGAGTCTGGAGAGCAGGCAGGAACGAAACAAACAAAGCCCATCGCCTCGGTGTTGTGGTGCGCTTCAACTGTTCACCACTCACTATAATTGGGTATGGCATTCTATAGGCCCCCACCGGGGATCAAATCCTTGACAGCTGTTTACCTCCCACACGCGCGTATGATGAGGGGCCTCTACCTCACTCCCCCAAAACAAACTGTTGGCTGTCTATCTACAAGGAAGGTGAGAAACAAATAAAGCAGTTTTGTCTTTTAAAGAAAAAGATGCTTCCTCAGCTCAGTTTCTTTTTTTTCTTTCAATTTCTTGTTGGTTTCCTCCTCGATTAGGTTTCTTTCTTGTTATACTGCTGACTGCTGTGCTGACTGAGTTACGCGTGGGTAAAGTTGGTGGATGGGTGGGTGAGTTCGTGGTTGAGGGCCTGTTTGGTAGGGTGTAGCCCGACGACAAAGTGCGTGTTTGATGTACATTTTTACATTGCGAACTCACATAATTACACCCTACTACACCCAACCAAACTAACCCTGAGTTGAGCATGGAAACAGTGGGCAGAGTATAGTTGAACGTGTGACAATTTGAATCGATTGGAACCCATTCTTGTCGTCATCCTTGTCATACGAGTCTACGGCATTCCTTGGAGAGGATAAAAAGGGACAACAGTATGCGGGTATTTGTCTAGAACATATCCTAAACGTTTGCTAACAGGGGGCAACATTGGACATATCTGTTGAACGTGACTGGATGAAAAAAATATGAATACTAGGATAAGAAAGCGAGGTAGGCAGGGCCGGTGGGTGGTGGTTTTTGGATACGAGGATATGCCATTCGAATGGTGGATTGGAACAATTTGATGCTTAGCGCGTGTGTGAGTGTATTTATTAATTACTAATGGTTTCATCGGTTTGGTAGTCAATAGGAAGGATGATGGCCCCATTTCATGTAACTAGCCACTTAGACGTGGCACTTGTTTTATCCTCTTCCACTTGAGGTAGTTGTGAATGTCCCTTCCACGCCTCAACTCTCTCTCTCTCTCTCTCTCTCTCTCTCTCTCTCTCTCTCTCTCTCTCTCTCTCTCTCTCTCTCTCTCTCTCTCTCTCTCTCTCTCTCTCTCTCTCTCTCTCTCTCTCTCTCTCTCTCTCTCTGCACGGTACTATTAGTTCTAGATAGTAACCATTTACTCCAACCTTTCTAAGAATCTAGTACTATTCTCAAGCATTTAGCATGTCAATGGGGACTATAATTATATGGTGCAATCACATGTTTATTTCATCTTAATCTCATCATTCCTTGATGTCATACATTCATTTTTTTATTACGAATTAGTTTACAGTTTTGAAAAAATAACCAGGATTACTAACTAGATCTTTCTTTCCTAATTAAATTTTATCACATTTGTCATTATATATTCAATTTAAAGAGTCAAGCATCTTATCATAGCACAATCCAGTAGAGAAATCAGATAGTTTATCACCCATCCAAATTCATTCCATTTGTAGTCAAATTTGTGCAGATTAGGTCATTAATTAAGCAAGGAGGGTGAGTTTCACAAGAATTATCCTTAGCATACTATGCTTAGTCCCCCAAATAGTCATAAGCCACAGAATCAATACTCCCTCCCCATAGGATCAACAACCACTCCCTAATCTACCAACTAAGACTTGGTTCCACCTTAAGGTCCTCTGGTTTACCCAAAGAAAAAGTCTGCAAAAGATTACTAAAAAGACCATGACTTCTTTTCTTCACTTTGCATGAGAATGACCTAGTGGATAGAAGAAGGGAGCAGAAAGGCAAAGAAATGAAGAAACTAATCTCGTACTGGAAATTCTGACTCTACTTAGTTCCAATGATGCTTCTAGGTTGAATGCTCATCAATTGAAAGAAATACTTCAAAAATCTTCTTCCTATGTAAAGTATAGTGAAGAATAATATAATACATAATCAGGAGTCAGGAGGAGTCAAAGTGGGGGTATGTATACTCTCAGTTTAATTTTACTCTATTTTCATTTTACTCATCCTGATAGAATTAATAACCTGCTGACTTTTGGGTAGTTCATTTGACTTCTCAGTTGTTATGATAAAAAAAGGTCATTGTCGGGTCACTGCCAACAAAAGTCTGGTTATTACTAACAAGTCAGTCCAGTTTCTTGCCTGACTAACAAAAAATTGATCAACCTTGGCTATTCAACTTATATATGTCACTCTAACATATGCAATGTCGGTTAAATATTCACCCGCCTCTTTAAAGTTGAACTTTGACCTCCAAAAGGCTCTCTTATTATCCTTAAACTATGATATGACTTGTAATTCATATATACTTCTCCTTAACCATTAAATTATCATGTTTACCATTCTTATTAGAGTTGCAAAGCTATTTTCATCATCTTATCTCTTTAATTAATCAGATGAACTCTTACTCATCTATTTTTCCATCAATGTGTTATTTTTTTCACCAAAAAAATCAATTTCCACTTGGTGTTTGATTGACACACATCTCATTGTGAATACAAGAATCATGCAAATTCAATTTTTCTTAGCATAATTACTCATCACTACAAGTTTCACTAGATTAGGTTTCATTGTCTTTTAAATCACACATGATCCATTATATACCAAGTAGGGTTTCATATTACTATAGAAGAGAAAGATCATAAGATAGTTAAGCGAACAAACTCGGGTGAGGTCTAACCTGATAAAGGGTCATTATACTACTAGTGCCTTCAAGACATGATATGTTCCTTGTAACTTTTTTGTGATGTCTAGGTCCCAAATAGCTTTTGGTCACAAACAAAAGCCACAAATTGACTTGTTAAAATTTATTCTAGCAAGTGACTATACAAACCCATATCCATCTATCTTCTCACTGAAATGTTTCCTCTTGTTATTGGGTGCTACTAGAAGGTTTGGTTTTCAAGCTTATAGAATAAGTGATACAAGTATCACAAGAAGACATTGTCTGATTTCTAGGACTAGAAGTTGTTGTCCTGTTTGTTTTTAAGAGGGTTGGGAAGCTATATGAATATATATGGTTATACAATAGAGAGTGGAACAATAAAACAACCATTATGAACCAAACATCCATGTATGCATTGTCTTACTAAACATACCTCACAAGATAACAAGATGTCTTTGAATCTACTTGTTTGGTGTTGATCCCAATAATCAACCAAATGATGATATTAATGGTCGATCTAGAGGTTTGGTGTAGCATAATGTTGAAAGTTCCAATCACAAGTGATAATAAAGCAATGTAGGTAGGGTGGGTAGGTGTTATATGGATTGAATATTTGACATTCACAAAATGCTTGACTAGAGATCTATAGTGTGTTTGTGGGATTGAGATGGAGAATGTCCACATCCCATGTGTGTGTGGTGTATTTTATGATTTATAGGCTTGGTCATCAGTAGGAAAAATGATGAGGCCATTCATTAAATGTAAACAATTCTCTTAGATGTGATACTTGTATTGCCATCTTCATATGGGTAGTTATGCTCAAGGAGGATAATACATGATTGTAATCTCATATCCAATATCTCTCTCTCAACATTTTCCCCTAAAGAATGTATAGAACTAGAACACTTGAAGGCTATGGAACCAAGTATGCTGAGAGGCACACTTGGAACCAAATGCGACTAATGCCTTCAAGTTACCTTTCCCAGATCATGATATTTTCCTTATAACTTGCATGTGATGTCCAGGTCCCATAGAGAGCCCTTTGTCATAAACCAAGTCCATGATTGACTTGGTACAAATTTTCCCTTTCATGGGATTACAAGAATCTATGTCTATTTCTCTTTGCTTGTAAATGTTTTGTATTGTTATTAGGAACTACTGTAGGGTTTTTGGGGTAGGAGGGTGATCATCCTTTTTCTCACATCCAGAAACGAACGTGGGACAAAGGAAGGAATCAAACTATTAAATTTATAACTCGAAACCTTCTAGGCCCCCACAACTTTTATTATGGGGTCGAAGTAGATATACGGGGTCAAACACAGGGACGTGGGGACGTTTAGGACGCCAGAGATTTTGTTCTCGAGTCAGATAAGACAAAAGCGATGGTTGATAAAAAGGGTGATAAAACTAATCTAGTGGGTTGCCACGAATTAAAACAAAACAAAGAAAAGAAAAGAAAAACAAAACAGAGCTCGTGGTTCTACTAATCTGAGAAAGAGAGTTCCTGGCTATGTAACCACAAATGGGGCAGTCTATGCACTTGTTCTCGGGCGTAGACAACCCTCGAACACCTAAACAAGCATCTAGTACACACAACGACATCTGTCCTGTGGGGTCATCCCACTTGCTCTCGCGATGCGTGACTAAAACCATCAACAATATGTCATCGAACCTCTCTCTAGGAATGACATATCAACACCTCAGAATATGCTAAGTTCCCTCTCAGGTCTTAAGATATTATGGGATGTTAGGAACAAAAAACCTTAGATCGTCCTCCTCTCGGGTCCGGATCCAACTATCGTCTCTTAGCTATTCCTACAACGAGTCTCTCAATACAGGCAGAAATAGTAGTTCAAGCTAGTAAGAGATCAACCAAACTAGCAATCATAACTTAGAAAGAGAAAATAGAACATGCAACATACTAGATCTGATATGAATCTACTTGCTTAAGGAAAAAGTACATATACATGCCCAGATCGGGCTATATAGCTAAGAAGGAGCTAACTAGCCACAGACAAGCATGGTTAGCACCAAATAAAAATGGATGAACATCGTTTGTACAAGAAACAAAGGAATACAGTAGAATGAAAGAGAAGAAGAAAGAGATATATCCCATAGAGGAAAGGTGGCTCTTTCTCCTCAGTCTCTGTGTAGGTCGGATCTCGTTCCTTGGTCCTCCTCTTCATCCTTCTGGACTCCTTGGTTCTCTCTCTCTCTCTCTCTCTAGATCTGCTCCGAATAGCAGCCCGGTGGAGGTGAGAGAATGGCTGTGGAGACTGATCTTCTCTCTCCTCAACTTCTGCCTTTGGAGATCGTAGACTAGTGGTAGAGGAGGGTGGTGATGTGGATCTTCTGTATCCTTGGTGGCGGAGATGAACGTAGCACATATCTCCTCTGTCCTCGACTTCTATCCTTAGAGAGAGTAGATCTGAGATGGAGATGGAGGAGAGAGAGTGTGGAGGCTGGTGGTTGTTGGAGCACGTAGGATGAGTGCCTTGGTCCTCTCGGACCTCGGGACACTCCCACAGGGCTCTTGCTCGAGTTTGGCAGCCTTCTGATGTCTAGATTCGATACCCAATGGTAGGGGGTACCCTTCTATTTTTAGGCACAACTGGGCGCTTTTAAGTTAAGTCAGTGGCTGGAGATCCAGACCTCAGTCGAGGTCTTTTGAGAGATGGGTCATGGTCCCCTTTTTGCACAGACTGGTCGCGGTCTTCATTGTACAGACCGCGGACATCTTTCAATTGCATGGGTCGCGACCCTGTGAGGTCACAGTAAATCAAAACCACAGTCGCGATCTTATGTGCTGAGGGGAGTCACGATCTTTGTGAATTGCGATCGTGGGTTGTAAGAGGCTGAGAAGGGAGGATCACAAGCAGATGGATAGAAACTGCAACCGCGGCAGGGGCAAGGCTGTGACTGCGGTGGGAAGGTGATGGATGGCGAGGCAGCAAGCAGTAGAGGGGTGAGCTTCGAGGTGAGATGAGATGACAGCGTTGTGGCTGCTTAATGGGGTGCAGTGATCGTGAGAGGAGAGGGTTGCTGTAATTGCTGTGATGATGGAAGACATGGAGGATGCACTGCGGAAGAGGTGTGGTGTTGTCGTGCATTCATCATTGCTTGTGGAGAAGATGATGACTGCAGCAACCCACACGGGGAAGGTGGATTGAGAGGGAGGCGATGGCAGAGAGGACCTACTGTTGCGGCTGCAGCGCTGATGGAGGCGTAATGGCGAGGGGTGGAAGGTAGGAGGAAATCGTGACCGTGGTTAGGGGAAATGGAGGTCCCGGTCTGCATGCGGCAGGGGTTGCGGCTTTTACAGGGGTGCATCAGATAAGTCTGGGCGCCAGTCGTGGGCGGTTGCTAGTAGGGAATTGCAGGTGTTGTTTGGAGATACCATGGTTGGCGGGGTGGCTAGTAGGCATCGCGAAGGCCACAGGTGGAGGCGGACCGTGGGAGGTGTGGAGGCCGTGACTGTGGTGGGAGCGAGGCCACGATCTGAGGAGATGGAGCCACAGTCTGGATAGAGAGAAGAGACCATAGGATGGTTGCGATTGCTTGTCGTTTAGGGTAGGTCGCGGTGCTGAAGAGGGGGTTGCAGTGGTTGTAGTTGAGGCGAGCCATGGGCATGGTGAAGCAATGGTCGCGGTGTTGGGTAATAACAACCCAACCGTGACTGTGGTTTGTGGAGAGGTTGTGATTAGGGTAGAAGGGAGCCGAGTAGATCACGGTTAGGAGGGAAGAACACCATGGGTCGTGGTCTGAGGGGCAGTACAGTTACGATTCCTGGGTAGCAGAGGGTTGGGCCGCGATTAGGGTTGAGAACCACGATATGATGGAGGCATGGAAGATCACGGTTGTTGGTGGGAACATGGATGAAGAAAGGTGTAGAGGGTCGCATGCTGTGGAGATGGGCCAAGGTGCTCATGGGCCCAATAGCTAGAATCCTACCTGCATATCAAGAATAAAACCAATAAAAATCGAGATAAAGTCAATTAGGCTAGGTCATGATATATGATGTGAATTAGGAAATATAATCAAATAAACGAGAGACAAACTGGGCCCAAAGTAATGATTAGACCATGATGATTATGTATTCATCGTTAGACGAAATATCAAGTAATACAATTCACTGGGACTCAGTTTAGGAGAGAGAGAGAGCAAAGATAAGAGGTTGTTCAACTTTGTAAGGTGCATGCAAGTCTAACACTGGCTATTTAGCTACGTTATTGGCTACTCTAACTACATTACCTAAGCAAAGATATAAAGCATACAACATGAGCTTTATTGGGCAAATTAAGACTAAAGTGACACAAAACTAAAGATAAAATGCACAGATAATATGCGTAGATTTGGGTGTTATCAACTACCCCAAGCTTAAAAATTTGCTTGTCCTCAAGCAAGGTTGTGCTCAAAGAACAAAAAGATAACATCCAAATTAAGCTTGGAAACAGATGCTAAGGTTAAGAAAAATAGTTTAAAGCATCAATACTCTTGATCTGTGTCATTTCAGAACAAACCCCCACCAATCAACCTCAGTCTTGCCAAAGTAAGATCAAAGAGTTTCCAAGCAAGATTAAGAAAATTCACTACAGCCTGTCGATACACTTGAGGGTTTGAATCATAATTATTAAACATGAGAGAATTGTCACATAGGTGATCACGCGGTTGATGAGCAATGAGCCATCACCATGAATCAATGCATACCAATCCGTAACAACACTCTTCTCACTTATTCATGTCCTTAGAAACAAAGCAAAAGACTCTAATGACTTTTGAGAATCCCGATCTACGTTAGGTTGGTCCATGTAGCGAGCAGTTGTCCCTACAGTCCGAACCAGTTGGTCCAAAGTAGTGAGACGAACTCCTCGTACTGCGCTCGAACCAACCCTGCTACTGAGATGATCTCATATGTCACCTATGGGTTCCTAATGGCTTTCTAATGGGATTCTGGAGTGATACTACCAGGCACGTCATACCTACATTCGTGAGCGCAGTCATACACCGGCTGGGCACCATCCTCAACTCTCCTAAAAGAGAAAATAACACTCATTTATTGTTTCACACTCGGGCTTTTATCAACTGCATTCTATTTTGTAGGCTTGGGTAAGAACTATATAGATATTTTGGGATTTTGTGGGCGGCCAAGCCTCTTTTGCACATTTATATAATTTTCATCTTTTTGACTCAATCTAATGTGAGAAGGCACATAGTCCATCAAGGAAAACACTTCATCTTGATTATAGCTCAAAGCCCGTCATGATCCGCTTGAAACCTATGTGAAAAGTTGTGATTATGATTCAAGAATCCTTAGACAAGAGGCAAGCTCGTGAATTCGTAGCTAGGATTCTTTGATCATGTTTTAGCTCATTCCATCGGTCCTTTACCTTGGATTTGTCATTCACAACATAGATTAAGGGAATTTAGCTTTAAGATATGAAAAAGGCACATAACCTTAGATTTATTTCCAAACTCAAGGAAAGAGTCAAAGAGCAAGTCAAGTAAAAGGTCAACCAATTTTTACGTTAAAACTGTGCATTTAGGCATAAGGTCAAGCATTTATCTATTAGATTCACACCATATAGACATAATTGCAAAACTAAAAAGCTGAAATTTTTGAAAATTTAAAACCAAATGCAGGAAGTAAACATGCATGCTAGAAGGATGGAGAGATAGAAAGGCGAAGCCTACTACCCCAAGCTTAAAACTTTGCTCGTCCTCGAGCAAGACTTAAACTTGAAATAGTGAGGCAGGAATGCATGATTTTAACGAAAGTTATTGAAGTTCTAAATATGATGCATGGATGCAAGGATATATTAAAGCAGTTAGAGGAAAGAAAATATCTAAGAAAGGTTATGAAAAACAAAATTTATTATAATAAAAGGGTGGGAGGGTGGGTAAGAGAAACGAAAGGAGTGTCTACCCCACGATACCGACACTGGGATCCCAAATCCTAAGTTTTGGGACCAGTGTCACCTGTGTCTTGCCAACGGGTTCCTCTACATAATATGATTAGAATAGGCGGAGATGTGTGCCCTGCTGAGTCTGAAGAAGTAAAGTGAAGTCCAGTGACTCGGTGAAGTCATCTTTGTACTGGAAGTGGCTTGAACTGCATTGGGATGAATTCTTCGACATATCATCCTTAGTGTACCTTTCATTATATGAATCTGAATATGAAGGTCCTGGGATGTCGACACAGGATGAGATGGATGGAATAGGTTGAATGACTTAGGTATGATCCATTTCTCCTCCTTCCATCTTTGAACTTGAGGTTGGATGCTCAGATAAGCTACTATATACAGTCTGAGTCATCCAATCATCTTCTGAACATGAAGTGTCTCTAGAAGAATATGATTGATGTTCTTCCACCCCAAGATTGTTGCCTTCTGTGGGGTCTGGGGTTTCTTCATGCTCAACAGCCATGTTGTAGTGAACTGTCCATCTACCTCCCTTGAGTTCCACCAAGCCTTGAGGAGGGATGGTGGTGATTGTAAGCTCGTGTTGTTCCAACTCATCGTCGTCGGTGTATTCACTCCACTGATATGAATAGTCGTCATCATCCTCACCATATAGGTTGTTCCAAACCATAATCGGCATACTACTCGAAGCTAAGTGACAAGTCTCAATGTGAGGGTCATCACTCTGGTCTGGATCACTATCTGAATCAGATTCGTCAGAACAAGCTTCACTTTCTGATAGTGAGTTTGTTTGACTTTCCCGGTGAGGATATGAGTCATCATCTTTATAGACCCATTCTTATTCCTCCATTGGTTCATCAACTGGCTCATCTGGATAGAATGAAGAACTTCCCCGCGTAGGTTGGTCTTCACAGGAAAACCTTGGTGCATCCAGTTGATGATCTGAATCGGATGGTGAAGCATACTCCTCTTCAGACCCAATGGAATGGTCTTGATGACTGGCTTCTTCATTGCTAAGCAGTAGAGATTGTGTAACATACCAGAACTCGAACCCTACCCTAGAAGTTTAACCTTTTGGGTTTTTCCAAACAAGTTTGAGGTTAGAGTGATCCTAATAATCTAATGCATGAATAATGTAATATAATATGTCAAATAATTCATTTGGTGATAATAAGATGATAAATAACTTAATTGCATGCATAATATGGTTAATGGGCCTCTAATGGGCTAGATGATATAACCCATGTAAGAAAGCCTCAAATTAAATAATAGACTTCAAATTCGTAATCTACACATTAAAATAAGCTTACATGTCAATTTTCATTTAATTTGGACAACCTTGAAATAATATGATAAGTTAAGAGAGAGAAATTGCCTAAAAGGTGGAATTAATAAATGAATATAATAATTGACTCCAAAAGAGGAAAATAATCTTAGATTTGTAATCTACATAATAAATATAGCCTTTGGGTGAATTTTCATCTGATTTGGAGAAAGTTTGCTTAAAGGGTGAAATCAGGAGAGAGAAAGTATTTAAAACCTTCAAGATATTAAATAAATATGCAAATATATCCAATATGTAAAATTGATGGCAAATTCGTATCCAACACATTAAATTTGACTTGTGGGTCAAGTTTTATAATTTTTGGATAATCCTAATGTCATTAATGAGGAAGAAAGAGAAAATAGTAATTAATTTATTTAACACATTAAAAGTTTCCAAAAGGCAAAACTAAGTGCATAATCAGAATCTACATGCCTTTATTGGCCTCTGTGCAAAATTTGGTTTAAGTTGGATAATGTTTGAACCCTCAACTTAAGAGAGATAAAAATAGGAAATAATGTGATCACACTTTGCTTTAATCGATATTTTAGTCGGATTTCATTTGTCACGCTGGTTTTCCTTTTTCGGACTCATCTCTGACCATCGGATTTGGATCCAAGGGTAGCGAGATTATCGCCTACCTTGGATCGGACTCCCTGTTTCCGTGTACAGTAAAAAGAGATTTTCTCTTCCACCGTTCTCCGTCCACAGACATCGGTTTCCCGAAATTCTTTCTCGGTTGGTTTCCTTTTTCGTTTCCGAACCTGGTGATCTCTCGATCGACCCCTCAAGCCCTATATATATGAAAACCCCAATTCTCCTTTCCCCATTGTTTTTCGCAGACAACCATACCCCCTTCCTCTTTCTCGAGCAACTGTCCAGAAAGGATCCTTGACCTTTCTCATCTCCTTCTCTGACCTCAATTTCTCTGGATATCTTGCTATAACCCCGACCTACTCCATTTTATTCTTATTACTCCGGCGAGCGGAACCTGGCATTGGAAGACTTCTCCGGCCAATTAGTTTCTCATACACCATCCTCGAGGGTGCCTGATTCTTTCCGAGTTCATTTTGGGTTCCGCGGTATCTTCCCCTTCTCTATCGACTTCGAGCCTTATCTGTCGTTGGTGAGCTGCTGGTCTGGTGGTGTCTGGAGTTTCACCGTGCTCGGTAAGCACTCTTTTGCCTTCGGTTCTTCTTTGCAAAGCTTTTCGCAACGTCGTTCGATCCTTTGCGCCTCGTTTTCATCGTGATCGGTTTTTCCTGCTCCGGCGCTATGGCTGGTGTTCAGGTCGCCATGATAGCCTTTCGTGGGATCTTTGAGTTCGTCTTTGAGTTCGGTTTCTCGTACCCTTCCTTTTGTTCGTGTTGCTTTGGAGAGGAGTCGAGTTTTGCCTTTTGCCCAATCTCTGGCCGAGCTGCTCTTCCTAGAGCAGCGTCCATGGCACTGGCTGGGAGGCAAAAGAATCACCTGCGTGCTTTTACATGTCTGCCCTCTCCGTTTTCTTCTTTTGCTTGTTTCTCGTGCGAGGGTAGGATGGTCTTTTGGTCAGTTTTTCCTTCTGTTGTGGACGCGGCTTCACTAGACTTTGACCAAGCTGATGACTCGCTGACATGGGCGACTCCCATTGGGCCAAGTCATGCGGGCCCGGTCTATTTTTGTGGATTTTCTCGCTTAAGTGGTATTAAGTAATTACCTGATTGGTCGGATTTATAAAATTCATAACTAATTCATTAATGATCAGAAAACTATGGAAAATTACTCGTTGGATTCAGAAAAATAATACCTATCTAATAGTACAAGTTTTGATAACTCAATCCAAAGATTAATAACATGTGTTTTTAATGGATCTAATTAAATAAAATAATAACTTGTATAATTCATAACTAATTACATATAAGTCAGAAAAATATAATAAAATATGTTTTAGACTTGTAATAACATAACCTAAAATATGGAATAGTTTTCATAACCTAATTCACATAATAATAAAAAGGTGTTTTTAGGGTTTTGTATATTAATGGAAACCTAACCCTAATTCCACATATATGCTTAATAGGTTCTTTGGATGCCTAGACTTCGACCTAGAAGTGTCTTTGGACGTTTGGCTCTGAAGTTGAAGTATGATTGCATCTCCTATTATTTCTATATTGAGCAATTCTTGTCTCTTAATGTATGTTGCATCTCCGATTATTCATGTTGAGCAATTCTTCTCTCTTATGTATGATTGCATCCCACATTAATTCTATATTGAGCAATTTCTTTTTCGTCTCTCTTGATGTATGTTGTATCCCCTATTCATCCATATTGAGCAATGCACCTACTTTATCATTCTTTTGACTTTTGCCTACACATATGTCTATTTTCTTGATATCATGGTTTGTGTGAACTATCTTGATAGTTATGAACTTGGATATTTTCTTGATATCATATCTTGTGCCTTTGTGCATGTTGGTCTTTTTTGTTATGTGCCACATTGAAGTGGATATTATATGTTGGTGTTGTCCATTGTGTGATGGCAACCTTTGTTTCATCTTCTGACTAAACTATTTACTTGCCTCTATATTTACATGCAATGTGAATCAGTAGCACTAGAATAATGTAAATTACTTTGGTTTTTGGGTGTGTGCCCTTTTTGTTTATGGGATGGTGGTGGTGGTGCCCCATACCTGAGTTTCAAGGATGTGAAGCCTTGGCTCAACTTTATATATTTGGGAGTTTGACGGTGAGTCATTCTCTATCAGGTTTTCAAGGATGTGAAGCCTTGGCCGCCTTAGTGTTTATATTTTTCTAGGACTATGTTTATCTCACATGCATGCATGTTTTGATGATGATTGTGGGGTGTGTGCCCTACTATTTATCTATGTGCTTTTGTTGCACAAAATTTTATTGTTTATGGCAAGTACCCCTTTTGGTTATAATTTTGTTTTCTTGATACCCGTTTGGGTGGTACTTATCTCTTGCATGGGAAGCCTTTTACTTTGATGTCCCTATTTCTTTATATTGCTCAAAGTTTTCTTTTTAGTATGCACATACCAGCCTTTGCTGATGTCTCCTTTTATTTCTCTTTTGCTGGGGTATGCTTCCAACCCTAGGTGGAGGACTTGGATGCATGGCATGGTGACCTGGACTTAGTTTGTGAAGCTTGGAGACAATCTTGAGGTGGTTTAGATTTCCTCTACATGGATCCTTATGATGTAAGTTGTAACCCTTTGTTTTATAATTGAATATAGTCATTTTTTCTTCCGCTGCTATACTTTGGTCTTTTGATTACCATTAATAAAGATTTGAAAATTTTACACCCACTCCAACATACCTTTTGAGTGTGTTTGGACTGGAGGTTTTATTGTTCAAATTTTTAGTAGAGAAGTGGTTTCACTTCTTTACAGTATGGTATCAGAGCCCATGGTAGTTGGAATCGACTATTTCAATTTTGTCTCCCCATTAGAACCCTTGACTTTTCTAGATAGCTATAAGTGAGATGTTGACCTTAGAATTTATCAATGATGATCTTTTGTGCAATAAGGTTTGGTTTGAGGATGAGAATATGTTAGGAGAGCTAAATATGGAGATATTGTGACTTGGTTCTCGTATTGATTTTAGTGCACATGTTGGATTTGTATCGCAAAGTATTTCATCGAAAAAAATTATTTTCATTATACTACTATATGTACAAAATTTTTCTCAGATTTATCGATGTTTTCTTGAACTAAGTCACAATAAAGAGAAACTATAGTTTGAGTAGAATCTAACCCTAGTTTTGTAACTAGGAGTTTATATAATGGTGTAGTTCACCTACCCTATGACTTTTTGGTTGTTCATGTAGGGTTGTTAGGTTAGAGACACGAGGACCTAAAATCTCCACCCTAGATGGCATGACTATAGTTGGATACATAAATAATAAAAGTATCTAGAACTTTCACAACTAAGTGATGTGGGTAGCTCTAAAAATATTGTTTAGTTTGACTTGTTAAGTTGAACCCTTTAAGGGGTGGAGAATAGTTGATAGTTGATGTTTGATCTATTGATTTCGAGGACGAAATCCTTTTTAAGGGGTGGAGTGTTGTAACATACCAGAACTCGAACCCTACCCTAGAAGTTTAACCTTTTGGGTTTTTCCAAACAAGTTTGAGGTTAGAGTGATCCTAATAATCTAATGCGTGAATAATGTAATATAATATGTCAAATAATTCATTTGGTGATAATAAGATGATAAATAACTTAATTGCATGCATAATATGGTTAATGGGCCTCTAATGGGCTAGATGATATAACCCATGTAACAAAACCTCAAATTAAATAATAGACTTCAAATTCGTAATCTACACATTATAATAAGCTTACATGTCAATTTTCATTTAATTTGGACAACCTTGAAATAATATGATAAGTTAAGAGAGAGAAATTTCCTAAAAGGTGTAATTAATAAATGAATATAATAATTGACTCCAAAAGAGGAAAATAATCTTATATTTGTAATCTACATAATAAATATAGCCTTTGGGTGAATTTTCATCCGATTTGGAGAAAGTTTGCTTAAAGGGTGAAATCAGGAGAGAGAAAGTATTTAAAACCTTCAAGATATTAAATAAATATGCAAATATATCCAATATGTAAAATTGATGGCAAATTCGTATCCAACACATTAAATTTGACTTGTGGGTCAAGTTTTATAATTTTTGGATAATCCTAATGTCATTAATGAGGAAGAAACAGAAAATAGTAATTAATTTATTTAACACATTAAAAGTTTCCAAAAGGAAAAACTAAGTGCATAATCAGAATCTACATGCCTTTATTGGCCTCTGTGCAAAATTTGGTTTAAGTTGGATAATGTTTGAACCCTCAACTTAAGAGAGAGAAAAATAGGAAATAATGTGATCACACTTTGCTTTAATCGATATTTTAGTCGGATTTCATTTGTCACGCTGGTTTTCCTTTTTCGGACTCATCTCTGACCATCGGATTTGGATCCAAGGGTAGCGAGATTATCTCCTACCTTGGATCGGACTCCCTGTTTCCGTGTACAGTAAAAAGAGATTTTCTCTTCCACCGTTCTCCGTCCACAGACATCGGTTTCCCGAAATTCTTTCTCGGTTGGTTTCCTTTTTCGTTTCCGAACCTGGTGATCTCTCGATCGACCCCTCAAGACCTATATATATGAAAACCCCAATTCTCCTTTCCCCATTGTTTTTTGCAGACAACCATACCCCCTTCCTCTTTCTCGAGCAACTGTCCAGAAAGGATCCTTGACCTTTCTCATCTCCTTCTCTGACCTCAATTTCTCTGGATATCTTGCTATAACCCCGACCTACTCCATTTTATTCTTATTACTCCGGTGAGCGGAACCTGGTGTTGGAAGACTTCTCCGGCCAATTAGTTTCTCATACACCATCCTCGAGGGTGCCTGATGCTTTCCGAGTTCATTTTGGGTTCCGCGGTATCTTCCCCTTCTCTATCGACTTCGAGCCTTATCTGTCGTTGGTGAGCTGCTGGTCTGGTGGTGTCTGGAGTTTCACCGTGCTCGGTAAGCACTCTTTTGCCTTCGGTTCTTCTTTGCAAAGCTTTTCTCAACGTTGTTCGATCCTTTGCGCCTCATTTTCATCGTGATTGGTTTTTCCTGCTCCGGCGCTATGGCTGGTGTTCAGGTCGCCATGATAGCCTTTCGTGGGATCTTTGAGTCCGTCTTTGAGTTCGGTTTCTCGTACCCTTCCTTTTGTTCGTGTTGCTTTGGCGAGGAGTCGAGTTTTGCCTTTTGCCCAATCTCTGGCCGAGCTGCTCTTCCTAGAGCAGCGTCCATGGCGCTGGCTGGGAGGCAAACGAATCACCTGTGTGCTTTTACCTGTCTGCCCTCTCCGTTTTCTTCTTTTGCTTGTTTCTCGTGCGAGGGTAGGATGGTCTTTTGGTCAGTTTTTCCTTCTGTTGTGGATGCGGCTTCACTAGACTTTGACCAAGCTGATGACTCGCTGACATGGGCAACTCCCATTGGGCCAAGTCATGCGGGCCCGGTCTATTTTTGTGGATTTTCTCGCTTAAGTGGCATTAAGTAATTACCTGATTGGTCGGATTAATAAAATTCATAACTAATTCATTAATGATCAGAAAACTATGGAAAAATACTCATTGGATTCAGAAAAATAATACCTATCTAATGGTACAAGTTTTGATAACTCAATCCAAAGATTAATAACAGGTGTTTTTAATGGATCTAATTAAATAAAATAATAACTTGTATAATTCATAACTAATTATATACAAGTCAGAAAAATATAATAAAATATGTTTTAGACTTGTAATAACATAACCTAAAATATGGAATAGTTTTCATAACCTAATTCACATAATAATAAAAAGGTGTTTTTAGGGTTTTGTATATTAATGGAAACCTAACCCTA
Organism: Alisma plantago-aquatica; assembly: GCA_963693085.1. Taxonomy (NCBI): domain Eukaryota; kingdom Viridiplantae; phylum Streptophyta; class Magnoliopsida; order Alismatales; family Alismataceae; genus Alisma; species Alisma plantago-aquatica. Next base: position 1,372,243,490 of record OY856410.1, on the reverse strand, counting down.
ATTCCACATATATGCTTAATAGGTTCTTTGGATGCCTAGACTTCGACCTAGAAGTGTCTTTGGACGTTTGGATCTGAAGTTGAGTTATGATTGCATCTCCTATTATTTCTATATTGAGCAATTCTTGTCTCTTAATGTATGTTGCATCTCCGATTATTCATGTTGAGCAATTCTTCTCTCTTATGTATGATTGCATCCCACATTAATTCTATATTGAGCAATTTCTTTTTCGTCTCTCTTGATGTATGTTGTATCTCCTATTCATCCATATTGAGCAATGCACCTACTTTATCATTCTTTTGACTTTTGCCTACACATATGTCTATTTTCTTGATATCATGGTTCGTGTGAACTATCTTGATAGTTATGAACTTGGATATTTTCTTGATATCATATCTTGTGCCTTTGTGCATGTTGATCTTTTTTGTTATGTGCCACATTGAAGTGGATATTATATGTTGGTGTTGTCCATTGTGTGATGGCAACCTTTGTTTCATCTTCCGACTAAACTATTTACTTGCCTCTATATTTACATGCAATGTGAATCAGTATCACTAGAATAATGTAAATTACTTTGGTTTTTGGGTGTGTGCCCTTTTTGTTTATGGGATGGTGGTGGTGGTGCCCCATACCTGAGTTTCAAGGATGTGAAGCCTTGGCTCAACTTTATATATTTTGGAGTTTGACGGTGAGTCGTTCTCTATCAGGTTTTCAAGGATGTGAAGCCTTGGCCGCCTTAGTGTTTATATTTTTCTAGGACTATGTTTATCTCACATGCATGCAGGTTTTGATGATGATTGTGGGGTGTGTGCCCTACTATTTATCTATGTGCTTTTATTGCACAAAATTTTATTGTTTATGGCAAGTACCCCTTTTGGTTATAATTCTTTTTTCTTGATACCCGTTTGGGTGGTACTTATCTCTTGCATGGGAAGCCTTTTACTTTGATGTCCCTATTTCTTTATATTGCTCAAAGTTTTCTTTTTAGTATGCACATACCAGCCTTTGCTGATGTCTCCTTTTATTTCTCTTTTGCTGGGGTATGCTTCCAACCCTAGGTGTAGGACTTGGATGCATGGCATGGTGACGTGGACTTAGTTTGTGAAGCTTGGAGACAATCTTGAGGTGGTTTAGATTTCCTCTATATGGATCCTTATGATGTAAGTTGTAACCCTTTGTTTTATAATTGAATATAGTCATTTTTTCTTCCGCTGCTATACTTTGGTCTTTTGATTACCATTAATAAAGATTTGAAAAATTTACACCCACTCCAACATACCTTTTGAGTGTGTTTGGACTGGAGGTTTTATTGTTCAAATTTTTAGTAGAGAAGTGGTTTCACTTCTTTACAGATTGTGACTGCATGGTAACCCAATTGACAAGCTCTTGAAGCCTACTGCATTGTTCAACATTTTCATGAAGTTGTCAGGCTTGTGCAGCAACACCTTCAAGGTTCGTCAATTCTGCCTCGCAATGTCGCTGTAGACTCGCTATATCAAACTGGCATGCTTGGACAAATCCTTGCTCAACAGCTTGAAGTAGGCTTCTACTGCGGTCTACAACTTCAATGGCTACTTTGAGATGACGATCCTAATCTTCTAGAAATTGTTGCATTGGATCGACATCTTCTTGGAGATGAGGGGCTAAGGAGGTGAGTGCATGAATACTTTCCCTAGCCAACCCCACTGCCTTAATCAGTTCTTGATCCCATGATAGCACGGGAGTCAAAGGATGACTGGTGGTCTCCGTTGTTGGAATCTCGACATATGACGATGATGGAGGTAATTATAACTCGACTAGTTGTAGAGCACAACCTTCAATTATTTGCCAGTAGTTGGAACTGTGGAAAAACTCGAGAGGACAGGTGGACAAGATGACCTATCTTGCCGAAGTGAGATCCATGGCTGAAGAAAGGTATAAGAAAAAAAGAAAAGGTATTCAGTATATATGAACAAGTATGCTTAAAACAAAAGAAAAACTATGCATATATATATACAGGCTTAAAGTGACAGAACAAAAATTTGCTAGGCGTGTAAACGTGGAAAACCATGTCGCCGACAATGGTGCCAAAAAGTTGATCAGCCTTTTTCTCGCATCCGGAAATGAATGCGGGACAAAGGAAGGAATCAAACTCTTAAATTTATAACCCAAAACCTTCTACGCCCCCACAACTTTTATTACGGGATCAAAGTAGATGTACGGGGTTGAACACAGGGATGTGGGGACGTTTAGGATGCTAGAGATTCGTTCTCGGGTCAGATAATCCAAAAGCGATGGTTGATAAAAAGGGTGCTAGAACAAGTCTAGCGGGTTGTGGTTCTACTAATATGAGAAAGAGAGTTCCTGACTATGTAACCACAAATGGGGAAGTCTATGCACTCGTTCTCGGGCATAGACAACCCTCAAAAACCTAAACAAACATCTAGTATGCACAACAACATCTGTCCTGTGGGGTCATCCCACTCTCTCTCGCGATGCATGACTAAAACCATCAACAATATGTCATCGACTCTCTCTCTAGGAATGACATATCAACACCTCAGAATATGCTAAGTTCCCTCTCGGGTCTTAGGATATTCTGGGATGTTAGGAACAAAAAACCTTGGATCGTCCTCCTCTCGGGTTCAGATCCAACTATCATCTCTTAGCTATTCCTACAACGAGTCTCTCGATACAGGCAGAAATAGAAGTTCAAGCCAGTAAGAGATCAACCAAACTAAAAATCATAACTTAGAAAGAGAAAATTGAACATGCAAAATACTAGATCTGATATGCATCTACTTGCTTAAGGAAAAAATACATATACATGCCCAGATCGGACTACATAGCCAAGAAGGAGCTAACTAGCCACAGACAAGCATGGTTAGCACCGAACATAGACGAATGAACATCGTTTGTATAAGAAACAAAGGAATGTAGTAGAATGAAAGAGAAGAAGAAAGAGATATAGCCCGTAGAGGAAAGGTGGCTCTCACTCCTTGGTCTCCGTGCAAGCCAGATCTTGTTCCTTGGTCCTCCTCTTCATCCTTCTGGACTCCTTGGTTCTCTCTCTCTCTAGATCTGCTCCGAACAGCAGCCTGGTGAAGGTGAGAGAATGGCGGTGGAGACTAATCACTACTTCATAACCTACCTTTAGTGTCGGTTATTTAAAGCCTTTAGTGTCGGTTTCTAAGTGACACCTATGTGGGCGACACTAAAAGTCTACCCATCAGGCGTTGGTTCCAAAACCGACACCCAAACTCTTCGCGCGCCACCGAAAACGCGCCATCATGGGACTATAAGCGTCAATTATTAGTTAAAAACCGACGCCCAAACCCTTCGCGCCACAGAAAGGGTGCCATCTTGGGCATTATCAGTGTCGGTTATAAGTACAAAACCGACACCATATATCTTCGCCCCACGGCCGTGTTGTCCAGCATGGCCATGGTGTTAAGGACATAGACGTCGGTTTATTGTAGGAACACCGACACTATATCATTATGTGTCGATTATTTACAAATAACCGACGCCTATTGGTTTTTTTTCCTGTCAGTCTGCAGACCTGCTGTGGCTGGTCGCAGGATGAGAAACCTGTTCAGTTCAGTTATGAACTTCAGGTTTTACGACATCCATTGATATCAGTCGACAACAGGCCGCAAACCTGCAAAATTAACAATAAAAAAGTAGCACATGCATTTAGCAATGCAACCTGCAGTTCCATTTTATTTTCACACATTTATAAACATTCACACATGCTAGCAATATGTAGTTCCATTCATTCACATTCACACATGTAGAAACATTCATATATCAACCAACACTTTCATTCATTTTCACTGAGACACATGTAGAAACATCCAGACATGTAGAAACATTCACACATATATTATAATTCAGAAATTCATTTACAAAGTATCATTGTTTAGTCATTATTCGCTATCAGGATCCCAATTATATTTTAAAGCCCCCACTAATTGTATGGCTGTTGCCCATTCTTCTCTTACTTCATTTAATTCTCCCATTGTATAGGGAACATTAACATTTGGTAAGTCCTTTCCTGTAATGGGGTCAGCTTTAAATACATGTAAAGAGAAAGATGTATACATATAATTAATGAGCTATAAATAGGATTGATATATTTCGATCATATTATCTAATGAGACTATATAATACCTGAGCATTACATTCGATATCCAGTACGGCATGTTTGATAATCATGTGCATATATCGCATGACATAGTATCCACATGCCCATCCGTTGTCTTGTGTAGCACACTATAAATTCAAACATACAAAATATTAAAAAATACAACTAATTAAGCATTGTTCACATAAATAATATATACATATATTGCAGTCGGGAACTTACTTGCACGTTCTTCTAAATTATTGGCTGGTTCTTTTTCGTGGGGACCTTTCCTCCAGCCTTTTTGTACTCCTCAAAACCCCTACATGTTAATGTAACACATAACATTGCAATTAAATAGTAATGTAATAACATATGTTAACGGTTATGAAAAATGAAATATTTCTCACCGAAATATTGCCATTTTCATTATGTGTCCAAATCTTGTATTCAATTTACCCCCCTTAGGATCTAGATAATACACAGTGAACGTCTCGGGGGCAATAACCAATAACTCCCAATGCCTACCCCTAGAGGAAAAAAAGTTAAAAATTAATAACTTAAAATCCACAATAAAATGTAATTTTCTTAAGTCCAAATTATAATAAGCAAAGTAAACTTACTCTACATTGAATGGAGCCATTATCACCGTCTTCTTTTTTACAGAAAAATTTGAAAAAGACTCACAGCAGTATTGTTGAACTGATGTAGGGTCTTTAGCTACTAGACTAATCAAGGATGGAATCAAAAACCCTACATGTTCGAATCCAAAATCTGCACATATGTTGTCTAAGTAGCTGCAAAATATGTATTAATTACGCATGCATTAATAAATAAGAAACCAGATCACCAGATCATACACAAGGTATATGGATGTATAAAGAATATCTCACCTTATCCATAGCTCTATCACAGATGTATTTAGCCAATCATATCGAAACAACTCCAATATATCTTGTATAAATAGTTTTGTTTCGTATGACTGACCTGTAGAATCTGAGTCAGAAGAAACAGTTATAGGGGAGTTTATATCATGTTCCCCTAACCATACTGCCATACCCCTAAAGTTAGGACCTAACGGGACAGGTAGGTCCTGTGGAACCCAACTAGGTAATGCAGGAGGTGGAAGTGGAGGCCTAGATGATGTGGGTGTCTTCTTTTTAACCTGTATATATATATAATTTCAGATCAACTTCCAGCATATACACACACTAACAATTGAACGTAATGTAAATTTACCATACCTTATCAGTAAAGAAGACATCCGCTTTTAGCCACAATATCACTCCGCCTACTGCCTCACCAAGCGTTTCACAATCTGGGTGGGCATATGGTAGTGGAAGATCCATCCACTTGGGGAATATATGTATCGGGCTCACCCGAATCCAACCAGCTGGTACTGGAGACCCGTGACACGTTTCCCCTGGTAGGGATGGGTAAGCCGACGCCTCTGCCACGACATATTCTTTACTTTTTAGACGGCATGGCTTCAACCCCTACAAATTTTTGTGTAAAGAATGTTATATACATATATACATACCATCTTTTTTTGAAACGACTACAATTTCATATATACGTATCATCTTGAATTAAAAAACTAGTTACTATGTCATAAAAATACTTACAGTGGATGTGCTAGGTGGTGGTTCTATAGGATTACTCCCAACCTCTGCAGTAGGAGTAGGAGTAGAGTCTGCAGTAGGTATTGTCTGGTAAGTGGCAGTCTGAGATGCCTGCCACTTTTTCATTGCTTCTTCGAGTTTCCTGTCAAATAGCTTATCCACCTATACATGGATAAAAGAAACGTCAAATTCTAATTTTTGAATTCTCTTTTACAGTAACATTATAAAGAAAGAATATGTTACCTCTTCTTGTGAAAGTCCCGCTTTTGGGACATGTTTGCGCTGGGATGACCCAAAAAAAGATTTGATGCCCACACCAGCGCCTGCATCCCTAACACGTCTAGGATGCTCTAGGTTACCCATAGCAACTGTCAATTCATCCTTTGTTCCCTCAGGGATGAACTTTCCTTGTTTCCTCAGCTCGTGCAGCTCCCGCTAATCGCCAAAACAAAAATTTGTACTTAAATAAACAACACAAATAATCAATATTCGAATGATTTCTGTAAGAGTTGTATTTTACCATTTTTGCAGCCGCCTCAGCAGTTGCGGCCTTAGTTATTTCTCCCTTCTTATTTTGCCTCCTAGCTATCCAGACATCATGGCAAGGCAGAGGTGTGCTACCTATGGTAGAGGACTCCTGAGTAGCAGCAGACTGAGCAGCAGTAGCCTCAGCCTGTAGTCTTTGGTGAACGCCTGCATACCCCTTTGGACCCATTCTGTGGTCATGCACATTCAGTGCACGCCTTGATCTTTGTGCCTCACTGAGGGCCTAGTTAGTATGCAAATTAATGATTTGGTTAGTAACACTAAATGTTAATCTTGAATAAGTGAATACAACATATATTAATTAATGAGATTGAGACTGACGCCTAATACCTTGAATTCATCAGTTTGTCTTGAAGCGACAAACGCGTCCCATTCTTCTTTGTCTAGGAAGTTCCACTATTCAGTGGCTGTCTTCTTCCTCTTGTCGGCTTCTTTTATGTATTCTCTGGTGAGATTTGTCCTATAGTTCCTTAGGACTCTCCCACAGCGTTGCATCACGCATTTACGATGCAACTTTTCATCCAATTCAAATATACTTTGCAAAATAGAATTGCTATTAACTAGTATCCAAAAATTTAGTAATCTACAAAATAGAATTGCAAATTAATAATAACTCACGCATAAATCCCTCCATATTAAATCTTTCTTCTCCTTAGAAACTTTATGCCAAGAATCTAAGCGACAACCGCAATGGCTACGAGTAACAAACCCAAGATATGAAATAAATGAATTGCGATTCACACCACATGCATTTCCTGCATTATCGAAATCCACAACAAGTTTGGGTCCATTGCCCTTTTGCGCAATTAACTTCTTCATCATAGTGATGCCCCTTCTCTTGTCAACTTTTTGGTGTTGTTGATCAAGTGCCTCAAGTGCTTCAGATGGTACCTGTGCATCATCAACCTAAAATTTGACAAAATAATTCACATTTACAAGATATAACTATAAATGGACATATAGATATAAATATATGATATATTTTTAAAACTTACATTGTGAGGCAGCACATTAATGTCCTCACCCTCACGGTAGTCATCAGCACGGTCATCAGGAGAATGGTCAGCCATCTGTAAATTCACATTCAAATTGTAAATTTCACATTGTAAACTAGTAATTCAAAGTGTAAAGCTCACATTGTAAAGTTCACATTATTACAACAAAGTATATATCACAACAAAATTGTAAAGCTCTATGATCAAAGAGAAAACAAGTATATATTACAACAAGATTACGGTCTAGGGTTAACAAATACATGTGATGTCATTCTTATATATAATAAATGTACATGTACCACCTATCCCATCCTTGAACACCTAATCTCACTAGTAAGTGTATAATGTGTATTGGGTTTTCAAGAAAATTTCGGCAGCATTTCCCCGCTGTTCTCCAAGTACATATGTACTTAGAGAACAAACGGGGAAATGCTACTGAAATTTTCTTGAAAACCCAATACACATTATACACTTACATCCTAAGCGAGATTAGGTGTTCAAGAACAGTCCCAAACCGGGGACTATCCAAGATTTACTCCTAATGAGTAAATCTTGGACGGGTTTCTAGGCCAACAAATAATGTGTTGTCATTCTTATACCTAAAATCCTAGTTCTTCAAGTTAGGGTGATTATTGATGTCTTTAAAAGCATGATTGGCAATTTAGGGAAAAGTTCATCATTAAGTAAGAAGGGTGATTAGGATTCTCAATATACTCAACAATGAAACAAGTTTTTGAAAGAGGTTTGGTGAAGATATCTATAACTTACTTAAACATTCAATTATGAAGTAAATATACACTTAATTCAGAATAGCATGACGCACAAAGTTGCAATCAACATCATTATGCTTTGTTCTATCATGGACTATCAGATTGGTATAATGTGGATTAGGGTCTAGGGTTAACAAATACATGTGATGTCATTCTTATATATAATAAATGTACATGTACCACCTATCCCATCCTTGAACACCTAATCTCACTAGTAAGTGTATAATGTGTATTGGGTTTTCAAGAAAATTTCGGCAACATTTCCCCGCTGTTCTCCAAGTACATATGTACTTAGAGAACAAACGGGGAAATGCTGTCGAAATTTTCTTGGAAACCCAATACACATTATACACTTACATCCTAAGCAAGATTAGGTGTTCAAGAACAGTCCCAACCGGGGACTATCCAAGATTAACTCCTAATGAGTAAATCTTGGATGAGTTTCTAGGCCAACAAATAATGTGTTGTCATTCTTATACCTAAAATCCTAGTTCTTCAAGTTAGGGTGATTATTGATGTCTTTAAAAGCATGATTGGCAATTTATAGAATGTAAGAATGTATTTATAGATCCTCAAGTCCAGGTTTGTTGCTAGCTAGCACACGTATACAATCATAAATCATGTAATAGAATATAGTTATTGACTGTTTCAACACTTATCAAGTTACCAGTAAGTAAATAACTTAAAAAAAATAAAAAAACGCCCAGCAGGGCACCTGACGATTTTGCTCCAGGGCACCTGCAGGGCTTGACCTAGCCTAGGCGGAGGAAGGAAGGAGGAAGAAGCTGGCGTACCTTGAGGGCAGAGGAAGAAGGCCCGACCGGAGTAGAGGAGAGCAGCTAAAGGTGAAGCTGGCAGCACCGGAGCAGAGGAGAGCAGATGGAGGTGAAGCTGGCAGCACCGGCGGCGAGGATCATAGGAGAACTGCGGCGACGGCGGCGAGCGGTGACGGCGACGAGCAGTGAGCGGCGGCAATGGCAACGGCAGCGAGCGGCGTGCGAGGAGACGAACGACGACGCGGGGAGCCAACCGACAATGACGGCGGGGAGCAATCGGGGGAAATCGCCAGACCTAGCGCACGTCGCAATGAAACAGAGACAATGGGGAAAAGTTCTATTTGCGAGGCTATTAACTGTACCATAGGCGTCGGTTATTCAAAAAAACCGACGACTAAAACTAACAGTGTCAGTTCTGCACAACAACCGAAACCGATGTCTATATTCATATGCCGATTAAAAAAATCATTCTCGATTTATGACCATAGTCGTCGGTTTCAACTTCAAACCGACGCTTAAAGGGTGTGAAAAATTCCCCGCGGACAGCGCGGGAAAACTCATAAGCTTCGGTAGTTGTAGTACAACCGACGACCAAAATGTGCCCAATTTCTATCTCGCGAATAACCTTTAGTCGTCGGTTTTTTATTTATCAACCGACACCATATATCAAATTTTGGAGGTAATTTTTTTCGCTGGAAATTTTGGATTGGCGGGTAATTTTAGGCGTCGGTTTTTTATTAAGTAACTGACACTTAATAAAAGCGGTATTCGTGTCTGGTCGCCCTCATAGATTGGATGTTGGTTTATGTTATCAACCGACACTGTAGAGTTTAGGTGTCGGTTTATTTATACAACCGACACCTTGAAAAGTGACTTTATAAGCCATTTCTATAGTAGTGAATCTTCTCTCTCCTCAGCTTTTGCCTTTAGAGATCATAGACCAGTGGTAGAGGAGGGCAGTGATGTAGATCTTCTCTCTCCTTAGTGGTGGAGATGAACGTAGCACATATCTCCTCTCTCCTCGACTTCCATCCTTGGAGAGAGTAGATCTGAGATGGAGATGGAGGAGAGAGAGTGTGGAGGATGCTGGCTGCTGGAGCATGTAGGTTGAGTGCCTTGGTCCTCTCGGACCTCGGGACACTCCCACATGTCTCTGGCTCGACTCCGAAAGCCTTCCGACGTCTGGATTCGATACCCAATGGTAGGGGGTACCCTTCTATTTATAGGCACAGTTGGGAATTTTTAAGTTAAGTCGGTCGCTGGAGATCCAGACCTTGGTTGAGGTCTTTTGAGAACTGGGCCGTGGTCCCCTTTTTGCACAGGTTGGTTGCGGTCTTCATTGTACAGACCGCGGGCATCTTTCAATTGCATGGGTCGCGGCCCTGTGAGGTCACGGTAAATCAAAACTGCGGTCACAATCTTGTGTGCTGAGGGGAGTCACAATCTTTGTGAATCGCGATCGCGGGTTGTAAGAGGCTGAGAAGGGAGGATTGTAGGCAGATGGATAGAAACCACGACCGCAGCAGGGGCAAGGCCGCGACCGCGGTGGGAAGGTGATGGACGACGAGGCAGCAGGCACCAGAGGGGTGATCTTTGAGGTGAGATGAGACGATGGTGTTGTGGCTGCTTAATGGGGCACAATGATCGTGAGAGGAGAGGGTTGATGTCATTGCTGTGATGATGGAAGATGTGGAGGATGCGTTGCAGAAGAGTTGTGGTGTTATCATGCAATCATCGTTGCTTGTAGAGAAGATGATGATTACAGCAACCCATGTGGGGAAGGTGGACTGAGAGGGAGGCGATGGTAGAGAGGACCTACAGTTGCGACTACATCGCTGATGGAGGCGTGATGGCGAGGGGTGGAAGGTAGGAGGAAACCGAAACCACGGTTAGGGGAAATGGTGGTCGCGGTCTGCATGCGGAAGGGGTCACGACTTCTGCAGGGGTGCAACAGATAAGTCTAGGCACCGGTCGCGGGTGGTTGCTAGTAGGGAACTGTGGGTGTGGTTTTGAGATACCATGGTTGGTGGGGTGGCTAGTAGGCATCGCGGAGGCTGCAGGTGGAGGCGGACCGTGGGAGGTGTGGAGGTCACGACTGTGGTGGGAGCGAGGCCGTGATATGAGGAGATGAAGCCGTAGTCTGGATAGAGAGAAGAGATCGCAGGCTGGTTGCGATTGCTTGCCATTTAGGGTAGGTCGCGGTGCTGAAGAGGGGGTCACGGTGGTTGTAGTTGTGGCAAGCCAAGGGCGCGGTGAAGCGATGGTCGCGGTGTTGGAGAATAACAATCGCGACCGCGGTTTGTGGAGAGGTCGCGATTAGGGTAGAAGGGAGTCGAGCAGATCGCGGTTAGGAGGGAAGAACACCGGGGGTCGCAGTCTAAGGGGCAGTGCAGTCGTGATTCCTAGGTAGCAGAGGGTTGGGCCCAATAGCTAGAATTCTACCTGCATATCAAGAATAAAACCAATAAAATTGAGATATAGACAATTAGGCTAGGTCATGATATATTATGTGAATTAGGCAATATAAGCAAATAAATGAGAGACAAATTGGGCCCAAAGTAATGATTAGACCATGATGATTATGTATTCATCGTTATACAAAATATCAAGCAATACAATTCACTGTGCCTTAGTTTAGGAGAGAGAGAGCAAAGATAAGAGGTTGTTCAACTTTGTTCGGTGCATGCAAGTCTAACACTGGCTATTTAGCTATGTTATTGGCTACTCTAACTACATTACCTAAGAATAGATAGAAAGCATAAAACATGAGCTTTATTGGGCAAATTAAGACTAAAGTGACACAAAACTATAGATAAAATGGACAGATAATATGCGTAGATTTGGGTGTTATCAGATGGCACAATAGAATATTAAAAAAAATCCTCCCAAAATTCCCATTCTAGAGGATTTGACATATACATAAAACTCATGTATGTAAAATAACAAAAGAGGTATGAAGGTGATACCTTTGTGCATGCTTGTTGTCCAACAACAAGATACATCTTTTTCGGTGAAGATCTCTATAAGGCCCCTAAACTTTCTTAATGAGTTGAATAAGCTTAATTACCATAATATATTGCTTATAACCCTAATATAACCTTGTGATATGCTTTGAAATCATAAGAAAAGCTTAAATTTCAAATTTGGTCCAATTTGGACACTGTTTGAGCAAGTAATGCAATTTTATGCACATTTTGGACTTTTCTACAATTTACCCAATTGAGAGGTTTGATTTGCAATTTATCACTTGAATTATGTTCCTTGGATATTCTCTCATAATTCTTGATCTTGTTGAACCATGGGGAACCTATTTAAACCTTGCTTTGAAGGTGTTTTCTCCAAGGGTATTTTAGGGTTTACCCCTTCACGGATGAGCTACCTTTAGTAGCTATCAACTAAGGAATTATGTGATTGGATGGGAAATTCGACAAATGAAATCTAAGGAGGTCTATAAGGATGGTGGAGGAGCTTCTTGTGTGTGTGCTTGTATATTCTTAATAGTTTAAGGCCATAGAAACATGGGGAAGCTACTTTTACACCTCATGCTTGCTTCCATCCTTATCCATGGGCTATATTTACCTCTTCCTTGCTTAAGTTCGAAACTATGCTTCCTTTCTCTTTACTTTAACCTGGATCAATTACTCCCCTCTATTTTTCTACATAACCAAGTCCTCTAAGGTAGAAGACAACCTCTTTTTGGAGAAGAAGGTCTCCTTGAGCTCCATTTAGCCCTACCTAGGGTTTCCAAGGTCATCTTCTAGGGATTTCGACCAAGGAAAGTTATTTTCTTGCTTCCTTATCAATTTCTCTTTCTATTATCCTTCCTTATACCTTCCTACAGGTTGGAACCTTGATGTTCCATGGTAGAATTTGCTCTAAAGTTCTAAAACCCTACCTTTCTTGCTCCTTATGCTTAAGGTTTGCTCATTTGATGAAGAAAGGTGCTAGATGGACGAATTCATAGCTTATTCTTAGATTTTATACCCTACCGTCTCGAGTTTTCTTCTATGTGGGGTTTCATATTCTCATTAGAGGCAAGTTTTTTAACTTTCTCCACGTTTATTGCTTACCATAAGCCTGCTAGCTCATGTTCTTGCTTGAAAATGATGATTCATGCACTAAAAATCTATGCTTGACTTGGATATCGATTTGTATAATGTTCCCTATTCTGATTTCAGTTCTATATGAACCTGTGATCATGTGTACATTATTCCTAAGGTATAATTTGACTTGGATCAGGTTAGTTTGACAACCTATGGTGCTAAGAACCTATCAACCAATGGTCAATTTTAGGGTTTAAAGCTGATTTCTTCTATAAACCCATGACCCGATGATGGTATCATTGGAACAACCATATGGTGTTGTCTTCATGATAATTGATGGTTGAGATCAAGGGTTTCAGATGATGGTGACAACCTTTGGTCACCCCTTAGTTCAGGTTTTGTATCAATTAGAAGTTTAATGATCAACCATTAAGTACCCTACCGATATTATCAATCAATGATGACATTAGCTTAACAATTGATGCTGATTAATGAATATAGTGTTGATATAACAACCTATGATGATTTAATGATCACTAATGATGGTTTATCAGGTCTCTACAACCTATGGTGAGTTAAGCATTGTAGTTTTAGCATCAATTAAACCTTAAACCAATGGTTTCTTGGGTCACTTGATGCAATGGTCGGACCTATACTGTAATTGATGGTTTTAACATATGCACTTGAACCAATGGTCAAGATCTAATATTTATTCTTCTAATAAAGTGGAATGATGGCTAATGTAATATGTTGGTCCTAATAATGTTATTTAGATGGTTTTATTTATATGATCAACTTAAGGAGCTTACTTGTTGACAATGGATGGCTTGTTTCAACTGAATAGTCATTTGTGGGTTTTACCCGACTCTCAATGGAACTTTTTGTGTTGTTAATCAAGGGATGTCTAGGGTTACATGGTGAATATTTATAGAGCACAAATCAAGGACTTCATAGGTGGTTTATCCAAGGTATTTAATTATGTAAACAACCAATGGTCTTACCTTTTAAACATCCAATGATTCTGGGTGACATTGTGGTATGGTGATATTGGTTGAATGATGATGGAACAAATGGAGGGTTACCCTTAATAAAGCAGTCTTACCTATTCACTCATATTAATAGAATGGATGATAATCATATTATGTTGATATGTAACCCTAATGAGGTATATCTTGTTATACCTAGCTTTAATATAACTAAATGATGGTAATTGGGTATGAATAGTCATTGAATGACTAATACAATCATGGAGTACTCTGTTACTGTTGTTGAAACCCTAATATGCTATAACCTGATGGTTACACATTGATTTATGTGTGGGTTTGTACTTGAGAATGGTATGGAATGTGATGGTGATGCTTCACCTTATGCATCCATGATCCAATGGGGATGCTGTGAGTTAGTGTTTGGGTATAAGTGTTGATTAGTAACATTAATATAATTTATCTTGTGAACCTAACTCTAATGCAAATAGATAAAGATGAGTATTCATGTTTAACATTCTTATATGATGGAATGATGGTGTAACAACCTCTTTAATATGATCATAACCTTGATATGTTAATTGGTGGTTATCATAGTCACATGGTTGATACTTTCTTATGCTAAACATGTGCATTATGAATATGATGAGGGTTAATCATATCTATATTTCTTTCATGTTGATGTAATAAAGGAATGTTCTTAATGTTAATATAACCCTACTATGATTGTTTATGAATATCTCCTAGCTCATTAATGCAATATGGTGTTGATCTGGTGTATTATACATAAGTGATGTTGTTGAGCCTTGTTATAAGACATGCAAAGATAATAATGATCTTGCATGGAATAATATTATGGTCTTAATGACCTTTGGGCATGGTTGAGCCCTAAATGAGGTGTAATCCTCTTGTGTTGATAAGGGTTGATACCCTGTGATATTGTGAAAAGGATTTTATATCTTGTGATCGTACGATGGTCTTAATGATCTTGCATGGAATAATATTATGGTCTTAATGACCTTTGGGCATGGTTGAGCCCTAAATGAGGTGTAATCCTCTTGTGTTGATAAGGGTTGATACCCTGTGATATTGTGAAAAGGATTTTATATCTTGTGATCATACGATGGTCTTAATGACCTTTGGGCATGGTTGAGCCCTGAATAAGGTGTAATCCTCTTGTATTGATAAGGGTCGATACCTTGTGATATTGTAAAAAGGATTTATATCTTGTGATAGTATGATGACTAGTGTAGACTCATGATTGGTAAGTGAATAGTACCATGTGATGATGAGATGAGAAATTATGTTTCACATGTTCTATATCTTTTGAAGTTGTGATATTTATATGCTTGCTAGAAGTGAATTAGGGTTTGTATGTCCACTTGTTTGATGCAACCTTAATTCACCCAACTGGCATAACTAATCAAGTGAAACTCTAATCATGTAGTGCCCTGTGCCATAGATCCATATACGTGTCAGAACTTGCCAGATGGTGAAACGAGTATTCCTAAGGGAAACTCGGAGTGCATACTAATGAATATACTGGGTGCTTGTCATCCTAAATTCAAGTGTTTAGGGAGGATGACTGCGGTCATACCTAGCTCTCAGTTTGAGAACGACTGCGGTCATGTCTTGGTGATTATATATGTGATGAGATTGGTGGATAATTGTGGTTGTACCTTAGATGGTAGGATATGCGTACTCACCTCCTTTCACTAGTGCCGTGACTTGTACCAAGGACGGACTAGGCTGTTAGCAGCTTCACCTTATGTGTCACTGTGGCAGACCCGTACTGACCGGGGGAGGAGAAGATCTTAGGAGTCTGACTCTTCCTAGATCTTGTATGGCACTGATTTTGACTTAGCAGTGGTCAATTGGATTTTGAGTGGTATCCTCAATTTCCTCAAGGCATAATAAAAGAGGTAATACAACCGTATAGCATATCTGTTTAGGGTTATACATGACACTTCACATTGGATGATAACCCTTGTTTATTCTCTTTACATAAAGATGATGCTTAGTGCAATTAAGAGATAGTAATTATACTTATGTTGTGGATATGCATAAGATTGTAAATGTGTACATACAGTAGTCATGCTTATGTTAATATTTATACTACTACTACTAATTATAATTAGGATGCTAGATATATCATGTTGTTAGTTATGTTTGGCATGCTAGCCATGCCTCTATAATTAGAAATGCATATACTGCTAATCATGCTTATGCAAATTCTCATGCTTATGTTGATAGCTCTGCTTATGATATTGATCTGTTCAAACGGTTAGACATGCTAATGTTGTTAGATATGCTTATGATGCTAGACTTATTCATGGTAATAGAGATAATATGCCACTAGATTTGCTTATGCTAGTTATGCATATGCTATTGAACCTCTTATATGGTTAATAAGGAAAATGATGATAGTCATCTTGATGATGATAATTGTTATCAACTCCTTTATGTATTTTATTAATCATCAGTGTTGCTAAGCCTATTTGTTATATATGATTAAACTACTTAAACCATCTCGTTGCCTAAAATGTTGTAATCAATAAGTGTTGTTGGAGGTTATATCTCTTGCTGGGACATGGGTCTCACCCTTGTGGTTTGCCACATTTTTTTAGGTAACCAGAAGTGACAAAAACAAACATGTGGCAGCAAAGAGGAGCTATATTAATGAATATTTGAGAAAGTTGATTAAATGTCTAGTGTGTCCTAGAGTCGGCCCTATACACTCAGATCCGGGTAGAAAGAGTTTGTATATGGTGTTTCAAACAAATCAGACTTTTGTTAGCATACTAATGCTTGTTTGTGTGGCATATATGAATATTGTTCTCATGTGTATATATGTTGTGGCTAAGGCAACAAAATAATTTGTATCAAATTCTTGGCATAGTATGGATATAAGAGATGTTGGGCTCTCATGCAAATCTTTTTGAGTGGGTGTTAATGTTGAAATCAGTTTTAATTTACCCATATTTTTGGGTATGTGATTAATTAGTGATTGATTATGTTTTATGTTTTGAGTAATCTCATTTAGTGTAACAGGTTCTCACAATCTCAATCTATCAGATTCAAATCTGAGTTGGCAACTGAGAGATCTGGATGTAAGAGAAAGGATCCAAATTATCCTTCAAATAACAACCTTTTTTTGTCTTATAGAAGATGTTCTTTGAGCCTCTACATGTCATGCCTTGGCCTCTACTTCATCCACACAGACGAGGGAAGACATGGTGCACCACCTTGGTCACCCTGTTGAAGAAGAACTGAAGTTGTGGATGTGCTCAAAACTTCCTTTCTTCTCCTATCTTGGGCTGCGACCTTAGGGTTTCTCTTTCACTTAGACAGAGAGAGAGGGAGGACGACCAACTTGTCTCACAAGTTGTGTCTCAAAGATATATCTAAACCTTTGGGACTTGACCCCTTTATATAGAAGAGTCACGGGCTTGGAAAATTTTAATTCCAATCCCTTTCCTCCTTGCAATCCAGAAACACTACAATGCTGAAAATTGGGACATGATTTGTGATAGACTGGTCATGTAAGCTGATTGAATGATCATGTAAGTTGATTGACTAATCAAAAGAGTCTAGATCTAGATCTAACATGTTTTCCAAATTCTAGACTTTCCCTATAATATTTTGGTTTCCCGACCAGGTGACCTGATCTTCCGATCACATGTGTCAGTGGAAATCTAAATTGATCAATTGATAATCAATTGATTTATTCACCCAATCAATGTGATCGCTCGATCAGACATTCTTGGTGCCTAATCATAGGGTAAATTAATATGATTCAGAACCATTCTAATAACATGTTTGATTTTGGAATTCAATTCCCTTATGCATATGACCCAAAGGTTCCTAATTACATTGGTAGTGATGTTCAAAACATCACAAGCAAAGATTAGTGTCTAGCCACACATCATTTCCACCCAAGTAATAATAATGAAGGGGGGAAACAACTAAAATTTATAAAGCGGGTAGTATTTCCATGACCGTATAATCACTTTTTCACGTATATCCAGATTGAAACGGAGACATGGAATGTCATCCTCATAACTCTCAATCTTTGTTCCTTGAACTAGAGAAGACTATTTGAGAAATTGTGACCTCAATATCATATATTGACTCACATGAGCATGGCCATCCATTTCATAGTATTGATTATCAAGTGGCTACGATATCACTCCTAAAGGAGGGACAAATCCCATATACATCTTTCCCATCCATCTCTAAGTGTCACAATTCACCCAATCACTACCTTTTTGCCAAATTATATTTCAGAGCACGTTGGGCTAGTGGTCAAAGCACACAGAATGACTTGTGATTACTGTAGTGACTTCAGGTCTAAGGATCACATTCACCACCATCCCATCAAGATATGACTCTGACATGTCACTGCATGACTTTCATGTGTCAATATTAAGGTGGTTCTATTTAGTACAACTTGTTCTCTAACAAGTATCCATACATCTGCGTTGATATTCAATATCATGACTAAAGAGATTTAGTCATCACTCACCATACATACTAGTGTTAAGTATCATTGTTGTATGATAGTATCCACAATAATCACTGACTCGGAACATAACAAGAATAAGTACTCTTTTTATGTGTATGATCTCATGTTTAAGTTCTAAACCCAAACCATATGTCATTGAGTCAGATCATTCGAAGGACATTATTATCTTTATTCATTATCTCAATATTGAAACAAACATAAAATGTGATGACCCGACATCAAATCAAGCCAAATCGCCACCAGTAATAATTGCAGAATAACCATTAGCAACAGATTAATGAAAATCACTAAAAATTTAAAACCATTTTGCAAAGAGATCCATTTCTCAGAAACTCTTAAGAAAAGAACCAAAACTTTATATACATCACGGTTCACATTTTACATCCATTGTACCATCTCATCCCGAGGATATCATATACCAGTTGCATTGCCCAAACATATACATAAGCAACATAAAACCTCAAGGCATACAAGCCAAAATCTCAAATCGTTTATAAAACCATTACGTACTAACTCCCAAGGACCTGAGAGTACAGAGACGACACATAGGACTTCTATCTACAAGAAATTATAGACAGTACACTCAACCTAAGCTATAATTGTTGTCCCTACTTTTGTTGTTCTTCCTCTATAGTACAGTCTCTACCTCCTCATGCACGTCCACCTAAAAATTGTGGAACCCACGGGGTGAGATAATTGTCCCAGCGAGAGATATAGCTCTCTGCCAATAATATTATTATCACAGGTAAACAATATAAAACTGAGCAGAGGATCTTTTATGTAAACAAGCATGTTTAATCAATATTTGATTGTAATGGAAGGCAATAACAATGTTAAGTAGTTCAACTATCCATGATAGAGCTATAGATCATCTATTAGCTTTATAAGGAATATGAAGAACATGTATAACATCTATCAATCTAAGATGTATAAAAGTAATGAAGCATCAACCAATATTTCCGTATTCATACCTTAAGCAAATAGGCTAAATGACTGATTACATGTTCACAATCACACTTATGCCCAGAGGAGATGAGGTATGCCGTTCATACTCCACCTGACCATCGCTTAGTCGAAATCAGTACCATACAAGGTCAATGGAAGAGCCGACTTCCAAGACCTCACCCTTCTCGGTCAGTACAAGACTACTGGCAGGACATCTTGTGTCAACTGCAATTAGCTTACCAGGGTATACTGGTATCTTCACTATAGAGTTACAACCACATCATGCACTCTCTTCGGGATGGTCACCAAGCTTTCCTGGTCTATTTCATTGGGATGATCACTAAGATTTCTCGATTTATTTTGGGGAGTTCACTGAGCAACCCATGTATAAAGAAGATTACATATTCAATAATATGTATGTATTCCGAGTTAAACTCGTTTCACCATTCAGAAAATTCTAACACTGAATGGATCTATAGCCTGGGCAACTACATGATATGATTCCACTTGATTAATTAGGTGTATTACAATAACTTTTAGCATCAACCAAGTTACAAGCAAGAATTATAACAAATGCTACAAAGAAATGTGTAACACATTTATCAAGTACTTTCATGATCTTTGGAACACATATAACACTCAAGATCTCAATCCATTATCATATTATTGGGAATTCTCATCCCTTAGCATGATCATCATCATGATTGCTAGATCTGGGTATTCAAACTCTTAGTTCATCACTGAACACTGTTACCACTTATCAGGTAACCATTACCTCTAAGTCATCAGACCAAGGTACACATTATACTTGTTGCACAAGTATTTCACATAGCTCACAAAGCCCATTTAGATATGTATCATATGAACATCATAGCTCATACCTGGCTATGCTCATCATCTCATGATACCTGCATGGTTAGTATTTCATGATAACAACAATATCAAATACATATCATCATCATGCAATACAAGAGAGATACAACCTTCCCATTTTTAGGGTTAGGATTTCCCTTCCTTACCGATTAGGGTTTCAAATGCATACCATCACCCATTATTAGGGTTAGGGTTTCCCCTTATTAACCAATTAGGGTTTCAAATCATATCATCACCCCTCATTAGGGTTAGGGTTTCCCCTATTTATACGAATAGGGTTTCAAATTCATATTATCAAGAATCAAACCCTAATTCATACTCCACTCATATTAGGAGTATTAATGTATGCTCATTACATAATTATCACATAAGTAAAAGTTTCTCTCTCATCCTCACTAGGATGTTGATTGAATCATACTTTATTAAATTGGCTCAACCCTTTATTCAAGGTACATAGGCTTTCTTACCAAAATGCATTAAATTCTGTACATCTTAATGTATTACTTGACATAACAAACTTCATGTGTTACTCCATCAAGTATATTTAATTGAGGTGCTTCCACCATATCGGGCATAGAGGTGTGTACTTGACACCATATCGTTCTTACATATAGGGCTTCTCAACATTAGGGTTTGGATATCAGGTTATACCCTTATGCTCATAATGGGTTAGACCCTTATGCTCATATCTCTTCAAACCTTCATGGTATCGTCCTACCCTTCATCATGTGATAAGTGATAGGTAAGATAACAGGTTGGTCTAAACCAAACCAGGTGTACAAACCAATAGGGGTTTGGAGTTCCAATGTATAGTGGGTTTCACATTACCATGTTGGGTTTCAACACCATATCGGGTTAGGGGTATATACTTGACTCCATGTCGTGCATAAGGTGTGTACTTGACCCCATATCGTGCAAAAGGTGTATGTTTGACACCATATCGTACACAAGGTATGTACTTCATCATCATATCGTGCATAAGATATATGCTTCATCATTATATCATGCTAGTGGTGTGTTCACCTCACCATATTGGGTTAGAGGTGCTTCAACCCGATATGGGGTTGGACCATGATGATGTCATCATAATAAACCTCTAGACTCTTGTTCTTACTGTTCTAGTTCATGGACAACAGTCCTAAAAAACTTTTAGAACTCATAGGATCATCAATTATTCAAGAGAATTTAGAATTTAAAAGTAGATCAACAAGTATAACAGAATTGAAGGTGAATAATAACATAATTGGGTTCAAGTTATATAACCCGCCTCAAGAACAACTTCAAAGCTCCAAGATCCAAAGCTTCACGTTCCCAAGGTTGAAGATGAGCTTCACAGCTTCTATATATGCAAAGAATCACCATGGATAAGTATTTGGTGAAGAAGAAAAGAAAGGAAGACCGTAACCCTAGATCCATGCTTTAATCCAAGGTTGAAGATGATCATGGCTTCACCTTAGGGTTAAGACTTGATCTCCTTATTGTTCCTTAGTGCCATGCATGATACCTCACCACTCATACATGATATCACCTCACTTGTGGCCGATATCCCTTCACCTGTGGCCGATATCTCCTTACTATGGCCGATATCACTTTTCTATGGCCGATATCACTTCACTATGGACGATATCACCTTGATATGGCCAATATCACTTTGCTATGGCCGATACCAAGGATATATGCACAATACCCCTTCACCATGCATGATATATAAGAGAGAGAGGGTGGTAAGATTTGAAAATTTTCTCTAGTAGGTGAAAGGAATGGTATATATAGTTGTGGTTCATGAAAAAAGTGTATGTGAGGTGTCATCATTTTAAGCTACTAGGTGCCATGTGTCCATGCATGGTTGACATGTCTCCCTGCATGAATATTTATCTTGACATAAAAAACTCTTGAGGATAATCTAGGGATAAGATTTCGGCCCTTAGTTATCTTGTTGAGCAAGGTATTTCAACTCAACATCACTTTATTCATAAATCGATACACTTTTTCTAAGGAAAGTTGCAAACCAATACACATCACCTCATTAAGGTACTTATCCCATAATGGACAAGGACAAGAGTTCAGTAACCGATATGAGACTCCCTCTATGGCTCCTTGGCCAATATGCACTCTCATATGAGCTCTACAACTCGACACAACTCATAAAAAGGCTTCAACTATAGATCTTTTCTTTGTCTTTTCATCACCAAGAGTATCATCACTCAAAAATGATTCAAACATGGGGTCTCCTTATTTCTATCTCCTATAATGATACTAGGAGGGAGTAGGGACACTTTAGAGGTGGCAATTTTCACATCAACCCTACTTTTGTGATAATTGCAGATTGCACCAAAATTGGTGCACAAGGCACTAACATTATTCAAAAATATTTCAATTTGAAATTTAGGATTTCCACAAGCCGCCCTTTAGCATAATTCTCTTTATTATGATGCTAAAACGTATGAGGTACATTCAACATGTGACATTTTTCAATATAACCCCCCCTCTTGGGTAATTTGCATTTTACACCCAAACTATCATATAATGCACAAACAATTTGCAAATAAGCTCAAACTTGAAAATTAAACTCTAGGGGAGTCTTAATTACTTTTCAAAAGATTAAAACAAGTCTGTAAATAACTTACTTAAGCAAAAATTCTAGGTTATGGATTAACCTAGGTCAGAGATGTTACATAATAAGTGGGATTGCCTTTTATTAATAATCAAATTAATTACAAAGTATCCATATTACAATCGTCACATGACATATTTCAAGGCATACAACCAAAAATCTCCCACTTGCACTAAATCCAATCACTCATGAATCTAATTCCAAGTAAACTAACATGACCTTTATCCTTTTGCTATGAAAGTGCTTTTTGTCAGGGGATCAACAATGTTGCTTTGAGTTAGTACTATTCAAATCTTAATATCTTCTCATTGTAATCACATATGAGATGCTAACACCTTAGCATATGCTTGGAGTGCTGATACAATCTGGGTTCCTTAGCTTGTACAACAACTCCATTGTTGTCATAGTAAAACTCTACCACATCATCGATGATTGGAACCACCCTAAGTTCACTAATGAACTTCTTAATCCATACCAATTCCTTTGTTTCATTGGATGCAACAATATACTCAACCTCTACTGTAGAATTAGCCATTGTCTCTTGCTTGGAATGTAGGAAAATCTGGGCATAAAGTATAGCATAGAAAACAAAAAAATTATCTATATATTTATATTCCTATAACAACAAGATCGCGTCAACTACTATGAAATCAGAATGATAGTTTTAGCGAGTTATACCTGGTCCTAGATCAAGTCAAATGACAAAACTCACTTCTTTGCAACTTTTAACTAGTTTCTCTTGGACAGTGGTTGTGCAGCTCCTGGTCTTCACCATGAGCAACTGACTTCTCAACCACTACAATGACTCTGTTGGTTTCTCCATGAACTACAGGCTGACTTTGCTCTTTGAGCAGCATTCAAAGCACTCTTGCCTCTAGAGTAGTTCACATGGACCAATTCGAGCTATTGTCATTTGCCAAGAATAGATAGGAAGGAGTTGTCCCTCCCATTGGTATACTAGTCACCAACCTATTCTCCCTCAATGACAACTTCTCAGTTGTTATCTCTCATTGGCTATTCCTCCCTATCGGGTAGGACTTGCCTTGGCTCTCTTGGTTACCACAACCATAGAGGACAACAGTTGTCATAGGAACTGCTTTTTAGTTGTCTGTGTTGTGTCTTAGGAAGCCCCCCATACCCCTCCTTTTATAGGTGGCGTTTGGGCCAGGGTTCCCAATATGTAAGTGATTGTGCAAGAGTGGAAAGGAC
Organism: Alisma plantago-aquatica; assembly: GCA_963693085.1. Classification (NCBI taxonomy): domain Eukaryota; kingdom Viridiplantae; phylum Streptophyta; class Magnoliopsida; order Alismatales; family Alismataceae; genus Alisma; species Alisma plantago-aquatica. The sequence continues at coordinate 1,372,219,484 of OY856410.1, read as the reverse complement.
CATAAGAACTTGAACTTTTGCAACCTGCAAGACACCAAATGACTATCTGGCACACCCAGATGGCCGTATGGTGTGTGAGATGGTCGTCTCACACAGCCAAACAACTGCTTGGCAGTTTCCCAATTGGATACAAATTTGGCAATTTTGATTCCAATTAATATCACATATTAATTTACTTGCACTCCAAGTTTGTGAAATCAAAACTATTTGAGAAACATCCCAAACCTTCATTATGTCCAACCAAGCCATCTCACCCAGGCGAGATGCCCATCTTGCTCACCTAGACACCTATTTGGTGAGTTGAGATGAACCGATCGGTTCAATCACATTGAACCGGTCGGTTCAAGAGTAGAATTTAGCCAATTTGAACTCTGATTAGTCTAACAGCCCAAACGGCCGTCTCAACACTTGAAATGCCCGTCCGAAATGTGCAAATGGCCGTTTCACCCAGTGAGATGGTCGTTTGGTACACCAGTCAGTCAATCAGTCGATCTATTGTGTGAATTGAATACCTAAACACTTAAGTAATCAATCCAATTGTGATTCAAGATCAAACTTCTCTTCTAGATGGGTTCCTATGTGTGTGACCCTATAGGTTCCTTATCACATTGGTAGTGAATGTCCATAACTATCTTATGACATCAAAAGCAAAAAGTGATGCCTAGTCGCACATCAGTGCTACCCAATTGAATGGTAAGTTGGAGAGCAACTTCAACCTACAATCTGTGTAAAGTGTTGTAGTGATTGTATAATTCATTTGTCTCTGATATCTAGGATGAACTCAAGGCATGGAAGGTCATCCTCTCAATGTTCAATCCATATTTCTTAAACTAAGAGCAGACTGTCTGAGATAATGTGACCTCAATATCATATATTGATTCACATGTGCATGCACATGCGTTTCTCAATCTCACTAATCAAGTGGCCAAGATATCATACTCCAGTAGGAGGGAAAAATCCCATACCTATCACTCACACTCTATCCCCATGTGTCAAAGTCACCCAATCATCACCGCTATAACAACCCATGTTTCAGGACTACATTTGATGATGTCAAAACATACCCAACAACATGTGATGAGAGTAGTAATTTCAGGTCTAAGAATCACAATCACCACCTTCACTATGAGAGATGACTGTGACCACCACAACCATGTGTCAATCTCAAGGTTGGTCTGTCTGATACATTATTCCATAACATGTATCTATGTTCTTGATTTGATTTTGCCATATCATGAATAATGAGATTTGGTTATCAACCAACTCACACTCTGATCTTTTGTGTTATTGTTGTCTATCAACCTTCTACAATAACAACCGATCATGGACATAATGAGAATATGTATATGTACTCTTAATATCTGTATGATCTCATCCATAAGGGTAGTTACTTGAATATACATGTCATTGAGTAATACTATTCTCTAGACATTCATAGTGTTTCTTCATTATCTCATAACTGAATGAAACATAATGAATTAGAAGCTTGCCTTTATAAGTATTAATAAAATCCTTTAAGGTATATTCCATGTCAATCATCACATGATTGGCTCTATGGGCATACCTTACCAACATACTCCCACTTTCACTTAGAGCCAATCACCAACGAATCTCATCCTTAGTGACCTAAACATGTCCAACATGCTTCTGCAATGCTAGTGCTGATTTTGTAGATTAGCAACACTTTGCTTATAGTCACAATGTTGCATGTTCCTATTCTCTTTGTTGTATGATTTCTCATATGATATGGAACTGTCATAACATGGTATCTTAATGTTCCTTGCCTAACAATTAGCTTCATTATTGTTACAATATCACTAGTGAGTCGTCAATGGTTGGAACATTTATAAGTTCATCACATGAACCTTTAGATCCATATAGTATCACTTTGTGTTCTTAATACAAGTATACTTGGCTTCTATTGTAGAATAGCATTAATGGATATTAGTTTGGAAATATTCCAACTAATAACATCCTTTTCTCTTTCAAATCAAACATATTTTAATTTGTGATCACTTTTTTCATTATGGAATCTTGTATCGATGTAATCCTTTACACCCAACTCTTCCATTTATTGCTCTCCTTATTGATTATCAATCTATCCCTCAGTACTTCACAAGTACTAATGGATATCTTTATGATATTCCAATAACCCTTATTGGATTTTAATATCATCTTGCCATGTCCAATACATACACGATTATATGGGATAAGCATGTTAATAGCTTACATGATAGATCCACTGTTGGGCTGGTCCATGGAATCTTATTCATGATATTTCCATTCTTCACAAGAATTAGAATATAGGGTTCATGAGAGACTAATCCAAATTCTCTCTCATTGAATCCTTTCATGTTGAACTCTTTCAACACATTGATATTGTATATGCTTAAACTTCCATTGTGAAACATTCAATAACTATCTCATAGATCTTGGTCCTTATCTTATAAGAAGTTTCACCTTATCCTTCATTGCTGAAGGTATTTTCTCATGCCAGATCTCAATATTCATAATATTGAGATTCCATTCCTCATCACATGTGGAGTATTCATATATGCTCCCACGAAATCTTTTGTAATCATAGATTTCATCTTTTATCTTGATTCAAGTCAAAGTCTTTGAATATCTTCTCAAAACAAAAGATCCCATTTATGAGTTGTTTGTTTCAATCCTAGATTGAACTTTCTAGTTTATAGACTTTATTTGCATTCTTGAAGATATAAAACCTTTTAAGTTGTGTCACGTACACATCCTATGATGCATTCCTTTTAAGGAATCCAATTTCCATCTTCATATGACAAATCTTACAATCTATTTAAACTACAATAACAAGCATGACAATTGGTAAACAAATTTCTATCATGTTCAACAATTTGAACTATTTTGAAAAACTTTTCAACCAATTTGTCCTCTTATGTTATCCATGTAGATCTTTACCACAAGACTCTATTACACCATTTAGGTGGTGCTTATCAAGGTCCTACCTTGTTATCTAACATGGATCCCATATTACTCAGAAATAGCTTCTAGTTGACTAGTTGGCTCATGCTATATGACCAACCCATTTGAATTGTTGGATTCACAATCCTCCAATCTTAGATGTGTTCTACTAGAACTATTATTATTGTGTTACATGATGAACTTGAAACTCCATAAAACTTGTGATTCTCTTGGTTCTCATTGTACCTCTTGGTTGACCTCGAACATTTCGAGTTCTACTTTTACTCCCACTTATTCTTTAGGAATTCAATCATCCAACTAACAAACACTTTGCTATTGGATTGAGATAAATAGTGTTCAATAATTGTGGTTTGTGGATGAACCTTTTGAATAAGCTACTTTCTTAATGTTGGTTTCAATCCCTTAGATATATTGGGACACTCCCAAATCATATCATATATGATGTCTCATAAACCACTCAGATGGTACTTTATTTAGTGATGGATATATATATATATATATATATATATATATATATATATATATATATAAAAGAGGATGTATGAAGACTTGATTAATTGATTAATTATATCATGAATCATCACAGTACAATTTCTTTAATCTGATATATCATCCATGTTCAGATGGATTTAACTTATGATACCTTATCATAGTTCATTCCTAAAGGTACTCAAATGATTGATGTAAATTATTTCAAAATTTTATCTCATCAAAGTTTCTTAATACTTTCATTAAGGTCATACTTCATCTATAATCTCTTTGAACATTTCAAGAGACTTCTATTTTATTGAGTACATATCATCATATTACCAGTAAATGGATATGAGGTATAAGTAATCATCTATAACATTCTTTCATAAGATCTTTATGCATCATATACATGAGGTCTAATGAAAGCTTCATCCTCCCACTATGTTTAGTGAAGGACGTCATGTCATATCATGTATGAATAAGGCATGTATGTTTCCTTAAGTTCAATAACCAAGGGAATCTAGATCAACATCAATATGTATTCTAGGCATGCAATTCTCCTATTAGCACAAGATGACTAATGCTAATGATAGTCTTAAGTTATCAATTATAATCCTTTGGTATAAACATTATAAACATTCATATTTGGGTCATTTTGCATAAATATTGCAAGATGTTTTTGGGACAATGCCATATAAGATCATATCTTTTGAAATACAAGCACTAACAAATCTTTATTGATAATCATCCTTATCCGTACAAGATGCATAAAGAAATTATTTCTATTCTAATGAAATAATGAAATAGCAGTTCTAGTAACTCTATTACACATCCATTAGGCTAAGATAAATTTAAATGTAGACTATGGATTCCACAACACTTGCTCCGCCTTGTCCATCTTTGTCCTTCTATGAGGGCTTTTACTTTTTTTTCAGATCCCGCACATCAGTATGTCAGATCTCTTATTTGGTATCATATACAAAAACTTAAGAAGTAATCAATTTTATCTTATTTTGTTTATACCTAAAGTGAAGGCCTCAGTGCCATCCTTCTTCTTCTTTAGTTCCTCTAACCAGAGTGGGAAATTTCTCTTCCAATGTCCAGGCTGGTGACAATCACCTCTGTATTTCTTTACTCCACCTTTTTCCTTGAGATATGAATACTTGGGCTTCTGCCTAGCTTTATAACTCTTCTTAACCTTGTCTTTTCCTTTAGACTTCCCCTTTGTCTTGTCAATCATCATAACAAATTTGGGCTTGTCTTTCTTCAGTTGTATCTTAGCTATCCTCAACATGCCCAACAACTCTACCAACAACTTGTGAAAGTCATTCATGTTGTAGTTCATGACAAACTGACTATATCACTTTGGAGGGGTTGCAAAATCATGTCAGTGTCCAACTCTTAGCCTAAGGGGAATCCCAATCTATCTAGGTTCTCCACATGCCCAATGAGCTTGAGTACATGAGGACCTACTAGATCTCCATCTGCCATGCTGCACTTGAACAACAAATTGGAGACATTGTATCTCTCATGTTTTGCCTGATCTTGGTACATATTCTTGAGATGTGTGACCATCTCAATCACCCCCATGTTCTCATGCTTCCTTTACAGCTCATGGTTCATGGAACATAGCATCAGACACTTGACATCTGCAACATCTTCAATATACTTCTTATAAGCATCCTTGTTAGCCCTTGGAGCATTTTGAGCTGGTTCCTCTAGTTCTGGCATTTTTAGGACATAGAGCTTGTGCTCTCGCATGAGAACAATTCTCAGCAATCTTGAACCATTCATGGAAGTTGTTCCCATTAAGTTTGTCCTTCTCAAGGACCGATCACAGAGATAAGTGATTGGTTGTTATTGCCATTTGGTTCTACAAAAAAATTACAATTTTTTCAAAAACTCAATTTTGATTTAATTTGATTTGATTAAAGTTTAGGAGATAATAATTAGGTCTTTAATTAATTATTGTTATCATTATTTTGTTCAAATTGATAACCCTCAAGTATCAGTTCAGAAAATTGCAACGAACAGTTTTCTAATGAGCCAAGATCTATATTTCATCAAGTCATCATTCAACTTTGGTTGATCGCCCACAACTTGACTATTTAGGTAGGCAATCATGCCAGTTGCATCATATGAAATTCTTGGATAGATGATATGCGCAACTCCTTGCCATGATCATCTGCATTCTTCTGGGCACAGACACTTTGAGAATCACAAGTTAAGCCTGACCCAATAGCCAATGCAATAATAATGCACCCCACTTTGGTGACACCTGCATTACTACCATCACACTTCCACAAGGTAGATGGCGCACCACTCTTTGGCATAATGTACGCTTGGTTGAACATGCTTTTCATGTGTATTTCTATTTAAAAGAATCTTAGACTTAGTATGTTTGATTGAGTGATTTTTTTTATATATTATATATATACATATACTATATCCAGTCACCACATATATAGCACATATCATATGCATGCTATATCCCACAATGTAAACATGAAATTAAAACAAAAAGAGATGGTTATTGTCATGTCTACTTGTAATTCATTGGAGCCTCAAGGAATTACTACCACCTAGGTCAATCATCACATCACATGTATGAACCTATTGTTGGTGTAAAACTGTGCTTGCCAATCTGGATACTAGATCAGTTCAACCCTTGAACCGTTCATCTCGCCTCATGGCCAGTTGGTTTTACATGTCATCAGACCTATTCACAGCCTTCCTATGATACATGTATTATGTATGTATCATAAGGCATATTCAAGCTATATTATATTATAACCAATATAGCCATCATTTGTCTATGTTCATAATATCTGCTTGGTTAAGATTTCATTATATTATTATATGCATTAAATTCTATCAACATGTCATTTCAAGTTATACTCCCTCTAACGATACTTTGACTCCTTCCAAATGGTCACTTGGGCCCATTGGTATGGTCGTCTGGCCTCCTATCCAACCAATGTTTGGACTCCTTCTAAACAGTCTGCTAGGCCCACCAGACGGTTGTCTGGTTCCATCATCATGTCCTCCATGGTCCTCCAGATGATCGGCTCATCTCACAAATTGGTTGTCTCAACCGGAGATGAACATCTTCAACGTTGTTGCAAGAAAAGAAACTATCCTATTACTACTTTATTACATTGAATAACAGAAACCTCGAGTTACATTCGAAGGAAGCAAAGGTAGGAAAGCATTTACCTTACATTGGGAAGAGGGAGGCAGAGGCTCAGTACGTAGATCGAAATAAACATGAACCAAACCATCCAACCACACATACATAAATGGTATAGTCCATAACCACACTACACATCTACCATCAAAATCGCTTATAGGGCGGCACGTATAAATTACATATATATCATATATATATATATGATATATATATATATATATAAATATATATGATATATATATATATATATATATATATATATATTAGTTTGGGATTATGCAGTCTTTGATCGAATATGCATATGAGAGAAGTTCAAATATGCACATCGTATGCAATAAGTAAATGGTAAAACCAAAAATTTTATCATATCGATTATCCTAAAAATAGTAAATTGACATGACTTTGATACCATTGTAGGGAAATACAGGCATAGAGTAAAGTAGTGGAAACAAAAATTTTATACGTATTCCCATAACAACAAGATCGCATCAACTACTATGAAATAGGAAGGATGATTTTAGCGAGTTATACCTGATCCTGGAACAAGTCCAGTGACGAAACTCACTTCTTTACAACTACTGACAAGTTACTCTTGGACAGTGGCTGTGCAGCTCCTGGCCTTCACCATGAATAGCTGTCTTCTCAACCTCTGCAGCGAATCTAGTGGTCTCGCCACATACTGCAGGTTGACTTTTAAATTCTCCGAGCAGTAGCCAAATGACTCCTACCTCTAGAGTAGTCCACACGAACCAACTCGAACTCTTGTCATTCACCAAGAATAGACACGAAGGAGCTATCTCTCCCATTGGTGTACTAGTCATCAAATTGCTCTCCCACAATGACAACTTCTCAGTTTTTCTCTCCCGTTGTCTATTCCTCCTTGTTGGTAGGACTTTCTTGGGCTCTCTTGATTACCACAACTAGAGAGGACAACATTTGTTAGAAGAACTGATTCTCAATTATCTGTGTTGTTTCTTGGGAATCCCCCAGTACCCCTCCTTTTATAGACGGGGTTTGGGCCAGGGTTTCAATATGTACGAGAGTGGAAAGGACTGAAAGAACTTGAAATTTCACAACCTGCTAGATGCCAAGCGGTCATTTTGCACACCCATACAGTCATCTGGTGTGCGAGACGATTGCTTTATAGTGTCAAATGGTTGTTTGGTAGTTTCCCAATTGGATACAAATTTGGGAATTTTGATTCCAATTAATATCACATATTAATTTACTTGCACTCCAACTTTATGCCATCGAAACTATTAGGGAAACATATCGAACCTTTGTTCTTCCCAACTGAGCTGTCTCACCCAGGCAAGATGCCCATCTTGCTCACCCAGACACCATTCTGGTGATTTGATACGAGCCGATCAGTTCAATCACATTGAACCCGTCAGTTTTGGGAGTGGCACGTAGTTGTGGTGGTCATAGTCATATATCATAGTGAAGGTGGTGATTGTGATTCTTAGACCTAAAATCACTACACTCATCATATGTTGTTGGGTACGATTTGACATCATCAAACATAGTCCTGAAACATGGTTTGTTATAATGGTGATGATTGGGTGAATTTGACACATGGGGATATATTGTGAGTGATAGATATGGGATTTATCCCTCCTACAAAAGTAAGATATCATGGAAACTTGATTAGAGAGAATGAGAAATGCATGTGCATGCACATGTGAATCAATATATGATATTGAGGTCACATTATCTCAGAAAGTCTGCTCTTGGTTCAAGGAACATGGATTGAATGTTGAGAGGATGACCTTCCATGCCTATGGAGTTTGTCCTAGATATCAGAGACAAAGGAATTATACAATCAATGCAACACCTTACACAGATTGTAGGTTGAAGTTGTTCTCCAACTTACCATTCACTTGATTAGCATTGATGTGTGACTAGGCACCACTCTTTACTTGTGATGTCATAAGCGAGTTATGGACATTCACTGCCAATGTGATATGGGACCTATAGGGTCACACACATAGGAACTCATCTATAAGAGGAGTTTGATCTTAAGTGACAATTAGATTGATTACTAAAGTGTTTATGTATTCAGTTCATGCAACAAATTGACTGATTGGTTGATTGATGTGTCAAACGACCATCTCACTGGGTGAAACGCCTGTTTGGGCATGCTATATGGGCATCTCAAGTGTTGAGATGATAGTTTGGGTTGTTAGACTAATCAGATTTGAATTGGCTAAGGTATGTCTGACACACTGTTCCTTGACACGTATCTGTGTGCTTGATTTGATATTGCCATATCATGACTAATGAGATTTAGTCATCAACCAACTCACACTCTAACCTTATGTCTTATTGTTGTCTATCAACCTTCCATAATAACAACCGATCAAGGACATAATGAGAATATGTATATGTACAATTAACATCTGTATGATCTCATCCACAAGGGTAGTAACTTGAATACATACATCATTGAGTAATATTATTATTTAGACATTCATAGTTTGTTCATTATCTCATAACTGAATGAAACAGAATGAATTGGATGCTTTCCTTTATAAGTATTAATCAAATACTTTAAGATATATGTCATGTCAATCATCACATGATTGGCTCTATGGGCATACCTTACCAACATGGAACTCTTCCTGCTTTCAACTCCACCATTTAGGCAAAACACAAATCTTGATTGTGATCTATAATCATCCTTGTTAGTTTGCAAGCTTGCATTGGTGTAACCCTTTACAACTAATTCTTCCTCACCTCCATGATTTAGGAATTGATCCTTAGTTATTCACAAGTACTTAAGAATATTCTTCACATCTATCCAATGACCATCACCCATATCTAAATCGTACCTATTTATCACGCTTATAGCATACAAAACATTTCAACGTGTCATGATAGATCTAATTTCTGAGGCATATGGAATCTTGCTCATGTGTCTCCGATCTTCAAAAGAGTTGGGAAATTAATATTTATAAATACTTATTCCATGTAACATGGGTAACTTTTCTATCTTGGAATCTTACATTCTAAGCCACTTTAGCACTTGATCAGTGTATGTACTTAGACTTAGACCAAAAAGCCTTCTAGATCTATCTCTATAGATTTTGGTTCCTAGTATATAGGATGCTTTTCCTAAGTCCTTCATAGGGTAGGTATTGCCCAATCATATTTTAACTAATTATAGACTAGGGATTTCTTTTCCCATCAAAATTATATCATCCACATATAATATGAGAATTAGATTTGTGCTCCCACTAACCTTCTTGTAAACACAAAATTCCTCTTCATTTTGAATAAAGCCAAATTATTTGACTATTTCATCATAATGGAGATTTCAACTTCTAGATGCTTGATTCAATCTTTAGATTGACCTTTGTAGATTATAGACTTTATTGGATTCATTTGTAGTGATAAAATGTCGAGGTTGTTTAATATACACATCCTCAAGAAGATTCCCATTAAGGAATATAGTTTTAATGTCCATTTGAAAAATCACATAGTTATGATAAGCTTAAATAGCAAGCATGATCCTGATGGATTTAACCATGGTAAACGATAAAGAATTTTCATCATAGTCAATACCTTTAACTTATCTGAAACCTTTTGCAACCGGTCTAGCTTTGTAGGTTTGTACATTACCTTCCATGTTGGTCCTCTTCTTGAAGACCCATTTGTACCTTTTGGATTTTACTCCTTCAAATGGACCCACCACGGTCCATACCTTGTCAATATACATGGAGTCCATCCCAGATGTCATGGCCTCAAGAAACTTACTAGATTATGGTCCCTCAATAGCTTCCTTATAGGTTGTTGACTCATCATCTATGACAATAAAATTGTATTATTGAATCACAAGAAATCCATATCACTCTGGCTTAAGATGTTCCCTATAGGGTCTTCAAGGTTCTTGTGTTATGATAGGGACTTGAGGTTCCACAACATTTCCTGGTTCTTAGGGTTCCTTATCAACTACATAGATTCAATGTATTCTTGTGGTCTTGAACTTGTTCAAGTTCTAATTTCCTCCCATTGGTTCCTTTGCAAATAAATTCCCTTTCGATGAATACAATATCTATAGCAACAACACTTTGTTGTTAGATGGAATATAGAAGTAGTAACCCTTAGTTTTCTTAGAGCACCGAAAAAAATACATTTATCTATTTAAGATCCAAGATTTTCACATAATTGTTTCTTTACATAAGCTTAACATCCTCAAACTTTCATGAAAGACATATTGGGACATTTCTCATTCCATATGATATGGTATATTTTCAACAGACTTGGAAGATAATCAGTTTAAGTGTAATTGTGATAGTTACTAGAGCATGTCCCTAAAAGGAAACTATAAGACAAGCTAAAAATTATCATACATCATACCATGTCCTACAAGGCGTGATTCCTTCTTTCTGATACACCATTATGTTGTGCTGTTCCAAGTGGAGTCCATTATGACACAATACCACAATCCCTTAGAAGGACCTCAAACTCTTGTCTTAAGTATTCACCACCTCGATCTGATCAAAGTGCTTTGATTCTTTTCCAAGTTGATTCTATACTTCATTCATGAAATCTTGAACTTTTTAAAGGAATATGACTTGTGTTTGACACATAGACAAGGCTAGAAAAGTCATTATTATAAGTAATGAAGTATTAGTATCCACATCTAGCACATGTGCTAAAAGGATCACATACATCTGTAAGGAAATATGGCTACATAGTAGGAAACAGAAACAAAAATTTATGTACCAAATTCCCCATAATCAGCAGATCGCGTCAATTACTATAACACAAGAAGGATAGTTTTGAGGATATACCTAGTCCTAGAGCAAGTCCAACAAACATCCTCGTCATGATAGATGCACAACTTCTCATTCCTAGTTGCACTAGGACTTGTCTGACTGCTGCGCCTTCTGATCTGCACCACAGACTGCATCCACAAACCTCATCTTCTTCAACAACTCCTCTTCTCATAGACTACTATTTGATGTTGTCCTGCTAGAGGCAGATAATGACCTCCCGCCTCTATGGTGGTCCACATGGACCACCTAGAACTCCTATCATCCTTCTAGAATGATAAATAAGGAGTCATCCCTTCTGTTGGTGTACTAGTCACCAACTCGCTCTCCCACAACAATGATTTCAGTTGCTCTCTCCCTAGCTATCCTTTTCTAGTCAGGTAGGGCTTGCATGGATCTTGTGGTTACTGCAACCAGAGAGGACAACGTTTGTTAGAAAATCTGTTTCTCAATTGTTTATGTTGTACTCTGGGAAGCCCCCAATACCCCTCTATTTATAAGTGGGGTTTGGGTCTAGGTTCCCAGTCGATGTGAGAGTGGAAGGGACTGGAAGACCTCACATTTTCACAACAATTCTGGAAATTTCACAACCTGCAACAACCCAACAGTCGTCTGGAAACCCAAACGGTCGTCTGGCATGCCAGACGGTCATTTAGCACAACCCAGATGGTCGTTTGGCTACTTCCTAGTTGTACATGAATTTGACAATTCATTTCCAATTAATATCCCATATTAACTTCCTTACACAATAAGTAATGTGCAACTCAAATGAATTAGGAAATATCTAGAACCTTCCCTTGGCCGAACCGAACCATCTTGCCCATGTGAGATGACCGTCTTGGTTCACCCAGACAATCATCTAGTGACTTGAGTCAAGCCGGTCCGTTTGGTCAGTTCACTTCCTTAACCAATTCGAACTCATAATAGACCTGACTCCCAGATGCCCATCTCAACACTTGAGATGAGCGTTTGGCAGTGATGTCAGCCTATTTGTTGTGTGAATCAAATACCTAAATAGTTTAGTACTTAATTCAATTGTCATTCAAGATTAAACTCCTCTTCTAGGTCAAGACTTATGTAACATACTAGATCTTGGACCCTACCTTGGAGGTTGACATTTTAGACTTAGCCAAACAAGGTTGAAGGTTAGACCTAAATAGATGTTTAGTATAACCCCAATGAGCTAATACATGAATTTATCACCTTAATGTAACCTAATGTTCTAAAATTAATCTTGGGTTTATAATGGATACATAAAATATAACCTTGGTTTGAAGGTGTTTCTTTCCAAGGGCATTTTAGGGATTACCCTATTTAAAAATGAGCTTACCTTTTGAAACTATCAACCAATGGGGTTATTTCTTTGATTGGAGGTCGGTTGTGATAGCCTATAAGTGTCTATCAACTGAAATTTGATATTCAACAAGCCTCTATGAGATGTCCTCTTGCATGGCAATGAAATCCCTAAGATCCCTATGCTAAGGACACATGAAAAGCTCCATAGACACCTCATACTTGACTTCCTCCTTATCCATAAAGGTTTGCATGTCCATAGGCACCCTTAGAATTGAACACATAGAAATTAACTTGACACCTCATTCTTTACTTCTTCCTTATCCATAAAGGCTTGCATGTCCATGGACACCCTTATACATGACACATGGAAAGTCTCATAGACACCTTATACTTGACCTATTCCTTTATATAGCCATATCAACCCCTTCCCAACTCCCAATTTGAAAACTCTTGCTCTCCTTTATTTCCTCTATCTTGGATCATTATTCCTACTCTATTTTTCCATTAAGGTTCTATCCCAAGATAAAAGGAGGTGCCTACCTTGGTGAAGAAGGCTCCTAGGATTCCAAATTTTCTCTATTTAGGGTTTCTAAAGATCCTCCTTGGTTATTTCGACCAAAACTAGTAAATATCCTCCCTTTCTTCCCTATTTTCATGTTATTAGTCTTCTTTCCACCTTCCTCTAGGTCAGAACCATGGCCTTCCATGGTAAAACCCCACCTAGAACCTATAAACACCTCATTCCCATGTTCTTTTAGTAGGGTTTTTCACCTCTAAAGTGGAGAAGGTGCTTCTTGCTCAACATATGAGCTTTGTTGGAGAAACCAACCTCTCTAAGCTTGGGAACCTTACTTATTGGACCTTTCTACCTTCCCTAGAGGTTCTTTGGAGTCCTAGGCTTAACTTGGACTGTTTAGACTCTAAAGTTGAGGTATGACATATCCCCTATTCTTCTATGTTGAGCAATTTACCTATGCTTATTCATTCTCTTTGTCCTATGGACATTAGCCTATACACAATGTCTTTTCTTATGAAAATCATGGTTCATGTGAACTACCTTATTTGATATTGATCATGTGATCATGGATATTCTTTTGAACTCTTATCTTATGCTTTGTTCATGATGGAACTCTAAAAGATGACATGTGATGTCTTTTTCCCACTTCTATGTCGGTCACTATGTGGTGACTAGTTTATATATTTTGACCATACTTTCTACTTGTATCTACATTTAACATGCTATGTGATTCAGTAGCACTAGAGTTGTTACAACGCGTTCCCAACTTTGCTGATAATCCTAGATAATTAAGATAATCTTAATGCTTGGCATACTTTTGATAGTAATATTCTATGTTGTGCTTTTTCTTAACTTTGGTAACCTTAAATACTTGTTTGGGCAACTCATAATCATGACTTAAGCATACTATAAAGATCCAAGTTGGAGTTAATATAGCATTAAGCCATACATGTGTGCAAGAAGAGAGTAAATGACATTGGAGGAAATAATAAATAAATGATTTTTATTTGAGAATATTATCAAAATAAAGGATTGTAGAGAATTCAATTATGAATCCAACAACAAAAGAATTAACCAAATCGGAGTTAAAATGAGAGAGTTATGCCCTTTTTAGTAAACATATACAGAGCACCGCGACCGCAGCTGACACAACGACCGACACTGCGTCGACACCGCGACTGCGACGTTGTGTCGACACCGTGACCCGTGATGTTGCGTCGACACCGCGACTTGTGACGCTACATCGACACCGCGACCCGCGATGCTGCTTCGACACTGCGACCCATGACGCTGCGTTGACACCGCGACCGCAGTCTACAACACGACCCACGACGCTATGTCGACACCACGGCCCGCGACGCTGCGTCAATACCGCGACCGCGAATGATGCTGTCCAGGACAACAAATCGTAAAATGATATTATCCCAAGCTATACTTATCCATTTTCAATGAAACAAAGTGCGTTGGAACCACGATTCAATCCTCTATCATCCCAGACACCTTGCTAAGTGAGAGGGGGACTTTGAAGGTGATTTCTGGGGCAATTTTTGGAGAAGAACATGAAGAACAACTAAAATCAAAAGGGGTTACTATAGATTTGACTTGGTAAGTATGTTTAACCCTTGATTCTTCCTTTTTTTGTTTCCCCTTACTCGTAATCCCTGATGTAGTGAATCTGAGGTTTAGTTTAACATTATATTTTCATCTTCTACCTACAGAAGACCTTCTTTAGGGTTGAAAGGAAGAAGAAATATGTGATTTGTTGGGATTTTGATTTGGATTAGAGATCTTCAGAGATGAGATACGTTTTGTAAGGTGTTTTCACACCTTAGGGTGAGTGGGTACTTCCTTTAAATAGTAGATTACACAAAAATGAGTTAAATTATCAATAATATTCAATTGTTTAGTATGTGAGTACAAACCTAAGTTGCCTTTTTGATCTAGCTTTTGCAAGATGATATGATATGGATTATTCCTCTGTTGTGATGAATTTCAGATTATGAAATCACATTAGAAATGATCGCAATACATCTAAATGAGAATTCTTAAATTAATTGTAGAGGTTACATGATTATTATGAAATCTAAGATTTTCGGTTATGACTGAAATTGTTGTATAATTGAATAAAGAAGTTTGTCTAGTTGAATCTCCTTTGTTACAAATGATTATTTTATTTGTATGCATATTACATACATATATGTCAAATAACATCTTAGATTTCAATCGATGATATCAATGTTTGCTTGATATATCAATAAGGAGGGTGAAACCCAAAATGAATGAAAAGTTGGAGGTTTAAAGTTAGACATCTTGATTCAATATTATTCTTGATGTATGATGTATACAATCCTTATGCAAATTATGTGATAAGTGAATGAGGTAAATGAAACCCTAATGATAGGGTGTTCAGTGAAACAAGTATTGTGATATAAATGTTTCTCAGTTTGAGATGTGGTGATGCTTAACAATTCAGTTGTGGTAAATGTTATCAGATGGTTTATGAAGTGAACAGTTTACAAAGATGAACACAGATATGTTGATGTGATGATTGAATTGTGAATTTAAAGAGTGAATTAGACATGTAGATGCCCTGAACACTGTAGATTCCTCACAGGATGAGGCCTGCGCTGTGAGGAGGAAATGGTTTCCCGGCTGGAGGATGTCCAGATCGAGGTAAGCCAGAGCGTACCCATAGGGTGTGGGGGTCTTGACCAGTAGGGAAGACTCCTTATAATTGTGTGGTACTGAACACCAACCGGGGATGCCGGTGGTACATGTGCTACTTGTTGAGTGATCAGTGGTCAGTTGGTCCGTTGATGCATAATAAGCCTGAGGGCTTTGACTCACCACCTGAGTACCCAGGTTAAGAGGCGGAGTCTGAGATATCCGACCACTCTCATTAGCTGTTGAGAGGCAGACGTGCTGAGGCCCACTGCAGACGGGGTCTTATTCAAGAGATAGGCTTAGGAACTTGGGCATGCTTCTAAGCCTTGTATAGTGAGATTGTAGCTTTCTGTGATTCTTTCACATGTTGTGGTATGCCTCATGTGGGTTCATGGAATAATAAGATGAATGAGAGGTTAAACAAGTGTGTGCAGTTATTCAATTATTCTTTGTATGTTTTTGAATTATTATTTCTCTTTATGATCAATCAAGCATTTCATATATTGATTCACTCTTGTAGATATCTAGAGTATCCTGCCATATTTATGGTTATCAATGATTAGACTCTTTAAAGCTTACTTCTGTTATAATTGGTATCAGTTGCTCAAAAGTATATATGTAATTATATCAGTGCTTTAGACTATTTCTTTGAAGTATTCATTCACTGAGCGAGTAGGCTCACCCCTCTACTCACAATTTTTAGGGAAACCACGTGGACTTGAAGAAGGTCAATGCATCAAAGTAGATCTACCATAAGAGTTAAGTATGAGATTAGTTTAGTTCAGTCGGTCCCTGTCACTCTAGGTCCTTTTATAGATGTGAGAGAGTTGTAAATGATGTTTTGTATCTTTGTTTCCTTAATAAGAGAGAATGCATCTGATTATCATGCCGTATGTACATGGAAGTGTGAGAAACAGAATGAATGTATGGATGTGTATTATTAATGTTGAGATCATATTTGAGTGATCAAAGTTTAATTCTCTTGTAAAGTTTGTTTATGTGATTGGATGTGAGAAAACAAAGAGTTTGAAATAAAAGAAAAAAATAATCAGGAGTGAACTTTGTATTAAGTAAAATCCTCAAAGTTATGCCCTAATCTCATGATTAGTGGTAATCGTGGGATGCGGGTGTGACATCTTTTGGTATCAAATCTTAGGTTGAGTTATCATGGACTAATAGGATAGAAAGTCAGAGTTATAAGTGTGGCATATATGAGGTGATGTGTTTATAGCTCTGGGAGGTCTGAGTATTCAGATACCCTGGCCCGGTATCTGAATACTTAGGTTGACCGGTATCAAGCTACTCTGTCTATTCTTATCTGGATACCCTGGCCAGGTATGCAGAGGAAGGATGGGCTAGAGAGAAACCCTAGAAATCTTAGGGTTAGGAGATCGGAAAGTAATGAAGGAGTAAGAGATTAAACATAGAATGTGATACAACTTTTGCTTTATATTTCTTGTTTGATTGGATATCAATAGAAATGCTCTTATATATATGAATTCAAATTATCAGTTTGTAGAATATACATAGTTCTTTTATATTGTTGTGTATGATGAAGTTGATTCACTTATTCTTTGTATCAAGTAGACCAGAAGTTATGTTTAAATGAGTTTGCCATAAGTGGATATTCTTTCCACATGTTTGAGATGAATAGGAGTTGGTTAATCCAGAGTAGCTCTTGGCTTCAGGACTATAGGTTCAGCTTGGTCCGGTTGGTAGGGTGCGCTACTGGGATCTAATGACTCCTATTGAAAATATAATAAGAGTAGACTCTGGATAAATTAGACCCACATCATAGTGAGAATGTACATACACTAAGATGTCGAAACATATGAGAAAGTTTAAAATAGCTAAGAATCAGTTGAAATTGGTATCTGAGATCCAACTTTGGGGCCTCATATGAGAAACCCTTAATTGGGAATAAAGGAACATGACATAAGGTTCAGATTAAGTTTAATGATTAGTATTATATGAACTCTAAATATGAAATATGGAAAATATATGAGAAAAGTATGGAAGGGCCAAGATAGTAAGAATTAATCATGAGGAATGGATCACATAATCGAGTATAATGCTTTTATGTACTCTAAAGCAAAGGGAAAATAGAAGAAAAGAGTTAAGTATACAATAAGTATATAGAAGTGAAGAGTCTTCAGAAGAGTTATTTATGAAGTTTGATACAATCATCCTTACCACCTTTGGATTCCAAGTCTCTATAGAGAAAAAAACTAGTTTCTAAAAGAAGAACAAAAGTGTAGCTTAACAAATGAATACGCCATACAAAGGTAGACTACATTTAGGAAGGAAAAACTTGACTGAAAGAGAAACTAAGTTTGACCCATGCATGAGCCGTTTGATTTAAAATGAAAGATATGTAATGTATTACACATGAGGTGAAACTAGTAGAGAGATTATTGATTCAGAATTTCAACTTCACATTAGTAAAAGGATAAAAAGAAATATGTGCAACATGGTATACATGATCATACACATGAATAAGCAATATGATCCATAAGAGAAAATTAGAAGTTAAAGATGACAGGTGGAAGAGTAGTATATGGTAAGAGGATTATGGAAAGTAAGGAAGGGTTTGAAACATGATGGAGTAATATACATTATAAAAGAAAGAGCTTAGGAGATTCAAGCAAGTGCTGATTAGTCAAGTATCCTTGTTGATAACTAACTAAACCTACATACGAGAAATGTATTAAGGGAATGTTTGAAGATAAGAATTATAAATCTCAAAATCTTCTTCTCTTTCATATCTTCCTTAATGAGAGCAATGTGGGAATGAAGTGATAAAAAAAGAATCATATATGATGCATAACCACCATGGTAGAGACATCTAGTGAATGTAATAATGGCACCCGATATGATGACGAAACCCTAGCATGGTAAATTGAGAATGTAATCTATCTGAATGGCCAAGTAAGAGAAAGGAAATTCAATTGATAAGATAAGGAAGACTTCAGTAAAACTTGTGAGATCCAAAGTTTGGATTTCAAATTAAGGGAGCAAAGTCACATCACAATAACGTCATGCTACTTATAAGGACTGAACCCTAGAATGTTTAGAGTTGTAGTAGTTTAAGGGATGTCACTAGTGATTTGAACTTGAATACTAGCATCTTTATAAAACAAGATCATGAGATTTGAACTATGAGAAGTAAACTGGCACTGATAGTAATCCAGGGTTTAAAGGTAGCTAATCTGAAAGGTTGATAAACAATATGGAAATGATTCAGACAAAAGGGTAAGAAATAAATTTGAAATGTAACAAGTGTGTTTTGAACAAAATAAGAAATACAACATGAGTGAAGTGTGATATGAAATAAATTTTTGTAGAGATAACTAGAATGATGAATAATCTATTCTTACCTTGTATGTTTCAATTTTAGGGATGTTTATTCTACATGATCAAAATGAGAAGGATAAGTAGCAAAAAGTAAGTAGTAATGAATGAGGAGATAAATAAGAGAAAACAATGGCTTTTAGTAATATGTGAATTTGTTTTTGGAAGTGTAATTTGTTGAAGGTATAATGAGGGATGTAAATTGGTTCTACGTATGATTTCAGTATACATGTGCAAGCAATATGTTAATTAAAGGTGTCTGATAGTTGTAGTCATTCATACCAGTAATCCATCTTAGTATTGTACAATTGTGGTATGGTGATATGGGTTGAATGATGATGGAACAAATGGAGGGTTACCCTGAATAAGACAGTCTTACCTATTCACTCATATCAATAGAAGGGATGATAACCATATTGTATTGATATGTAACCCTAATGAGGTATAGCTTGTAATACCCAACTTTAATATAACTAAGTGATGGTAAATGGGTATGAATAGTCCTTGAATGACTAATACAATCATGGAGTACTATGTTATTATTGTTGAAATCCTAGTATGCTATAACCTGATGGTTACACCTTGAATTATGTGTGGGTTCATACTTGAGAATAGTATGGAATGTCATAGTGATGCTTCACCTTATGCATCCATGATCCAATGGGGATGTTGTGAATTAGGGTTTGGGTATGAGTGCTGATTAGTAACATTAATATAATTTATCTTATGAACCTAACTCTAATGCAATCAGATAAAGATGAGTATTCATGTTTAATATTCTTATATGATGTAAAGATGGTGGAATAACCTCCTTAGTATGATCATAACCTTAATATGTTGATGGGTGGTTATCATAGCCACATGGTTGATACTTTCTTATGCTAAACATGTGCAACATATGCATTATGAATATGATGATGGATTATCATATCTAGATTCCTTGCATGTTGATGTAATAAAGGAATGTTCTTAATGTTAATATAACCCTACTATGATTGTTTATGAATATCTCCTAGCTCATTAATGCAATATTGTGTTGATCTGGTGTATTATATGTAAGTGATGTCGTTGAGCCCTGTTATAAAGCATGAAAAGATAACGATGATCTTGCAGGGAATAGTATGATGGTCTTAA
Organism: Alisma plantago-aquatica; assembly: GCA_963693085.1. Taxonomy (NCBI): domain Eukaryota; kingdom Viridiplantae; phylum Streptophyta; class Magnoliopsida; order Alismatales; family Alismataceae; genus Alisma; species Alisma plantago-aquatica. The sequence continues at coordinate 1,372,199,122 of OY856410.1, read as the reverse complement.
TGACCTTTGGGCATGATTGAGCACTTTATGATGTGTAATCATCTTGTGTTGATAAGTGTTGATACCCTGTGATAATGTGAAAAAGATTTATATCTTGTGATAGTATGATGACTAGTGTGGTCTCATGAATGGCAAGTGAATAGTACCATGTGACGATGAGATGAGAAATTATGTTTCACACATTTTATATATTTTAAAAGTTGTGATTTGAAGAGGAACAAATGACTCAATGTTGAAAATAAAATTCTAGACCATGGTATTCGAAAGCTTAAAGGAGAGAGATACCCCGAGTAAAGGTTCTTCATAGGAATCATGTATAGAAGAAGTTACTTAGAAAGTAGAATCAGAGATGTTTAACAAGTATCTTTTCCTCTTTTAGAAATTTTGAGATGAAATTTTTATTAGAGGGGGAGAATTGTTACAACCCATTCCTAGATTTGCTGGTAATCCTAGATAATTAAGATAATCTTAATGCTTGTCATACTTTTGATAGTAATGTTCTATGTTGTGCTTTGTCTTAACTTGATAACCTTAAATACTTGTTTGGGAAACTCATAATCATGACTTAAGCATACTATAAAGATCTGAGTTGGAGTTAATATATCATTAAGCCATATATGTGTGCAAGAAGAGAGTAAATGACATTGGAGGAAATAATAAATAAATGATTTTTTATTTGATAATATTATCAAAATAATATTGTAATATTGTAGAGAATTCAATTATGAATCCAAAAAAATGAACCAAATCAGAGTTAAAATGAGAGAGTTATGCCCTTTTTAGTAAACATATACAGAACACCACGACCACGGCTGACATCGTGACTGACGCTATATCGACACCTCGACCTGTGACACTGCATCGACACCACAACCCGTGACGCTGCGTCGACACTGCGACCGCGACCGATGCCGCCCAGGACAACAAATCGTAAAACAATCTTATCTCTAGCTATACTTATCCGTTTTCAACCAAACGAAGTGCGTTGGAACCGTGATTCAATCCTGTATCATCCCAAATACCTTGCTCAATGAGAGGGCAACTAGAGGGCAATTTATGGGGAAGAATGTGAAAAATGACAGAAATCAAAAGGGGTTGCTATAGATTCGACTTGGTAAGTAGGTTTAACCCTTGATTCTTCCTTCTTTTTGTTTCACCTTGCTCGTAATCCCTAATCCAGTAAATCTGAGGTTTGGTTTAACCTTGGATTTTCATCTTCTACCTACATAAGACCTTCTTTTGGGTTGAAAGGAAGAAGAAACTAGTGATTTGCTGGGATTTTAATTTGGATTCAAGATCTTCAGAGATGAGCTACGTTTTATAAGGTGATTTCACACCTTAGGGTGAGTGGAAACTTCCTTTAAATAGTAGATTGCACAAAAATGAGTTAAATTATCAATAATCTTCAATTGTTTAGTACGCAAGTACAAACCCTAAGTTGCCTTTTTGACCTAGCTTTTGCAAGATGATATGATATGGATTATTCCTCTATTGTGATGAATTTAAGATTATGAAATCACATTAGAAATGACCACAATCCATCTAAATGAGAATTCTTAAATTAATTGTAGAGGTTACATGATTATACTGAAATCTAAGATTTTCGGCTATGATTGAAATTGTTGTATAATTGAATAAATAAGTTTTCCTAGTTGAATCTCCTTTGTTAAAAATGATTGTTTTATTTGTATGCGCATTACATACATATATGTCAGATAACATCTTAGATTTCATTGGATGATATCGATGTTTGCTTGATATATCAAAAAGGAGGGCGAAACCCTAAATGAATGAAAAGTTGGAGGTTTGTAATTAGACATCTTGATTCAATGTTATTCTTGATGTATGCTGTATACAATCCTTATGCGAATTATGTGATAAGTTAATGAGGTAAATGAAACCCTAGTGATAGGGTGTTCAGTGAAACAAGTATTGTGATATCAATGTTTCTCAGTTTGAGATGTGGTGATGCTTAACAATTCAGTTGTGGTAAATGTTATTAGATGGTTTATGAAATGAATGGTTTACAAAGATGAACATAGATATGTTGATGTGATGATTGAATTGTAAATTGAAAGAGTGAATTAGACATGTAGATGCCATGAATACTATATAATCCTCATAGGATGAGGCCTGCGCTGTGAGGAGGAAACAATTTCCTGACTGAAGGTAGTCTAGATCGAGGTAAGCTAGATCGCACCAGTAGGGTGTGGGGGTCTTGACCAGTAGGAAAGACTCCTTATAATTGTGTGGTACCCAACACCAACTGGGGATGCCGATGGTACCTGTGCTACATGTTGAGTGATCAGTGGCCAATAGGTCCACTGATGCACAATAAGCCTGAGGGCTTTGACTCACCACCTGAGTACCCAGGTTGAGAGCTGGAGTCTGAGATATCTGGAAAATATCATTAGCCTCCGAGAGGCAGACGTGTCGAGACCCACTGCAGACAGGGCCTTACTCAAGAGATAGGCTTAGGAACCCGTGCATGCTTCAAATCCTTGTATAGTGAGACCATAGCTTCTTATGATTCTTTCACATGTTGTGGTACACCTCATGTGGGTTCAAGGCATAATAAGATGAATAAGAGGTTAAACAAGTGTGTGCAGTTATTCAATTATTCTTTGTATGTTTCTGAATTATGAGTTCTCTCTATGATCAATCAAGCATTTCATATATTGATTCACTCTTGTAGATATCTAGAGTATCCTACCATATTTATGATCGTCAATGATTAGACTCTTTAAAGCTTACTGTTGTTATAATTGATATCAATTGCTCAAAAGTATATCTATAATTATATCAGTGCTTTAGACTGTTTCTTTGAAGTACTGATTAACTGAGCGAGTAGGCTCTCCCCTCTACTCACAATTTTTAGGGAAACCACGTGGACTTGAAGAAGGTCAATGCATCAGAGTAGATCTACCATAGGAGTTGAGTATGAGATTAGTTAAGTTCAATCGGTCCCTGTCACTCTAGGTCCTTATATAGATGTGAGAGAGTTGTGAATCATGTTTTGTATCTTTGTTTCCTTAATAAGAGAAAATGTATCTGATTATCATGTCATATGTACATGGAAGTGTGAGAAACAAAATGAATGTATGGATGTGTATCATTAATGTTGAGATCATATTAGAGTGATCAAAGTTTAATTCTCTTGTAAAGTTTGTTTATGTGATTGGATGTGAGAAAACAAAGAGTTTGAAATTAAAGAAAAATAATAATCAAGAGTGAACTTTGTATTAAGTAAAATCCTCAAAGTTATGCCCTAATATTATGATTAGTGGTAATCGTGGGATGCGAGTGTGATAAGAGTAGTGTAATTGCATTAGTTTTTATGGAAGATGTGTTATTTCCTACCGAGAAGTTGTGATATTTCTTGCTCTTTTGGGATGGAAAGGAACCTCATACCCAGGGCAAGATGTGTGATTCTTGGCCTATGTTTTATATATTTTGGAGATTGGAAGGATTCTTCTCTCTACCAGGTTTCATGTTTATGAGACTTGGCTGCCTTTGTGTTTATATTATTCTAGGGCTATGTTTATCTCACATGCATGCAGGTTGATGATATGGGGTGTGTGTGATTTCAATTCCTTTTCTCTTAATACACATTTGAGTGGTCCTTATCCTTTCTATGGGAAGCCTTTTATATTTGATGTCCTTTATTCCATATATTGCTCAATTTCCTATTTAGTATGCACATACCAGCCTTTGTTGATGTCATCTATTTTCTCTTATTGCTGGGGTATGTTTCCAACCCTAGGTGAAGGACTTAGATGATAAGGCATAAAGTTTTAGACTAGCTTAAGGAGTTAAAGCTTGGAGACAAAGTTGTTATGGTTTAGATTTTCCTCTACTTAGATCCTTATGTTGTATCATACATGTAAACCCTTATGGGATATTATGATGTATTTTGTAATCTTTTGTGAAAATTGAATATAGTCATTATTTTTATTTCACTGCTATACTTTGGTTGTTTTGAATACCATTTATTGAAATTTGAAAATGTCACACCTATTACAACATATCTTTGAGTGTGTTTGGAATGGTTGTTTTATTCTTCAATTTTTTTGTTTGTAAGGGGGTGATACCGACTCCTTACAACATGGTATCAGGGCCCACGGTAGTCAGAATATGACTATTTCAATTTGTCTCCCTAGTTAGAATACTTACCTTACCTTTAAGTGACATGTTTGCCCTAGAGTTGATCTATAGTTGATGAAGGGTTGATTTAGGATCCTATAGTTTCACATTAGAATAATAATGAATAGATCCCTAAAATACTTACAACTAAAATATGCATAAGTAACCATAGTAACTTGAGGTTGTTTAGCTTGGCCTTTAGGCAGCTACTAGGACATGAAGTTGAAAATAAAGGTGTCTAGAAAGGATCATGGTTCGAGGGCTGGCAAGATTTTCCTCCGCACCACTAGCTTGGTTTACGAGGACTCCTAAATCCATATGATACTGGCCTGGACTGAGCTGATATGAATTATTCAAAATAGCATGCTTTTAGGTAATAGTAGCGTTAAACATCTATATGATTTATCTTTAGGGACCCTAATATGTTGAACTAGTCTCCCAGATGTAAAAACTTGTTTAAGGATAGACAAGAGCAAGTTAACCCATAGTTCATAGTTAGTCATTGCAAGTTATGTTTCTTTTTTTTGCATGATGCTTATGTAGTTGGATGTAAGGAAGTGTAGTTGAACCTTTTGTACCTAAAGAATAGTTTTAACTTAATGAGATGAATCCTTTAAGGGGTGGTGAATAAGTTTTTTTCTCATATGTTGATGTTTTGATTTCAAGGACGAAATCCCTTTAAGGGGTGGTGTGTTGTAACATACTAGATCTCAGACCCTACCCTAGAAGTAGGCATTTTGGACTTTGCCAAACAAGGTTGAAGGTTAGACCTAAATAGATATTTAGTATAACCCCAATGAGCTAATACATGAATTTATCACCTTAATGTAACCTAATGTTCTAACATTAATCTTAGATTTATAATGGATACATAAAATATGCCACATAAATCATTTTGGTGGTAATACGAAGATAAGAAACTTAATTGGATGAATAATTTAGATAATGGACCGTTAATGGGCCATACAACATATCTCATTAAAAAGAAATATCAAAATTGGAAACAAACTTCAAATTCAAAATTTACATATCAAAATTGGCCTACTTGTAAAATTTCATCTAATTTGGACAACCTAGAATTACTAGGATGAGTTGAGGAGAGAGAAAATGAGTAAAAGGCATAAGTAATAAATAATGTGATTATATAACTTAAAAATATGGAAATAATGGAAAAATAATATTCAACACAACAAAGATAACTTGTGGATAAAGTTTGGTCCAATTTGGATGTTGTTTGTGCAAGTTATGCAATTTAGGTACATTCTGGACTTTTCTGCAATTTACCCAACTCGGAGGTTTCCTTTGCAAATTGTAACATGCATTATAATCCTTATATAGTCACTTACAATTCTCAAGTTTTTGAACCATATGTCACCAAGTTGAACCTTGGTTTGAAGGTGTTTCTTTTCAAGGGCATTTTAGGGATTACCCTCTTTAAAAATGAGCTTATCTTTAGAAGCTATCAACTAATGGGGTTATTTGTTTGATTGGAGGTCGGTTGGGATAGAATGTAAGTGTCCATAAACTGACATTTAATATTCAAGAAGCCTCTATGAGCTACTCTCTTGCATGGCCATGAAATCCCTAGGCTAAGGACACATGGAAAGCTCCATGGACACCTCATGCTTGACTTCTTCCTTATCCATAAAGGTTTGCATGTCCATATGCACACTTAGCATTGGACACATGGAAAGTAACTTGACACCTTGTGCTTGAATTATTCCTTATACATAAAGGCTTGCATGTCCATGGACACCCTTATACATGACACATGAAAAGTCTCATAGACACCTCATACTTGACCTCTTCCTTTATATAGCCATATCTACCCCTCCCCAACTCCCAATTCAAAAACTCTTTCTCTCCTTTATTTACTCTATATTAGAGCATCATTCCTACTCTATTTTCCCATGAAGTTTCTATCCCAAGGTAAAAGGAGGTGCCTACCTTGGTGAAGAAGGCTCCTAGGGTTCCAAATTTTCTCTATTTAGGGTTTCTAAAGCTCCTCCTTGGTTATTTCAATCAAACTAGTAAATATCCTCCTTTCCTTCCCTATTTTTATGTTGTTAGTCTTCTTTCCACCTTCCTCCAGGTCAGAACCATGGCCTTCCATGGTGAAACCCCACCTAGAACCCATAAACACCTCATCCCCATGTTCTTTTGTTAGGGGTTTTCACCTCTAAACTAAAGAAGGTGCTTCTTGCTCGAGATAGGAGCTTTGTTGGAGAAACCAACCTCTCTAAGCTTGGGAACCTTACTTATTGGGCATATCCACCTTTGAGCTAGAGGTTCTTTGTAGGCCTAGTCTTGACTTGGACTGTTTAGACTCTGAAGTTGAGGTATGATGTATCCCCTATTCTTCTATGTTGAGCAATTCACCTATGCTTATTCATTCTCTTTGTCCTATGGACATTAGCTTACACACAATGTCTTTTCTTTTGAAAATCACAGTTCATGTGAACAACCTTATTTGATATTGATCATGTGATCATGTATATTCTTTTGAACTCTTATCTTATGCTTTGTTCATGATGGAACTTTGAAAGATGACACGTGATATCTTTTTCCCACTTATGAGGTGGATGTATATGTTGGTCACTATGTGGTGACTAGTTTATATATTATGACTATACTTTCTACTTGCCTCTACATTTAACATGTTATGTGATTTAGTAGCACTAGAGTAGTGTAATTGAATTGTTTTTTATGGCAGATGTGTTATTTCCTGACGAGCAGATGTGATATTTCCTGCTCTTTTGGGATGGAAAGGAACATCATACCTAGGGAAATATGTGTGATTCTTAGCTCATGTTTTATATATTTGGGAGATTGAAAGTATTCCTTTCTCTATCAGGTTTCAAGTTTATGAGACTTGGCCGCCTTTATGTTTATATTATTCTATGGCTATGTTTATCTCACATGCATGTAGGTTGATGATATGGGGTGTGTGCCCTAATTCTTTACATGTGCTTGTGTTGCACAATCTTTATGTTTTATTAGTGGCAAGTATTCTCTTGTTATCATATGATTTCAATTCCTTTTCTCTTGATACCCATTTGGGTGGTTCTTATCCTTTTTGTGGGAAGCCTTTAATATTTGATGTCCTTTATTCCATATATTGCTCAGTTTCCTATTTAGTATCCACATACCAGCCTTTGCTGATGTCATCTATTTTCTCTTCTTGCTGGGGTATGCTTCCAACCCTAGGTGAAGGACTTGGATGATAAGGCATGAAGTTTTGGACTAGCTTAAGGAGTTAAAGCTTGGAGACAAAGTTGTTATGGTTTAGATTTCCCTCCACTTAGATCCTTATGTTGTATCATACATGTAAACCCTTATGGGATATTATGATGTACTTTTGTAATCTTTTGTGAAAATTGAATATAGTCATTATTTTTATTCTGCTGCTATATTTGGTTGTTTTGAATACCATTTATTGAAATTTGAAAATGCACACCTATTCCAGCATACCTTTGAGTGTGTTTGGAATGGATGTTTTATTCTTCAATTTTTTTTTGTAAGGGGGTAATCCCACCTCCTTACAACCTATGTGTGTGACCCTATAGGTCCCATATTACATTGATAGTGATTGTCCATAACACTTATGACATCACAAGCAATGAGTGGTGCCTAGTCGTACATCAATTCTACCCAAGTAAATGGAAAGTTGGGGAATAACTTCAATCTATAATCTGTGTATGGTGTTATAGTGTTTGTATAGTTCCTTTGTCACTAATGTTCAAATTAAACTAGAGGTATGGAGCAATCATCCTCATTATTATTCAATCCTATTTATTGAACCAAGAGAAGACTGTCTGAGATATATGTAAGCTCAATATCACATATTAACTCACACGCACATGGCCATACTTTTCTCAGTCTTGCTAATAAAGAGGCCTAGGAAATCACACTCTAGTAGGAGGGACAAATCCTATATCTATCATTCACAGTCTATCCCCATGTGTCAAAGCCACCCAACCATCATATTTATAACAACCCATGTTTTAGGATTGCGTTTGATTATGTCAAAGTGTACCCAATGACATGTGATGAGTGCAATGATTTTCGGTCTAAGAACCACAACCACCACCATCACTGTGAGACCTGACTATGACTTCTATGAAGATGACTTCCATGTGTCAGTCTCATGGTGGGTCTGTCCGATACATTTTTCTCTAACATGTATTTGTGTGCTTGGTTTAATATCGCCATATCATGACTAGTGAGATTTAGCCATCAACCAACTCACACTCTGATCTTATGTGTCATTGTTGTCTATCAACCTTCCATAATAAAAACTGATCATGGACTTAAGTGAATATGTATATGTATTGTTAACATATGTATGATCTCATTCACAAAGGTAGTAACTTGAATACATACGTCTTTGAGTAATATGATTCTTTAGACATTTATAATGTTACATCATTATCTCATAACTAAATTAAACATAATAAATTGGAAGCTTTCCTTTTATTAATAATCAAATAATTTTTATAGGTTATGCCATTACAATCATCACATGATTGGCTCTCTAGGCATACTTAACCAACATAATCCCACTTGCACTTATAGTCAATCACCCATGAATCTTATTTCGAGTGACCTTACATGACCATATGCTTCTGCTATGATAGTGCCTTTGTTAAGGGATCAACAACATTACTTTTAGTTGGTACTTTGAAAATCTTTACATCTCCTCACTATACAATCTCTTGTATGAGATGATACCGCCTTTGTATATGCTTTGAGAGCTTATGCGATCTGGGTTCCTTAGCTTGTGCAATAGCTCCATTGTTGTCACAATATAGCTCGATTGCATCACTGATGCTTGGAACGACCCCCAGTTCTGTAGTGAACTTCTTGATCCATACAACCTCCTTTGGCGCACTCAACAATAAACTCAGCCTCTGTTGTAGAATCAATAACTATTTCTTGCTTGGAACTCTTCTAGCTAACCACTCCATTGTTGAGGCAGAACACGAATCCTGATTGCGATTTATAATCATCTTAATCAGTCTGGAAGCGTGCATTGATGTAACCCTTTACAACCAACTCTTCCTCTCCACCGTAGACCAAGAACTGATCCTTAGTCCTTCTCAACTAATCCTTAGTCCTTCTCAATTACTTGAGGATGTTCTTCAAGGTTGTCTAGTGAGCATCACCTGGATCTGATTGATATCTGCTCATCATGCTCAAGGCATACAAGACATTTGGACAGGTGTACAACATTACATACATGATTGATCCAATTGCTGAGGCATATGGAATCTCACTCATGCATTCACTTTCTTCACAAGAACTGGGACATTGACTCTTAGAGATGGTCACTCCATGCAATGTTGGCATGTTTCCTCTCTTTGAGTTTTGCATGATGAACCGCTTCAATGCTTTGTCAATGTATGTTCTCTGACTTAGTATAAGAAACCTTCTGGATCTATATCTATAGATCTTTATCCCTAAAATGTAGGATGCTTCTCCCAAGTCTTTCATAGAGAATGTATTTCCAAGCCAAATCTTTACCTTTTGTAAAGTAGGGATGTCATTCCTCATCAATAGTATGTCATCTACATATAATATGAGGAATGTCACTATGCTCCCACTAACCTTCTTATACACACAAGGTTCATCTTCATTTTTAGTAAAGACAAACTCTTTGACTGTCTCATCAAAATGAAGATTCTAGATCTGATATGCTTGCTTCAATCCATAGATTGATCTTTGTATCTTACCAACTTTATTTGCAAACTTTGGATCTATAATCCCCTCAGGTTGTGTCATGTCCACATCCTCAACAATATTCCTATTAAGGAATGCAATTTAACATACATTTTCCAGATCTCATAGTCATGATAAGCTGCAATAGCAAGCATGATCCTGATGGACTTAACCATGGCCACTAGAGAAAAGGTTTCGTCATAGCAAGCATGAACTTGATGGACTGCAATAGCAAACATGATCCTGATCGACTTAACCATGGACTTAAAACCCCTTTGCTTTCAATCTACCCTTATGGGTTTCTTTATCATCCATGTCAGTCTTCTTCTTGAAGACCCACTTGCACCCTATGGGTTTTACCCCTTCAGGTGGATCCACCAAAGTCCATACTTTGTTGGTATACATGGATTCCATATCGGATCTCATGGACTCAAGCCGTTTCTCAGACTCTGGTCCCTCTATAGTATCTTGATAGGAAATTGGCTCATCATCTATGACCAATTCACTACCTTTTTGAGTTACAAGATATCCAAATCTTCTAGGTTCAAGGTGTATCCTATTATATCTATGAGGTCCCTATGTCACTTACGAAATTTGAGATTGCACAACATCTTGTGAATCTCTTTTTTCCTCTTATTCATATATTGGTTTGATGTTTTCTTGTTGGTCTCGAACCTCTTTGAGTTCCACTTTCTCCCACTGATTCCTTTGGAAATGAAGTCCATCTCAAGGAATGCAGCATCCCTAGCAACAAACACTTTGTTGTCAGATTGGGAATAAAAGTGATATTGTCTTGTTTCTTTAGGATATCCAACAAAATAACATTTATTACATTTGGCACCAAGATTATCAAGAAACATTTTCTTGGCATAAGATTGACATCCCCAAATCCTCTTAAAAGACATATTGGGATGCTTCCCATTCCATATCTCATATGGTGTCTTTTGAACTGATTTAGATGGTACTCGGTTTAGTGTAAACGTGATGGTTTGTAGAGAATACCCTCAGAAGGTTGTCGGAAGCTCAGCTAAACTCATCTTTGACCACACCATATCTAGTAATGTGCAGTTCCTTCTTTCTGATACACCCTTATGCTGAGGTGTTCCAGGAAAAGTCTACTAGGATACAATCCCATGGGCTCTAAGAAGGTCCTCAAACTCTTGCTTTAAGTATTCTCCAGTTCGATCAGAACGAAGTGCCTCTAGATACATTTTCATATATGTGTTTTTGTCTACAACTGTATTGGTCGAGTTTATCCTCTAAGAAACTCGATCGATAGGCACCATAGGTGTTTCCAATAGTTGTTTGTCGATCGAGCTGTCAGTTCACAAAACTCGACCGATAGCACTATGCACATAATATGCAGTTGGCTATTTGGATGAGAATTTCCCTCTCAACTAGGTTTTCTCAACCATTGGCCTTATTCTATGGCACTCCGTTTGGTACCTTTATATGTGCATCTTGCCATGCTTGAAATTTCCCATCTTGCTTACAGCTCTATCTTTCTAATTGCTGTCTTTTGGTATTCCACAAGTGGTATTCCTATGTTTTGCAATTATTCTTCTATATTGAGTTGTTTTGCAGGTTTTGATGATGATCACTTTGGATCTCTTGGTTGTGTCTTAAATTGCTTCTGTTGTGCTCTAACTTTCTACATCTTTCTGTAAGTATATCTTGTGACACAACCTTGAGGTTCTTAGTGGTAATCATCTTATGGTAAGGATGCATATATGTTAGTGAGTTATATCCTTTCATGCTTATCAAATTGCTTATCTCTTTGGTTGGATATATCTCTACATCTACTCATAGCTTGATCTATAACTGGTGAATCTTTTGCTACGATCTGGACCCTACTAGTAGTCATAACTTGTGATATCATCTACTAGTAGTTCATACATGTAGTTCTAGCCCTACTTATCTTGTAGTATCTAATACATAAAGTGGCTTCAAATATATGCTATGCTTGCTTCTTATTTCATACATGCTCTTTAACTTGCATATCTTCTATCTTGAGTTTCTTATATAGCATTGTGATGTAGGACATATAAGAGCTACATTGTATGTAAATTTTGGAGCATTCTTGCATTTCTTACAACTTTTGCTCCAGTTTTAGTTTTTGGTGCAAGACTAGTATTTTTTATGTAGAAACTACCTTCTGAGCAAGGCACATTGCTGTGCCATGAGCTCCGACACTTTTTGGGAAAATTTCGTCATCTTGAGGGTCGAAATTGTGATTTATTATTTTTCTTCAACACTTTATCTTGCTTTTTGGGTTGTTCAAGTGCTTGCTTTAACTTGTTTTCTTTCTATGATTGGACAAGCCCCTATCGATGTTGTTCTACTCTCATTATATAACTTTTTATTATCTCCTTTCTCTTAACAAGTGGTGTTTCTTATTTCTTAATACCTCCACTTTTTGAAATGACAAAGGGGGAGAAAGGTATGTCTTCTTTTGACAAAATAGGGAGAAGGCATGTCTTACATGAAGAAGAGAAGTATGTCCATGTAAGGGGGGGGGAAGGTAAAGGGGAGACGACATATATGTGTAGAACATATATGAATAGAAGACATAGTATGCTATAAATGTTATGAAAGCTAACCATGCAGGAGAAATAACATCAATTGAGGGGGAGTATGAGAACTCCACTAAAATAAATTGAGGGGGAGCATATGTGACACAACCTTGAGGTTCTTAGTGGTAATCATCTTATGGTAAGGATGCATATATGTTAGTGAGTTATATCCTTTCATGCTTATCAAATTGCTTATCTCTTTGGTTGGATATATCTCTACATCTACTCTTACTTGATCTATAACTGGTGAATCTTTTGCTATGATCTGGACCCTACTAGTATTCATAACTTGTGATATAATCTATTAGTAGTCCATACATGTAGTTCTAGCCCTACTTATCTTATAGTATCTAATACATCAAGTGGATTCAACTATATGCTATGCTTGCTTCTTATTTCATACATGCTCTTTAACTTGCATATCTTCTATCTTGAGTTGCTTATATAGCATTGTGATGCAGGACATATAAGAGCTACATTGTATGTAAATTTTGGAGCATTCTTGCATTTCTTACAACTTTTGCTCCAGTTTCAGTTTTTGGTGCAAGACTAGTATTTTTATGTAGAAACTACCTTCTGAGCAAGGCACATTGCTGTTCCACGAGCCCTGACACTTTATGGGAAAATTCCGTCATCTTGAGGGTTAAAATTGTGATTTATTGTTTTTCTACAACACTTTATCTTGCTTTTTGGGTTGTTCAAGTGCATGCTTTAACTTGTTTTCTTTCTATGCTTGGACAAGCCCCTATCTATGTTGTTCTACTCTCATTATATAACTTTTTATTATCTCCTTTCTCTTAACAAGTGGTGTTTCTTATTTCTTAATACACCCACTTTTTGAAATGACAAAGGGGGAGAAAGGTATGTCTTCTTTTGACAAAATAGGGAGAAGGCATGTCTTACATGAAGAAGAGAAGTATGTCCATGTAAGGGGGGTAGGTAAAGGGGAGAAGACATATATGTGTAGAACATATATGAATAGAAGACATAGTATGCTACAAATATTATGAAAGCTAACCATGCAGGAGAAATATCATCAATTGAGGGGGAGTATGAGAACTCCACTAGAATCAATTGAGGGGGAGTATGATAACTCCACTAGCATCAATTGAGGGGGAGCATATGAACTCAATTCTATAGAAACCCCTAGGTTTCTCCAAAGGTATGACTTTATTTAAATGCTTTCAATACATTTATGGAATGGTTTTTCATCTTCAAAAAGGGGGAGAATGTTGACTCAAGGTCTAAATTGACTAAACCCTTGTTTTGATGATGACTAAACCATTCCAATTAATTGTGTCTAATGTCTCTACTTGACTGATTTCAGATAATGCATAGACACACTCCAAATGCCCTATCTTGCACATCTCAACTTGGAGAAAAGACAAGTCAAAGTCAATGGAAGTGAACATTTTTGGAATATGATGTAAATCCATTAGAATCATGTTGTAAATCACATGTAATGATTGTATGACTTGTAATTAAGCTTAGAAAAAATCAAGATCACTTAGATCGATTGTTTAAGCACTCAAAAGCCATTTTACAAAATCCACATCAAGTTGTTCATCAGTCGAGTTGCAAACTCGACCGATCCTAATTGGAACTTGAAAATGACTTTTGATCGGTTGAGTTTACACTTCACAGAACTTGATTGATCCCTCTACTGACCAAAACTAATTTTAGTGAATCAGTCAAGTTACCCCAAGACAAACTCGACCAATGAACTAAATTGGTCTTGTCTTTTAGTGGGATCGGTTGAGTTACCTTTATAGAAACTCGACCGATTGCATTGTACGGAAAAGTGCAGAAAAGTGTTTCTAGCCATTTTGGAGTTGCAACAAGTGAAAATATATCCATTGCAAGCCACAAAACGACTAGTTTTCATTCTTAAGTGTTCCCAAAGGCTAAGAGGCATCCCCAGCTATAAATAGGACCCCTTGGGCTTCAGTCCAAGGTTGAGCATTCAATGCAAAACTCTATGTGAGGTTCCTATTCTATAGTTGAGTTCTTCCTACAACCTCCTCTCTCTCTCTAAGCTTAATCACTTGCTAAATTCATTAGAGTGAGTAGGAAATCTGTAAGAGGGCTAGTCCTACATATACATCTTGTGAGGCTCTCACTTCCACCACCTCCCTATCTCTCATTTCAACCATGAAGATGAAGGTTCTCTCTCTTGGCTAAGAGAGGTGAAGAAGAACAAGGGAAGGTGTCCCTTGGTGAAGATCAAGGCTGAAGACTTGGAGTAAGAATGGGTAAGCCCTTGGTGAAGGAAGAAGACTCCTTGCTCAAGTGGGTAAGTCCTTGGTGGAAGCTTCTCCGAGTGAAGGTGAAGGCAAAGGCTGAAGATCCAAGAAGAGTAGAAAATTCCTTGAAGGAGAAAGACTTGTGCTAGAGTGGGTAAGACCTTGGAGAAGGTTGAAGACTCTTAGAAAAGTGGGTAAGTCCTTTGTAAGGTGGAATGCTATTGGTGTTTGGATGGGTAAATCCTTTTGTGGTCATGTATTGTATGTCTTATGAATGGATATAAGAGTGCAATGGTTAAGAAATCCTAGAGGTTGACCCCTCTAGGTAGTGGACTGACTCACTTCTAGTTTGAAGTGTGGAACCACTCTGAATAGCTTGTCAATTGGTGTATGTTCAATCTCTCTCTTCCTTGATATGCATGTTTTAGTTGCACTCAAACTACCTATTTAGCAACCTTATCTTGTGATATATCTTGAAGGTCTAATGAATTTTGTTTAAGTACATTCAGCTCTATTCACCCCCCTCTAGAGCATCTAATCACCCATCTAGGATCCAACACCCTATACCCCTCTATTTATAGTAGAGGGAAGGGTCAGGGTTCCCAGTCTGTGTGGGAGTAGAAGGGTCCTGAATTTTCACGAACAATTTGCACTTTGGTAGGCGAACCTATTGTTTCATAATTGAAATGGTCATTTGGCAAGTTGAACTGATCGGTTCACTAGTGAACCGATCAGTTGGGAGTGTGAACCAATTAGTTCACTTAGTGAACTGGTCATTTCACTTCCCAGACTTGCCACCAATTGACTTTCCTTATTCATTTTTAATTAACACTAATATTAATTCTTGTCCCAATCAAATTAAACAAATGAAATGAAAAACCTTTTCTCAAAAACTGGGAAAATCCAACACTGCTCATTTGGACAACTGAACCGATCGGTTCACCAGAGTGAACTGGTAGTCTCACTGGCCATGAGCTGATCAGTTCACCCAGTGAACCAGTCGGTTGGTGGTCCAGGTTGTGCAGAACACAGTCA
Organism: Alisma plantago-aquatica; assembly: GCA_963693085.1. Lineage (NCBI taxonomy): Eukaryota > Viridiplantae > Streptophyta > Magnoliopsida > Alismatales > Alismataceae > Alisma > Alisma plantago-aquatica. The sequence continues at coordinate 1,372,183,410 of OY856410.1, read as the reverse complement.
ATTCAGTTCTCAGTCAATATGACACTCTAATCAGTTGGTTCAACACTTGAACTTGATGATTTTGAGTCAAGTCTATTGATTGAATGTACGATTGAGTACCTAAACACTTTAGTAATCAATCCAAACATCTTTCATGGATAAACCCCTCTTTGAGGTCAATCCTTTGTGTGTGCCCTATAGGTCCCATTTCACATTGGCAGTGAATGTCCATAACTAGCTTATGACATCAGAAGCAAAGAGTGACACGTAGTCTTATATCATTTCTATCCAAGTGAAAAGGAAAGTTGGAGAACATTTTTCAATCCTATAGTATGTGATTGGTGTTCCAGTGAATGTATAATTCCTTTGTCTCTGATATCCTAAATGAACTCAAGGAATGGAGTTGTCATCCTTTCAACATTCATTCATGTTTCTTGAGCTAGAGCAGACTGTCTGAGATATGTGGGACATCAATATCATATATTGATTTACATGTGCATGCACATGCCTTTCTCAGTCTCACTTATCAAGTGTCCTGGACATAATACTCCATTAGGAGGGACAAATCCCATATCTATCACTCACAGTCTGTGTCATGCGTCAAAGCTGCCCAATCATCACCGTTATAGCAACCCATGTTTCAGGACTGCATTTGATGATGTCAAAGTGTACCCAATCACATTCGATGAGTGCAGTGATTTTAGGTCTAAGAATTACAATCACCACCATCACTATGAGAGATGACTCCAACTTCCATGTCATGGTTCCATGTATCACTCTCATGGTGGGTTTGTCCGATGCACTATTCTCTAACATGTATCTATATGCTTGGTTTGATATCATATATCATGACTAATGAGACACTGTCATCAACCAACACACACTCTAGTCTTGATGTGTCATTGTTGTCTATCAACCTTCCACAATGACATTCGACTAGGGACATTTCAAGAATGTACATACTCTTAGCATCCGTATGATCTCATTATTCAGGTCCTCAACCAGAAGACATACGTCATTGAGTATTGTCATTCTTTAGACATTTATTCTGCTCCATCATTTATCTCATAATTGATTGAACTAAAATAAATTGGAATGTTGCCTTTGATATTTATCAAATCAATCATGACGTATGCCAATCCAATCATCATATGATTGGCTCTCAGGGAATACATACCAATAGAAGTAGATAGATTTATCTCAATAATGTATATACCTAAAGAGGAGATCACCATCCCCATCTTCTGCTTCCTAAAAGCCTTCTAGTACAAAGGATGAGTTCCTCTTGCACTTTTCTTTCTCCTTATCTTGAGTGTTGGAGAATTGTATTTGGGCTCGACCATAGAAATCTTCTTGGCCTTGATTTGATCCTTAGAGTTAGCCTCAATGATCACCATCACATGCTTGTCCTTTTTCACTTTTGCTTCAACATGAATCAATATGGCAAGCAAGTCTGACATCTGTCCATCTGTATTACTCACATGGTAACCTGCAATAAAGTGGCTATATGATTTAGGCATAGTCCTTAAAATTGTATCAGTGGCAAACTCTTAGCTCAAGGTGAATCCCTGTTCTTCAAGATGATACACATGTCCAATCATATTGAGTACATGTTCTTCTACCGAGGTTCCCTCTGTCAGTTTTGACTCAAGTAGCACCTTTAAGATAACATCCATTTCTTGCTTTTCAAGACCAAGTGTTACCTTCTTAAGATGTGTCACCATCTCAAAAACACTCATGTACTCACAATGCTCATGCAACTCATATTTAATGCAGCTTAGCATAAGGTACTTTAATTCTAAGGCACCATTGGCATGCTTCCATTAAGCATCCACATGTGCCCTACGTGTATCAGGAGGTATTTTAGGCACTACTTTGTCAAGAACGTAGATCTTGCACTCTTCATTGAGAACCCTTCTCAAAGTCCAAAACCAGTTGTGAAAATTTCTCCTGTCAAGTTTTCCCTTCTTCAAGACCAATCACAAATAAAATTTATTCATCATTTGATTCTACAAGAGAGAATTTGCATTTTTCAAAACCTTTTTTGATTTGAAATTTTTTACGATAATGATTAGGTCTTTAATTATTATTGCTCCCACTATTTTATTCAAATTTATAGCCCTCAATATCAATTTAGAATATTGCAACATACAATATGCTAGTGGGCCAGATCTAAGATAATTCAACGGTGGACCGATCAACACCACAAACACAGTCAACCATCATGGTAGGCAACTCCCGCCAATTGCATCATATGCAATTTTGGATAGATGATATGATCAAACCCTTTCCATAATCACCTACATGCTTCTGGGCCCATATGCTCCAAGAATCACCAGTCATGCCTGAACCAAAAGTTGACACGATGATAATGCACCCTACAAAGGCGGAACCTACATTATTACCATCACACTTCTACGAGATAGACGGTGCACCCCACGGAGGCGGAACCTATGCTTAGTCAATCAAGTTTTTCATGTGTGCCACTTTTAGAAAACATATAAAACTTGATATTTTAATTGAGGGAGTTTGTATTTATAAATATATACATATACTTTATCCAATCATCACATACATAGTATGTATCTTAAGCATTCTATATTCCACAATGAAAACATGCAATAAATGAAAGTGATGGTGATGGACAACCTAATGTAATCCCTTGGAGCCACAAGGAATTATGGTCATCTTGGTCTACATCACATGCGGAAACCTATTGTTAATGAAGATATGTGCTTGCCAATCTGGGTTGACTGGTTCAACCTTTGAACCAGTTATCTCGCCTCTTGGCTGATTGTTAGGTCATCTCAACGGTCGTCTAGTTCCATTAGTTCACCATCTATTGGCTCCTCTAACTGATCGCTCGGGTCCACCAAGCAATCTGTTCAACTCATCCTCGTGGTCCTCCATGGTCCTTCAGTCAGTCCTCTTGTATTCCAGACATTTTCTTCTTTGTCATAACAAAAAATAAACTATCCTACATATACATGATTATTTGGAAATCTCGAGTTCATTTGAGGGGAGAAAGGGTAGGAAAGAATTAACTTTACATGGGGAAGAAAAGATAGAGGCTCAATAGTAGTTCGAGATAAGAGGATCAACCAACCATACAACCATGCATGTAATATAGGGGTTATTAGCCATAACCATGATACACATCCACCATCAAAACCGCTTTTAGGGTGATGCGTGTAAATTGCATATAATATATATATATCATATATATTAGTTTGGGATTATTGTAATATTAGATTTGACAATTATTATTCACATTGTATGCAATAATAGAATGACAAAACTAAAATATGATCATATCAATTATCCCGTAATATAGTAAGTTGACATTGTCTCTGATACCACTATAAGGAAATATGTCTATAGAGAAGTCAGCAGAAACAAAAATTTATGTACCATATTCCCTAAATCAGTAGAGCGTTTCAATTACTATAATGCACAAAGGATGGTTTTGAGGATATACTTGGTCCTGGAGAAAGTCCAGTGACAATCCCCATCATCGTAGATGTGCAACTTCTGATTCCTGGTTGCACTAGGACTCGTCTGACTTCTGCACCTTCTGGTCTGCACCACAGACTGTAGCCATGAACCTTGTCTTCTTCACCAGCTCCTCTTGTCACAGACTGCTGGTTGACATTGTTCTTCTAGCAGCAGACAATGGCCTCCCACCTCTATGGTAGTCCACACAGACCGCCTAGAACTCTTGTCATCCTACTAGAATGATCAGGAAGGAGTCATCCCTTCTATTGGTGTACTACTCACCAACTTGCTCTCCCACAACAATGATTTCAATTGCTCTCTCCCTTGTCTATCCCTCCCTAGTCGGGTAGGACTTGCTTGGGCTCTCATGGTTACCACAACTAGAGAGGACAATGTTTGTCAGAGCAACGCTTTCTCAATTGTTTGTGTTGTGGGAATCCCCCAATACCCCTATATTTATAGCTGGGTTTTAGGTCTAGGTTGCTGATCGATGTGGAAGTGGAAGGAATAAGAAGATCTCAAATTTTCAGAACAATTTTGGAAATTTGCCACCTGTGATAGCCCAGATGGTTGTCTAGCATGCCAGACGGTCATTTGGAACAACCCACAACCGTTTGGGTGTTTCCCAGTTGTACACGAATTTGGAAATTCATTTCCAATTAATATCTCATATTAATTTCCTTACACAACAAGTATTGCTCAAATGAATTAGGAAAAATCTAGAACCTTCCCTCGACCGAATCAGACCATCTGGCCCATGCAAGACGATCATCTCGGTTCACCCAGACGGTCGTATGGTGACCTAAGTCAAGTTAGTTAGTTTGGTCGGTTCACTTCTTTAACCAATTTGAACTGACAATAGACCTGACTCCCCAGACGCCGATCTCAACACTTGAGATCACCATTTGGCACTTGCAGATGGCCTTGAGATGGGTGTTTGGTAGTGTTGTCAGCCTATTTGTTGCGTGAATCAAATACCTAAACACTATAGTACTTAATTGAATTGTAATTCGATATTAAACCCCTATTTTAGGTCAATACCTATGTGTGTGACCCTATAGGTCCCATATTACATTGGAAGTGATTGTCCATAACACTTATGACATAATAAGCAATGAGCGGTGCCTAATCGCACATCAATTCGATCCAAGTAAATGGAAAGTTGGTGAAAACCTTCAACCTACAATCTATGTATGGTGTTACAATGTTTGTATAGTTCCTTTGTCACTAATGTCTAGATTGAACTAGAGGTATGGAATAGTCACCCTCATTATAATTCAATCCTGTTTCTTGAACCAAGAGCAGACTTTCTGAGATATATGTCAGCTGAATATCACATATTGACTCACATGCGCATGGACATGCTTTTCTCAGTCTCGCTAATTAAGAGGCCTAGGACATCACACTCCAACATGAGGGACGAATCCCATATCTATCATTCACAATCTATCCCCATGTTTCAAAGCCACCCAAGCATCACCTTTATAACAACCCATGTTTCAGGATTGTGTTTAATGGTGTCACAGTGCACCCAAAAACATGTGATGAGTGTAATGATTTTAGGTCTAAGACCACAAACACCACCATCACTATGGGACCTGACTATGACTTCCATGAAGATTGCTTCCATGTGTCAGGCTCACAGTGGGTCTATACGATACACTGTTATCTAATATTTATTTTTGCTCTTGGTTTGATATCTCCATATCATGACTAATGAGATTTAGTCATCAAGAAACTCACACTCTGATCTTATGTGTCATTGTTGTCTATCAACCTTCCTCAATAACAACCGATCAGGGACATAATGACAATATGTATATGTACTCTTAACATCTGTATGATCTCATCCACAAGGGTAGTAACTTAAATACATATGTCATTGAGTAATATGATGCTCTAGACATTTATAATGTTACATCATTATCTCTAACTGAATTAAACAAAATAAATTGGAAGCTTTCTTTTTATTAATAATCATATCATTTTTACAAGTTATGCCATTACAATCATCACATGATTGTCTCTCTGGGTATACACAGAAGTAGGTGCCTACAGTAGTTGCAACAACTTGCTCCATTTGCAATTCATAGTTCCACCTCCCCTTTCTTCAAGGGTCTACTTGTTTTCAGATCCTGCATATCTGAATATATGTGAGATCCACACCCGATATCCAACACACATAATGAAGAAGTAGATTAGTTTATTTCAATAACATATATACCTAAAGTGGATATCTCTATCCCCTACTTCTTTTTCTTTAGTTCCTCAAGGTAAAGAGGGAAATTTCTTTTCCGATGCCCAACTTGATGGGAATAATGACAATTGCCTCCCTTATCCCACTCCCCCTTTTATTTTTAGTGAAGTAGACTTTGAGTTAGCTTTAGAACCTTTCTTAGCTTTTCCCTTGACTTGTACTTTCCTTTTCATTTATTGATCATCAACATAGGGCTTATCTTTCATTTGTCCCTCAGTAGTTCTCAACATGCCATGTAGCTCAGTTAATGGCTTATGAAAATAGTTCATGTTATAGTCACGACAAGTTGCTTGTATGAATCCGACAATGATTGTAGGATTACATACATAGACAACTTTGACCTAAAGGAAATCTCACTCTTGCAATACTCAACATACCCAAATAAGTTGAGTACATAAGGTCCAACTGGACCACCTTCTGCTATTTTGCACTTAAACATCACCTTGGAGACATCATACCTCTCCTATCTTTCTTGTTCTTGATACATGTTCCTAAAATGTTTATCATCTCAATAACACCCATGTTCTCATGTTACTTCTGAAGCTCATGATTCATGGATCAAACCATCATGCATTTAATGTCCATAGTGTCATCAAAATGCTTCTTAGGAGCCTACATTTCCACTGTAGGCACATTTGGAGTTGGTTTGTTAGGTATTGGAGTTTCTAGGAAAGAGCTTACACTCATGTATGAGAATAATTTTTATCATACTAAATTAGTCATTGAAGTTAATCCCGTTATGTTTTTTTGTCAATGGTAGGTTGAAATCAAAATGGATTGTGGGTAGTGTTTGGCATTCATCTACAATAGAATATAATTTTGCACAAGTCAATAAAATTGATTTGAAAATTGTTTTGATTTCAGAAATCGGATTTGAAAAAATGAATTTGGTCTTTAATTAATTAGTATTCAATTAATAGCACTCACTATAATTCAAAATATTACAACAAGCAATCTTATAGTGAGCCAATATACAAAATACATTAGTTATTACCCACTAATGTCAGTTTCCATAACTTAATTATTAAGGTTGGTCACATTACCAATTGCATCATTTGCAATTATTGGATACACGGTTGCACAAATCCTTGTAAACAATTCATCAAATGAATTATATGTCATCTTCATGCCTCTAGGTGCTTAATCTCATTAACATCACCTAGTCAAGTCCAATCTAAGGCAAATAAAATAAGATATGCACCCTACTTTGTAGGCCCACACAGTTATTATCACATTTCCCAAGGTAGATAGTGCACCATGCTTGTCATGCCCACACTTAGTCAAATACGATTTTCATGTGCACTGCACTTGGAAGGAATATTCAACATTGATGGAATATTGAGGGATATATATATATATATATATATTCAATCGCCATTATATATGCATTATTATACGTACCATATACAATAACAATTACTTCATGCATTAAAATAGGATATGGCAACTCATACAACAAGTTGAGCCAACAAGTGTTGTATAATAACCAACAACGACATTCACATCCGTTGTAACTATTATTCTTCTTGTTAGGATTTTCTAGTCGCCTAATCATCCAAACTGATTGGCTAACTAGGCAAGTTGATAAACCAATCAGAATTCTTGGATCTAACCCTTCAAGGTTTTCTGATCTCATGATCAAGGAAGTTGATTGGTCGATCTGAATTCCTTGATCATTTGGGAAGATCCTTATTAGGGTTCCTGATCGCCCGATCAGACAAGTTGATTAGCCGATCATAAGTCCCTGATAAGGAAAATCTTGTATTTTAGTTGATTTGTCACTTCAACTTGTTCACAAACCGTCGAAAGACCTTCCTCTTCCACATTGGTGTCTGATCTTCTCCTCCTTTCGACCATGGTCTAACAATGATGGTTTAAATCATTACACAATTGAAAATTATTACATAGAGAATGATAGAAAGAGGCATGTCATGCAAGCAATATACACGTTACATGATGTTTGACCAAAATAAAAACCACAATATTACATACTTCAGATCACTCTACAAGCATCCTAGTGGCCATATCTAGAAATACAACAAACCAAATGATTTTTAAGGCATATCATAGTTTATGTAATACATATATATCATATCATATATGATATTAGGTGATTATGTGTATGAAATTTGCACAATATTTCTCCAACAAATCAATGCTTCTTAAGCCCAAATTGGCATAGAAGGATACAATGTTGGTTTTGATACCATTATAGGGTTTTCTGGGTAGGAGGGCACAACATGTTATTAAAATTTTTCTCCCAAGATTCCCTTGCCAATAGATCCGTCACATCTATAAAACTCTAGTATATAAAAGAACAAAAGTGGTATAAAGGTGATACATTTGCACAAACTTGTTTCCCAATAACAAGATACATATTTTATCAGTGAAGATGTCGATCTATTAAATTTTAATCAGGGTTGGAAACTGAGAAATATGGATGGAAGAGAAAGGATCCAGATTGTCCTTCAAACAATAGCGTTTTATCATCTTGTAGAAGATGTTCTCTGAGCCTCTACACGTTGTGCCTTGGCCTCTAGTTAGTCCATGTAGATGAGGGAAAACATGGTGCACCACCTTGGTCATCCCATTAAAGAGTAACAAAAGTTGTTGATGTGTTACTCATCTCAGAACTTCCTTTCTTCTCCTATCTAGGGAAACAACCTTAGCACTTCTCTTTCTCTTAGAGAGAGAGAGGACAATCAAATTGTCTCACAAGTTGTGTCTTACCCTTTTAGGCGTGCCCCATTTATATAAGAGAGAAATATGCTTGGAAAAACCTAATTCCAATCCCTTTCCTATTTGCAATTCAAAAAAATACAATGCTAAAAACACGAATATGATTTGTGACCAATCGATCACATAAGTCGATCGACCCATTATGGGAGTCTAAATCTAGATCTGACATGTTTTACAACTTCAGACTTCCCCGAAACATTATGATCACTTGATCATGTGGCCTGATCCGCTGGCGACATGTGTCTAGTGGAAATATAAATCAAATAATTGAACTATTAACCCAATCAAAATGATTAGTAGATTAGATTCGATCATAGGGTAAATGAACATATTTATGATTTAAAACCATTCTAATCATATATTTGATTGTGAGCTTCAATTCCCTTATACATCCTTATGTGTGTGACCCAATAGGTTCCTAATTTATGTTGGTAGTGATGTTCAAAACAACAAAAGGAAAGATTGGTGTATATCTACACATCATTGCCACCCAAGTATTAGGAAAGAGTTAAAAAGCAACTACAACCTATAAGGTGATCCATGTTTCCATGACCTTATAATCCCTTTATCATAGATATTCGATTGAAATTGAGACATGTATTGTCATCCTCTTAACTCTCAATGTATATTCCTTGAACTAGAGGACTATTCCTGATATTGTGATCTCAATATAATATATTGACTCACATGAGCATGGCCATGCATTTCATAGTATGTCTTATCAATTGGCCATGGTATCACTCCTAGTTGAGGGAGTTATCCCTTCTACTTCACTCTCAGTCATCCTTAAGTATCACAATGCACCCAATAACTGCCTTTTTGGCAACTCGTATTTTAGAGCATGTTGGGCTAGTGGTTAAAGTACTAGAACGACTTGTGATTGCTGTAGTGACTTCAAGTTTAAGGGTTACAATCACCATCATCACATTGATATATCAATCTGACATGTCACTACACAACTTCCATGTGTAAATCTCAAGGAGGGTCTGTTCAGTATAACTTGTTCTCTAACAAATACCCATGTATCTGAGTTGATGTTCATTATCATGACTAAAGAGACATAGTTATCCCTCGTAATACATGCTACTCTTGAGTATTATTTTTTTTCATGGTACCCATAATAGTAACCAACTAGGAAAGTAGCAATAATGAGTACTCTTTTATACACATTATCTCATGTTCATGTCCTCAATGCTCATTGGTCATTGAGTCATACCATTCTTAGGACATTATTGGGTTTATTCATTATCTCAATGTTGTAACAAACATAATAAGTGAAATTTCCTTTTATTAATAATAAAATAAAGTAAAAAATATTCATATTACATTAATCCCATAATGGCTCTCAGGACATACAACCAACAACTATGACAAGGTTTGTGCTGCAAAGCTTATAGAATAAGTGATATGAGAGATGTTAGAAGAAATTATCCAAGGTCTATGATTGAATAGGGTGTCTTGTTTTTTTTTGGTGGACCAAGCATTATGTGTCTATATGTTGTTATACAAAAGGAAGTGGAAGAATACAACGAATATTATGAATTTAACATCCATATATATGCATCGTAGTACAAAAAGTAGCTTAGAAGATAATAGTGCATATATAACTCTACCAATGTCAAGATATAAAAAGAGATTTATTGTACACCTCACAAATAGAAGAATATATACACGCAATATATATATATATATATATATATATGTGTGTGTGTGTGTGTGTGTGTGTGTGTGTGCGTTCGTGCATGTGTGTGTGTGTGCGCGCCTGTGTGTGTGAGAGTGTGAGTGTGTGCGCATGTTTGTGTGTGTGTATCTATGTGTGTGTATATATACATACACACATCATAGTACATAAAATATCTCAGAAAAATATGGTGTATTAGTAACAATATATGTTCCAAGTTACAATGAGAGATGCATTGTAAACCTCATAAATAAATAAATATCCACTGAAAGATACTTGTGTAGGTTCATTATTAGCTCCTCACCAAGTACAATACCTTAACTAGGCCCTGAGAACCACATACCAGACAAAAAATATGCATTGATTCCATATGAGACAAACTAATGAGTCATGGATAATTTTTTAGATGTTTGATGGGAGATTTTGCATGTATGGTCACCCTAATGTAACACATGCTGCCTCTCAATTGTCATATGTCACATTGCATTTTGATGCTCAATAATAGGAGATCAACTGTATCATCCTTGAGTACCAAAACCCAATCTTGATCTGAGCTTTTATTTGTGATGGAACACCAAGAGACATGCACCTGAAGACTATCCTTCACTAGAAAAGATGTCGATGAAAGCAACACAATGGTATATTACACTTTCTTTTAATAATGGAGGGGATCCTCCCACATATTCATATACTTTGGACACTTTTAGAAGATATGATACTTTTTAACTGACAAGTTGAAGCGATGGCCTTAGTCAAAGACTGAGTCATCTTATGTTGCAGTGAGAAACATTGTAACAATATTCATTATGGAAGCCTTCTCAAGATGGAAGTAAAGAAAGATGGTTTCCCATGGATAACCAAGATTATTTCATCATAAAGAAAGCAACAAAACTAAAGAAAACATGTAAAATCAAATTTAAATTGCACTCAATCATTTAATGTGGTTTATATACCAATTAATAACTAGATAACTTCCATTTTCCTTCAAGGGTCAGACCTCAAATTCTAAGAATAAAAATGGCAAGATATGGATAACATTTGATATTATTAGAAATACCAAAATTTATCATTTTTAAGAAGAAACATATATTTGATCTTATTTTATGAGGTATTAGATTTAGTCCTATTATTGTACCAAATGGGATCAATCCCAATTGAAATTGACAAAGCATATTCGGTATGATTTGTCTTTCTAATAAAAATATAGAAATACATTTTTAATAAATAAAAAAGGAAATAAAAATAAAGAATAGAAAATTGTAATAACTATCAAATGTAAATATACAATAAATAATAAATTGTAAATTTTTATTTAAAATTACAATACAATATCACTCTTTCTTTTAATTTGATATTGGTATCTAAAATATGCCAAAGCCCAGAATCATCATATGACCCCCTTAGCCTTGTCTGAGAGTTCAATTTTATTCCTTAATTTTGTTTTTTGTTATTAATTAGATTGGTTGAATTGAACAAATTCTAACTGAAAATAAATTTGGAATTTTGATGATAAAACTCTATGGGACTATTTGTAATTATTTCTTACCAAAATATTAAAAAATGTTCATGCATTGGAAAAAATTATGTGTAATCTTTAATCCTTTTTCCCTAGAATGTTGTATATAGTTAAGTAGTTTTTTGCACTTTTTAGATAATCATAGATTCTAAATTTAAGAAAAATAGAGGAACATGATTTCATTTTAAAAAATTAATAAGAACTTGAATTATTCAACCTAACAATCTGACCACATTCAAGATGTGGACTTAATTGAGACTGAACCTACTTAGTTTATCATCTCCATATAAACCTATAGTTAGTAATATCTTAATAGTAAACATTCCATTTATCCCTGCCATTATGCCTCCTTTGTAAATGTCACACATATCAAATGGGTGGAAACAAAAATAGGTCAGATGCACCCGAGATAAAAAAGTTCCAAACCCACATGGGTGGAAGCATATGAAAATATATGAGTAGACTAAACATGACTGGATGTAGAGGGTAACTTGGCCATCAAAACTTTATCTCCAAAAGAGGTCCATTACACTTGTGCATGTCCAAGGCATATTGGGTCAACTCCTCTTTGCCCTTCACCTAAGGGGTTGGAAGAACTCGTCCCCAACAAGACAAATGGAAATTATCAACAAATGTTGGTCTATGTATAGAAATGGGGAAATGGGAAATATAAAGGGTAATATGACAACACAAAATTTAACAATACCCCCGTCAAAGAGAGATAAAATAGATAATCAAAATGTATGTCAAGCGAATTTTTTCCAAAATACTGTTTAAAATATGTGCACAAATAGGTTGTATCTCGACTTTAATCACAATGTAGGTCACAACTATGAAAAAATGTAATTTATTATAAATAATTAGTATAATATAAAAAATAAGGTTCATAAAATTTTCACCACAAGCTAATTAAAACCACCCAAACATAAAAGAAAAGAGGCATCATCACCTCAAAGTAATGGTAGTTACCATCCCATAATGAGTAAAGGGAATCATCACTCAATTACTTGAGGACATGCATAGTCACTTAGTTCCAACAAAAATCATGAATGACTTGTAAATCACCCCTTTCATATACATAATATGCATCACAATCAAACTCTAATATAAATCATACACACACAATTGGTATCACCACCTAAATAGTTATTATTTATTAGATTATGCTAGTTATCAGAACCAAATGTATATAATAGGGTGGGAAATTCGGTTTAGTCAAAACATAAAATAAGATTAGAGATATACCATAAGTTGGAGCTATTATACCAGTTTCACAATTAAGTTTAATTGAAGATGATAATAATAGGCCATCACATGAAAATTAGAGTTTTCATTGCACCAATAGAACAATGTACTTTAGTTTCACAAAATTATGTAACTTGAGATAAGATGAACAAGGGAAATTTGTTATATATTAATTGTAGATTCAATAAGAAATGACAATATATGTTCCATTACAAGATATGATACTCAAAATAGTTTGCGTAGACTCAAAGTGGGATATTTCAAGATACATACTTTAATATGGTTAAATAGAGACAAATAAGATTACATTTCTAATTATGAATCATAAAGAAATGTAATATTTCTATCCTAAGATCAAACTATGCCAACTAATACATGAAAAAGTATCACTCAAGCCTAGGTTAAATGTTAAAACAACTTAGGTTTATTCAATTATACCATTTAGACCTAAAAGTAATTTATTTTATTAGTACTGATTTATGAAATAAAACCTATACTAAGCTAAACAGGGAATGTCATATTTCCTAAACATAATTTATTTTTATTTTTTTGACTTTTAGATTAGTTTATTAGATTCTTCTAAGATAACTTAATTTAGTGAAATGTTACAGCTTAATACCTCATAAAATATCATAGTAACCCATTATAAAGTGTCAAGAGATTGATGTGTAATATGGTAGTAAAGGCCATTTGGAAACTTCAAAACCAATGCAACAAATCATCAAACCTAACATTGAAATGACCATCGTATGCATACGCCTTGACACAAATGAATAAACCCAAGGATACACACATGAAATCACATGAACTTCTTTTCTTCCTCCCATGAGAAACATAGAAAAGGAAGATTTAAATCATTGATCAAATCTCACCTCCTCATGCATGGAATTTTTTTCCACTTTGGCTTGATCATCCCTTCAAGACTCAGTGGATCCTAATAACTGACTGTGAGATGATATGGGGGTAAAAAACCACCCTACCATTAGTAGATATGAAGGGAGACCTCGAATAGTAGTAACCACTACACCAAACTGAAACTGAAGCCCATAGGTAAAATTGTGAGTTGAAGACCAAGTCGGTGGTTGTGATACCAATCAGAGAGATAAAATTGGTCATAGGAATTGTTCCTTAGTATATGAGAGAGGAAAAAGGCTGAAATTTGAATTACATTAGAGTAGGCTAATTGAGAATTATAAAATCTCTGTGTGGGTACTACATGAAGTTTGAAGTCTTTATGAGCTTTGATAAAATAGGGAACCCTGTATCTAACCGAAGGTAACTATTGGAGATAGACTGAGTTCAAAGGGCATGCTCGAGGCTAGTTGGAGTTGAAAGAGTGAGGGTTTCAGGGTTTTGATGGATCAAGGATCATACTCAAGGTGTTATATTTTTAGGAGGATGGGGGAAAATTGTGATCAACTGAGATATAAGAATAGTAAATATAGAAGAAATGTAAAGAAGGAAATATGTTACTCACACATTAGGATGAGAGAGGAATGAATGTAAGGGATAAAAAGGGTGGTTTTATAATTAATCCTAGAGTATTTATACAAACTTGGACTTGTGTAAAATATAATTTCATGTCAATTATGATGTAGAGAAAAAATAGAAGGAACAATGTGGAACACAATTAAAATGGAAGAATTATTGGAGATGACGTGAATTAAACCATGACATTATATTTTAGGTCTATTTATTTATATCTCTTTTTGATAATTGGAGGGATTGTTTGTTGAAATTTTGGGAAGGAGGTGTAGATGAATAAAAAAATGTTTCCTATATAGCCTAGCCGCTAGATCCGTCGCAGCTATAAGATGTAAGTGAACAAAATGCATAAGAAGAGATAAAGGTTATACCTTTACAAACACTATTTGTACAACAAATAGATATGTCTTATGTGGTGAAGAATAAAATATTACATATCTATCCAAACAACCACTGAAAATCTAGACAGATGAGAAGAAGATCCAGATTGGCCAACATGTTGATGCATGGTTATTTCTTTGGGAACAACTTCTTCAAGCCTCCGCATGTGTGCCTCGACCTCTACTTCATCCACGTCGATGAGGGAGAATGTGGTGCACCACCTTGATGACCAATTCAAAGAGGAATAGGAGTTTTTGATATGCTATGTGTCCTGAAACTCCATTTCTTCCTCTATCTTGAGCAAAAGGCCTTCAGGTTTCTTTTTCTCTCTAAGAGAGAAGTTTGACAACTAACTAGTCTCAAAAGTTATCTTAAAATATATGTCAAACCTTTTGGAACATGTCCTCTTCATATAGGAGGGCCATGGGCTTAGAAAACCTTTATTCCAATTTCTTTCCTAATCCCAATCCCAATAATAGTCTAATGCTGGAAAACACAGATTGAATCCTAATTTCTTGATTGGTCACATGATTGGCTGACCAGAGTCCTGTTGGGTACTCTGGTCACTCAATCATGCTCACTGATAGTCCAATTAGGATAGTTGAAATCCATATCTAAATTTCTTTCTAATGTTTGACTTTCCTTATTACATTGTGATCACCCAATCAGGTTGTCAGATCAGACAATCATGTTAGTCCAATGAAAAACTAAATTGGCTAATTGACAATCAATTGATCTACTAACCCAACCAATATGATTACCTGACCAGACATTCCATTAGTCGAAAAAGTGGGTAAATCCTCATGTTTATGATCTAGAACCATTCTATTCATATATTTGATTACGAACTTCAATTCCCTTATGCATGCTTGTATGTGTGATGTGGTGGGTTCCTAAATATGATGGTAGTGATTTATATTACAATACAAGAAAATATTTGTGTCTACAAACACATCATTGCCACTCATGTATTAGGAATGAGTTGGAGAACAACTACAACCAGCAAAGTGATCAATGCTTCCAAGATAATGTAATCCCTTTATCACAAATATCTAAACTAAAACTGGGGCATGGAATGCCATAATCTTAACATTCAAAACATGTTTGTTGAACTAGAGCAGAGTATTCTAGATATTGCAAGCTCAATATCATATATTGACTCACATGAGCTTGGCCATTTGCTTTATAGTATCATTTATCAACTATAGACGATGATATCACTTCCATCTACATCACTCACAATGTGCTCCATGTGTCAAAATATATCCAATCACCACCTTTTTGGCAACTTGTATTTTAGAGCATGTTGAGATGGTGTCAAAGTACATAGAACGACATGTGTTACCATAGTGACTTTAGGTCTAAGGATCACAGTCACCACTATCACAATGGGATATGATTTTGATGTGGCACTACATGACTTCCATGTATCAATTTCTACTTGAATCTTTCCTTTACAACTTATTCTCTAATGAGTACACATGCATATAAGTTGATATTCAATATCATGACTAAGAGACATAGTCATCATTACCATACAAGCTAATTTGGTGTACTATTGTTGTCCTATACTATCCAAAATAATAAATGACTAGGGACATAACAAGAATGACTACTATTATTATACATACAATCTCATGTTTAGGTCCTTAACCCAAACCATATGCAATCAAGTTGAATTCTTCTTACGATAGTATTAGGTTTATTCATTATATCAGTACTAAAACAAACATAATAAGTGGAATTTCCTTTTATTAACAATCAAATCAGTTACAAAGTATCCCTTTAAAGTCATTACATGATGGCTATCAAGGAATATAAGCAACAATCTCCCACTTGTACTGGAGCCAATCACTCATGAACCTAAGTCCAATCAATATAACATGAACATCACATTTCTTCTATGAAAATGCTTTAGTTAGTTGATGAACAATATTGGTTTTAGTCGGTACTTTACAAATCTTTCTATCTCCATGATGTATGATCTCACATATGAGATGGTAACACCTAAGTATGTGCTTGGAATGCTCATATGATCTATCCTTAGCTTGTGAAATAGATCCATTGTTATCACAGTAAAGCTCTAATGTGTCTTCAAAGGTTGGAACTACCCCAAGTGTTGGGTTCTCTGTGGTCAGAGTAGGTAGCAGAAACAAAAACTTAACTTGACCATAAACCCCTAACCAGCAGATCACATTAACATCTATGTAATGGGAAGGATGATTTTAGTGAGATATACCTGGTCCTGAGGCTTGCTCAGTGACTATACCTTGCAACAAGTGCGGTCTTCAACCACCCATCTTTGATGATGTCTATGTAGCTCCTGGTCTTGACCCAGACTGTAGTTGATTGTCGTCCTTCTGAGCGACAAAAGTCTCCCTCCTATATAGATAGTCCACACGGACTATCGGGAACTCTAGTCTTCTTGAATAATGGACTAGAAGGAGTTGTCCCCTTCTGTTAGAGTACTAGTCACCGACACACTCTCCCACCACTAGTTGCTTTTCTTCAATTGTCTTTCCCTCGTTGTTCCTCCCTGGATGGGTAGAACTTACTTGGGCTCTCTCGGTTACCACAACCAGAGAGAACAACAACTTTGCAGAGCAACTGATATTCTGAGTTGTGTTTATGGAGAAGCCCCCGTACCCTTCAATTTATAGTAGAGGGTAGGGTCAGGGTTCCCAATTTGTGTGGGAGTAGAAGGGTCTAGAATTTCTAGGAACAATTTGCACTGTGGCAGGAGAACCCATCATTTCATAATTGAAATGGTCATTTGATAAGGTGAGCCGATCAAATCACTAGTGAACCGGTCAGTTGGGAGTGTGAGCCGATCAGTTCACCCAGTGAACCAGTCGTTTCACTTCCCAGACCTTCCTACAATTGACTTTCCTTATTTGTTTATAATAAATGCAAATATTAATTCTTGTCCCAATCGAATTGAATAAGTGAAACAAAATACTTTTCTCACAAACCAGGATAACTCAACACTGCTCGCTTGGTCCATTTGAACTGGTCATCTCACTGACCATGAGCTGATCGGTTCACCCAGTGAACCAATCAGTTGGTGGTCTAGATTGTGCATAACACAGTCAATTCAGTTCTCAATCAATCTGACACTCTAATCAGTTGGTTCAACACTTGAACTTGATGATTTTGAGTCAAGACTATTGATTGAATGTTTAATTGAGTACCTAAATGCTTTCATAATCAATCCAAACATCATTCATGGATAAACTCCTCTTCCAGGTTAATCCTTTATGTGTGACCCTATAGGTCCCATTTCACGTTGGCAGTGAATGCCCATAACTAGCTTATAACATCACAAGCAAAGAGTGGTACCTAGTCACACATCAGTGCTACCCAAGTGAAAAGGAAAGTTGGAGAACAACTTTAAATCCTACAGTTTGTGATTGGTGTTTCAGTGAATGTATAATTCCTTTGTCTCTGATATCCTGAATAAACTCAAGGCATGGAGTTGTCATCCTTTCAACGTTCATTCATGTTTCTTGAACTAGAGCAGACTGTCTAAGATATGTGTGACATCAATATCATATATTGATTCATATGTGCATGCACATGCCTTTCTCAGTCTCACTTATGAAGTGGCCTGGACATCATACTCCCTTAGGAGGGACAAATCCCATATCTATCTTTCACAATCTATGTCATGTGTCAAAGCCACACAATCATCACCGTTATAACAACCCATGTTTCAGGACTGCGTTTGATGATGTCAAAGTGTACCCAATCACACTCGATGAGGGAAGTGATTTCTGGTCTAAGAATCAAAATCACCACCATCACTATGAGAGATGATTTTGACTACCATGTCATGGTTCCATGTGTCACTCTCATGGTGGGTCTGTCTGATACACTATTCTGTAACATGTATCTACACACTTGGTTTGATATCATATATCATGACTAATGAGACACTGTCATCAACCAATACACACTCTAGTCTTGATGTGTCATTTTTATATATCAACCTTCCATAATGACATCCGACTAGGGACATAACAAGAATGTACATACTCTTAGCATCCATATGATCTCATTATTTAGGTCCTTAACCTAAAGACATATGTCATTCTTTAGACATTCATTCTGCTCCATCATTTATCTCGTAATTGTTTGAGCTAGACTAAATTGGAAGCTTGCCTTTGATATTTATAAAATCAATCAGAACATATACCAATCCAATCATCATATGATTGGCTCTGGGCATACATACCAATAGACTCCCACTTAAACTTAGAGCCAATCACCTTCGAATCATATTCTTAGTGATCTCCAAACATGTCCCACATGTTTCTATTGCACTAGTGCTAATCCAGTGAGTTAGAAACACTTTGCTTTAGTCGATATATTGCACGTTTCACATCTACTCATTATACGACATTTCGTATGAGATGGAGTTGCCATAATATGCTATTTGATATTCCTTGCCTAATAATTAGCTCCATAGTTTGACTTAGTATTTCTACTTTGTCATCAATGGTTGGAATATCTATAAGTTCTTCTGTATGAACTTCTAGATGCATATAGTATCCTCTCCTATTCATAACATAAGGATACTCAACATTCCTTTTAGAATTATATAGCCTTTTAATTTTACTCTGAACATTTCCACTTAACAACTCTTGTTCACTTTAGAATTGAATATAACTTTTATATTTTGCAATCATTTTTTTGTCATTTTGGAAGCTTGCATCAGTGTAACTCTTTTACACTCAACTCTTCCTTTTATTACCATATAACTAATCCTTTAGTACTTCACAAGTACTTAAATAAGTTCTTTATGGTATTCCAATGACTCTCACCAGAAGTAGACAGACATCCACTCATCATGTCCAATACATACGAGATAACTGGATGAGTATATCATATTCTCATGTCCAATACATGCAAGATGATGAATGCATATATATATATATATTCTTGTCATGTCTAATACATACAAGATAATGGGATGATTACATACATCATAGATCCAATTGTGAATGGACAAGGCATGTATCGATGTGTTCCTAATCGTCATAAGAATTTGGGACATTAGGCATGTGAGAGACTAACTCCTTGTAATATGGACAAGTTTTCTCCCACTGAATATCTACATACTAAACCCTTCAGCACAGACTGCCAATGTATGCTCACTCTTTATATCAGGTCAAGAGACTTTTGAGAACTATTTCTATAGGTATCTATTCCTATCACATAGGACATTTCTCTTTATTCACTTAAAGAGGGTATTTCCACACCAGTTTCATTTTATTCCTCATCATCATGTGGAATATGAATATGCTCCTAATAAATCTTTGTAATCACAGATCCCTTCTTTATTTTAATATATCAATCAAATCTTTTGACTATATAATCAAAGTAAAGACTCCAGTTCTGAAGTACTTATATTTAATCAATCATATTGATTAATCTCTTGTAACTTATAGACTGTATTTTCATTAACCGAATTATAAAACCCTTCAAGTTGTATCACATACACAACCTCATGTTAATCCTAATAGGAATGTGGTTTTAATATCCATATGCCAAATTTCTTAGTCTTTAAGTTCCAATAGCAAGCATTATCCTTTATGGCCTATAGCCACTAAAATTGGTTAAATAAATTCATCTGGTTCAACACCTTGAACTCACTTAAATTTATTTCAACCAATCAGCTCTTCAAATGTCATCCATGTTAGTATTAACTCTTAAGACCCAATTGCACTTATGGGTTTTATCCCTATAAGTGCTACTGTTAAGGTCATACCTTATTTGGTTCATATAGAAGTCATTTTGGATCTTATGACTTCAACACATAACTTAAAATCTGGTTCCTCAACATCATCTAGATGGATTATTGGCTCATCATCATATGACCAATTAATCACCTTTGAGTTTGTAAGATATCATTATCCATCAAGCTCAATGTGTTTTCTACTAGATATAAGAGGTGTATCTATTACATAAGGAATTTGAGATTCCACAACATTTGTGATTCTTAATCTCCTTTTGTACATTTATTTAGTGTAAAGCATGTTCCTTAGAAGAATTCTAGAAGATTAGTTATTTGTTTGATGATCATACTCTTAACTATTTAGAGTATGATTACTTCTTTGATTTAGACATCATTATGCCTTAATCATGAGTTCTCTATGATACACTATCATAGTTACTGACAAGGTCCTCAAACATTTGGTTTAATTATCTCATTCATTGATCATATCAAAGAGTTAATACTTTTATCAAGTTTGTTCTTCATTTATGATATTCTTGAACATTTCAAGATATTCATTTTGGTATTTCATTAAATACCATATCTGAAGTATTAGCATTTATTCCAATAGGTATGTATATACATCAATATGTATTATACCTAATAGAATAGCCATTCTCTCACTACATCTAGTGAATATTGACTTGCCATCATTCCCAATAAAAAACATTCATATCTCTTAATGGTTCATTAACCAAGAGAGTCTAGCTTTATCCGTCAACATGGAACCTAGAGATGAATTTCTCATTCATTTGTTTAGATGATAATGCTAATTTTATAGTTTGAGTCATCAATAACTTTTATGTATTATTTATCTCATGCATATCAAGTACCACAAGATAAAAAGGCATTGCCATAAAAGATCATATCTTTGAAATTGAAACATGAACTTTATTGATAGACATCCTTGTCATTACAAGATGCAGAAATAAAAATGTTTCTATTTATTGGCAAAATGAAATAGCAGTTCATAAGTCTAGTACATGACCTTTGGGCTGAAATAAAGTAAAAGGTACTACTATCTATGGCAGCAACACTTGCTCCAATGTTGATGTGTGTTCCTTCTTGGTCCTTTCACAAAGGCCATTACTTCTTTTCAGACCCTACACATCATATATATCAGATCTATATCTTGGTATCATATACCCAAGATAAAGAAGCATTTTAAGTTTATTTCATGATACCTGAGGTGGATACTTCCATCCCCTCCTCCTTCTTCTTCTTCTTTAGTTCATCTATGTAGAGAGGGAAATTTCTCTTCCAATGTCCTGGCTCATGACAACAGTGACATTTTCCTCCCTTGTTCACCCCTCCCTTGGCTTTGAGAGTTGAAGATGACTTGGGTTGCTGGCTAGCATCAAAACCTTTCTTTGCTTTGCCCTTAGACTTTACCTTCTTTCTGCTGATCATCATCACAAATTTGGGTTTGTCTTTTTTCATCTTTACCTCAACTATCCTCAACATGCCCAACAACTCCGTTAGTGACCTGTCAAAGTTGTCCATGTTGTAGTTCATCACAAACTGACTGTAGGATTCTAGCAACGATTGTAGTATCACATCAGTAGCCAACTCTTGTGTCAGAGGGAATCCCACTCGAGTTAGGTTCTCCACATACCCAATCATCTTGAGTGTGTGAGGGTTTACTGGATCTCTTTCTATCATGATGCACTTGAACAATGCCTTGGAGACATCATATCTCTCTTGTCATTCTTGGTCTTGATACATGTTCTTGAGATGTTGAACCATCTCAATGACGTCCATGTTCTCAAGTTGTCTCTGCAACTCATAGTTCATTGAGCACAACATCAAGCACTTCACATCAATGGCATCCTTAGTATGCTTCTTGTAAGTATCCCTTTCATCCTTTGGTGCGGTGGGAGCGGGTTCATCTGGCTCTGGTGTATCTAAGACATAGATATTTTTCTCTTGAGTGAGAACAATTCTCAACGTCCTAAACCATTTGTGGAAGTTGTTCCCATTTAGCTTGTCCTTCTCAAGGACAAATCGCAATGAAAAGTGATTGTTGTTGGTAGCCATTTATTCTACAAAAAGGAAATTTGCAATTTTAGTCCAAAACTCTTTTGATTTGATTTGAAAATTGATGATATTTAATTAGGTCTTTAATTAATGTTCACTCTCACAATTTTATCTCAAATTGATAACTCTCATTATCAATTCAAAAGATTGCAACACACAACCTTCTAGTGAGCCAGATCCTAATTTCCTCTATGTCATGGACCAGCTAGTTTTGTCACCCACAACTAGATTCTTTCATGTAGGCAACCTTTGCCAATTGCATCATGTGCAACTCTTGATAGATATCACACACAACTCCTTTCCATGTTCATCTTTATGCCTCAAGGTGCTTGATCTTATCAAGGTCACTGAGTTAAGTCCAACCCAAAAGCCAACATGATGAATATGCACCCTACGAAGGCAGACCCACATATTCACTATCACACTTCCACCAGATAGACGGTGCACCATGCGAAGGCATGCCCACACTTAGTCAAAATATGGCATGGATATTTTTTTATCACATGCTAAGTGCATTAAATGGAATCTGAGATGATTTCAGATCAATTTGTGTGTATGAGGAAGTAAAAAGTATAATCTTGATGATAAAGAGAATGATGACAAGGGAGACGATCCCTATCTGATAAAGCCCGTGTGAATAGTAAAGATCTTTTCCTTTTCATGTGTGCTACTATTGGAAGGAATCTTCAACTTAATATGTATATTTGAGGGGTTTTAAAATGCTTATATATGCATATATGTATCCAATCACCACATAGATAGTATGTATCATATACATGCTATATCCCACAAATATAAACATGCAATAACAATAAATTGATGATTATGGCCATCCTATTTTAGTTCCTTGGAGCCACAAGGAACTACGGTCATCTAAGGTCTATATCTCATGCAACCTATTATTGATGAAGATCTGTACTTGCCAATCTAGGTTGACTGGTTCAACTTTTGAACAGGTCGACTCGCCTCTCAGTCGGTCTATTGGTCTCCTCCAACTGCTCATCTGGATCCTCCAGATGGTCGGCTCATCCGGTCGTCTGGGCTTCTCATCGGTCCACCAACTGCTCCTCAATTGGTCGTCTCAGTCCATCAAACGGTCATCTTCAGTCATAACAAGAAATAAAACTAATCCTATTTTACATAATCTTTGTGAAACATTGAGTTACATTTAAGGGGAGCAAAGGTAGAAGAGAATCTCAAGTTATCTTGAGTTACATTTAGAATAAAAGAAGGGGGCTCAGTGAATAGGCCAAGATGCAAACAACCATAACCAACCACACACATGCACATAGGGTTTATAAGCCATAACCATGCTACACATCCACCATCAAAACTATTTTAGGGTGACAGGTATCAATTGCATATATATACCATATCATATATGTACATATTAGTTTGGGATTATGTGGTATTAATCATATATTCACCTTAGTCATTTAAATATTTGCATCGTATCAATAAATAAAAGATGAAAAAACCAAAATCTGATCATATCAATTATTCTAAAACATAGAGTATTGATGTGGCTCTAATACAACTTTTGAGTTTTACATGGTCAGAGTAGGCAGCGGAAACAAAAATTTAACTTGACCATAAACCCATAACCAACAGATCACATCAACATCTATGTAATGGGAAGGATGATTTTAGCAAGATATACCTGGTCTTGAGGCTTGCTTAGTGACTATACCTCACAGCAAGTGCGGTCTTCAACCACCTATCTTCAACGACATCTATGCAGCTCCTAGTCTTGACTTGGACTGCGGTTGACTATCATCCTCCTGAGCGGCAAAAGTCTCCCGCCTCTATAGACAGACCACACGGACTACCGGGAACTCTAGTCGTCCTGAAGAACAGACTATAAGGAGTTGTCCCCTTCTATCAGTGTACTAGTCACTGGCACACTCTCCCACCACTAGTTGCTTTTTTGTAGTTGTCTTTCCCTCATTGTTCCTCCCTAGATAGGTAGAACTTGCTTGGTCTCTCTCAGTTACCACAACCAGAGAGGACAAAAACTTTGCATAGAAACTGATTTTCTGAGTTGTCTCTATGGAGAAGCCCCATGTACCCCTCTATTTATAGTAGAGGGCATGGTCAAGGTTCCCAATTTGTGTGGGAGTAGAAGGGTTCAGAATTTCCATGAACAATTTTCACAACGGCATGTGAACCAGTCATTTCATAACTGAAAGGGTCATTTGGCAAGGTGATCCAATTGGTTCACTAGTGAACTGGTCAGTTGGGAGTGTGAGCTGATCAGTTTATTTATTATGTGTGTAACCTCTTTGTACAACCAAGCTGTTAGTAGGTAGTTTATGGTAGAAAATAGATATCGTCATTATTCCGGTGAACTAGTCATTTCACTTCCCAGACCTGGCTACAGTTGACTTTCCTTATTCATTTCTAATTAACACAAATATTAATTCTTGTCCCAGTCGAATTGAACAAGTGAAACGAAAAAAATTTCTCACAAATTGGGACAACTTAACACTGCTCGCTTAGTCTAGTTGAACCGATTAGTTCACTAGAGTGAACCAGTCATATCACTGACCATGAGTCGATCAGTTCACCCAGTGAACCGGTCAGTTGGTAGTTCAGATTGTGCAGAACACAGTCAATTCAGTTCCCAATCAATCTGACACTCTAATCAGTTGGTTCAACACTTGAACTTGATGATTCTGAGTCAAGTCTATTGATCGAGTACCTAAACACTTTAGTAATCAATCCAAACATCATTCATGGATAAATTATTCTTCTAGGTTAATCTTTTGTGTGTGACCCTATAGGTCCCATTTCATGTTGGCAGTGAGTGTCCATAACTAGCTTATGACATCACAAGCAAAGAGCGGTACCTAGTCGCACATCAGTGCTACCCAAGTGAAAAGGAAAGTTGAAGAACAACTTTCAATCCTATAGTATGTGTTTGGTGTTTTTGTGAATGTATAATTCCTTTTTCTCTGATATACTAAATGAACTCAAGGAATGGAGTTGTCATTTGTTCAATGTTCATTCATGTTTCTTGAACTAGAGCAGATTGTCTGAGATATGTGTGACATCAATATCATATATTGATTCACATGTGCATGTGCATGCCTTTCTCAGTCTCTCTTATCAAGTGGCCTGGATATCATATTCCCTTAGGAGGGACAAATCCCATATATACCACTCACAGTCTATCTCATGCGTCAAAGGCACCCAATAATCACCGTTATAACAACTCATGTTTCAAGACTGCGTTTAATGATGTGAAAGTGTACCCAATCACACTCAATGAGTGTAGTGATTTCTGGTCTAAGAATTATAATCACCACCATCAGTATGAGAGATGAATCTAACTATCATGTCATGGTTCCATGTGTCATTCTCATGGTGGGTCTATCTGATACACTGTTCTCTAACATGTATCTATGTGCTTGGTTTGATATCATATATCATGACTAATGAGACACTATCATCAACCAACACACACTCTAGTCTTAATGTACCATTGTTCTATCAACCTTCTACAATGACATCTGATTAGGGACATAACAAGAATGTATATACTCTTAGCATCCGTATGTTCTCATTATTCAGATCCTTAACTTGAAGACATATGTTATCGAGTATTGTCATTCTTTAGACATTCATTCTGCTCCATCATTTATCTCATAATCGATTGAGCTAGAATAAATTGGAAGCTTGCCTTCGATATTTATCAAATCAATAAGAACATATGCCAATCCAATCATCATATGATTGGCTCTCTGGGCATATATACCAACACCAAGTTCACTAATGAACTTCTGTATCCATACTGCTTCCAAGGCTGCACTGGAGGCAACAATATACTCCCTCTATTGTAGAATCAGCCACAGTCTACTACTTGGAACTGTTTAAGCTCAAAGATCCACTATTTAGGCACACTATGAATCCTAATTGTGATTGGTATTAATCCTTGTCAATTTGTAAGCTTGAATCACTGCAACCTTTTACAACTAACTCTTCCTCACCACCATAAATTAGGAATTGATCCTTAGTTCTTCTCAAGTACTTAAGGATGTTCTTTATAATTATCTAGTGACCATCGTCTAGGTCTGGCTGGTATGTGTTCATCTACTCAAAGCATACAAGACATCTGGGGGCATATATATCAACACATACATGATAGATCCAATTATCGAGGCATATGGAATCTTACTTATGCATGCCCACACTTCCAAAGAGTTGGGACACTGAGTTTAAGAGAGACTTACTCCACGAGACGTGGGTAAGTTTCCTCTCTTATAATTCTGCATGCTAAACCTCTTTATCGCTTTGTCAATGTATGTACTTTGGCTTTGACCAAGATGCCTTCTCTATATATCTTTATAGATCTTGATTTCTATATTATAGGATGTTTTTCCTAAGTCCTTCGCCAAGAAGGTATTGCTTAACCATATTTTAACAAATTGCAAATTGGGGATGCTATTTACCATAAGTAGTATGTGATTTGCATACAACATGAGAAATAAAATCATGCCCCACTAACCTTTTTGTAAACACAAGGTTCAACTTTATTTTGGATAAAGCCAAACTATTTTACTATCTCAATAAAATAAATATTACATCTCCTATATGCTTTCTTCAATCTATAGATTGTCCTTTGTAGCTTACATACGTTATTGGCTTCATTTGAAGAGATAAAACCTTTGGGTTGTGTCAAGTACACATCCTCTAGTAGATTCTCATTAAGGAAAGTAGTTTTAGTGTCCATTTTCAAAATCTCATAGTCATGGTAAGAAGATGCAATGGAAAGCATGATCATGATGGATTGAATTGTGGCAAATGGTGAAAACGTTTCATCATAGTCAACACCTTAAACTTGTTTGAAACCTTTTGCATCCAAACTACCTTTATAGGTTTGTACATTACTATCCATGTGAACCTTGTGGGTTTTATCCCTTTAGGTGGATACACCAATGTCCATACCTTGTTGGTGATAGATCCTAGATGGGTGATTAGATGCTCTAGAGGGGGGGTGAATAGAGCTGAAAGCACTTAAACAAAATTCATTAAACCTTCAAAATATATGACAAGATAAGGTTGCTAAATAGGTAATTTGAGTGCAACTAAATCATGCATAGCAAGGATAAGAGAGATTGAACATGCACCAATTAGACAAGCTATTTAGAGTGGTTCCACACTTCAAACTAGAAGTGTGTCAGTCCACTTGCCTAGAGAGGTCAACCTCTAGGACTTCAAACAATTGCACTCTTATATTCATTAATAAGACATACAACACATGACCCACAAAGGACTTACCTATCCAATACAAAGAGTCTTCAACCTTACCAAGGACTTACCCACTTTGCAAGAGTCTTCGGCCTTCTCCAAGGACTTACCCACTCTAGCACAAGTCTTCAGCCTTGTAGGAATTACCCACTCTTCTTGGATCTTCCGCCTTTGACTTCACCTTCACTCGGAGAAGCTTTCCACCAAGGACTTACCCACTTGAGCTTGAGTCTTCTACCTTCTCCAAGGGCTTACCCACTCTAGCTCCAAGTCTTCGGCCTTGATCTTCACCAAGGGACTCCTTCCCTTGTTCTTCTTCACCTCTCTTGGACAAGAGAGAGAACATTCATCTTCAAGATAGGAAATGAGAGATGGGGAGGTGGTGGAAGTGAGAGCTTCACAAGATATACAAATGGGACTAGCTCTCTTACAGATTTCCTACTCACTCTAATGGATGTAGCAAGTGATTAATCTTAGAGAGAGAGAGGAGGCTGTAGGAAGCACTCAACTATAGAATAGGAACCTCACAAAGAGTTTGCAATGAATGCTCAACCTTGGAATGAAGCCCAAGGGGTCCTATTTATAGCTGGGGATGCCTCTTAGCCTTTGGGAACACTTAAGAACAAAAACTAGCCGTTTTGTGGCTTGCAACGGATCTATTTTCACTTGTTGCAACTCCACAACGGCTAGAATCACTTTTCTGCACTTTTTCGTACAGTCTGATCGGCCGAGTTTATATAAAGGTAACTCGGCCGAACCACTAAAAGACAAGGCTGAAAGCTAGACTGTCGGCCGAGTTCCTTTGGAGAAACTCGGCCGATCGGTCGACTTTCATCTTGGACCGATCAGTGGATCGGCCGAGTTTCCTAGCTAGAAACTCGACCGAACGGGAATCGGCTGAGTTTGTAACTCGGCCGATTGCAACAAAAATTCCAGAATATATGGATCGACCGAGTTTGGAATTCGGCCGACAAAATCCCTGTTATGGGTATTTTGGAATTTTCGTTTGACTATACAAATGATGGATTTTTGTGTCCCAATAATTTTTCTAAGCTTAATTACAAGTCATACAATCATTACAAGTGATTACAAAGCAATTCTAAGGTCATTTACATAGAGATCCCAAATTGCACACTTGTAGCTATTTTGACTTGTCTTTTCTCCAATTTGATATGCGCAAGTTAGGGCATTTGGAGTGTGTCTAAACCTAATCTGAAATCACTCAATGTTGAAGCATTAGACACCAATATGTGGAATGGTTATTCATCATCAAAACAAGGGTTTAGTCAATTTAGACGTGAGTCAACATTGACCAAATTGACCTTGAGTCAACATTCTCCCCCTTTTTGAAGATGACAAACCATTCCATAGATGTATTGAAAGCTTGTACGTAAAATCATACCTTCGGAGAAACCTAGGGGTTTCAATAGGATTGAGCTCATATGCTCCCCCTCAATTGATGCGCATGGAGTTCTCATACTCCCCCTCAATTGATGCTATTTCTCCTGCATGGTTAGCTTTCATAACATTTATAGAAACTATGTCTTCTACTCATATATGTTCTACACATATATGTCTTCTCCCATTTACCTTCTCCCTTTACATGAACATACTTCTCTTCTTCATGTAAGACATGCCTTCTTCCTCTTTTGAAAAGAAGACATTACCTTTCTCCCCCTTTGTCATTTCAAAAAGGTGGGGGTTATGAAGAAAAAAGAAACATCACTTGTTAAAGAGAAAGGAGATAACACAAATATATAAGGATAGTAGAAGAGCGCAGATAGGGGCTTGTCCAAGCATAGAAAGAAAAGCAAGTTAAAGCATATACTTGAACAACCCAAAAATGCAAGATAAGGTGCTGCAGAAAAATAATAAATTACAATTTTGACCCTCAAGATGATGGAATTTGACCAAAAACCATCGGAGCTCATGGCGAAGTAATGAGTCTTGCTCAGAAGGGTGTTTCTGCATAAAAAACACTATACTTGCAGCAAAAACTGAAACTGGAGTAAAAACTGCATAAAATTATAGAAAAATACTCCAATTTCTACATATCATGTAGATCTATGTACCCTGCATCACAATGTTATGCAAGTAGCTCAAGATAGAAGATATGCAATTCAAGAAACAAACTTGAGTATGTATGAGATAAGATACAAGCATAACATATAGATGATCAAAGATGGCGATTATTGACAGGGTTAGAACTACATGTATGTGAACTACTAGTAGATGATATCACAAGTTTAGGACTACTAGTAGGATCTAGATCATAGCAAGAGATAAGCAAGATAAAGCAAGCTATGAGTAGATGTAGAGATATATCCAAACAAAGAGATATGCAAATTTAGAAGCATGAGAGGATATAACTCACTAGATATGCATCCTTACCATAAGATGATTACCCCTATGAACCTCAAGGTTGTATCAACACAAGATATACACCTAGATAGATGTAGCAAGTTAGAGTACAATGGAAGCGATTTAAGACACAACCAAGAGATCCATAGAGATCATCCTCAAAACCTGCAAAACAACTCAAAGCAAGTAATTGCAAGATATAGATATACCAATTTTGAGCAATTAGAAAGATAGAGTTGTAAGCAAGATAGGAAATTTAGAACAAGGCAATATGCATATATAAAGGTACCAAAAGAGAGTGCCAAAGAATAAGGCTATTGGTTGAGAAGATCTAGTTGAGAGGGAAATTCTCACTCAATAAGCCAAATTTATATTCTGTGCACAGTGTAATCGGTCGCGTTCTGTGCATTGGCAACTCGACCGATGACAACTGCTGGCAACACCCATTGGTGCCTATCGGTCGAGTTTCACTAGGGCAAACTCGACCGACAGAGCAACTGTCAAAAAGCACATATATTTCATAAAAACATATTTAAAGGCATGCTAAAATATACAAACCATATCCAACATGTCTAAGCAAGTTAGTGATGCACTATAGAAGCATTAGAAACAGTTTTTGAGCAAGAGTGTGAAAAGAAACACAAAATGCCACTTTTGACTCAAAAACCATATGTGTAGTGCACACTAACTTGACAAAACAAGTTAGAAATGGTTACAAGCAATTAAACATTTACCTTTGTGCTTACCATTTACTTTTCCATTTGTTGCCACCCTCTGCACATCTCACCTTTCTTCTTTGATGCGGATTGAGAAGTCAATTTGCAATTCAATAGCTCAAGTCAATCCATTTGCAAGTACCTACAAGAAGAAAGATGAAATGGTCCCCAATCATGTTTTTGGGTCCGGAGGGGTTAGTTTAGCAACCCAAATCCTATTGCTCTTGGGTGCTTTCCTAAAAGGACAACAAGTAGAATAATGACCAATTTCATTGCAATAATTACATGTGCCCATAGTCTTGGAACTAGAGGATTCTCCATGGAATATTGGAGGTCCTTTATCTTTGTTGTTCCCTTGACTACTATCATACCCTAAACCATGTCTACCAATTTGTTTAGTAGTATGGTCTAGGATTTGATTAAGATTCTTTTTACCAACTAAGAATCTTTGCAAAGAAGATCTTAAACTATCATTATCATGCTTAAGAGAAGCAATAGTAGAAGACAATTGATTAATGTTATCTCTAGCATGTAGAAGATCATTTTCTAGGCAAAGAGTTTTAGTTAAATAAGAATCTCTATCAATATGAAGAGAAGCAACATCATTCTCTCTATTAGTAGAACTAGAACAAGATTCATGCCCATTGATTTTAGCAAGCAAGGAGGCATTTTCTAGTTCTAATTCATGCAAAACAAAATCTTTGTTTTTGTTTTCAGATTTAAGAACATCAATGTCATGCATGAGAGAATCAACAATTAAAGTATGTTCTTCATTAGAATTAGGCATGAGAGGTTGAGCTTCTAGAAATTTAATCTTATCAAGTAAACTAGCATTTTCAAGTTTAAGAGAGTCTACTTGGCTAAGACAATCATTTTTATCAATAATCAAGCAAGAATTTGCATATTCAAGATCATCTAGTTCTATATGCAAATTATCAACAATTTTAGCAAGCTTTTTCTTTTTCTTTTTAGAAGACTTAAGAGATGCACAAATATCATGAATGAGATCAATCAAGGATTCTTTATCTAAAGAGTCTAGATTTACCTCATTTGAGTCTTCACTTGTTGATGCTATAAGGGCAAAATGGCATTCCCCTTCATCACTAGAGCTTGAGCTTGATCCTTCACATGAATCTTCACTTGAGCTTGAGTTGGAGGAGCCACTTGAGCTTGAGTGCCATTTCTCCTTCTTGTGAAGATGGGTCTTTTTGCCTTGATGGCAATATTCCTTGTAGTGACCCTTCTTTCCACATGTGAAGCACCGGATGGAGGAGGACTTGCCTTTGTAGAGTCTACCCTTGGAGTACATGGCATCTTCTTCAACTTGAGAGAATGGAGAGGCTTGACCAACAATAGCCTTGATTTGAGCTTTGATTTCAGCCTTCTTCATTCTCTTGAGTTGTTTCTCCTCTTGTCTTTCTAATTCCTCCCTCTTGTCAAGTGTAGCTTCATGTGCTTGAAGATTTCCAATGAGCTCTTCAATAGGAATATCCCTAAGCGACCTTGCTTCTTCAATAGAAGTCACCTTGGATTCCCATCTCTTGGGGAGAGTTCTAAGTATCTTTGAGTTGATCTCTCCACTAGACATAGGATGTCCTAGAACAGCAAGACCATTCAAGATGGTGTTGAGCCTTGAGTACATGTTGGCTATGCTCTCCTCCTTTCCCATCTTGAAGTTCTCAAGCAACCCTTTGAGCATGTAGACTTTGCT
The DNA here is from genome assembly GCA_963693085.1 of Alisma plantago-aquatica. NCBI lineage: Eukaryota > Viridiplantae > Streptophyta > Magnoliopsida > Alismatales > Alismataceae > Alisma > Alisma plantago-aquatica. The sequence continues at coordinate 1,372,150,781 of OY856410.1, read as the reverse complement.
TTCCTTCACTTGATCTGTCCCTTCATAAGTGATGCAAAGCTTTCTCCATACCTCATAGGCCGTCTCACAAGAGGAAATCCGGTTGAACTCGGTGGGGGTCATGGAGGCATATAGGATGTGCATGGCTCTAGCATTCAAGGTTGCTTTCATCAAGGTGGCTTCATCCCATTCTTCAATGTTTGTCTTTGGTAGAATGTATGGGCTGTTCACCATTTGCCACATCTCGAGACTTGATCCTTGGATGAAGAATTGAAGTCTTCTTCTCCAATAGAGGAAGTTGCTCCCATTGAAGATTGGAAGGTTGCTCGAGAGTCTCCCTCCTAGGTAGTCACCCATCTTCTCCTACTTGTTGAAGTATGCTTGGAGAAGACCCGCTCTGATACCACTTGATGGATCCTAGATGGGTGATTAGATGCTCTAGAGGGGGGGTGAATAGAGCTGAAAGCACTTAAACAAAATTCATTAAACCTTCAAAATATATGACAAGATAAGGTTGCTAAATAGGTAATTTGAGTGCAACTAAATCATGCATAGCAAGGATAAGAGACATTGAACATGCACCAATTAGACAAGCTATTTAGAGTGGTTCCACACTTCAAACTAGAAGTGTGTCAGTCCACTTGCCTAGAGAGGTCAACCTCTAGGACTTCAAACAATTGCACTCTTATATTCATTAATAAGACATACAACACATGACCCACAAAGGACTTACCTATACAATACAAAGAGTCTTCAACCTTACCAAGGACTTATCCACTTTGCAAGAGTCTTCGGCCTTCTCCAAGGACTTACCCACTCTAGCACAAGTCTTCAGCCTTGTAGGAATTACCCACTCTTCTTGGATCTTCCGCCTTTGACTTCACCTTCACTCGGAGAAGCTTTCCACCAAGGACTTACCCACTTGAGCTTGAGTCTTCTGCCTTCTCCAAGGGCTTACCCACTCTAGATCCAAGTCTTCGGCCTTGATCTTCACCAAGGGACTCCTTCCCTTGTTCTTCTTCACCTCTCTTGGACAAGAGAGAGAACATTCATCTTCAAGATAGGAAATGAGAGATGGGGAGGTGGTGGAAGTGAGAGCTTCACAAGATATACAAATGGGACTAGCTCTCTTACAGATTTCCTACTCACTCTAATGGATGTAGCAAGTGATTAATCTTAGAGAGAGAGAGGAGGCTGTAGGAAGCACTCAACTATAGAATAGGAACCTCACAAAGAGTTTGCAATGAATGCTCAACCTTGGAATGAAGCCCAAGGGGTCCTATTTATAGCTGGGGATGCCTCTTAGCCTTTGGGAACACTTAAGAACAAAAACTAGCTGTTTTGTGGCTTGCAACGGATCTATTTTCACTTGTTGCAACTCCACAACGGCTAGAATCACTTTTCTGCACTTTTTCGTACAGTCTGATCGGCTGAGTTTATATAAAGGTAACTCGGCCGAACCACTAAAAGACAAGGCTGAAAGCTAGACTGTCGGCCGAGTTCCTTTGGAGAAACTCGGCCGATCGGTCGACTTTCATCTTGGACCGATCAGTGGATCGGCCGAGTTTCCTAGCTAGAAACTCGACCGAACGGGAATCGGCTGAGTTTGTAACTCGGCCGATTGCAACAAAAATTCCAGAATATATGGATCAGTCGAGTTTGGAATTCGGCCGACAAAATCCCTGTTATGGGTATTTTGGAATTTTCGTTTGACTATACAAAATGATGGATTTTTGTGTCCCAATATTTTTTCTAAGCTTAATTACAAGTCATACAATCATTACAAGTGATTAAAAAGCAATTCTAAGGTCATTTACATAGAGATCCCAAATTGCACACTTGTAGCTATTTTGACTTATCTTTTCTCCAATTTGATATGCGCAAGTTAGGGCATTTGGAGTGTGTCTAAACCTAATCTGAAATCACTCAATGTAGAAGCATTAGACACCAATATGTGGAATGGTTAGTCATCATCAAAACAAGGGTTTAGTCAATTTAGACATGAGTCAACATTGACCTAATTGACCTTGAGTCAACAGTTGGTATACATGAAGTCAATCTTGGATCTCATGGCCTCAAGCCATTTCTCAGAATTTGGTCCCTCAATAGTATCATTGTAGGCATTTGACTTATCATCCTCAGTGACCAAAACATCATCTTCTTGATTCACGAGAAATTCATCTCTCTCTGGATCAAGATGTGCTCTACTAGACCTTTGAGTTTCATGTGTTACTATTAGGACTTGAGGTTCCACAACAATTTGTGGTTCCTCTTTTTCCTTATGTACCTCCATAGGTTCAATGTTATCTATTAGTCTCTAACTCCTTTGAGTATTATTTTCCTCCCACTGGTTCATTTGGAAATAAATTTGTTTTTGAGGAATATAGTAGTTTTAGAAACAAACACCTTCTTGTTAGATGTAATATAGTAGTAGAAAACCATAGTTTGCTTACGGTATCCAACAAAATTATATTTATCTGATTTGGGTCCAAGCTTTTCACATGATAGCTTCTTGACATAAGATTCACACCTCCAAACTTTTATAAAAGTTGTTTCTATTTCCATATCTCATATGGTGTCTTTTCTACATATTTAGAAGTCACCCAATTAAGTGTAAACGCAGCAGTGTCAAGAGCATGTTCCCAAAAGGAAATTGGAAGACCAACTAAACTCATTATTGATCATACCATTTGCAACAAGGTGCAATTCCTTCTTTCTAATACACCATTACGTTGTGGTATTCTAGGTATAATCCATTGAGATACAATGCTACAATCCCTCATAAGATCCTCAAACTCTTGGCTAAGATATTCACCACCTCAAACTGATCCAACTGGTTTAATTCTTTTAACAAGTTGATTTTATTACTCATTCATGAATTCCTTGAATTTTTCAAAGGATTCTGATTTATGTTTCATAGGATACACATATCCAAATATACAGAAGTCTTTAATAAATGTGATGAAGTACTGATATCTACCTCTAACACTTGTGCTAAAAGGTCGACACAGATTGTGATGGAGTGGACTTTTGGAATCCTAAATGTCCAATGACATAAGTGAAATCGTATGGTTGAGTTATATTAAGAGTTCCAAGCTTTTGACAAAGTAGCTATGTTGATGTGATGTTGATATCATGGTTAAGATCTCTCATTTTATGTCTTTTTGAGGTATTTAATGGAATGGTCTAATAGATGAGTTTTGTCACCAAACGTGAATAGAAGGTAGATCGATAGGTAAGGAAGCTATGGTTAAAATTTGGTGGCAATTGGAGCATCCTAGAGAAAGTTATGTATGTTTGAAGTTGGTGAAATAATGTGCTTATTTGATGTTTATGGACCTAAGTTGGGGCTTGTTTTCAGTGTCACACACCATGTACTTTGATTGGGCTTGCGCGGATAATTCCTGACCCTAGATCTATGATCTAGTGGCCACACCAAACAACCTTTAGATGCCACAGTTTGGCCTGTTCTTAGCTGCAATCTGGACAGTACATTAGGGATCTGAGGGCTGTGTGCTTGCCCTCAACCTCCAGTAGTTTGGACAGAAATCGTGGGGACGGATGAGGCCACGACTGCCTCCACCATCTCGTCGATTGTGGGAGTGAGCAAGATATCCAACTGGACAGTTGGCTTCATACTGGGAGGAGCTCCCATTTGACCCCTTGGGCGAACTGCCTCACCACTCCAATAGAGAGGACGAGCCCTCCATTTCCAGCGGCTCTCCAGCACATAGAACAGACCTCCAGTCCCTTTCTCGTCTCCATTGCGGCACACTGAGCAGGTGGTGGCCGAAGGTGTAACATGGATCTAGATAGGAGATCGGAGGAATTAGAGAAGGGAAAAGCAAGCACGAGGTCGGGGGAGAAAGATGCAGGCGGTTTTAGTGGGTTCCGATGGAGGTTTCATGGCTAGCGAACTTCGGTTAGCTTGAGAGGAAGGCAGAGCTCGGAGATGGTAGTAGGTGATCACAGATGGAATCAAAGGGCACAGATGAGTTCGTGGAGGTGCTCCAAAGCTTTTAGAAGCCCCAGATGTGAGAGTGGTGGCGGACGACCCTTTTTCCCATTTTCTTCTCCTCCACGACGGCGGCCATGGCGGCGAGTTGGTGGACAACAGGACTGGAGCCGCGAGCGAGGAAGATGAGATGACGAGAGCATCTAGCTGAGGTTGCCAAAGTTGATGGAGGGCAAAGGAGATGATAGGGAGCATCCTCGTGCCATCATCTTGCTCGCCGGAGCAGGGCCATCCGACGGCGCCTCGTGAAACAGAGACACGCGGGTCTGGACCTGTCGAGCGGAGACTCCAGACAGAAGAAGGAGAGGGGCTGAACCGGGTCTAGGCATCCAAACCAACAAAGAACTGACCGAATCCAAGAAAAGGAACGCACCCTTGGACGGACACGTGGCGGCGCGTAATTGGCCGAATAAGGTAATATTCCCAGAAATATGCAGTTCTTCATTAAATCGTAGTAATTAGCTCGAGCATCAGAAAAATACACATAATATACCAAAATTCTCAGAAAAATACGTAGAACACAATGAAAGCATGATATCAGGCTTTTGACGAACTAATATTAGAGTAATCATGTAAGATGTAAAATGGTCTTTTCATGCATAATAAATAATAAACAAAGACCTAAAATTGTGGAAAAAGGTCAGTAAGTCTATAATCATGTTTACAATGCTTATGAGGTCAGTTATGGTCGTGATGATGTACGAAATCATGTAATTTGCTTAATATGTCTAATTATGGCTAATAACCCTAATAAAATGCAATAAATACATACATGCTCCATAAATGATGAAATTTACAGAGAAAGCTCATATCAGTATATGGAACCTCAGTTTTAATTATGAGATCATAATGATGAACGAAATCCATGTTATATGAAGTTGACCCTTAATACATGGTATAAAACCCTGATTTAGGTTAATGCATGTAACCTAAGGCTAATAGGTTCACATAATGATGGAAAATATGATTATCAGTTAATGAGTAAAATAATCTGGAATATGACATCAGTATGATAATTTTAAGACAAGAATGCAAGTAATGATGTACACATCCTAATGAACATGATTAGGGTTAAGACGAGATGTAAGATGATGTGAACCTGATGATAGTATATGATCTTATCTTGATCAGGTTCAACAAAGTTATAGTTGACATCCATGGTATGTGATTAGGATGTCTCTTTGGGAGGTACACCATTACCTCTTACTTGGCTTATTATACAATATGCTTGTGTTATATGTGTAGTAAAATACTTGGCATATGATATTGGATGAAATGATTGTTCTTGTATGATATGTTGCATGATTTTCCTTGATTACTGCTATGAAACATCAAACATAATATATATGTTCCATTATATGAAAGCACTAACTCTTTGGTAGTGTGCTTGGAAGTGACCTAACTCTTTGGTAGTGGTCACATTGTACATATGACCTAACTCTTTGGTAGTGGTCTGACCTAACTCTTTGGTAGTGGTCACCTTGTAAAAATGATCTAACTCTTTGGTAGTGATCATAAAGGCCTTGGTATATAATGGAAAATAAGCTTAAAATATGTGTTCTCTTTTGTTAATGAATATCCTTGTGCAAGTATATGATTTTCTTATATTCCTTCTGTTACTGCCAAGTATTAGTTTTATCTTATTGCTAAGATATGATGAGAGGTAAATACAAGACACGTAGGCGTACTCAGTACAATATTCTTGAAATATTGTGCTGAAGTGTACCGCATGTAATCTTTTTGTTTAGGTTGTGGTTATGCTCTCGAAGATCCAGGATAGTTGAGAGTTGTGTGGCAAGCTGATGTACAGGTGGACCTGTTGTCTTAAGATCCTATTGTTTAGATGTAGTACACGTATATGTTATAGTTTTCTTTATGTAATATCAAATGTTGTAACAATTCATGTTGTAATTATATGTTGAATGGTGAACATGTGTGTATGGTTTTATTATTGTTCATGTACATGTGCTACAGATTGTTTCCTTTTGACTCCCTTGATTTTCTGTTTCTTAGCCTAGTGTGGGGTGTTTAAATTGAGGTTCTCACTGAGGTGAGGGTTTCAATTTGGATGTCACACATCAGATTAAGTTTTAGAAAATTCGGGGACGTCACAGGTGGTATCAGAGCATGAACAATAGCAAAGCCTGACATTTTCTCATTATGCAACTTGAAACTAAAGAACCTTGAACTTAATAATCTTTTAGGGTTAGATTAGTCGTCTTTTAGAGACTAGATCTGACGTAGCCTCTAGGTTAGCACCTAGATGTCTGAGAACTAGGTCTAGACTGGTGCTTGTTGAGTAGCAAGTCCTTAGATGTCGTTCTTTCCTTGTAGTGCAGCGGTATGGGACGTTGCACTATTTGGAAATGACGTGCATCAAGGGAAGAGAAACCCTAGACATATGGCACTCATTGTCTAGAGTAGCTACGCTAGTCTACCCCTTGTTCTCACCATTTTCACTAGTTTTCATGACACTATACTCTCTACTATGTGTGGGACACTCATTTTCAAGATTTGGCTTTTGATTCCAAGCGGATCGAACCTCGATAGTTTTCTCTGACGCTTGTTTTATCGGAGAAAAACTATATAATATTTTATTATGTATATGTATTACAAAAATGTGTCCCCACACATGTACGAGTAGGAGGTGGCCATGTAACCTAAGTGAAAGTGAATGACATCAGTCTAGAAGAGAGATAGTTCTAGATTAGATGTCTAGAGCCTTGTTTGGCATATGTGATAGATGGAATAGATAGAATAAGTTTGATGATATGATGTAAGTCTTACGTAGATGATATAAGATAGTTAAGATGATTTATGTTTGTCTTTGAGTACTTAAGTTAAGTGTTGAGGATTTGAGATAAGTTTTGATGATGCAATTATGAGTTCTTTTATGAGATGAGATAAGTTAAGTTAAGTTAAGACTAGGTTGTGAGTCAGCATGAGCCTCAAGCTCTTTTACGAAGGAGGACCTCTTGTGTTAGGACCAGTTTCGGGGTTAACTCTAGAGAGAGTGAGACCCAATGGGAGAAGGTTAGAGAACCTAAACTCCAAGATATGAGAATTCTGAGATATGTGATATGATATGTCCTAAACTAGAATACTCCTGAGTGTTTGAGTTGAGTTGCTTTATGCATGATTCCTGTAGTCTTGCGGAACCCTAGATGTCCTTGGGAGGACCAAACCCTAGAAACAGAGAGAGGTTGGTTACATATGTGCATATGTGAACATCAATATGAGTGCCTACCATCTGGGTGAGGGAGAGAGCCCAAGACCCTGGAGGAGGTAGCTGTGTTAGTTTCTATGAAGCCTCATGCTCGGGTTGGTGGTTTTCCACATAGGAATCTAGTGGTGTATATAAGAGAGTTGAGAAATAGTTTTCATGGGTATAGAGCTGAGAAGAGAATGTCATAGCATGTTTTGGTTTGTGCTTATGTGGCTAGATCTTGTAAGGCTATCACTAGTTCCAATGAGGTAATCCGAGAACCCTAGACTAAGAGAGGAAAGATAAAGTATGTGCATATGAGATACTCATAGAGTTGAGTTCTCGGAGAGACTGAGCATGGTGATGCCCTCTTGATATGGGTTGGGAGAACCTCAGTTGGACTAGATAAAGTTTTAATATGTGTTTGTCAAACCACTCATATATGTTTGTTTAGCAAAACCATGCTATAATATGTATAAGGATGTAATATGATCTTGAGATATGATACATGGATATGATACGATGGAAACCTAAGAAGCTTTATTTGATATCAATGTATAAATGGGTAACAATATACATATATGATGATGATTAATGTGATACTGTTGATTAATCTAGTGATGAAATCATTAGTAAATGTTAAGTGTATTATGAGAAATGAAATAAGATCAAATGAATGAACATGTTACCAGAAGTGTTAAGCTTAATGCTTAATAATGATGAAAATATAGTTTCAAAGTTAGCACAACATAATGATTATGACACCTTGATATGATATAGATGGATAAAGTGGGCTAACTATAGTTGATACCCTCCTAAAAGGCATATGCTAATGTGGAACATGTTCTAACAACTGAGCTCAATAAAATGTTGATGAAACCTTGTTGCATGAGTTAATCTTAGCTAACTCCTTTAGAACATGATAATATGATGTAGAAACCCTAATGCATGGATAAAGATAAGGATGAAATCCTAACATATGAGATATGTAATGACATAACCTAAGCTTCTAAACCCTTGTTTGAGCCTTCTATGGAGTGAGGTTTCACCCTTAATGCTCTTGAAACCTCCTAATAGTGCTTTTGATACATGGTTCTAGGTAACCTTTGTGGATATGTTACACATAGAATGGTTCCTACATGTGGATGAGAGCAAGATAAGGTTTTCCCTGTAAGTATGAGTATGGTTTACTTTCGAGGATGAAATTTCTTTTAAGATGTATATGATGTGACAAAGTGGTTTTTAGTTTAATTTCGAGGATGAAATATCTTTTAAGGTGTGTAGGATGTGATGGAGTGGACTTTTGGAATCCTAAATGTCCAATGACATAAGTGAAATCGTATGGTTGAGTTATATTAAGAGTTCCAAGCTTTTGACAAATTAGCTATGTTGATGTGATGTTGATATCATGGTTAAGATCTCTCATTTTATGTCTTTTTGAGGTATTTAATGGAATGGTCTAATAGATGAGTTTTGTCACCAAACTTGAATAGAAGGTAGATCGATAGGTAAGGAAGCTATGGTTAAAATTTGGTGGAAATTGGAGCATCCTAGAGAAAGTTATGTATGTTTGAAGTTGGTGAAATAATGTGCTTATTTGATGTTTATGGACCTAAGTTGGGGCTTGTTTTCAGTGTCACACGCCATGTACTTTGATTGGGCTTGCACGGATAATTCCTGACCCTAGATCTATGATCTAGTGGCCACACCAAACAACCTTTAGATGCCACAGTTTGGCCTGTTCTTAGCTGCAATCTGGACAGTACATTAGGGATCTGAGGGCTGTGTGCTTGCCCTCAACCTCCAGTAGTTTGGACAGAAATCGTGGGGACGGATGAGGCCACGACTGCCTCCACCATCTTTTCGATCGTGGGAGTGAGCAAGATATCCAACTAGACAGTTGTCTTCGTACTGGGAGGAGCTCCCATTTGACCCCTTGGGCGAACTACCTCACCACTCCAATAGAGAGGACGAGCCCTCCATTGCCAGTGGCTCTCCAGCACACAGAACAGACCTCCAGTCCCTTTCTCGTCTCCATTGCGGCACACTGAGCAGGTGGTGGCCGAAGGTGTAACATGGATCTAGATAGGAGATCGGAGGAATTAGAGAAGGGAAAAGCAAGCACAAGGTCGGGAGAGAAAGATGCAGGCGGTTTTAGTGGGTTCCAGTGGAGGTTTCATGGCTAGCGAACTTCGGTTAGTCGGAGAGGAAGGCAGAGCTTGGAGCTGGTAGTAGGTGATCACAGCTAGAATCAAAGGGCATAGATGAGTTCGTGGAGGTGCTCTGAAGCTTTTAGAAGCCCCAGATGTGAGAGTGGTGGCGGATGGCCTTTTTTCCCCTTTTTTTCTCCTCCACGACAACGACCATGGCGGTGAGTTGGTGGACAACAGGGCTCGAGCCGCGAGCAAGGAAGATGAGATGCCGAGAGCATCTAGATGAGGTTGCCAAAGTTGATGGAGGGAAAAGGAGATGATAGGAAGAATCCTCGTGCCATCATCTTGCTCGTTGGAGAAGGGTCGTCCGACGGCGCCTCGTGAAACAGAGACGCGCGGGTCTGGACCTGTCGAGCGGAGACTCAAGACAGAAGAAGGAGAGGGGCTGAACCGGGTCCAGGCATCCAAACCAACAAAGAACCGACCAAATCCAAGCAAAGGAACGCGCCCTTGGACGGACACGTGGCAGCGCGTAATTGTCCGAATAAGGTAATATTCCCAGAAATATGCAGTTCTTCATTAAATCGTAGTAATTAGCTCGAGCATCGAAAAAATACACATAATATACCAAAATTCTCAGAAAAATACGTAGAACACAATGAAAGCATGATATCAGGCTTTTGAAGAACTAATATCAGAGTAATCATGTAATATGTAAAATGGTCTTTTCATGCATAATAAATAATAAACAAAGACCTAAAATTGTGGAAAAAGGTCAGTAAGTCTATAATCATGTTTACAATGCTTATGAGGTCTGTTATGGTCATGATGATGTACGAAATCATGTAATTTTCTTAATATGTCTAATTAGGGCTAATAACCCTAATAAAATGCAATAAATACATACGTGCTCCATAAATGATGAAATTTACAGAGAAAGCTCATATCAGTATATGGAACCTCAGTTTTAATTATGAGATCATAATGATGAACGAAATCCATGTTATATGAATTTGACCCTTAATACATGGTATAAAACCCTGATTTAGGTTAATGCATGTAACCTAAGGCTAATAGGTTCACATAATGATGGAAAATATGATGATCAGTTAATGAGTAAATAATCTGGAATATGACATCAGTATGATAATTCTAAGACAAGAATGCAAGTAATGATGTACACATCCTAATGAACACGATTAGGGTTAAGATGAGATGTAAGATGATGTGAACCTGATGATAGTATATGATCTTATCTTGATCAGGTTCAACAAAGTTATAGTTGACATCCGTGGTATGTGATTAGGATGTCTCTTTGGAAGGTACGCCATTACCTCTTACTTAGCTTATTATACAATATGCTTGTGTTATATGTGTATTAAAATACTTGGCATATGATATTGGATGAAATGATTGTTCTTGTATGATATGTTGCATGATTTTCCATGATTACTGCTATGAACACATCAAACATAATATATCTGTTCCATTATATGAAAGCACTAACTCTTTGGTAGTGTGCTTGAAAGTGACCTAGCTCTTTGGTAGTGGTCACATTGTACATATGACCTAACTCTTTGGTAGTGGTCTGACCTAACTCTTTGGTAGTGGTCACCTTGTACAAATGATCTAACTCTTTGGTAGTGATCATAAAGGCCTTAGTATATAATGGAAAATAAGCTTAAAATATGTGTTTTCTTTTGTTAATGAATATCCTTGTGCAAGTATATGATTTTCTTATATTCCTTCTGTTACTGCCAAGTATTAGTTTTATCTTATTGCCAAGATATGATGAGAGGTAAATAAAAGACACGTAGGCATACTCAGTACAATATTCTAGAAATATTGTGCTGACATGTACCACATGCAATCTTTTTGTTTAGGTTGTGGTTATGCTCTCGAAGATCCAGGATAATTGAGAGTTATGTGGAGAGCTGATGTACAGGTGGACCTGTTGTCTTAAGATCCTGTTGTTTAGATGTAGTACACATATATGTTATAGTTTGCGGTTCAATATGTAATATCAAATGTTGTAACAATTCATGTTGTAATTATATGTTGAATGGTGAACATGTGTGTATGGTTTTATTATTGTTCATGTACATGTGCTACTGATTGTTTCTTTCTGACTCCCTTGATTTTCTATTTCTTAGCTTAGTGTGGGGTGTTTAAATTGAGGTTCTCACTGAGGTGAGGGTTTCAATTTGAACGTCATACATCAGATTAAGTTTTAGAAAATTCGAGGACATCACACATATTGGTAGTACAAATCCTAATAAGTTACTCGCTCTCTCATTGTTTTCACTAAGAGACACTTTTTTCATCTTTCCCAATAAATACAATTCACATGTCTCTATTTATTGAAAACTAGAAATTTCCAGATATATAAATGCACTTCTCATTTATATGCTCTAGATGACACTGCTAAAGATACATTTTGTTTTAGTCTAGATTATTAATTTCATGAAATTTATGTTATATACATGTGTATCAAGATCTAATAAATAAAGAAAATAATACATAGGGGCACTATCATAAAAGAACTCATCTTTATAAATGCAAATGTGACCATTCTTTATTAGAAATTTAGAAACTTTATTGTCCAAACAAGATATAAAAATATTTTTTCTATTTATAGAAGGTACATAGTAGCAGTTCTATAACTCTACTAAAATATATACCACTTGGTAGAGATAAAAAATAGGTGCCTAATGTAGTGGCAAAAAATCTTGCTCCATTTGCATCATGTAGTTCGAACTCTCATTTGTTCAGAGGTCTACTTCTATGCAAATCTTGAATATTTGAGCATATATGAGATCCACATCTGGTATCTAATAGCCAAGATGAAGAAGTAGACAATTTTATTTCTAAACCATATATACCTGAATTGGATATCTCTATCCCCTATTTCTTATTCTTCAATTACTCAAGGTAGAGGGGGCATTTTCTTTTCTTAGTGTCTAACTTGATGACAATAATTTCCTCCCTTAGCCACTCCTTTTACTTTAAGTGTAGAAGACTTTCACCTAGCCTTAGAAATCTTTTCCTTTTCCCTTTATTTTCCATTTTTTGACCATTAGATTGAAATTAGGCTTGTCTTTCATTTAACCCTAAGTAGTTCTCAACATGCCAAGTCGCTCATTCAAAGGCAAAGTTGTTCATGTTGTAGTTGATGAAAAATTGCTTGTAGGAATTATGCAATGATTGTAGGATCACATCTGTGATCAACTCTTGACCTAGATGAAATCCTAGTCTTGGAAGACTTCACATACTCTTAATGAACTCGTGTACATGGGGTCCAACTGGATCACCTTCTACTATTTTACACTTAAATAAGGCCTTAGAAACATAATACCTCTCTTTCCTTTCTTGATCTTGATACATATTCCTAAAATATGTTGTTATCTTAATAATATATATGTTCCCATGATTCTTCTAAAGTTCATGACTTGTGGAACAAAGCATTAGGCATTTGACATCCATATCATCATTGGACTACTTCTTGTAAACCTTCATATCCACTCTAGGCACGTTCGGAGTTGGTTCATTATGTATTAGCATGTTTGGGACATAGAGCTTATGCTCATGTGTGTGAGCAATTCTCAATGTTCTAAACTAGTTGTTAAAGTTATTCCCATTAAGTTTCCGTTTTCTTGATCATAATGATATGAGATTACGGGTTGTGTTCACCATTTATCTACATAGAATATATTTTACATGAGTCAATAGATTGATTTGAAAATTCATCTGATTTTAAAATTCTGATTTGACAAAAATAACATGGAATTTAATTTATTATTCTCCCACTAATTTATTCAAATTAATAGATCTCACTATCACTTTGTAAGATTACAATGAGAAATCTTCTAGTGAGCCAATATCCAAAATACATAAGGTCATGACCCAACCAACGTTGATGGTCATAACTTAATTATTAAGGGAGGCAATATTTACCAATTGCATGATATGTAATTCTTGGATAGATGATTGCACAACTCTTTGTCAATAAACCATCATACAAATTATATGCCATCTTATGCCCCTAGGTGCTTAATCCTATTAAGATCACATAGTCAAGTCCAACCCAAGGCCAATACAATAAGATATACACCCTTCTTGGTAGACCAATATACTTATTATCACTCTTTCTTGAGGTAGACGATGCACCATGCTTGGCGTTCCCACACTTCGTCAAACAAGGTTTCATATGCATTTCACTTGGAAGGAATCTTCAACGTTGATATTATATTGAGGAATATATATACATATATGTATATATATGTATATATATGTGTGTGTATGTATCCAATTATGATTACTTATACATTATTATACATATTGTATACTATAACATTCACCACATTTGATAAAATGGGATATGACAAACTATTATAAAAACTTGATCCAACAAGTGTTACAAATGAACAACTAAGAGATCCACTTCTAAATACAATCCTAAAATAACCCTTATAACGTTTCTGGCCACCCGATCAGGCAAGCTTATCAATTAATCAAAATTTCCTTAATTTGGGTATTTCTTGTGTTATCAGTGATCCATCATCTTGTCTTGATTACAAACCCTCCCAATATCATCATCTTGAACATGGGCTTCTAATCATCTCCTGCACTCCACCGCGGTCCACCAATGATGTTTTTGCATCATCCTATTCTAATTACATAATTATAATCTACATAGAGAATGAATAGAGAAAGGCATGGCATGCGAGCCATATACATGACCATGATGGTTGACCAAAATTAAAACATCATTATTACACATTTTGCAACACAATACACTTATCTAATTATCATATCCACATCCACCAAACAAAACTAATTTTCAAGGCATCATATTGGTGTATGTAATACATATCAATTGATATTAGGCGATTATCATGGATACAAGTTTGCAAATAATTTGTTTGACAAATCATTTATAGTTCAAAAACCAAAATGGTGTTAAGAGCATATGATGTCAGCATTGATACCACTATTGGGGTTTTAGGAAGGGGGCATAGTGGAATAACAAAACAAGGACTTCCCTTTATACCCTAGTTGTCAGATTCGTCATAGCTATAAAATATCAGTGAACTAAAGACTTAAGAAGGGAAAAAGGTTATATCTTTGTGCACACTAGTTTTTCAACAACTAGACATGTCTTATGTCGTTGAAGACCATGATATTTCAAATGTAGACCAACCATCAAGAAATTCGAATATATGAGAAGAAGATCCAGATTGGCCACCAAGTTGTCGCACAATTGTTTTCTCTAGGAACAACTTCTCTAAGATTCCCCACATGTGACTTGGCCTCTGCTTTGATTGGATGAGCGAGAACATGATGCACCATCTTGGCCACCAATTCGATGAGGAATAAGAGTTGTCAACATTCTAGTAACCCCATAACTCTCTTTCTTTTCCTATCTCAGACAGTAGTCCTTCTTTTTATCTCTTCAAGAGAGAAGTTTGATGGCCAACTTGTCTCACAACTTTTCTAAAAATATATGTCAAGTTCTTGGGTGTTCCCTTTTTATATAGAAGAGTCACGGGCTGGGAAAAACCTAATTCAAGTCCCTTTCTTAATGATATCCTAGAAATAGTCTAGTGCTAAGAAAGTCATACTAGATCAAGCCCAATCATGTTATGTGATTGGCTGATCAAAATATGTGATTGGTGATCATGTTGGTGAGGTATGCCCATAGAGCAAATCATATGATAATTGACATGGAATATACCTTATAGGGTTTGATTAATACTTATAAAGGCAAGATTCCAATTCATCTGTTTCACTCAGTTATGAGATAATGAGGAGATAGAGTGAATGTCTAGAGAATAATATTACTCAATGACGTATGTATTCAAGTTACTACCCTTGTGGATGAGATCATACATATGTTAAGAGTACATATACATATTCTCATTATGTCCCTGATTGGTTGTTATTGTCTAAGGTTGATAGACAACAATAACACATAAGATCAGAGTGTTCATTAGTTGATGACTAAATCTCATTAGTCATGATATGGCAATATCAAACCAAGCACATAAATACATATTAGGGAATAGTGTATCAGACAGATCCACCTTGAGAGTGACACATGGAAACCATCATATGGTAAGTCATAATCATCTCTCATAGTGAAGGTGGTGATTGTGATTCTTTGACCTGAAATCACTACACACATCACATGTCGTTGGGTATGCTTTGACATCATCAAGCACAATCCTAAACATGGGTTGTTATAACAGTGATGATTAGGTGACTTTGATACATGGGGATAGATTGTGAGTGATAGATATGTGATTTGTCCCTCCCACTAGATTTTGATATCCACGCCACTTGATAAGCGAGTCTGAGAAATGCATGTGCATGCACATGTGAATCAATATATGATATTGGGGTCACATTATCTCGGATAGTCTACTCTTAGTTCAAGGAACATGGAATGAATGTTCACAGGGTGATCATCCATGCCTCGAGTTCATCCTGGATATCAGAGATAAATGAATTATACAATCACTACAACGCCTTACACAGATTATATGTTGAAGTTGTTCTCCAACTTTCCATTCATTTAGGAGCATTGATGTGCAACTAGTCACCACTCTCTGCTTGTGATGTCATAAGCCATTTATAGACATTCACTGCCAATGTGACATGTGACCTATAGGGTCACACACATAGGAACTCATCTAGAAGAGGATTTTGAACTTGAGTGACAATTGGATTGATTACTAAAGTTTTTAGGTAGTCAATTCACGCAACAGATTGATTGATTGGCTGACTAGTGTGCCAAATGAGCATCTCACTGAGTGAAATGGTTGTTTGGGCAGCCAGATGGGCATCTCAAGTGTTGAGATGACCATTTGGATGGTCAAGCTAATTAGACTTTGAATTGGCTAAGTTCTGCCCTTAAACTGACCCGTTCAATTTGATTGAAATGACTTTCTCATCTCAACTCACTAGATGGGCGTCTAGGTGAGTAATATGGGCCTCTCCCCTGGGTTAGATGGCTTGGTTGGGCCAAAAAAATATTCTTGATGTTTCCTAAATAGTTTCAATTGTACATACTTGGAGTGCAAGAAAATAATATGTGATTTTAATTGGAATCAAAATACATTTGTATACAATCAGGCTAATGCCAGACGACCATTTTCCAGTGCTAGACGACCATCTGTGTGTGCAAATGACCATTTGGAATCTCACAAGTTGTGAAAGTTCAACTTCTTCCGGTCCCTTCCACTTCCATGCAATCCTATACCCATGGGGAACCCTAACCCGAATCCCGTCGATAAAACGAGGGGTACTGGGGGTTTCCTAGAACACAACACAGACAACTGAGAATCAGTTCATCTGAAAATTGTTGTCCTCTGTGGTTTTAGTAATAGAGAGAGCCAGGGAAATTTCTATGCAATATGGAGGGATAGCCAATGGGAGAGAACAACTGAGAAATTATTGTTGTAGGAGAGCAAGTTGGTGAGTAGTACACCAATGGGAGGGACAACTCCTTGTCTGTTCTTGGTGAATGATAGTAGTTCTAGTTGGTCCATGTGGACAACTCTAGAGGTAGGAGTCCTTTGGCTACTTCTTAGAGAGAAAGTCAACCTACAGTCTGTGGCGAGACCACCAGAGTTGCTGTATAGGTTGCGCAAAAAACTATTGGCGGTGAAGACCAGGAGCTACACAACCACCGTCTAAGAGCAACTAGTCAGTAGTTGCAAAGAAGTGAGTTTTGTTGATAGACTTGCTCGAAGACCATCTATAACTCACTAAAACCATCCTTCCTATCTCACAGTAGTTGACACGATCTTGTTATTATGGGAATACATATAGATAAAATTTTATTTCAACTGTTATACTCTATGCCCGTATTTCCCAACAGTAATATCAGAGCCACGCCAATTTACTATGTTTTAGGATAATCGATATGATTGGATTTTTAGTTTTATCATTTATTTATTTCATAATATTTGAATACTTAAACTTCTCTCGTATGGGTATCCGATCAAAGACCACATAATCCTTATACACACACACAAATATATATATATATATATATATATATATATATATATATATATATATATATATATATATATATATATATATAGTCAGTCTAGAATACACCCGAGTGTACATATAGCATGAATACACTCAAGTGTGTTTGCATATCAAGACTATTTTTTGCAAAATGTAATATATAGAGTAAGGCTAAAATACACTCAAGTATACAGATTGCACGAATACAATATATATATATATATATATATATATATATATATACACACACAATCTAGACGTGTCACCCTAAAAGTAGTTTTGATGGTTGATGTGTAGTGTGGTTATGGCCAATACCCAATATCTGTGTGTGGTTGGATGGTTTGGTTCTTGTTTATCTCGGTCTATGTATGGAGCCTCTACCTCCTTCCCAATGTAAAGTTAATACTTTCCAACCTTTGCTCCCCTAGAATGTAACATGAGGTTTCTCTTCTTCAATGTAATAAATTAGCAATAGTATAGTTTCTTTTCTTGCAACAATGATGATGATGACCATCACCGGTTGAGTCGACCAGTTTGTGAGATGACCCAACCTTTTGGAGGATCATGGAGGACATGACGATGGAACCAAATGACTGCCTGGTGGGCCCAATTGACCGTCTAGAAAGTGTCCAAACATCCGTTGGATAGGAGGCCAGGAAACCATCCCAGAAGGCTCATCCGACCGTCTGGAAGGTGTCTAGACATCTGTTTGACAGGAGCACCAAGAGACCGGCCAAGAGGCAAGAGGATTGGTTTAATAGTTGTACCGATCTACCCAGATTGGCAAGCACAGATCTACATCAACCACAGGTTCATGTGATGTGATGATTGACCTATGTGGTAGTAATTACTTGTGACTCCAAGGAATTACCAGTATACATGGCCATAACCATCACTTTTTTGTTTATATTACATGTTTACGTTGTAGGATATAGCATGTATATGATACATACTATATATGTGGTGATTGGATACAATATATGTATATGTATATATGATATATATAAAATCCCTCAATCAAACATATTAAGTATAAGATGCTTTTCAATAGCAATACACAAGAAAAACTTGATCGACCAAGCGTAGATTTGCCCAAAGCATGGTGCATCATCTATCTCGTAGAAAATTGATGGTAGATATGTAGATTTGCACAAAGCATGGTGCATATCTATCATATTGGCTATTGGGTCAGGCTTAATTGGTGGCTTGGAGAGCCCAAGCCCAGAGGCATGCAGATGATCATGGCAATGTGTTGCCCAAATCATCTATCCAAGAGTTTGATGTGATGCAATTGGCATGATGGCCTACCTAAATAATCAAGTTGTGGGTGATTGGCAAAAGATAACTCATGATTCGATAAAATATGGATCTTGGCTCATTAGAAAATTGTTCGCTACAATTTTTGAATTGATATTTGAATGTTATCAATTTGAATAAAATAATGAAAATGATAATTAATTAAAGACATAATGATTATTGCCCAAATTCTAATTAAATCAAATCAAAAATGAGTTTTTGACAAAATTGTAAATTCTTTTGTAGAACCAAATGGCAACAACCAACAATCACTTTTCTCTACAATTGGTCCTTGAGAAGGACACATTAATTGGGAACAACTTCCATGACTGGTTTAGGACGCTGAGAATCATTCTTACACAAGAGCACAAGATCTATGTCCTAGGGACACTAGAACCAGATGAACCACCTCAAAATGCACCAAAGGCTAACATGGATGCTTATAAGAAGCATACTGAAGAAACTGTGGATGTCAAGTTTCTGATGCTATGCTCCATGAACTATGAGTTGCAGAGGCAGAATGAGAACATGGTTGTGATTGAGACGGTCACACATCTCAAGAACATGTTGCAAGATCAGGAAAGATAGGTGAGATACGATGTCTCCAAGGAGTTGTTAAAATGTAACATGGAAGAAGGAGACCTAATAGGTCCTCTTATGCTCAAGCTTATTGGGTATGCAGAGAACCTTACTAGACTGGGATTCCCCTTGGGTCAAGAGTTGTCCACTGATTTGATTTTGCATTCTCTACCAAAGTCATATAGTCAGTTTGTCATGAACTACAACATGAATAACTTTGACAAACCGTTGACAGAGTTGTTAGGCATGTTGAGAACAACTGAGACACAAATGAAGAAAGACAAGACCAAGTTTGTGATGGTGATCATCAAGACAAAGGAGAAGTCTAAAGGCTAAGGCAAAGGCAAAGACAAAGCTTAGAAGAATTCTAAAGCTAGCCAGAAGCCCAAATCTTCAAATATCAAGGCAAAAAGGGAGGTGTAAAGAACGTAAGAGGTGATTATCACTATTGTTACCAGCCTAGACATTGGAAAAGAGATTGCTCACTCTGGTTAGAGGAACTAAAGAAGAAGAAGGATGGAACTGAGGCCTCCACTTCAGGTATAAATGTTGTAAGATAAAATTGTTTACTTCTTCATTTTGGTATGTGATACCAAATAGAGATCCGAAATACTGATGCGCATGTTTTGACAAGAAATAAAGACCTTCACGGAAGGACAAACATGGACAAGGTGGAGCAAGTGTTGCATAAGCCATAGTTTACATTTAAATTTATCTTAGCCCAATGGGCATGGAATAGAGTTACTAGAACTGCTATTTCGTTACGCTATTAGAATAGAAACATTTTCTTTATGCATCTTGTATGGACAAGGATGATTATAAATAAATATCTGTTTGTGCTTCTATTTTAAAAGATATGATCTTGTATGTCATTGGCCCGAAAACATCTTGTGATATTTATTCGAAATGATCCAAAGATGAATGTTTATAATGTTTATACCATACGATTATGATTGATAATTCAAGACTATCATTTGCATTAGTCATCTTGTGTGAATATGAGAATTTCATGCCTAGAATACATATTAATGTTGATCTAGATTCCCTTGGTTATTGAACCTAAGGAAATATGCAATTCCTACTTGGGCACAAAGTGACATAACGTTCTTCACTAAATGTAGTGGGAGGATAAGTTATCCACTAGACCTCATACATATGATGCATGAAGATCTTATGGATTGAATGCTATAGATAATTACTCATACTTCATTTCTCTAACTAATAATATAATGATATGTACTTAGTAAAGTAGAAACATAGATCTCTTAAAGTGTTCAAGGAGATTATAAATGAAGTACAAATTTGATAAAAGTATTAAGAAACTTTGATGAGATCAAATGTTGAAATACTTTACATCAAGACCTTGAGAACCTTCAGGAAAGGACTCTGATAATGTATCACAAGTCAAATCCATCTGAGTATTATGATGTGTCAGAATGAAGGAATTACATCATGATGGGCCATGATATAATTATCAATTAGCCTAATCTTCTTATCCTCATAAATATATAATCACTAAATGATGTACCGTCTAAATGGTTTATAAGACATCATATATGATATGATTTGGGAATGACCCAATATGTCAAAAGGATTGAAATGTACTTTGAGAAAGTCATTATTTGAAAGGATTTATCCACAAACCATAATTTTTGAATGATACTGTTAATCCAAATCCAATAACAAAAGTGTTTTGTTAACATGATAACTGATTTCCTAAAGAATCAATGGGAGTAAAAGTAGAAATTGAAATGTTCAAGATCAACAAAGAGGTACATTGAGAACCATAAGAATCACAGCTTGTAGTGGAATCTCAGGTTCATCATGTAACATAGAACAAAATAGTTCTAGTCAAACACGTCTGAGATTGGAGGATTATGAATCCAACAATTCAGATGGGTTGGTCATAATAGGATGAGCCAACTAGTAAACTAGAAGCTATTTTTTAGTAATATGGAAACCATGTAAGTTAACAAGATAGGACCTTGACAGTGCCACCGAAAGGGGTAATACCTAAAGGTGCAATAGGGTCTTGTGGCAAAGACCTACATGGATAACATAAAAGGACAAATTGGTTGAAAATATTTTAAAAATCAGTTCAAGTTGTTGACCATGATATAAATCCCTTTACCAACTATTGAGCTTGCTGTTGCAGTTAAAATAGACTAAGAGATTTAGCATATGAAGATAAAAATTGGATTCCTTAAGGGAGTACATCATAGGATGTGTACGTGACACAACCTAAAAGGTTTTTATAACTTCAAGAATGAAAACGAAGTCTAAACTATAAAGTTCAATCTGGGATTGAAACAAGCATCTTTGAGATGGAAACTTTTGATTTTGACAAGATAGTCAAAGAGTTTGACTTAAGTCAAGATAAAAGATGAAATCTATGATTTCAAAAGATTTAGTGGGAAAATATATGAATATTCCACATATGACGAGGAATAACATCTCAGTATTGTGAATTTGAGATCTGTCATAAAAACACCTTCCGCAATGAAGGATGTGGTGAAACTTATTATGAGATTAGGACCAAGACCTATAAGATATTTCTTGAATGTTTCACAATGGAATTTTGAACATGTACAATAGCAATGTGTTGAAAGAGTTGAACATGGGAAGGATTCAATGAGAGAGAATTCAGATTAGTCTCTCATGGAACTTATGTTCCAATTCTTGTGAAGAATGGAAATGACACAATTAAGATGCCATAGGCTATAACAGTGGATCTATCATGATTGCTATGAATATACTTATCCCATATAATCTTGTTTGTATTGTACAAGACAAGATGATATAAACTCCAATAAGGATAATTGGAATGTCATTAAGACTTATGAAGTACATAAGAATAAGATTGCTAGTCAATAAGGAGAGTAATAAAAGGAAGAGTTGGGTGTATAGGGTTACATCGTTGCAGGCTTCCATAATGACAAAAGTGATCACAATAAAATTTGTTTGATTTAAAAGGAGAAATGTTGTTAGTTGGAAAGGTTCCAAACTAATATCCATTAATACTTTTCTACAATAGCAACTGAGTATACTTGTGTTGCGAACACAGGTTGATACTATATGAAAGGTTCATATGATGAACTTATAGCTGTTCCAACCATTGATGACTCAATATAATACAATAAAAATAATGGATCTAAATATTAGGAAAGGAATATCAGATACCATATCTAGGTGATTTATCTTAGAGTGAAGAGATAAAGAAACATGCAATATACTGACTAAATCGTAGATAGTTGCTAACTTGCTGAATAAGCACTAGCGCAACACAAGAATGTTGGACATGTATAAGTCACTAAGGAGGAGACCAGTTGGTGATTATCTCTAAGTGCATGTGGGAGTCTATTTTAAGGTATGCCCTTAGAGCCAATCATATGATGATTGACATGGCATATACCTTAAAGGATTTGATTAGTACTTATAAAGGCAAGCTTCCAATTCATCTGTTTCACTCAGTTATGAGATAATGAGGGGATAGTGAATGTATAGAGAATAATGTTACTCAATGATGTATGTATTCAAGTAACTACCCTTGTGAATGAGATCATACATATGTTAAGAGTACATATACATATTCTCATTATGTCCTTGATCAGTTGTTATTGTGGAAGGTTGATAGACAACAATAACACATAAGATCAGAGTGTGAGTTAGTTGATGACTAAATCTAATTAGTCATGATATGGAAATATCAAACCAAGTGCACAGATACATGTTAGGGAACAGTGTATCAGACATACCCACCTTGAGAGTGACACATGGAAACCATCATATGATAGGTCATAGTCAACTCTCATAGTAAAGGTGGCGATTGTGATTCTTAGACCTAAAATCACTATACTCGTCACATGTCATTGTGTACACTTTGACATCATCAAACACAATCCTAAAACATGGGTCGTTATAATAGTGATGATTGGGTGCCTTTGACACATGGGGATAGATCTTGAGTGATAGATATGGGATTTATCCCTCCTACTGGAGTTTGATTTCATGTCCACTTGATAAGAAAGACTAAGAAACACGTGCATACAGATGTGAATCAATATATGATATTGAGGTTATATTATCTCAGACAGTCTGCTCTTGGTTCAAGGAACATAGAATGAACATTGACAGGGTGGCCATCCATGCCTCAAGTTCATCCTGGATATCAGAGACAAATGAATTATACAATCACTACAACATAGTACAAAGATTGTAGGTTTACTTTATTCTCCTACTTTCCATTCACTTGGGTAGAACTAATGTGCGACTAGGCACCACTCTTTGCTTATGACGTTATAAGCCAATTTTGGATATTCACTGCCAATGACATGGGACCAATAGGTCACACATATAGGAACTCATCTAGAAGAGGAGTTTGCTCTTGAATGACAATAAAATTGATAATTAAAGTGTTTATCTATTCAATTCACACAACAAATCGACTGATTAGTTGATTGGCTTGCCAAACGACCATCTCACTAAGTGAAACAGCCATTTGGGTAGCCAGACGGGTGTCTCAAGTGTTGAGATGACAGTTTGGATGGTCAGGTTAATCGGAGTTCCAATTGGCTATGTTTTTCCCTTGAACCTATCAGTTCAATGTGATTGAACCAACCATCTCATATCGACTCACCAGACAAGTGTCTCGCCTGGGAGAGATGGCTCGGTTGGGCTGAATGAATATTCTGTATGTTTTTCAAATAGTTTCGATTGCATATACTTGGAGTGCAAGTAAATTAATATGTGTTATTAATTGAAATCAAAATTGCCAAATTCAGATACAATTGAGAAACTACCAAATAGCCATTTGGCAATGCGAGATGACTGTCTCGCACACCAGACAACCATTTGGCATCTTATAGGTTGCAAAAGTTCAAGTTCTTCTAGTCCCTTCCACTCCCATGCAATCTCGTACATATTGAGAACCCTGAACCTAACCCCACCTATAAAAGGAGGGGTACTAGGGGCTTTCCAGAACATAACACAGACAATTGAGAATCAACTCCTATGACAATTGTTGTCCTCTCTAGTTGTAGAAACCAGGAGAGCCCTGGAAAGTCCTATCTGATAGGGAGGGATAGAAAACGGGAGAGAACAAGTGAGAAGTTGTTGTTGTGGGAGAATATGTTGGTGACTAGTACACCAATGGGAGGGACAACGCCTTTCTGTCTATTATTGGTGAATGACAAGAGTTCTAGTTG
This sequence comes from Alisma plantago-aquatica, assembly GCA_963693085.1. Lineage (NCBI taxonomy): Eukaryota > Viridiplantae > Streptophyta > Magnoliopsida > Alismatales > Alismataceae > Alisma > Alisma plantago-aquatica. The sequence continues at coordinate 1,372,126,310 of OY856410.1, read as the reverse complement.
GTCCGTGTGGACTACTCTAGAGGCAGGAGTCCTTTGGATTCATCTTAGAGAGTAAAGTCAACCTACAGTCCATGGCGAGACCACCAAAGTTACTATAGAGGTTGCGCAGATAGCTCTTCATGGTGAAGGCCAGGAGCTACACAACTACTATCCAAGAGGAACTAGTTAGAAGTTGCAAAGAAGTGAGTTTTGTCACTGGAATTTCTCCAGGACCAGATATAACTCATTGAAACCATCCTTCCTATTTCATAATAGCTGACATGATCTAGCAGTTATGTGAATATAGATAGATAAAATTATGTTTCTGCTGCTATACTCTGTGCCTGTATTTTCCAATAGTGGTATCAGAGCCACGCCAATTTACTATATTTTAGGATAATCAATATGATCAAAATTTTGATTTTATAGTTTATTTATTGCAATTGATGTAAATATTTAAACTAATCTAATATATGTATATGATGAAAGACTACATAATTCCAAACTAATATATATATATATATATATATATATATATATATATATATATATATATATATATATATAATGCAATTTACACGCATCGTCCTAAAAGTATTTTTGATGGTGGATGTGTAGCGTGGTTATGGACAATACCCAATATCTGTGTGTGGTTGGATGCTTTGGTTCTTATTTATCTTGGTCTCTGTACTGAGCCTCTACCTCTTTCTTCCCAATGCAAAGTTAATGCTTTCCTACTTTTGCTCCCCTTGAATGGAACTCAAGGTTTCTCTTATTCAATGTAATAATGTAGCAATAGGATAGTTTCTTTTCTTACAATGACGAGGATGATGATCATCTCCGGTTGAGAGGACCAGTTCGTGAGATGAGCCAAACGTCTAGAGGATTATGGAGGACATGATGATGGAACCAAACGATTGCATGGTGGGCCCAACCGACTGATTGGAAGCAGTCTAAACATTGATTGGATAGGAGGCCATACGACCATCCCAGAAGGTTCAACCGACCATCTAGAAGGTTTCCTTGGCTTATCTGTGTGTCATGCATTAGATTTGTGGGTTTTATCCTTCCAATGCCATGCTAAGTTTTTGGAAACCCCAGTTGGATTTATGTAGGATTTTTTGGGAGCCTTTGGATCCAAATCTAAGGATGTGTGGTATCTATCCTACCTACAATCCTCTTTCCTTCCCCGACACTTAAATATCCATAGAACAACAACTTGATCACCACTTTATCCCTCTCCCTTCCTCCTTTTCCTATGATTTCCTCTCCTCCTCCTTCCCTAGATCATCTCGCACTCGATGACTGATAAAACTTAGGGTTTTGGTTTCCCCTTCCCCAAAATCATATCTTGGCTCCTATTTTTGATGTTTCTCCTCTATTTTCCTTGCCCTCTTTATAGACTCATGCCCTATCTAGTCAGACCTCTGCTAAACCCTCCCAAAACATCCACGAAATCTCCTTTTACATTTCATTAACCTCGTTTGTGCCCATTCACCCTGGATCCTATCTTCCCTACCCAACCTACTGGCGGTGCCTTCTCTGACTCCAGTGATGAGGATGAGGTCATTGGACTCGTTGCAAACTACCTACTTTTGTTTAGTAGGGACTTAACTTTTTTCCATGACAATTGGGTCTTCGAAGTAGCCATTCTATGTTCCCCTTTTCATACCCATGTGCTACTGTATTTGAAATATAGAAATCTTTAGGAGTCTGGTCCTATATTTTCATCATTTTTGTGTGCCTTCGACTTCAAGACCCTTTGGGTAGTCTACTGGGAAGTTGGAAATTGTTGTAGGATCCTCATATGTGAGTTGTGTGATGTTTCTTCCCATAGGGTTGTAACATAGGATGCCTTGGTCAGACCCGACCATCTCTCTATCCATCATTGGGTTTTATGAGATCAGAATAGGTTTAGGAACCCCATTAAATTATTTCCTACTGTTGAGAAGCCCTAGACCATGAGCCTGATTCATGGATTAAACTTCGGTTGTTGTTTTACCATAGAAAGAAAGAAGGAACATGGCCCGCGATAACTTGACTGGTTTGCCCCTTAGTTTGTTTTCCTTTTTGTTTTTCCGCTAGGGGTAATATATGGTCTTTTCACCTCTATTGTCTTATTCTCCACGATAAGCCATTTGCCGAGTTGGATGTGGGCCAATCCATATGACAAGCCCAGATTGGGTCATCTCGTTCTGTCTTTTAAAAGGACAATGTATGATATACATGACAGGTTGGGATTTTATAATTGGTCAAATTTTTAGAAATTCATAGTAAATCATATATAGCCAGAAAAATAAAATAAAACATATTTGGAATCAATGTTTTATTATCTATCTAATGGCATGGTTTTCGTTGCATAATTCTAAACAAATAAGTAAGCAATTTTTTACAGATTTAACTAATTGGTTAGATTTTCTAAAATTCATAAGTAATAATCAAACAATTGGAAAGATAAATTAAAATATGTTATGAAATTGAAAAAATGTAATCTACAACATCAAAAGGTTTTGATAATCTAATTCATTAATAATAACAAATGTGATTTTAGGGTTTATATCTACTATCCTACCAATCTAAACATGAATACTCTGTCTCAGTCCATACAGTTGTCTTATATTCTTGGGACTCCTCTTGTCCAGAGAACATCTACTATTTTTATTTATTTATTTATTTATTTATCATACTAAGTACGAAACCGTCCTCGCAAGATAAGAGAAATATCCAGACTCTTTTTTCATACAGGGCGTTCCGTTCTTTAACCTAGCTTATGGAACCTGGCAATCGTGCAGGAGAAAAGATTCATCGCGGTCTATTTAGTTTCTCTTCGTCTCTCCAGATGGGTTTCTCTTCGTCTCTCCAGAGGGAACTTCAAGGCGTTCCATTTTTTAACCTCACTTATGGAACCTGGCAATCGTGTAGGAGAAAAGAATCATCGCGGTCTATTTAGTTTATGTTCATCTATTCTTCGTCTCTCCTGATGGAACTTCTGTTTTCAACATAGCATACCGAATCTGGCAAACGTGCAGGAGAAAAGCAATGTTCGTAACGGAAAGGTGTATTTGTCTGTTGTCAAGCGTCTTCAAAACTCCAGGCTAGGCGAGACAATTCGTAGCAGGCGGAGATTTAGGATTATCTGTATGACGTAGTTGTAAATTGACCCTTTCTTTGCTTGTCAAATAACCGTATCCCTTGCGTTCACCCTCCCTTTCATACGGGCTTAGAACGAATTAAAAGGCAAGAACAAAAACTGCGCTCGACCATCATCCGTCCTCTGCGACATTACCTTCATCCTCTGGTAAACTACGTATTTCAAACGGTATCATGTAGTCTAAGTTGGAAGCTTATTTTGTCAACTCATCTCATTTTTCAAATTATATTTACTCTTTTCATATAATTGTGCATCTGCAATGATAAGGTCGTCGCGCAACTGGGTGAACTCGCTTCGATTAACTACTGCTCTTTTGGCAACCACTAAAGATGCGGAGATGCAAAAATATGTTCATACGTTTGCACACGAACTCCTCCTTTCCTGATGTGTTTGTTCAAGTGATTATAATCTGGAATCATAGTTCAACATCGTCCATGGAACTTTGGATATGATAATATCCCCCATCAGCAAATCCTCAAATTGTTCGTCTGCGGTATGTCATCGGTCGTATTTTATAGCCTATTTAAATATATGCTTTCCTTAGTTCGTTATTAATCTTTCCACCCTTGTCAGACAATACTTTGCTCTGATTACGTTGTTTTGTGGTTTTGTTAGTTATTCCACAATCGTTGGACTTTGTTAGTCTTTTTTTTGGTTGCCTCTTCGAGGAACTTGTCGTGGTAGTTCGGTCTATTTTAACTATTTCATTATTGGTGTTTCTGATATGAGTCTAAGATTAACTATGCATGCTTCTCATAGTTTGTTGCTAATCAATCCACTATTGTCAGATAATATTTAGTTCTTGTTACGTTGTTTTGTTACTTTTGTTGATGGTTTTGAAGTCGTTCATATTTGTTAGTCCATTTTTGTTAATTTTGTTGAAGTTGCCTCCTGCAAGTCCTTGTCGTGTAATTTGGTTAATTTAACTATTTCATTAATGGAGTATGTGATATGCATCTATGGTAATCAATGTACCTTTTCTATAGGTGCATGAAAAAGGCAACGGTAAAAATCTCTATCAAAAACATATTTTTATTACCAATGCCATTGTTCTGACCGGGATAGTCTGAAGATTACAGATCACTCACTCTTTCTTGCCTATATATTTTTCTCCATAAATGCTTATGAAATTTTGCTATGTAGTCGGAATGATTTGTTTATCTCCACGACACAATTCATGATAGCCTTCTCAAACGTGTTTGGACTGGTTCCTTGCATATTTCGCACTACGACCCAATTCAAGATAGTCCTTTCTATATATACTCACTTTTGATATCCAATTTAAGGAGTAGTGTCCACAATCCTTACACACACATCAGGATATAATTGTTATTTTTTGACCCATTTTTCTCGGTGACCATGCGGGTTTAGAAAACACAACGCAGCAACTGAGCTAATAATTAAATTTACCTTCTGGATACTTGTTTGGACTATCCTTCTTTGTGTGCTCGTTTGGGTCTAACCTCATTCGGTTGTCATTTTGAATTTACATAACCTCTCTATAGCTTTCTAATTTGAAAACCTATCACGTGCTCCAGAGTAGTCGGTGGCACAAGATTTGACTACATATGACTTTATATATTTCCTGAATATGTAAATGCTATGCATGTACTGATTAATTCAACAAACGACTTATGAGATAAAACTAAGACTTGATTTAACATGATATGTTCACCATTATGTTGGACATTTTCATTCTTTTGAAAGTAGTTGGAAAAAATGTTGTTATATTTTTATTCTAGGGTGTAGATTAATAACTTTTGATGAATCCTTAATATACTTAAAGTAGATTGACTAAGGGGTTGCATTTCAACCAAGAGATTGTCTCAATCATGAATATCTGTTTACATACACCAAATCTCCGTGAAGACATACATAAACTCTAAACCTGATGGAGATAAATATACATTGAGTCTTTGATATTGTTAAGGTGCCAGTCTCATGTTTAATTAGTGATAATCCATTCTTTACCATACTCATTGATTCAATCACTTCAATGTTAAACAATTTCTATGTGAGCATATTTCTATCAATGTTCATGGTTAGGACTTAATTATATGAGATATTAGAACTAAAATAGAAAAAATAAATTGGAAAAACAATAATGTGGTTGTTATGCATCACTTAAACTCCTTAATTTGAGAAGCATGAGGCATTCATGAGGTGAGATCCCTAGGCTATGTTTCATATATTCTTAAAAGCACACATGAATTCAAATGTTTATATCTTTGGAATAAATGATGCAACATCTATAGGTGTTGAATTGTAATGTAGTTAGTTAGATAATTTTTTTAATGTATTTTGTGAAAACAATCTCAAATTTTCAGTATTGTTTTATTTGAATAATATAATGATCATCAAGGTAACATGATTACTAATATTCATGATTAAAATAAATTTGAAGTTTCTTCTTAATGTGGATACAATAGGAGAATAAAATATGTTCTCGTTCCTAGATATGTTAATATTTCTAACAATATTGTCTTCATTGAGTAACATTAGCATTTAGCATTTAGCATTAATGTTTTATGACTTTTTTCTCTAATGTAAAACTTTCATACCTTTTGTGAAGTAGAATTTAAACCAATAAAAAAATAATAAGTAAAATTTTAGAGATTGGACAAATGCAAATAAATTCTAACAATAAGCAAGATTTTGGTTCAAGAAAAGAAAAATGTTTTAGTTAAAACACTAAATGTAGTTGCGGTATTTTAAATTATAATATAAAAATTTAAGTGTTGAGAACTTCTTGTCTTATGGAATATGCACATAAGTTATTTTATCTACATTTGATATTGTGTGTTGGCCAACCATTATATGTCACACTAACTTTCCTACAAATACTTTATATTAATGTGTGATAAGGGTGGTATTGAAATGCAAGTACTTCTTTAGAAACATTAATTCATACATATTCACTGCTCCCACATTCAAAAAATCCATCATAATTATAAATAGAATATGAAGTCTTTATTTAACATTGTAGTCAATATCAAATAAAATTATTGTTTTGGGTCTTTTATGTATTATATAATATTATCTATCACAAACAACAATAAATACCAGACATTATGCAAACAATATAAAGTTTTGAATACTATGTTTTGTATACGTGTAATTATATTGACATTGGATTAATGAGATAATATTATTTGAATAGTATAAATCAAAGAATAGAATTCTTTTGAAATTCATATAATTTTGATATCTAGAAACCAACTATCCGTAACACTCATGCTCCACAACTATTTTATATTATTTTCTTCTCATCCATATTTGAGGAAGATAAGCTAGGATTAATTAATAATCAGTAATAGAAGTAGGAGAATGTTTGGTGTTCCTTTTTTGGTCTCCAAAGTTGGTAATATTTCAGCAGCCACTAACTGATACACCATGTTGACATAAATATAATACAATTCATATTAGAGTATCTGATTCATATGTTTCCATAATAGTGGCAAGGTAGTATTGAACTATAAGTAATATCAAAGTGATGGACTAGAACACATCTCAAGTTCTACTTATATTGAATCATTCACTTCAATTTTTGTATCATTATTGTCATTTGTGATATTAACACTATACGTTTTCTTAGTCAAATACATTATAAAGAATAACAAAACACATTAACGTGATATGGATATTGTGCCATGTACAATCAATTTTCGCAACTAAGATAACCACTTTTCATTGCGTGGAGTATTATCAATAAGACATTAACAATGTTGTTCGTATAATTTATCGTCAAGTTTTAGTTCAGTACACATAAACTCCATAACATTGTTTGAAAACTAATGGTCAAATAGACAACTATGCTTATCATCAACCACCATGCCATACTAAATCATTGTAGAAAAACATACTAAAAGTTTGTAATGAAAAACATTATGTAATTTTGCTACCTTTGAACATCATATTGTTGTTTCTTTGCTCATGATAAATCATTGTCCTCCACAATAGTTGATTATTGACCTCTATATGCTACATAGTTAATTCAACATGATCTAGTCACCAAAAAGGTAGATTTTGATTATAAATGGATAAACTATCATGGCAATCAAAAATATTATTAAGATGTATTTCTCATATTGAATGGATTTTGTATTAGGGAAAATATGTCATTCCTAGAAAGTTCCACTTTTATTTCTAATAAACAAGTAAAAACATATGAAATATCCTTTGACATATTGGGTTAACAGTTACAAGAAAATATCTATTCATAAAATTACAATGTATAATAAGACATATAAAATATGCTAATGTATCGGTCAAAAAGTATGTCATGATGTCACCTTTTCTACAATGATTTAAATATGTTATTTTCTACTTATTGACGATACATGGTATATGTCACCTTTATCTTGAATGAAAAAATGCATCTTAAAATTTGAGCAGGAGACATCCTTTAGATAGTAGAATGTTAATCAGACAAGATAACTCAAAGTGGCATTTATTACTTGAGTGGTTGCAAACTTTCTATTATAATAAAATTGTTGTTTAACCATAACTTAGTCAATTATTTGTTATCACACCCTAAAGTGAAATATTTGTCATACATGTCTTGGACTATCAAATCAATTATTTTTATGACAAAATTAAATATATAGGATTAATAAAATTTGCAATACCTTACATGCCACATGAAGTGGGTAAGAGTATGTTCACTTAAATAAAATATAGTGATCTCAAAATAAGCTAATACCAATTACATTATATTTGACTTTCTTTTGTATAGGAAAAAGTTAATGAGAAGGAAAAATTTAAGAATGTTATTAGTATCATTTCTATGTAAAAATAGAAGAAAGTAAATGTTGATAATGATATCATGGTTATAGTAACAAAAACATGTATAACAAATCAGAGAATGTCAATAACATTTTTATAGAAGAGGAAAAGAGATAAAAGAGAGAATTTTATAAGAGTGAAGGAAGCACCAATCACTAATTATGAAGATATCAGATATAATAATGACATAAAATGAAAAGGACAAATGTGACTTCCAATAGAAAATTTTCCTACTTGGTATAATAGATGTTTGAACATATAAGATTCTTATCACTTGTAAATTGTCACTGACAAAATATTATTTTTTTGACTATTTATATAACATCACTCTAACTAATATCATGTGCAATGCATGTGCACTTACTAGTAATTAATGTAAACCTCACCCTAATCTCATATATATTGTTAATAGGTTTCTTGTGGACTGAGATGGAATTAGGGTTTTCACCTTAGAATTATGTAGACTAGATATGATGTATGTTGTATCCCCCATGAGTCATATTGAGCAATTGTTTTCTTTACTCTCTCTTGAGTCTCTTTGAAGTATTTTGGTGTTAAATATTCTCTTTCTTGACTTAATGACCTATTTAAGTCTAATATTAATGACTTTGAACTCTTGATCTATGTTGTACTTTTTAGTTATACTATGCTTCTTGATGAGTCCCTATTTGTGAAATGTAAACCACGTTGTTCCTTATTATGAGATGGAACCCTATGTGGTCTTCTTACCCCACTTTATCTTAGCTGGATGTTCTCATTCCTTTGTTGAGCATGACTATGTTCTATCTTGCCTATCCTAATTGCATATGTGATTGGATGGTCATAACTATAAGTAGTGACATTATATAGGCATTGGGTTTTATCCCCTTCCATGTTTGGTATTTAGGTATTGGGTATTATTCCACTGCTAGGTGTTGGGTTCTATTCCCCTGCCACATATGATATTGGGCACTGGGTTTTATTCCCTAGCTACATATGATATTGGGCACTGAGTTTTATTCCCCTACAAAAACTATATTTTGTTTATAATTGATGTTTTAGTCCTTCTTCCCTTTGCTACGAAATTCATATGGGTTCGTACCCTACATTTTAATATATGCTAGTCTACATATTACTCACCATGCATTGCTTATGAATTATTGTGACATTGTTTTAAGGCAAGAAACCTCTTATTGCTAATCTCCATTAAATGACTTTCTATTTATATCCACTAGGATAATACCTATTCTACGGGAAGACTCATTCTATTTGACATCCTTTTTACTTAAGTTTCTTGATGCAACCCTATTTTAGGGCTCCATCTTGTGTCATATTGCATTTCAATCACATTTATACATGTTAGATTACATGATATTTCCCCTAATATGCATATTTGTGTAAAATGAACTTATGGACATTATTTGTATATTTTTCAGGTACTTAGACCACACTTGGATGAACGAGAGAGATGGAGTGGCCCAAAGAAGGCCCCAAAGCTCCCCTAACTTACCCCTAGTGGCAAAGAGTCACACTTAAGCAAAGAAGTCCATGGATCGTGAAGTTTGAAGCTCAAAGTGCAAGCAAAGCCCCCAACACAATCATGTTAACACAGAACGGTCGTGCTGCAAATGAAGAAATCATAAGAAAAAGCTCAATTTTGAAGCAGTTGTAAAACATACTCCAACACGGTCGTGCTACATAGCACGACCATTCTATCACCCCCAACACGGCTGTGCTACACAACACATCTATGATGCGACCCTCCACCATGGCTGTGCCACACAACACATTCATGCTGCCACTAACGCAACACGGTCGTATCGCACAGCCCGACCATGTTACATATAACTCAACACGGTCGTGCTATCGAACACGACCATTCTACAATCTCCCAACACAGCCGTGCTACTAGCCAGCCACTCCCCCAAAACAACTTGATATTTTTGACCATTTTAATTTAAACAATCATTCTACCCCACCACGACCATGCTCACCCCTACCCACCACTGCCGTGCTACTCAAACAACCTAGCTACTTTTTCTACTCACACAACCTAGCTGCTTTTGCCACTATACTACCCAATCTACCCCTACTTGACCTATTGCTTCCCCCACACCTATATATAGGGGGCTGGTGGCTGTAGGTCGAGGTTAGCTACCTTCTACCACCTCCTAGCTCCCCATTTTTCCCCTTAGCCATTCCACTCCACTTTCACCTCCATTTTACTCCATTTCACCATTTCCACCACCAAAACACTACTTTATCCTAGTTTCTACCCATAATCCCCTTCATTCCACACCCTTGCACCTTGGAGGAGAGAGGAGGACAACTTGTACCAGATGGAGAGGAGGATTGCTCCATCTACACTGAGCTCCATGGCTTCTTCTACCTCTTTCTCATTTCTTTTTGTATTTTCCATTTCCATGAGTAGCTAGCCCCCCTTGGGTGGGCTGTTTGGGGTGTAAAATGTTACTTTGATACCATGTTGGGGAAAATGACATGTAAACTTTGTAATTCCATTTGCTAATGATTATGTTCTATTTTCATCTTATTCTCCATGGATTTCTTGTTGGTTTGCATGTGAAATCACCTAAGAATTTAGGGAAATTGCTTATATCTGTGAATTTTGGGATTTGCCCCTAGGTCTAATTCTTCGATCCCTAGGCTGCCTCCCATCTTCCTACATCCTAATCAATCTCCTTAAGCCTAAGTGAGAGATCTAAGTAGCTAGATTAGGTGATTCTAATGCAATTAGCATGGAGCCTTCTCAAGGCTAGAATGTGGGGGAATTAGGGTCCAAAACCTTAATTTCACCTCCCCATTACTACCCTCGACCCCTAATTGCCCTAGGAATGTCTAATCTAGAAACATAGACTTGACTAGACTCTAATTGTATTGAACCTAATCCCTAACCCAATTGAGCCTCGCAAGCGTAGTAGGGAGTGTTAGGGACTAGTTCCCCTCTACACAACCTAGTATATCCATGGCCAGTTAGCAGCTTAGGTTAATTCATTAGACTCTACTTGTTGTTTGGTTTGGATAATCTAAATGGAATCATAATGTTCATGTCACCCCCCAACTTGAGTGATACATGCATCCCCTAAACAGCCCACATCTTCCTTAATTGCTTTAAAACCCTATTTTTCATCGTGCTTAGCTAGTGTTAGCTTAGTTAGCTCTTTTCTTTCTTAGATAGCTTCTTGCCCTATTTTTGCCTTACTCTTGCTAGTTTATCTCTTTACTTTCTCTTGTGCCTTTCTCTTGCTTGCCTTAGTGTAAATTTCCTTTTCATACCTAGCTTAGTCTTTTCTTGCTAAAATAGTCTTAATCTAGTCTGTGGTTAACTTAGATTTCATTTTTGCCTTTAATTGATTTCTTGCTCACCTTAGTTTAATAATCAAAACAACCTTCAAACCCTTAACCCTAGTCTCTGTAGTAGGAACCTAGAAAATATAACCTAGCTCTAGTGCCCTCTTTTCTCCCTGTGAATTGACCCTATACTTACCACCCACCTATACTATGACACGTCCCTATGTGCTTGTGGGATAGTGTTTTAGTAGACGTAGGTGTGTTTAAGTCTAGGTCTTTATAAATTTTGCAAGTGAATCCAGTATGTGTTCTGATCTCATGGGGAGCATCCAGTCAAATCTAATCAGCTTGGTGTGCGCACCTCTGGTGGACGCACCAAGCTTTCTGGTACCGTTGTCAAGGATTAAAGGCACTCAGCGTATCTAGTTAGTTTTTCTTTGACCTTTCCTACTGCCCTCATTATTGTTGTTCTTTATTCATTATTCTTTGTATTCTTTTTGCATATTGGTTTGCTAACTTGCTTTCTTTTGTTTGGTTGTGGCTTGTGCATGTGACAAGCCATTCGGGGAAGGCAATATGGAAGGCCAAAATGCACAAACCCATCCATTTCCTCCACCAGCCTACCTCCAAGGCTATCCTAAGCCTTACACACCGCCACCACCTCTATCACAACAACCTTCCCACCAGTTCACCTTCTGACCTCAATTCCCTCCACCTCAATTCCAAAGGCCATTAACAATAGTGATACCACCACAACTATCACATGCTCCCCCTACTGCATATGAGAAAATGGATATGGTTTCAATCATGGGGTGTGACAAGGTTGTTGAGAAGCTTATCAAGGGAGGGAATCAAGTTGACAAAGATTTTAATGAAGAGACATTGCCAGAAAGTCCTTGTTTGAAAGTGTCCCATATGATTGAGACCCCTCTCTTTGATGTCTATGAAGACCCATTCCTCATGAGAGAGCAAAACAATGGTATGAAATTTCTAAAGGTCATAAGGCTGATTAAGATCTATGATGATGATCCCCAAGGAGAGAAAACTGTTGAAAAACATTTCAGAAGCACGAATGACCCTTGGGAGGAAGATCAATCAAGGAAAGCATTTGAGAGGATTGCCTATGATGGGGATGTAAACATTTTGATTTTGGACAATGGTTGATGTTGAAAGAACAAAAAGCCCAACTGAAGGCATGAAACTCAACACTTGTGGGAGGCAACCCACATAGGTTTGGGAATTTTTCACCCGACCATCCTTTTTGATACTTTTGCTTTGTTTTTGCACTTTCCAAGAAAAACACACACACACACACACTACACTTGATGGTTTTTTTGTTTGTGAATCATTTTAGAATAGGTAAAATGGAGGAAAGATGATGCATGGAAGAGCCAACTAAGGAGAAGATCATAATTGAAGATAAAATTGCAAATTTGTAGAAAATCTATAGGAAGGAGATCAACACGATCGTGCCACACAACAAGGCCATGGTGGAGGCAATACAAAACAGCCGTGGTGGATATCCCCTACTCACTGGACACCTTGAGATCTTTCTCCTTTTTTGGAATTTGTCTACCACGACTCCATGCCCTTACCCTATCATCCTAGACTTCTATTTCATGTTGAGGACAACATGGTTTAAAAGTTTGGGGTGGTAGGGCGGTAAGCCCTTTCTCTACCTCACTTTTCTCTATGTTCCTTGTTCTGAATTTTTGCTCAAGATGATCAAATAGTATAACCATATCTCATACTTGTGTATCCATACTTTGTGTGCTTTCTTTGCATCCTTGCATGCCATGTAGTTTACTTTCTTGCAATTTTTGCGTAATTTTCAAAAATTTTGCTCTTCTTGCCATGTATTGCATATCATGTAGATTTTTGGTAATTTTTGAATGTTTTATCTAGGATTTGCTTGTTTCCTATTTTAAGTTCAATAATATAGGCTTAGATGTGATTGAAGGAATCTTAGCATCATTTTGGCCAATTTTGCCCAAATTTGAGATTTCTTGCCTAGAAGTGTGTTTCAACCCAATCTCTACCTTTTGTATTAAAAATGATGACCTTTGACAAATTCAAGTGAATTTATATTGTCTATTGCTCTGGAATGGGCCGAATGGGTCTGGAATAGACCACCTCTAAGGAGAATGCAACTTCACGCTAGGAAAGTTCTCAACAAGAAGCTCCTCACTGAAGATAAAATCCAAAAAAGAGGCATTAGCCTTGCATCCAAATGCCCAATGTGTAAAAACACAACTGAATCAAACGGGCACCTTCATCTCGAATGCTCCAGCACCTTGGATATGTGGAAAAGTGGAGTCCTAGCTGGGCACATTGATTCTGTCCCAAGGAACTATGAAGATATCAATATCTTCACAAAACACAGAGCTAGACTCTTTTGTCTCGCAACCTTATACCACGTGTGGAATAATAGAAATAATGTGGTATTTGAAAACTGTAAGCTTGACCTTACAGACAGCTGGCGTAGACTCAAGCTAGACTTTGATAGACTAAAGAAAATGTACATATAGGCCCCCTCCTCCCCCTACTCTATTCTCCTTACATGACATGAATTAATACAATTTACTTACTTTCAAAAAAATATTGTCTATTGCTAAATGGTATCAATTATTGACTTTTTACATGTGCATCACCACTCGTGTATGTGAATGATTTGTTTGAATTATGACTTGAGCAAGCTATGAGTATTTAATGCCTATGAAATCACTTGATAGAAGTATCAATTTCAGGTTGTTCATTCATGTGGTGTGATATTGTTGGATGAAGTGTTGGATTAATTTTCATGTAGGATACCTTATGTTGAGAATCGCGCCAGTGACCCCTCTTTGACCCGACTCTTAACTCACCATCTTCTTACCCCTCCACCTCATGAAAGGATGCCAAAGTGCACATATCAGTCGTGGCCACCAAACGTTTGGGGTGGCCACACCTACATATCACCGCTTCACTCTCATCACCATATGTCCTACCTACTCCAAGGGAAAAGAAAAAGAAAAAAAATGCCAAAAGAAAATAAAAGGTGCTCCTATTTAAGAGCATCTAAGTAAAGAAAGATGAGTGCTTTATGTAATAGCACTCTAAAATCTTACCGCAACCCTTTCTTCCATTTGCATACCTATTGAGCTAGGAAACATCAAACCTAGCACATTTTTCCCTTTTCCGCAACCACGTGGGCCATTTGGTGTGATATGAAACATAAGGTTATAAGCATGAAGGTGAAACATTGCTCCTAGTCATCCTTGATTAATGCCATCATGAAATGGTCTACCCGGAACTATATGAAAGAACTACATATAGCTTGTGTGTTTTATGCACTATATTTGAAGTTCATATGCTTTTTGTTCCTTTCATGATTGGTTTGTGAAAGCAGGAGAGGAGAGAGGTGGAATGCATGTACTAAGTCACTATTGATCAAATTCAACAATAATCATCCTTCACATTGCATTTGCCATTTCTCGATTGTGGAAAAATTGTAGAGAGATTGTGTTGGAGCATACTTGAGGAAAAGTATGTTTCAAGTTTGGGGTGGCGATGCAGCCCTATTTTAGGGCTCCATCTTGTGTCATATTGTATTTCAATCACATTTATACATGTTAGATTACATGATATTTCCCCTAATATGAATATTTGTGTAAAATGCACTTATGGACATTATTTGCATATTTTTTAGGTACTTGGACCGCACTTGGATGGACGAGAGAGATGGAGGGACCCAAAGAAGCCCCCAAAGCTCCTCCAACCTACCCCTAGTGGCTAAGAGTCAAGATTAAGCAAAGAAGTCCATGGATCATGAAGTTTGAAGCTCAAAGTGCAAGCAAAGCCCCCAACATGATCGTGGTAACATAGAACAGTTGTGTTGTAAGTGAAGAAATCACAGGAAAAATCTTAGTTTTGAAGCAGCCGCAAAATATACTCCAACACGGCCGTGCCACACAGCACGGCCGTGTTGTCACCCCCAATGTGGCTGTGCTACGTAGTACGACCATACTGTGACCCTCCAACACTGCCGTGCCACGTAGCATGGCTGTGCTACCACTAACCCAAGACGACCGTGCCACACAGCACGACTGTGCCACATATAACCCAACATGGTTGTGCTACCCAGCATGTTCGTGCTACCAACTCCCAACACGGCCGTGCTACCCAGCATGACCATGCTACTATCCAACCACTCCCCCAAAACAACTTGACATTTTTGACCATTTTAATTCACACGATCATTCTACCCCACCATGACCATGCTCACCCCTACCCACCACGGTCGTGCTACTCACGCAACCTAGCTACTTTTTCTACTCACACAACCTAGCTACTTTTGTCACTGCACTACCCAATCTACCCCTACTTGACCTATTGCTTCCCCAAAACCTATATATAGGGGAGTGATGGCTGTAGGTTGAGGTTAGCTACCTTCTACCACCTCCTAGCTCCCAATTTTTACCCCTTAGCCATTCCACTCCATTTCCACCTCCATTCCACTCCATTTCACCATTTCCACCACCAAAACACTAGTTTATCCTAGTTTCTACCCATAATCCCCTTCATTCCACACCCTTGTACCTTAGAGGAGAGAGGAGGACATCTTGCAGTAGCTGGAGAGGAGGATTTCTCCATCTACATTGAGCTCCATGGCTTCTTATACCTTTTTCTCCTTTTGTTTTTGTATTTTCCATTTCCATGAGTAGCTAGGCCCCCTTGGGCGGGCTATTTGGGGTGTAAAATGTTACTTTGATACCATGTTGGGGAAAATGACATGTAAACTTTGTAATTCCATTTGCTAATGATTATGTTCTATTTTCATCTTATTCTCCATGAATTGCTTGTTGGTTTGTGTGTAAAATCATCTAGGAATTTAGGGAAATTGCTTATATGTGTGAATTTTGGGATTTGCCCCTAGGTCCAATTCTTGGATCCCTAGGTTGCCTCCCATCTTCCTACATCCCAATCAATCTCCCTACGCCTAAGTGATAGATCTAAGTAGCTAGATTAGGTGATTCTAGTGAAATTAGCATGAAGCCTTCTCAAGGCTAGAATGTGGGGGATTTGGGGTCCAAAACCTTAATTTCACCTCCCCATTACTACCCTTGACCCCTAATTACCCTAGGAATATCTAATCTAGAAACCTAGACTTTACTAGACTCTAATTGAATTGAACCAAATCCCTAACCCAATTGAGCCTCGCAAGGGTAGTAGGTATTGTTAGGGACTAGTTCCCCTATACACAACCTACAATATCCATGGTCAGATAGCAACTTAGGTTAATTCATTAGACTCTACTTGTTGTTTGGTTTGGATAATCTAAATGGAATCATGATGTTCATATGTCACCCCCAACTTGAGTGATATTTGCATCCCCTAAATAGCCCACATCTTCCTTAATTGCTTTAAGACCCTAGTTTTCATCTTTCTTAGCTAGTGTTAACTTAGTTAGATCTTTTCTTGCTTAGATAGCTTCTTACCCTATTTTTGCCTTGCTCTTGCTAGTTTAGATTTTTTACTTGCTCTTGTTCCTTTCTCTTGCTTGCCTTAGTGTAAATTGCCTTTTCATACATAGCTTAGTCTTTTCTTGCTTAAATAGTCTTAATCTAGTCTAGGGTTAACTTAGATTTCATTCTTGCCTTTAATTTATTTCTTGCTCACCTTAGTTTAACAATCAAAACAACCTTCAAACCCTTAACCCTAGTCTTCGTAGTTGGAACTTAGAAAGTTTAACCTACTCTAGTACCCCCTTTTCTCCATGTGGATCGACCCTATACTTACCGCCCTCCTTTACTACGACACGTCCTCGTGCGCTTGCGGGATAATGTTTTAGTAGACGTAGGTGTGTTTAAGTCTAGGTCTTTATAAATTTTGAAAGTGAATCCACCGTGTATTCTGATATCGTGGGGAACTTCCATTTGAATCTAATCGACTTGGTGTGTGTACCTCTAGTGGATGCACCAAGCTTTCTGGCGCCTTATTTTCACATACCAATGTTTTGCTGATAACTTCCATTTTGTCGTCTTTTTTGGAGTATGCTTCCAACCCTAGGTGTAGGACTTCAAAGAATGGACATGATGACATGGACCTCCTAGGTGGAGCTCTTGGGTGATAGAGTTGAGATAGCTGGATATTAATCTACTTAGATCCTCATGTTGTAACTTTCATGTAAACTATGTATGGGATATGATGATGGTATACTTTTGTAAAATTGGATATAGTCATGAAATCTGCTACTTTTGTTACTTTGTATATCATCATATGAGAAAAGAAAAAATGTACACCTATTCCAAAATAACATTTAAGTGTGTTTGGAATAGATGGATTTATTTCTCAAACTTAGTAGGGAGTGGATCCCCTCTCATGTCCCACTCCTTACATAGCCACACATCCTTGCCACCTAAGTAACATGAATGAGTTTGAGAATTACTAAAACCTATAAGGTGATCAATTTTTCCATGAACATATGATCCCTTTTGTCATACATATCAAGACTTAAACAGAGGCATGGAATATAATCTTCTTAACATTAAATCTGCATTCCTTGAACTAGAGCAGACTATTTGAGATATTGTGAGATCAATATCATATATCGACTCCATACACCTCATAGTATTTCTTATAAAGTGGCTGGTATATCACTCATAGGAGGGAAAAATTCCATCTAAATCACTCACAATATGCTCCATGTGTCACAATGAACCCGATCACCACCTTTTTTGGCGACTCATATCTCAGAACATGTTGGGATAGTGTCAAAGTACATAGAACAAAATGTACTACTATGATGACTTTAGGTGAAAGGATAACAATCACCACTATCACATTGAGATATGACTCTGACATGTCATTACATGACTTACATGTGTAAATCTCATGGTGGCTATGTCCAATACAACCTGATCTCTAACATGTATCCATGCATCTAAGTTTATATCCAACATAATGACTAACGAGATATAGTCATCAGCCACCATTCATGCTAGTTTTGCATATTATTTTTATCCTATACTATCCATAATAATAACCTACTAGGGTCATAGCAAGAATGACAACTCTTATTATACATATGATCTCATGTTCAGATCCTCAACCCAAACCATATATCATTGAGTTAAGTAATTGTTAGGACATTGTTAGCTTTATTCATTATTTCAAAACTAAAACAAACATAATAAGTGGAAATGTCTTTTATTAATAATCAAATCAAGTACAAAGATTCCTTTTATAATCATTACATTATGACTCTTAGGGCATATAACCAACATTATTTTTTGTCCAAACAAGAAGAAACTTGATCCTAAAGCTTCTTTGGAGGTTCAAGTTCTGAATGTGGTGTTATTTTTTCCTTAGAGGTTATTTAGTATATTACTTATATTTATACATATTATCCAAATTAATATTTATTACTAATATTTTGGGATTTAATTTGATTTTGGATCATCTTGTAATCATACACTTCTCTTAAAACGTATTACCTACTATCAATATTATATCTCTTAAGTTTCCAAATGAGCCTATTATACTCCAAATTAAGTAGAGCCAAGTCTCCATCATTACATATCATCCTATTTATTTTTGTTATGATATTTTCCAATACCATTTATGATTTGAATATGTTCAATATTTCTCAAGGCATTATATGACATACCACAACATGTTAATGAGGGTGGTGACCCATTAGTATATTTACTTGCATTTAATGACCATGATATAATACTTATTGTGATATATCATCTATTATTATATGTCATCAAATAGATATTCTCATTAGTTATTTGTATGTATCTATTGAATCCCTTTAAGTCTATCACATCTTATGTTTTGTGTAAACAATGAAAAAGTCCCATTGTTGTTCATAAATAATACTAAGAACTCTTAGTTTAACTCTTTGTTATTATTCTATTCAAACTCAAGGTGTATTAATGAACCATGAAAATTATAAAACCTAATATATTCATTAAGTCACATGAGTAGGCTAAGGTCACATAAAACCATCATATGCTCATTCTAGTGTGTATATTATATCTTGTTTGGGGGGTTTTCTTATAATCTAAGTAAAAAAGCTTACCGTTCAAGGAATTAGGGCTTCAAAGGTTAAAACATTTGGATTAAAAATCTTATAACACCCACCCCTTTAAGAGGATTTTGGCCTTAATATCACTCTGCCATACACCTACTAACTAACTACTCTCCACCCCTTATAAAGGATTAACCCAGTAAGCCAAAAACTTCAGAGACGTAATTATCATGTATCATTCACTTCTTGATAAACATCATTTTGAACCAATGATTTATATCTTATTCTAACAAATCCTATTGTTATCCTGTTTAGGGATACCTTAGAATCACATACTTCATCAAATGGGACTTGGTTCGAGTAAATATCAATGAAATATGAAACTTTTTCTTTGTACATCTAATGTTGTAATTGAAGATAATTTTGATGATAGAAAATATATAATGAAATGCATAAAAAATGGATCTAAATTCGGTATAAAAATTGTTATACCAAACTGTTTCCGTAATACATCTTACTATCATCCTACATGTTACTTCCTAGGGGTACTAACATCATATAAAAGGTAAGACTTCTATGCATTTAAGTAAAACTAAAAGGGTAAAGGCTATGTGCATTGTTCTCTTCATGAAATTCTTTGCCATCCATGGCACATAGATCACATGAATTCCTATCACCAGGCCTTTATCCATTTTTTTTGTGTTGTCATTACTATTTTTTGTGTGGGGGAGTGGGGTTGTATGGTTTCTTATTGTGTTGGTGGTTTCCTCATTACAAGTTGAGTTCACCTAGGTTAAAAATGCTCAATATATCCATAAAAGTTGAATATGATTTGGAATATAGATTTAGGAAGGAAGTTCCTATATGAATTTCTCCTTTGACATCGATCATAATGTCTGGTCTTCAATTCTATACCAATGGTCTTGCTTTTATAATTTTGACTCAGTGGTTGGCATCCAAGGTAAGCTTCTACTGACAAAGCTTTGTTGACCATATGATGGAAAGTCAAAAGTAGATGTCAGAACCACTTCAGCATCTAAAGTTGTAACTCTCTCATTTAAAAGGACTAGCGCGATAGACCTTTACTCTTCTAGACTAGTTGCATCCTATTCCAATAGTATGAATTTCCGCACATACTCTACAATTATCTTGGAACCGTGAAATAAGTTTGAGAATTTCTTCCGTCTTCCTTGGGCAGTCGATGAGACACTCTTCTCTCTTAAAAGGTATAGAACTACATTCAGATCATTAAAGCAATGTCAAGTGTCCTAGGAATTCCATTTACTAATGATGGTTAGGTCTATCAATTATGTAAGAAGAAAAATAAACTTTCTAGTTCTTGGGGTACCCATTCCATAAAATGACCATTCAATGGTGATCATCCAATCATCACATTTATCCACCATATTGATTTCATTTTCACCTTTGAAGAATGTGGATGTATTTTGATGAAGTTTGTGAGATCATATTCTCGAAATTTGTCTAGGGAAAGAATGGAGTTGACTTTCCATGGTAAGGAAAAATAAAGTATATGTCAAAGAAGAACCACCTCATGCTCCAGAGTAATGCATGATTTCAAGGTAGGGGTAGCATTAGTTAGACTATATTGAGCTACCACAATTCTAACTTAAGTTGTTAAAGGAGCTTGAGTTACATGGGTTACCAATGTAGGATCCATTGGTGGCATACTATACCAAGGATTTTGGGGTTTATGAAACCCAAAAACCTAGCAGTGGAGTCATCTTTAGACATGTTGGAACATCTTCACAAGGAAATGAAACAAGGTTTAGGCAACCTAGAGGTTATATACAGATTTTGGGAGATAAAATTGGAATGCTCATAGAGTCACTCATTATTCAGTTGAATAGGAGTAATAATTGACATAGAAGACAAATAATTTTTTTTAGAAATGGATTAGTAAACCATTATCTAATATTCCAAGCACATTATCATAAAGATCAAAGTTTTGATTTGGAAAGAGAAACATAATATTACATGTATGTCATCAAAAAAATATAAGTACAATAGTGGAATGGAAAACATCTATATATTACAAACTTCTTAACATAAGAAGGTGCACCACCCGCATGGAGTGGATATATAGGAAACTACATGACTAGATTGGACATGATTGGAAATAGAGGGAAACTTGACCATTCAAACTTTATTTTCAAAAGAGTCGTCTAAAATTGTATATGTCCAATGCCTATATGGTTAAAAACTCCTTTTCCTTCACCTAATGGAACCAAACCTGAAAAAATAATAATTGAAACTATTAGCAAACACTAGTATGTGCGTATAAATAGGGAATTAGGAAATATTATGGGTAAATGATACCATGTAAGTTAGTAATGCTCTCCTCAAAGGTAGAGAAAAAAAATCATCCAAATGGATTTCAAGGGAAATTCTTTAACAAGATTATGTACAACATGTGTAGAAACAAATCATATCTTCCCTTTATTTACAATATAGGTCACGACTTCAAAAAGCATGTGATTTGATATGAAAATCTACAATAATATTGAAAATAATGTTTGCGGAATCACAATCACAAAATAATTGACATCTTTACCCAATTTAAAATAGTAGAGACACCGCCACCTAAAAAATGGGCATCACCACCCACCCAATAATGAGTAAAGAGTATCACTAACCAATTACTTGGAAACATGCATCAACACCTATTTCAAAACATGACTACATATGAGAATAGACATCATCACCCACATATATAGATTAGATATCAGACATCATCACCCACATCCAATACAAACAAAACAGACAAAATAGGCTTCACCAGCTCAAGTGTTGTAGTTTATTACATTATGTTAGTTAGAATTATCATATGCATATTATTTGGGAAGAAAGATTACATTTTTTCCAATTATTCATAAGAAGATCCCATTTTAGTGTTGTGCTACATGATGATGAAATTATAATAGTTTCACAATTAATAAGAAATTGATGATAATAATATATAATCACATGGAAATTAAATTCCCATTACACAATTGGAACAATATAGTTCAATTTCAAAAAATATGATATAACATGAAAATGACAAACAAGGTAAACATTTATTGCTCAATCTTAGATTTAGTTGTGCAATGACAATATGGTGAATGTCCAATCATCATGTTTTAGGTGCATCTAATATTTTGTTTTTCATCTTTATATTTCATTTTACCTTATATTTCACTTATTTTAAGTTTATAGTAGTCTATGAAATTTATTTGGTATTGAATAATTTCTTATATTTTACTTATAGGTTGATGTAAGTAGAAGAATCCTTATCCCTCCATGAAAATCCGAAGAAAGTGATCAAAGATTGCATATCCTCACTCCCCAACTCTTACAATTGGACTGAGGATAATTAAGGTATATATAGTCAATAAAACATCTCTATAATTTACATTTAAAGTTAGAACTGAGCAACCTACAATCAATTGGATGCACAATTCAATTACCCACAAAATGCAGTTGATTGGATCACTTTGAGTCAATCATTTTGGACGTTAAGTAGAAGAAGATGTTGTAGGCGAATCAATCATTTCATTGCTTGAATCAATCGATTTTCCCTTTTCAAAATATACAAACAATTTCGAATCAAACAAATAGTCATTCCAATTTAGGGTTAAATGATATAAATTGAATTAATCTAACTTATGTTAGTGTTTAAGATAAGTAGTTTAACATAAGTTCATGTCATATTTGGCTCTATATTATTTGGCCATGTTTGACTTTATTATAGGTATGTTACATTTCTTTTTGACTCAAATTGGGCAATTATTATATGTCTCCCTCTTTGATCTAGTTTAGTATATATGCTAAAATTTCTCCTTTTCTCTCTGTTTGACCTATTTTGAGTCTCACATATTTGTACTGATCACTATTGTGATCTGGTAGTTGGTGTACTCTCAAATTCACTAGGACATTGAATCTTTTTTTTAATATAAATAGTAGTATGACAAACACCGCCCACAAATGGAAGGGTCTTATTGCACTATAGTTAAGGATCAAACCCAAATGACACCTTTTTAAGAACAAATTAGAATTTTAGCCTAATTAATAAAAAGACGACCTTACATGCAATAAGGGATTGATGTCATGATAATGTTGTTTGGGAAATTATGTTTCCAAAACTCACATTGAATCAATTATTTGGTATGGAACCACATGAGTGGTTAAAACACAAATGAGAAACACTACGATACATTCATGGTTGCATGTTGGTACATATGGAAATGTAGAAACATGTGCATATTTGAGAATTGCAAAAAAAAAAAGATTACTCAAAGTTAACTCTATTCTCAATGAACATAATATCACTACAAAAGCATGGTAGAAGATAGACATTAGACCAAAGGTTGATTGTGAAAGGAGTTGGCTGTGGCCTGAACAAGGCAACATCAAGCTGAATACTTATGCTAATAAGCATAAGAAGATGGCATCCTTTGTTGTTGTGGCGTGTATTGAGGAAGGCATATGGATGGGTGGTTATGTTAACACCAGTAGATCCAAAGCTTCTCTAGAGGCTAAGATGAAAGATATTTATATGGCTATTATTATCACTAAGAAAGAGAACTATCAAAATTTCAATATTGAAGTCGAAATTTGATGCATGTCAAGATGTTAATTAGCAGCCCAAGAAACATTCCCATATATTCTTACTAGATAAGTAACATACAAAGAAATATTTTAGATAATGGATATTTTAAGTTTGAGAATAGAAAATGTAACAAATTGGATGATTTCTTAGCTAGATACCACTAAAAAAATTTAGTGGTTTATTCAATTAAACATGAGCGCCTAATGAGGTTAGTAAGTGCATGGTCAATGATAATTGTACAGATAGTAGTAGTACCAAATTTAATTCTATGTCAAACTCTAATAAATGTAATGTTGGTTATATTTTTATTGCAACAGGAGGATGAGATGAAGAAAGAATCATGACTTCAATTAAGAAAAATAAATTAACAAGATTAGATCAAGTTGATGGTTTTCTCATTAACTAATTTATGTAATCATGCAAATAATATGAAAAACAATAAATGTTTTTTTAACAATGATATATTATTGGGATGATGGATTTTACTTCCACAACCTACACATCCTCTCTACTGCAATGCATCAATCACTCACATGATTATTATAATAGGACAAGGAAATTTTATATCCTTCTGGATTATAGAATCTGACTAGGACAATTTTCCTATAGGCTCGAGGACTCATTACCTACAGATCCCAAATATATCACCCTAGAGAACATGCTTCCATGATCAAATCCAATATTCAAGAATGATTAGCTAGTATTATAACACTAGGTTCTAATGTATTTACGTCTACGGTTAAAATAGATATGAAATTGGGTAGCTGATCCATAGAACATGTATTAAATAGTTAGAAAAAATCAAATAGTTTCATATAATATTATAAAAGTACAAATACAGGCAACAGTCCTAATCCACGTGCCATAATATATGGATATACTCCCTAAACATGTCAACGATACAAGATAAAAGGAGAAGATAGAGCTCACAAAGAGGGTAGAGGTATGGAAGAGAAACTATGTGGTCTATGAAATCACCCTCCCAATGGAAGCTACAATATCCCCTCATGTCCTCGACAGTGTGTGTCTCCACATCAATGTGTCGTTTTTTTTCTTCATTTTTCCTTGGTGATCGGTATAAATATGGATGGGAGATATAGATGAAACATTGTCATGGATGTCCTCCAAGTGCTTTTGTATCCATATGAAAGATATCAAATCAAACTGAATAATATGATGACATGAGTCATCTAGTGTAACTATGCATCACTAGTAAATCGTTAGACTTGAGGCCCAAACAATAAATTGGAAAGGATTAGTAGATATATTGATTTTGTATATAATTAAACTATGATTCCAATGCATCTTGGATCATCTAATTCTAACCTAGATGTGATATATGGATATATTTTAGTGATTGAGTATACTTTCGAGTTGAAATAATTGATCAAATGGAAAAATATTGGGTTTACTATAATTTTTACTCATTTGGAAACCATTCCATTGGGTGACAAAAAAACCCTAAAACAACTACTTATTATTAATATAGGTTACAGAGCTATACCAGCTAAAAAGAAAAATATCATGATTCTAAACCATATTTTATTTTTTTCCTAAATTGTAGACAAATTTTTAAATCGTTTTGAAAACATCTTGTTTCACAGAATTATAAAAATATCAAAATTCATAAAAAAAACCTAGAACATCCTCATCATCATGCATCAAGACTTTGGTGTGTGCTAGAAAAAAAGGCCATTTGGACACTTAAAAATCAGTGCTATAAGTTTCCAAACACAATATTAAAAATACCATATACTAGTCATCATCATGAAAAAAATGAATAAACCCAAGGCACAATCTACAAACCACAACAACAATTGTTCTTATTACTTCCATAAGAAATGGAGAAAAGGAAGCTCAGAAGCACAAATCATATCCCGCTATCAACATCTCATCTTTGGATTCAATATCCCCTTCCAAACTCAATGAACCCTTACGATAGTAACTGAGGTGATCCCTACCAAATAACCACCCTCCTACTATTGCTTTGTAGGGAGATCTCATAGAGAAGGAACCATTAAGATGAACTAAAATTGGAATACATATGTTAAATTGTGAATAGAGGATGAAGTCAATGGTTATGAAATTAGATGAAGAGACATACCATGGATTGAGAATTCTTTATTCACAATACAAGAGGGGATAGAGAAGAAATAGGAACAACCAACAAAGAAAACCAATTAAGAGGTAGAAAACCTCTAGATGAGTACCAAGAGATGTTCTACATTTGTAGTCTTTTCTAAGGTAGGTAACCCATTATTTAGCTCAAAGAACCCACTGGAAGCAGATATTGTTTAGATGCAATGCTTGAGGCTACTTGGAGTCAAATACAGAAGGGTTTTAGGCTTCAAAAGGATCAAGAATCATCCTCAAGATGTTACATTTTTAATACAAGGTTTGTAATGATAATTGTGATTAATTGAAATTAAAGAATAATAATAAGGAGATGTCAGTGTTTTAGGGAGGTATAGTGTCTAAACCCTACAAAAGAGTTCATAAGAAGCATAAAAAATTCAAGGAAACTCACAGAGAAGTAAACTTAAAGAAAGGGTAAGGATGGAGAGAAATAGAATTCTATATAAGGAAACTAGTTTCTATTATGTTGGGATGAGGGGGACATAACATATCTTTCTGACTAATGTAGGAGAACTGATATAAACTCAAAGCCGAGTGATGACACTAGATCAATGAGCTATAAGAATAAAAGGAACCATCTAACAAACTATTAAATAAAACTATATACAAGCACATATACACAATTGTCACATACTACTTTTATGGTCATTTATTTATTTTTGTATATTGATAATTAGTTGAAGGATCATTTAATGTCCAAACAATGTGAAACTTTACCCCTAAGGAATATGACGATGTAGACCTCAAATTTTACATTATTTCCATTTAGAGGTTATGCATTATATTAGTTTATATATTACAATCAAAGACATAAATTCAAATATCTTAATAAATATTTAATATGTCATTTTGGTCTCATGTTGTTTTCAAATCATCATTCTCACACACTAACATTAGACGTATTACCTACTATTAATAATATCTTAGCCAGACTTCCTTGCTTGAATAATCTAATCCAATTATAAGCCATACTAAATGAAATGAAAATTTCCACCATTACGCATTACCCTATTTAAATTTACTTTCATTTCATCACCATCATTTAATTGTTTTTTTATAAAATTTAATGCCTTATATGACATGCCAGTCAACCAAGGTATACTCATGACAGTTGTGATCGATTTATATTTACCCGTATCATATTGATTATTATATGAGACTTATGGTGGTATATCATCTACTATTTTATGTATCTATAACTAGACATTCCGATCCATAATTTTTTTTTCAAATTTAAGTTCTTTAAGTGCATTGCATCATGGTTAAGGTCAACTACACAAAAATTCCTAGTGTTACTCATTATTATTATGAATAACTCTCAATGTAACAACATTTTTTAATAAGTTAATGTTTAAGGTGTACTAATCAAACATAAAAACCATGAATCCTAATATATTCATCACCTCACATGTGTTGTCTAAGCTCATCTCAAACCATAATATGTTCATTAGGGTATTTATATGTTGACTAGGGATTCTATTAGAATCTATTCCAAAGGCATCCATTCATGGAAGTAGGGTTTGTAGTATTATAAACATAGGTTACAAATGTTAAACTTTTTGAGAATATTATAGATATAATTACAAATTACATGAGTTACTTCTACAAACCTATTGAAGTGAGTAGAGTAGGTCAATTTATCAAGTACAAGAGCAATGGGTGTGTGGAATTAGAGTTTGCACTTAATTCCTAATATTGATTTTATTTATACTAATTTGTTTATTATTTCTTGTTACCCTTGACATGTCATTAATAGATAATGAAAACTTAGGCACATGATTCATTGATTGGATTTTACTTATATTTATCCATATCTTAGGACAATTTCATATTTAAAGAGTGTGGATGTAATTATTGGTATTAGGATACTAATAGAGATTGATTTGATCTTTCATATTTGGTTAAATGGTGATGGTAACACCTTAGATAAAATTCCAACACTTAGCAATTATTCTTAACTCTGCTATGACTTTCCCATGAAATAGAGAACATAATTTATCATTTTGATATGGAGAGTCGAGATAATTGATCAATTAATTGGATTATCAGATATATGTTCATATATGTTGTATCATATAATATTAAATCTAGATCTAGAGAAAGAATAATAAATAGTAACTTAAAACTAGGGGAATGGTGATGGGATAGAAAGGAGACCATGGTGATTCTTAGATGAGGGCAAATATGCCACCAGCTGGATTAGGGGTTGTAGTCCTTAATACTGATATAAGCTAGGAGGTAAGGGCCATTGAAGAGGAAACCGAGTTACTTCATAAATCCTCAAGTGAAGGCGGAGTCACTTCATGGGAACACCTATTCTCTCCCTAAGTTAGCAATGAAATAGTATCACACCCTCAAAAATGTTTAAATTTGGTCGATGGGATGCTTCAATAAGCAAGGAAAATATTTTGAGTGGATATGTGGAGTAGATTTGGGGTAGGCTATGTGGTATTCACTCAGGGTATAAATTGACTAATCCCTCGTTTTGATAATTACCAAACCATTTAATTATTTGTGTCTAATGTTTATACTTGAGTGATTTCAGATAAAAACACTCCAAATGCCTAAACTTGCAAACCCTAGTTGGAAAAATCACATCACAAAAGCAAGGATCAAGTCTGAAAATTATGTATTTTATCTCCTTGGATCAATTTACTTGTAATGATTTTTGGAGTCTAGTTAACCTAAAAAGTATAATAGAATTAATTAGAATGGATTAATAATGCACTTAGAACTAATTAAGTTTCTTCAAACTTGCACTTTCTTTGACTGAGATTGTCCTAGACATAATTTGATCGACAGTACTACTAGAGGCTCCATTAATTCCATCACCTGATTTATTAACTAATAAGAATTTTGGCCAATGAAGATAAATTTGTGTTCACATCTCTTCGTCTGCCAAGATTTTTCTTTCATCGATTGAGACATATTGGTAATTGGTTAAGATAGCTTGCTCACCGGCCAAGATACCTGATAGTTTCACAAAGGTGCAAAAACTATCCATTAGAGAGAGAGAGAGAGATAGAAAGTGAAATAGATCCATTAAACTCTCTTGCAGATGGATATAATTTTTTATAAATAATTCTAACAACTAGGAGTCATCCTCAACTATAAATAGGACCCCTTAGTCTTCATTCCATAGTTAGCCAAGCATTACAAATTCTATGTATGATAGTTGAGAGAGAAAGTACCCCAAATATCCCCCTTCAACTCTTACGAGCTAAATCACTTGATGCTATGGATAGTATGGTTTAACCACACCACAACTAAACAAACACCTATCAACACTATATTCACTATAATGTTTGATATAAAAAACTATACCCCCCACCATAAATCCATGGGTAACCACACCACACCACACCACACCATATCACAATGAGAAAAATAGTTTATTAATCCTAATAGCATTATATTTAAAATTTATGAAGAAGTTGTATACAATACATAAAAAACAACATATACATATGAAACTCAATTCATGTTTATAATACATTACAATAAAAATACCAAATTTATGGTTCATATCACCTTGATTGTCAAACTCCGATTTATTGATTGTTGCATGTTTCTCTCCAAGATCGATATAAAACAAGTCAACAAAATCTAAATAGAATACATTATATAATTCATCCAATGACACCAACTATCTACAACCATTATAAAATCACTATATAAGCTTTATGAAAATACACATATAAATATGAAGTGTAAACTATACAAAACTAAAATATGAATGATAATATTTTTAAGAGATAGGGACACATGTCTGTCTATTAATTGTACAAAGAGGACAACCTATGGATTATTTGTAAAATTAATGAAGTTTTCTCATTCTCTATAAAAATGCCATTAAAAATAGATTTTAAGTAATATGTTTTAAAATGACAGTAAATAATGTCATTTATATGATATGCTACATATATTTATATGTATTTAAATAAATCACCCATGGTATGTTTTTATCCATGGCTACTTTTTATGGAACCATAATAACACGACACTGAGGCTATTTTAAAATTTTAAAACCATATCTAGAACATAACCATTTAGTGTGGTTATATGGTGTAAAATGTGATGTTATTATCCACGAATTTGGTTTTTTCCCAAAACCATTGCCGATTGTACTTACTATGTTTATTAGGGTGAGTAGGAAATCTATAAGAGAGCTAGTCCTACATGTATATCTTCTAAGTCTCTCATTCCTCTAACTCTCAATATCTCTTTCTTTCATGAAAATTAAGATTCTCTCTTGGCTAAGAGAGGAAAAAAATAACAAGGTCATGATGTCCTCGGTGAAAAGCATCTCCTCAGTGAAGGTGAGGTCAAAAATGGAAGATCCAAGTCAAGTGTTAGTATGTCCTTAAAGGTTGGAGACTCATTGCAAGAGTAGGTAAGTCCTTGATGAAGGGCACATACACGTCGTGAGAATTGGTAAGTCATTGGTAAGGCTATAAACTCTTGGCCATGGATTTGTAAGTCCTTTATAAGAGTGTTGGATCCCTTGGCCGAAAAAAAAGCTAGTTATCCCTTGATTGAGAAAAGGGTGGTCTTATGTTGTAATCGTTATAATGAATTATAAGGAGTTATACATGGTTGAAAATAGTAGAGGCCGGTCTCTATAGGAGGTGGAGTACATCTCTAACTTTAGATGTTAGAACCATTAGAAATACTTGTTTTCTATGGTGCTTGTTCAATCTTTATCCCTTACATTTCATACTTCAAATATTATCTTGGGAAATATCTTGAATGTCCAATGAACTTTTTTAAGTGGTTCTAGCTCTATTCGCCCCTCTAGAGCCCATTATAAACCCAATATGTGGTTGTTCTCAAACCTCAACATCTGACTCTATACTGTCACCTGAAAACAACCTAGGATATCAAAGGAATCATTAAAGTCAAATATAGAGGTAATTTTATGTTCATTATTAACTTCTTATGAAATGAGGATCTCTGTACTACCATTAATGGGGGCCTTTCGTTTGTGGTGGGCAAGCCATTCCTATTGAAGAAATGGGAAGAGGTGATCCACTAACTAAACTATAACTCTCTAATACAACTATCTGGTTAAGATCTCTCATTACTACTTAAACACTTAAACTGGGGATGAACACACACACACACACACACACACACACACACACACACACACATATATATATATATATACATATACACACACACACACACACACACACACATATATA
Source organism: Alisma plantago-aquatica (assembly GCA_963693085.1). NCBI lineage: Eukaryota > Viridiplantae > Streptophyta > Magnoliopsida > Alismatales > Alismataceae > Alisma > Alisma plantago-aquatica. The sequence continues at coordinate 1,372,095,138 of OY856410.1, read as the reverse complement.
TATATATATATATATATATCTGTGTGTGTGTGTGTGTTCATCCCTAGTTTAAGTAGTAATGAGAGATCTTAACCATATAGTTGTATTAGAGAGTTATAGTTTAGTATTAAATTTCCTTTGCAAACATCTAAGGATTGAGGAATCACATTGTATTTCAATAGACTTGAATATGCTAGGGTTCTGAGTCCAGATTCTAAATAACACTTTCCTAAATAACTATCTATTGTTAGTGATGATGGTGTTGAGAATCTAATATCTATTGCATATGAATGGATTGCTTATTGCTGTAGGGATTGTGGCAATTTTTTTCATGAAAATTTTCTTTGTTTGTATAACCTAATTCCTTATAAACCCCTTGTTGTAAAGAAATATTATCATGATACTATTTAGATAGTACCTATACACATACATCCTTGTAATGATAGTACTCGATCTATTGTTGTTGTCGGTACACGAGTTATGTATGGGAGGGAACTGAGTGCTATATCTATTACTATTATCCTTGGTGTGGAATTGGTGATTTCAATTATGATGGATATAAGTTTGAGAAAGTTTGTAGGAATCCTCCTACCAAAAAATTCATGGATGATTTTAATGAAAATCTCATTGATAATCTAGTTGAAGTTCCTACCTAGGTACCTTTCTTTACGTAGGATAGTTGGAAGAAATAGTGATGTAACATTTTTCAAGATTGATATGATTTTATAAAATTGAAATTTATTATATATATGCAAATCCTTGGGAGGAATTCATCTATTCTACTTTTTGTGATCATCAATGCTTGAAACTTAATGTAGTTCTTGTAATCAATATAAGATATATTTCTTGTTTTATTTTTATTTTGCTCACCATCATGGTTTTTTAAATGTTATGAAAACTCTTTGGAAAATTGAGATTAATGGTCCTCTAACATTTAGTCTTTACTCAAAATTGAATTTAGTGAAACATAGTTTTATTAAATGGAATAAGGATACTTATAAAGAGGTTGTTTCTAATACCAAATGCTAAGGAAAAAGCTCAGAACTTCACACAAAAGGCTTATTTGAATCCTTTGGTCCTAGATCTTTAAGATAAGTTTATTATTGTTAGAAATAATTATTTAAATGCTCTAGTATAGGAGGAGATCTTCTTTAAATAGAAATATAGGGTTTTTCAATGGCTTAAGGAGAGGGAACAAGTACACTAAACTTTTATGTGCTTCCTAAAAGATTATAAGATTGTCTAGTAGAATTAATATGTTGATCATTGATGACAAACATTGTTATTATTGTTGTATGATCAGTGAAAACATTATATCTCACTTTAAGAAGATTACTAATTCTAGTCCTTGTAAGGAGTTTTTTTGGAATAATGATTAGAAAATTCCCACTGTTTCTAATTCTCAATTCTAGAATCTAAGGAGGTGGGTTACTTTTGATGAAATTGTTAATATTATCAAATCTCTGAAGAAAGACAATGCCCCTAGTCCAAATACCTTTTATTCCATGTTCTTATGTACCACTTGGGACATTATTGGATTTGATGTTGTTAAAGTTGTATTGAATTTTTTTGACAATTCAAATATTTTAAAAGAATGAAATAACACCTTTACTGCTCTATTTGATAAAGTAAAGGGTTCTTTCAATATTTATGATTGTATACCTATTTCTCTGTTGAATATTATGTATAAGGTTATTACTAAGATCATTGCATATATATTGCAACTCATCCTTCTTAGATTGATTGATCCTAATTAAGTTGATTTTGTCAAAGGGAGCAATACTAGAGATTCCATTATATTGGAAAACTAAATGATCATTTATTTTCCTATTGCTTATGCAATTCCCAAAATGTGCACAAATGTTTGCAAAAGCTTATGATATTGTGAACATTGGATTTTATTCTCTTTATCATGAAATTAATGGGTTTTCCTTGTTGCTATATTGAATGGACTAGAGTCAATTTTGAGTATGCTTCTATTCAAATTCCTATTAAGGGTGTTCCTTCTATACATTTTGATGCTACTAATGTCTTGAGGAAGGGGGTCCTATTGAATCTTATCTCTTTGTTATAGCCATGTAGGGATTACTTCTAGTATGAATTTTATTGTGAAACTTAATTTAATCATCCCTCTTAAAGCCTTACCATACTTTAGTGAATCTCATATTTTATTTTTTCTGATGATATCCTTATTTTCTCTATGGTTAATGAATATGATGCTAAAGTTATTTCTTATATTCTTTCTGATTTTGGGGATATGTTTTATCAAAGGTAAATTCTTCAAAGAGATCGTTGTTCTTGAGTAAGAGCTACCTTTACTTAAGTTCCTATGATTGTATGGGTATTGAATGTGTTTCTTTCCCTACTATATATTTGGGCTTACCTTTGTTGTCTACATGTCTTATTAGAGTTATGTGCTTGCCTATTCTTGATAAAATGAAAGGTAAACTAAATTTTGAGAAGGGAACACTTCTTTATATGATTGGAAGATTATGATTGATTTACTCTACGCTAATATCTTATCATATTTTTTGTCCATTTTTTTCCATTAACTAAGTATTCATTAAAGAATTAAAGAAAATGTTTAGAAATTTCTTATGTTATAACTGATAGAACAAAAAACATATCAGGATGTTTCTTGGGATTAGGTATGCTTACATGAGATGAGGCATGTCTTAGTATTATACACATTATTGATTGGTCTATTGTAGGTCTATTTAAGAAGTTATGGAGTATTTCTTCTGAGAGGAATTCTCTTTGAGTGAAATGAATGATAAAAATATATTTATTATCTTGTTCACTTGGTTTGTCCAATGTAAATGTAGCAGTTCTTAGTTTTGGATGAATCTTATTTTTATGAGAATATATCTCTTGGATAATATGAATTATGTTGTAGGAAATTGTATGATATTTTCCTATGGAAAGATCCTAGGTGCATAGGGAAGAAAACGTTTCAATACTTTTTGGTAATCGAGTCATGTTGATTCATTGTACATGTAATTATAGAAAGGTGGATGATACTATTCATGATGGTTCTTGGGAGTTCCATGATATTAGATGAGTTGATATCAACATGAATATTTTCAAAGATTTGTACATTCCAAGATTGGTTACTGACCATATTATATATAAAGGGAAAAGTGATATGAAGATGAGAGAGGTTTGGGAAGATTGCAGTAACTATTTTGAGGTCTCCTCTTGGGAAAAGTGGTTGTGTATTATAAAGGTGCCAAAAAGATATGCCATATTCCTTCAAAAATGTTTCTTAAAAAAGTCCTAGTCATTATATCCTTCAAAATTTTGATTATCATATTACTTATGTCAGCTTCTTTTGTGGGGCAAATGAAGAAAATCTAAAGAACCCTTTTTCTCTTGTGATTATGTCTGAAATATTTGGAGTCCTTTGATAAGGACAATGGATTCCTTTGTAAATAATTTATGCATATTATATCTATTAGTGGAAATGTTACCATCAAATTTTGTTTTTTTTTCTCTATGATATTTGGATATAAAGGAATGAAATTTTGTCAATGAAAACAAAGGGGATATTTTTGAGCTATGGAACAATATATGCAAATATTGTGGGGATATTATTTCTTTTTTTTTCTTCTTCTTTGATCTATCAGTACAACTTCTTTTCATAGTTTTTGATGATATGTGTTGATGGTCCATATTTTTCTTTTGATTTTTTTGGATCTTTTGTTAAACCTATATAACTTTCTTTCTTTGTTTGTAGTATGTTACTTTGGCTTTTATGTAGCTATTTGGTTAATCTACATCGAGACTTGGCTTGTCTCAACCTATAGAGATCCTATCTATCTGAAGCTTCTTCAACACTAGGGTTATTTTATTCTATGTTTGAGAAGTGTTCTACTCTTACAAGTCCTTTGGGCTTTGGTTTTGGATTTACTTGAGGGTTTATAAATCCATCTTCTATGTATATGTTTGAAGACTTGGTTGACTTGATTAATGTTTCTCTACTATTTTGTTTGGCTTTTTATGTTTGTAGTAACAACTTGAGTATTTACCCATTATTTGAGGGGTCTATCTTGTAGTTTGATTGTCTCCACCATGTTTTCAATGATGTGCTTGACTACTCATGATATATATATTGTGATGGATCAAGGATGAGCTACTATTCTTTGTATTCCTTTTTTCCTACCTAAATATGAAGGATATGTGTGTTCTCATAGTATGAAGATAGAGTTGTTTGAGTTCTGAAGTTGGTTTGTATGGTTTTATGACTATTGTCCATGACTTTTACATTCTATATGTAAAGACATGGCTTGATATATTTTTATCTTGAAGATTTTCTCTATCTAAAGGGTATCTGATCTAGTAAATGGTTGCTTCCATAGTTGTATTGGTTACTATTAAGTTATCTTAATAGGATCTAGCTATTTGCGACAACACTCTAGTTTATAGTCTAAAGGTCAAGCTTGCCCCTAATTTACCTACTGGCCGGATATGAATATTGCGTAACTTAAGATATATTTGCAATTGTCTAGTGTTCATGATTCTATTCAAACACTCAAGGGAAAATGAATAATTTGAGTATTAATATGCCTTTCATGAGAATATTCATGTATAGGTTTAGTATGTTTGAAACTCTTTCATCTTGATATGGAACCTAACTACAATTGGGAAGCTTGTATTCTTCTTTAATTTGGATTGTAGATGTATACTCATTTTTTACATATAGAATTTCTTTCCTATATGGTCTTTTGTAAAAAGCATTGCTTTTATATGAAAAGGAAAAAAGGTAGACAGTCACTTGACAAAGAAAAGTCTAGTGATCCAAATTCTACTTATAATGTATAGTATGTGCACAATATACACTTCCTTTCTCCCTCCATCACGCTCCCTAGAAAATACAACACATATTTAATGACCCATACAACTTCAAGATAGAAATAAACCAACAACCTCATCTTGACCCCTGCCATTATGATTTTTTACAACACTCAAATTTTTATTATACAAGCAATCAACCAAAATAAGAAACTACCACCCAAGCCCATCATGTTTCTATTTAACCCTTACACCTCCCAAGATCATGATATTAATAGATAGTGAACTATACTCCTTTATTGTTCTTTTCATTTTCTAGTTATTTGCAACCCAAACATAATGATTAGGTCTTGGGGATCTAATTTCCTAGGCCTAGAGCACCCTCAAGAGATGAAGAAAATTTCCCATTCCTTGCCATATCAGGGAATTAATGAGGAATTCTTAGAAATCAATATACAAAAATTGATTAAGAGAATAGGGCAGAAGCATTTCTTACCCAAGAAAACACAGTATCCAAATATAAAACCTAATTTTTTTCACATTGAACATGTTCCACCTTTAAAACTTAATTATCCTCTAATTTTCTAAAATATGAAATATACTAGGTGGAACACCACTTTTGGGTTCCCATACTCCAATTTTATTCTTCAAGACAATATTATTGGTTGATAAAATAATATTTATGCCATTATCAATTTTAGTTCTATTCAACAAGTCAATCTCTCCTAAAAATCATTACTAATATGAGTATTACATGCATCCTGTAGATATTACTGAACTAAGTCCATCTGTAAGTTTACTCCAATATAAAACAAGAAATCCAAAAGTGAGTACTTAAACAATTTTGATAAGACTTGTCCATAATGTCTTTAAGAGAAACACATAATCCATTGTTGTGCATGCACACATGTTGTCCTTGCATCAATACTATACCTACATACCCATAATAGTTACATATGTCAACACAATTCTTTAGAAATCATGCTTTTACACTCTACAAGTTAAGACACATAAATAGACCCCCTAGCCTATCTTAACCCTCTAAACATATTTTTGACATCTAGTATGCACTTGGGTTCTTTAATTACATGGTTAGTATAGTGATGCAATTTGTTTGTTGATGTTTTGATCATGTACGTCTATGTGCAAATTGGTTATGCTTGGAGGTCCTTTCTGTAATTTTCACATAGCATGCTTAACGCTTATACGTTATCTCTTCCTTGAGATTTGTTTGATGGGCCTTGGTTTCTTTAGCAACTTCCTATCTTTCCAATTGGTTGTTCATAGATTTTGTACGATGGAAATCACATTATTGCACATCTATGAGTTTCCATTAATAGTTGATTTGCCTACTAATGGAAACTAGGCATGGGACTAGACCGATGAAAATGAGAAATCCTTATTGACCGTTAAAGTTCCATTAGTTGTTGACTCTAATGCCTACTGAGGAAATGTTGCTCACTGCCACTGATGAGAGTTGGAGGCTCTTGACTAATAGAAACCTTGGCCCGACACCTATCGATGAAGAACTTACCTTCCACTTAGTGATGAGTTTTTGTGCTTCTACCAATGAGTATCCATGAGTGTGAATTAGAGATCATGATTGATTATATCTTTTCTTGTACTCCATCTATGAGCTTATAGTCATCTAATGATGGTAATTTGGGTCAACCAGTGAAGGTGTCGCTAGCCGATGAAGCCACTGGAGTGAAGACTAATGGCTCAACAACTTTGACTATTACTTCCCTACTATATAACATATGACACATTTAGTACCTCATTGATACATTCAAACCCTAATCCTATTTCAAATTTCTATAATATTCTACAACATTGAGTTTTTATCCAATCTTAAGATATAAACAGGTAATATGTACCAACGTACTTATCCTAATCTCTTGAATACCTTCCTTGATGCTAAAGTTGCTTAGCTTTCCATGCATGTTCTTAGATTCAGTGATGATGGACAATGAACTTAATAGTGTTACCTTTATGGTATATTTATAATCTATAAGGTGAAATATGAACTACAAGATATCCCTTATTGTTGAAGAACTCTTCTAGAACATTGTTAAGGACTTTTGCTACATATTTATGCTTCTAGACATTTGTGGATATAGAATTGACAAGTAGAAATAGTTAATTTGTGCTTGAGAATAATATAATTTTGTATTCGTCAGAGTTTCAATATGAAATTTTAGGTTCTATCTTGTATGGATTTGTGAATTCATATACCAAATTTTAGATTAGAATATGTTCTCATGTGAACATAGCCTCTTGTTGTCTTCATATAATATCCTTGAAAAGATTGGACCTTGGTATGGTCTTTCATGAATAATAAGGCCATGTGGTTCCTTGATCCCAATACATGACATGGCTGAGGGGAGTTATAGTGTACCTTGTTGTGGGTATTTATAATTTGATGGTAATATATTTTTTATCTTAGGAAGTAGCAAAGGCTTTATTAACCTTGTCATTATCTTGTTTTTTTAGGGATAATACTAATACTAATAATAATAATAATAATATAATAATAATAATAATAATCATCATCATCATTATATAAGCCTCAGTCCCAACTATGTTGGAGTCAGCTACATGGATCCTTCATTTCCATTCCGCTCTATCATGGGACATATTCTGGTCAAGATGTAGAGATTTAAAATCTCTCTTTATAACCTTTTCCCATGTTTATTTAGGCGTTCCTCTTCTTCTATTAATTGAATCAGAAGATTTAATCCAATTATAAATTTAATTGGCTAAATGAGAATTTGAGGTCTCTAATAGGGATATCCTCTTGATCTCTTCTTAAAATACGTTATTGCTCATGTAAGTAGATTTCTTTGAGGAATTTAAGGCACTGCAACCATGGACCCTGGTCATCTAGTTGTTTGAGATAGTACTTGGAAAGCTACAAGTGATTTTGGTTTCTTTTCAAGTGTACTAGGGATTGGACATTCAAGTTCCTGGATGTTTTTATGATATGTTCTACTATCAACCTATATTTTCTTGGGCATGACCATGAATTGTTGATGGGATTTTTTGCTATACTTGAATCTTTGATCAGTTGATAGGGTTTGAAAAACTACTTGCATTGTGATATTCCATCAGAGATGGCATATAATTCCCCAATACGGGATCTGAGCCTTCCACCAGCATATACCTTCCATGTATCTAGTTGCCCACTCAGTCTCCAATTATGCAACTAGTACATGTAGTTTTCTTGCCTGAATTATAAATTGCATTGAGATTAAGAAGAAGTTTATCCTAAAGAAGGGACACATGTTGATTGGAGGAGTTTGATGTGATTAATGTATTTGATGGAATTATTTTCTTCATAGCTAAGATTATAGACGCAACTTCTAGTTGATTAACAACTTGCATTTGATTGACAAATTTTTGGATATTATTGAGCACTTTATCATTTATGTGCTTTGATTATAACCAACAAGCCGTAGAGAATATTATGTTCTAGTTAGGAATGTACTTCAAAATCTTTAAGTCATATAGTATTTACTGGATGGGTGACATTTCAATGAAGAAAGAGGAAGACTGTGTGGGTACTAGACGTTGTCATAGAGCCTTGCTAATGTGGCAATCCATTATACCATGCATTGTGGTTTCATAATCAGAGTCATAGCATGGACATTTAGCTCCAAATAACATGTGTATTGAGAATCATAGATAATTGGCCACTATTCTATCGTAATGGATAAGTTAGAGGAAGGTTTTGTGTCTTTGGGGTAGAGCAACTTACCATATGAGATTGAAACAACAACATCATTTGTTATGCCTGGAACAGAAGTTTGTAGATTGTTTTCTGACTTAGTTGAGAAGTGGCCACACGCATAAGGTTTCTAAATGTATCTATCATAGGTGAAGAATATATTAGGTGTTGGCACTCTAAAAATGTTCCTTACAGTCTGACCTATGAACCATTCATGAAGAAACCATCTATCCCACTGATCATTGTCCATGATGAAGTAAGAGACTTTGAGGTCTTTGATGTCACTAGGGATGATCTTTCTCAGCTTAAGTGATGGGTTGTACCATTTCCTATCCACTCATCTATCCAAACAATGGCTTTTGTGCCTCATAGGATTGTCCTCCTTGAGTTTCCTTGCATTGTGTCGAGACACGATAGTAGATTTCTCCATGTGTGCGACCCTAATGTTCAGAGGTCATTTGGGCCCTAATATTTTTCCTTCATGAGGGTGGTACATGGGATGTTATCATTTTGAACAAAATCTTACCCCATATTCATACATAGTTCTTTGTTGAATTCTCTAGTGAGTCTTATTCCTAGAACCCCTTGGTTATAAGTTTTGACCTGGTTTCTCCATGCGACAAGGTTAAGGTGATAGATTGACACATAGCCATTCCATATGAATTGTCAGACCAACTAATCAATTTTGTCATAGATGGACAATGTTAGTATTATAAATTGCATCATGAATGTAGGTTGATAGAGGAGGACTGATTTAGCAAGAGAAGTAGGAATATGAATATATTTTTCCGACTCATGATTTGTTATTGAGTTTTGGCAGTGATATAATTGACTTGCTCTTTAGGTTTTCTCCTATGGATGATCAGAACCACAAGTGTCTGCCTGATTGGTGGTCTCCTTAATTTTAAACATCTTTTTTTTTGGTCGGTCAAAACTCCTTAATTTTAAACATCTTGCAAATGTGATTTCTCAAAAATCTTGGGGTGTTGTAAGAAAAGAATATGTTGGATTTGTTTGTGGATAGGAATTGTCAGGAATCCTTCCAGAAAGTTTGAAGACACTTCAACATGGTCATAATTTGAGTGTGTGATGCTTCCCCAAAGAGTATAATATCATCTGCAAAACTGGAATGGGTGAAAGTGAGATTTTATTCTTGGTTAAGACAACTAGATTTCGGTTTCCTTTTTCCTTTTCTTTTTTTATCATCTGGTTGAATCCTTCTAAGAAGAGAATAAAAATATAAGGAGAGAGTGGATACCCCCTACTTGACCCCACAAGAAGGTTTAATTGACCAATACTTTCTCCATTCTAGATTATATAAGTGCTTCCAAAGGTGACAATTTGCATGATGATTGAGATGAGGTTTACGGGTAATGAGGTCATGCATAGGATATCTTGGATGAAACATCAACTCATCTTGTCAAAACCTTTGACAAGGTCAAGTTTTATAGCCATGTAATTCTTTTTGCATGAATTCATTTCCATTGAGTGGATGATCCTTCTATACAAGTGAGATGTTTTCATTGATCTTGCAACCTGGAACAAAGCTAGATTCAAATGGTGAAATCCAATCTTGTAAGAATCATATGATTTTGCTTGTAGTAAGCTTAGATAGAAACTTTGTGCAAACATTATTGAGAGAGTTTGGGCAAATTTGGGAGCATGTTTCTGGGATCTAGGTCTTTGGGATTTGGATAAGGATGGAGTTTGCTAAAGTTGAATCAAGAGGATTACCTTATCTTGTTCATGATTGTATGTAACCTGATTGATGTAGTCATAAATTGGGTATTTGGCGTAGTTACAATTATAACTCTTATAATCTGGCACCCCAGTCCATAGATCTATGCTCTTGGGTTGTTGTGAAAAATAGTGAAACAATTTAATCTTTTACAAATATGAGAATTGTTATAAGATGCTTAGATCAATATATTAGGGAATATATGGCAACTTGGGGTTGGTATATCGTGACTTCTGTGGAATTTGTTGGGCCTTAGTTGTCACTAATGGTCCAATTATATGTGATATGAGATGGAGAAACAACCTTGGTAAATTCTCAGTATTGTGGGTTGTGTACCCTTCTTTGGTGTAATGATTTGTGACCTCAGGCTAAACCTGTGGTATACAGATCCACTTTTGTGAAATTTCATAGTAGATCCAGATTTTGAGCACTTTAACTTTTATTTATCTCACTTTTACCAAAGTTGTATGGAGAGATCTGATGCAATCTTGATATAATTAGATCTCATAAGAATTGCTATGAAGTGTTTGTAGAGGCTACCTAGAAGTATGAGTGTTACTCCTCAAACTACTAGTGGAATAATAAATTGTGTAACTCAACTGTGTTGTGTATCAATTTAGGTTTATTTGGAAAATATTATTCATGTGTTTATGATGTGCTATTTTTTTTTGTATGAGATATATGTGACTTATATTTTGCACATGCATCCATGTTGATACATGTATAACCATGGTAAAGTTATGGTTCTATATATACAACTTGCTCAATTATATGATAATATCTACTCTTCTTAATTACTTATAATATTGGTTTTAGATAATTAGTGTTCCCAACTATGATACCATACCGTCAGGACTTAGGGTCTCACCCAATGGTTTTCCACATCCTTTTATGTGACCCTCTAATAATCCCAGGTTTTAGTGATGAAGACCAATGTTGTGAAGGATGTACATCAGATGGAGGTGTTGTGATGCTTGCATGGTTACTTTGCAGTAGATGATGTGTGTGTTGGATATAGTTAGTCTTAGAGTCATCCTTGTACTTGGTCTGATAGTAGGATGCTTTGTTCTCACTCACATGTAATCTGGGATCAACTTCTTGACTGGTCACACATCCTAGTACTACTCTGGACTAAGTGCTCTTAAACACAAAGTTCTTAGTGATGGGATCCCTAAAAAGGAGGAACAACTTGGCGATATCGGTAATCCAATCATTTCTTTTAAGATCATTTTATCAAAGGCCTCAAATCCTAGGATGTTATATTATCCCCCACTTAGACTCGTGACGTCCTAATCAAGTCTCAACTATATACCCTCATAATATTTTCCCATTTCAATGTAGACCCAAAATGGCCCACAGACACCCAACTCTCAATCACAACTATCAATACAAGGGTGGCTGCATCACCATGGGCAACCCTTTCCAACAATACCTGAACCACAAGGCTCAAGGCTATCATGACACATTCCCATGTGGGACCCACCTACTAGAGGGTTTTTGGCTCTGATACCTCCTTTAACACTAGGGCCCATTTCCCAAGGCTTTAGTAGAGTTTCAGGCATGCTGATGGGCCCCACAAACCACCATTGGCCTTAATTCTATGCATTGTCCTCAGTTACGTGCAAGTTGGGATCAACTTTACAACTCGTCACCCATCCTAATACTACTTTTGGCTGAGTACACTTAATGACAAAGTTCTTAGTGATAGGATCCCTTAAAAGGAGGATAACCTTGCTGATATGGGTAGTCTAATCATTCCTTTTAAGATTATTTTATCCAAGGCCTCAAATCCTAGTATGTTATAGGTCATCTAACTCTATGAAATGTAAATGTTATTATAAAGTATACACAAAAATAAAAACAAAATCGAAAAAGTCTTATTACTTATTATTATGTTATTGTATTATTAACATATATATAAAGTATATTATGTAAGTAAATATAAAGTATATTATGTAAGTAAATATAAATTATATTATGTAAGTAAATGGAATGGTTTCAAAATACACAATTCCAACTCATTTTTTGTATACTTGTGGAATATTAATTGATTTGCAAGGACCATTTTGTTGTTATCTGTCATGTTACATTGGAGTTTTTATTCCATGTTGAAATTTCATATGTTTTTTATAATGATAGTTGTTTGGTCTTAATAAAGGTTTGTTTTTTGTAATCTTGATCTTGTGGTAGTGGAGCATCACAAATTTGTGGTGTTCAAACCTAGGTTTGCTAAGTCTACATGTATATATGATTAGGTTGTTTTGTCTATTCTTATTTGTCCACCATATATATCTAACCATTAGCTATAGGTATACAAATATACCAGTGCAGGAAGGAGTTGTACTAAGAGCACTAGAGTAGATGGGTCACCTGTAACTTTTACAATTAGAAAAGGTCATTAATGACCATTTTCATGACCAATGTACATGATACCGGAAAACCATGGAAGAAGAAGGAGGTAAGAAGAACAAATATGGAGGTGCGTGCTTCTATAGAAGTACTATTGGAGACAAAAATAGAATTTCACATGAAAAGTTCATCAAAGAAACTTATCCCCAGAGGATGGAAGTGGTTAACTAACCATGAATTTTACAGTAATGGGTGTATATATGATGGATAGAATCCCATATCATGGGAGATTATATGTAACATGATGGATGATCAACAAATTTCAATGAAGTGTGTTAATGAAGGTAGCCTAATTATTAACATTACAATTGTTATGCTAGGAATTATGCACATCAAAGAATTGGTCTCTGGGAGGTACTGGAACAAGTCACGATATCCATTAGTGAACCTTGGCTAGTCATGGAATATTTCAATAATATTTGGTAGGTGGTCAGAGGTACCAACTTTGATTCTCACTTCTTTCACTACTTCCATTGACCACAAAAGACTCACTGAATCAACTTCATTTGGAAAGATATATATACCCCACCTAGAAAACAAGGAGCACGTAAAAGAATTGCCTATAATCTGGATAGGGCATTGATGAATGACGAATAGCTCAATGAATTCTTCAGGACTAAGTAAAAAATGATTACCTATGAATAATCTAACCATACTGCTATTAATGTGAATATGAAAAAAGTCAATAGAAAGAAGGAACCATTTTGTTTCTTAAATTTATAGAAGGAAGGGCCTGCTTGTTGAGATACTATTCAGAAATCATGGGAATCAGAACCCCAAGGTAGTCCACTATTTTGTTTTTGTCAAAAGCTAAATGGTGTTAAGGAAGAACTAAAATGGTGGTCCAAGAAGTATGTGAACTTGAAGAACTTGATTGTCAAAGAGAAGATGGAGTTGAACGATATAACCAAGGTGCTTAGAAGATTGCCATTGGATGAGGATTTGATTAAGCAAAATAGGACACATATGAGAGACTCAAAAGTTTGGAAAAGGCTAAAGAGAAATATTTTTGGCAATAAAGTAAGATGGATCTGGTGGCTGGTGGTGATAGGAATACAAAACTATACAATACAAAAGTCTATAGGAGAGATGTTGTTAACTCTATCACTGAATTATTCCAAATCCAGGGTACCTATATTGAGGATGAGGATAATATCTCTACAAAGACATCACCATTCTTTGTGAACTTACAAAATCAAGATCAGTTAGATGAACAAATCCCAGATTGTGATTGGCTTAAAAGTTTAAGTCAAGAAGAGAATAACATGCCATGTAGTATGTGGTGTGGAATATTAGAGCTCGTAAAATCCACAGACCTGATGGATTGAATGGGGTTTTTATAGTGAAAATTGGGATGTGATTAAGAAGGATCTCTTGAAAGATGTAGAATGGATTTTTGAAGGAGGAAACATGATTTGACAAGTTAATCATGTTTTTCTTGCTCTAATTCCTAAGAAGGATATCACAGCTTCTCTAGCTAGTTTAAGGCCTATTTTATTGTTCCCCGTTGTAAAAAATAATAACAAACATGATCACACAAAGGTTAGTTGTGATCTTACTAAAGCTGGTTTCACTGAAACAAGGTGCGTTTGTGAAGGACATGAACATTGAGGAATTCTATATTCTAGTTACATAATTCACTTTGAACTTTAATGTTAAGAGGAGTATCCCTTATGCATGTTTCAAGTTGGGACATACAATTCAGTTAGATGGTCCTACTTATGGAAGTGTTTGGAAGGCATGGGATTTTTTCCTAAGTGGATAAAACTAGTTAAACAATGTGTTTAAACTCCATCCTTTTCACTCTTACTCAACAAGTCACCCGTGGGGTTTTTCAAAAACTTAAATCCTCTCAAAAAAGTGACCCCTTGTCACCTTTGTTTGTCAAGATGGCAATGGAGTTAAACAATGCATTTGTTGATGATGTCTTGGTCTCCATGGAGTGAAGGGAAAGAAATTTGAGGCCACTGGAAAATCTTATTTAGAATTTGGGAACTATTCTGGCATGAAGTGTAATGTGCAAAACACACATACACTTATCAATGTCTTACAATAATAGGATGCTCTTATCAAGACTATTTGTGTATAGAGAGGGAAATGGTCTACAAAACACTTAGGTTTTCTCATGGTTGGGGGTAACCTGAGAAGAAAAACTTCCATGATTGCCTTGATTGCTTGAAGTACATGACAATATGGAAAAGAATGGTCAAACTGTGGCCAATGTACTAAAATTGTGTTGATGATGACGTGTGGGATAGATGTAGACAAGTTCAGCCAAAGAAAAAACTTATGAGAAACTCTGGTGATCAACGCACCATTCGAGATGGAGTCTCGCTATTTATAAGGACCTCAAGGACTGTCTAACTACAAAAGACAAAATATGTAGAGGAAGTTCTGGTGAAGATTCTATCCACTACCTATGTTATTTTTGTGATGAATTAGTCGAGAACTTGTTTGGAGATGCAAGTATGGAAATACATGTGGGGTTGGGCACAAAAAAAGTTGAACCTAAGGAGATCCTACTCTCTATATCTCTGCCTATATGAGGTGGGGAGCAAAGGAAAGAATAATGGAGTATTAGAGTTGTCGATAGTCACATAATGTGTGCATCTTATTTAGGAAGAAGAGAACATGAGTAGACATGAAGTAAATGGTAGTGACATTCTCACTATGTTTAGTAAACTTGAAAATGAGATTAAATTGAGATACCATACATATAAGAATAGGATTGTGGGTACTCATAACATTGTTTGTAGGAATTGGAATCTTTTGTAAAGGATTAACATAAGACCTAGGTGATGATTCATTGTATTTGAAACTTAGGAGTGTTAGCTTGGATTAACTTATTTGTAGGCTAAATGCATGTATGTATCTTACCCTTTATCCCCTTTTCTTGGGATTTGAAAATATAGTTACCTAGATTTTCCAAAAACAACATTGGAAAAAGTGAAGAACAAACACAAAGGAGTAGGTTTGTCATGCCAGGAGGTGGTGAGAGACATTGAGTAGTCCATTGTGATATTTTTGGATATGATGCACCTATCCATTTGACTTACTAGGCCATGTTAGGATAGATCATGTCAATGTTCACTCAATTTTCTAAGAAGGTGCCAACTTTAATGACCATGATATTATATTGAAATGTTGAATCTTGAGGATCTAGAAAGAGATTTGAGAAGCTAAAATGTGTTGGAGCCACAAAGTACTCTAGTACTATGTATTTGAGAGCTGTATATTTTTGGTAGATGGAGCTAGAGAAGGCTTTTGAGTTGTTGGATATCCCAAATGAGGACAAGATTCAACACTTGATATATCTATTGAAGAGTAAGTACATTGATGTTCCATTGAAGAGGACAAACAAGTTAGTGAGGTGGTCAAATGGATAGATTTTAGGGAGGTGTTTTAGACCCAATTCTTCCCTTAATCTTATCATGATGAGAAGATGATACAGTTCGAGCAGTTGTGACATAGGGTGATGACACTGAATGAGCAAAAGGCACAATTTATGCAGTTGTTGAGGTTCTTTGTTACATGGAAACAATAGAGAAAGAGACAATCAGAAGGTTTTAAAAATGTTTGAGTGCAGAGTTGGCCAAGTTAGCATCAACTTTTAGGTAACATGAGATGTTTTCCACCTTGGTGGAGTTTGTGAGTAGGATAGAAAGGAAGATGGGTGGTACTATTGGTCATGAATCCAAGAGGAATTCAACATAATCATCTGAACAATACTATGGGGCTTCAAATAGTAAGAACCACAACATAATTGGCACACTCATAGTCACACTAGTCTCCATGTGAGGGAAGAGGCCAAGGCCCTCTACTATGTAGAGCCTACAATTCGGGAGAGATGTCAGTCATAGGGCCATCTAGGCCAAAATGTTTGCTTCATAAGAATTGTTTTTACTATGAAACACCTAGACACAAAGGATGTTTTTCCTAATGTTTAAGAAAGAGGTGTATCAATAGTAGAGACAAGGCCACGGTGGCTCACAATAGCATAGTAGTTGTGGTGGTAGATCAAGTGGCAATATATCACATGTAGGATCGTTAGGATTTGAAGCAATAAGTCAAGGTAAAAAAAGATCACAGGCAACATCTTGACTCCACACTATGAGTTAGCCAAAGATAATCATCAACCCATGGGTCATGACATGTCAGATGTAACTTTTCATTATGACTTATTTCTTCTACATATGTATCAATTTGGTTAACCTAGTATGACACACTCATTTACCAACACTATAGTTTTCTCATTAGGTGTAGAACTAATCATTTGTTTCTTGAAACCCCTTTCGTTTGGATTGATAGATTAGTGAGTGCAAATATTATACTCTTGTTTTCTCTAAATGCAACTTTTAAGTGGATATCATGCACCTTGACATGCACATGTTTTATGTGATCCCTGATTTTAATATCCTAGAGAAATATAGGATAGTGTTAGATTGTGCATACAAGGTTGTGGAGTTTAGGAAGGAATTTCTCTTGGACTTTCCAAGAAGACTAAAATATTCTCCCTATGTGTTTATTTTGTAGATAATTGTGGAGAAATTGATGAGATAAGGTTTGAAAGATTTCTTGTCTCAAGTGGTAGATACTAAGGTGGTGAGTCCTAGTATCCCAGGTGCACCAATGGTGCACAAGTTTGAGGATGTCTTTCAAGATAGTTTGCTGGTGTTCCTTCCCCTAAAGAGATTGACTTAAATATCAAGTTGACCCCTGACACTCAAAATATACTACAATCACCTGATAGGATGGAAGCTTTAGAGATGGATGAGTTGAAGAAGAAGATTATATAAGGTCTTTATACATCCGAGCATGTCCCCTTTGGGTGCCCCAATGTTATTTTTTAAGAAAAAGGATGGTTAGATCAGGATATGCAAAGACCACCGATAGTCTCAGTAAGGTTACAATGTATAACAAGTATCCTTCACTGAGGATTGATCATAACTTTGATAATCTAAAGGGTATCGTGGTCCTTTCCAATATAGATTTGTGGTCAGACCATCATGATCTCAAGATAGGTGGAATATATGCCTAAGACAACCTTCAAACCTAGTTTGGTCACCATGAGTTTGTGGTTATGTTGTTTGCTCTAAACATGCTAACATCTTTTATGGATCAAATGAACAAAATATTCAAGCATGTATCTAGATCAATTCTTGATTCTCTTAATAGATGAAATATTTACCTACTCCATGCATAGGGAGCATCATGAGCAACATCTCCATTTGGAATTATGGGTATTGGGGCAACATTTTTATATAAATTAAGTTTAGTAAGTGTGAGTTTTGACTAACTGAGGTGTTTTTCTAGCCATGTCGTATTTGAGAATGGGAACTCTCTAGATCCCAAGAAGGTTGAGTTAGTGTTGATTTGGGGGAAGTCAAAGACACCAACTTAGGTGAAGATTTCTCTTAGTTTTGTGGGATATGGTGTATTAAGGACTTCAATGATATAGAATTACCATTGACCAGATTAATTAAGAGGGATGTACCCATTTTGTGAATAGAGGGATGTCATCATAGTTTCTAGTTGTTGAAGTTGAAGTTAACATTGGATCTAGTGGTAGTCTTCCCAAATCCCAACAAAGGTTACATGGTGCTTTGTGATGCATCTTGGAATGACCTTGGATGTTTTTTTATGTAGGACAAGCAAGTAATTTATTGTGCTTTTCATCAAATTAAGAAGCATGAAGAGAATTACCAGAAACATAATTTGGAGTTAGTAGTAATGGTATTGGAATTACAGATTTAGAGGCACTATGTTTATCAAGAGAAGTGCTAGATCTTCAAAAATCACATGAATATACGTTATCTCTTATCAAAGAAACATTTGAACATGAGAGATCGGAGGTGGCTTGAGATGATAAAGGATTATGACTGTATAATAGAGCACGACCCTGGGAAGGAAAATTTTGTGATTGACGTGTTGAGAAGAAGGTCATATTCTTCTACAATGGATCCAATTCAGTTGTATTCTTTGTCTTGTGACAAGAGGGACATGGTAGCATCTCTATGTCAGATCAATGTATAGCTAGAAGTTTCCTTGCTTGGCACACCATTATATCAATTACAAGTCAAACTAACATTAACACAACATATTAGATGCACATCCACTTGATATTATGATGTAGAATATCATGTCAAGATGGTTCCATAAGTCATAGGATGGGACAATGTATTATAATAAATGGATGGCAGTTCCTGATTTTGATGGTTTGAGGAAGTTGGTACTTAAGGAGGCACATTCTTCAATGCATGCAATGCACCTCAATAGTACAAAGATGGATCACAATCTCATGTATTTGTATTGTTGGCCAGTATTAAAGCATGTTGTGGTAGAGTTTGTGTCAAATTGTGTAGTTTATCTAGCAGGTTAAGGCAGAACATCAAAAGCCAATGAGGTCGTTGCAATATTTAAAAATTCTAGAATCAAATTGGGATCATGTCACCATTGACTTTGTGTTGGTCTTCCTAGGACAACCAAGGGTTGTGATTCCATTTGAGTGGTCACCGATCGGTTGACAAAAGTAGCCCACTTTTTATTATTCAAGACTACCTACACTGTTGGCAAAGTCTACACATATGAGATAGTTTCTCTACATAGTTTTCCCACAATGATGATATCTAATGAAGACTCAGAGTTTATGAGCAGGTTTTGGAATCAAATCCATATATCTTTGGGCACACATTAAAGATACAATAAACATTTTATCATATTAAAATTGTCATTGAGAAAGAATTATACACACTATAGGGGATATGTTGAGATATTATATACTCCAGTTTCTTGGGATTTGGTATATTAACCTCAGGTTGGTCAAATTCCCTAATAAAAACTATTGTAGAATTTTAAATATGGCACCATATGAGGCTTTCTACAAGATCACCTTTTCATAACAAGGTAGGTGTAGTTCAATAGACTCTAAAGAAAATCAAAGTGATCAACCAATAGTTGAAAGAAGCATAAGACAAGCATAAGTTTTATGTATATAATAAGCATATGCCATTAGATTTTTAGTTTGGGGACTATTTTTGCTTAGGTTTCACCTTAGAAATGTGTTTTAAGGTTTGGAGAGAGAAGAAGGTGGATCCTAGGTGAGGAACTATCACCCAAATAAATAGACGACTATCCATCTAGTTGAATCTCATACTAATGACATATCCTATGTAGATGGTCCAATATTGCTCTTGGAAAAGAATGTTTGGAAGTTGACGATTGAGTATATAGTGTTGGTGAAGGTTTTGTAGCATATCCTTGGTGTAGAGGAAGCCAATGAACACTAAAGGATGAGATGCATAACAAGTACCTAACTCTTTTCTCATTGGATTATGGGGGAAAATCCTTGATAGGGTTTTATGTTTGTAAGACCCTTGACCTACATCAACCCTTACTATATGTTTTATTATCTTGCTATGCTCTTGTTTTCCTTAGTTGCATGATTAGTATAATGATGTAATTAGTTTTTTGATGATTTTCTCTGTTGAGTCTATGTACAGATTATCCATGCCTAGAGTTTTTTTCTCTATAATTTGCACATAAAATGCTTTGAGCTAATATTTTCTCTCTTTCTTAGCCTTGGTTCGGTGTCCCTTGGTTGCTTTAACAACATCCCAACCTTTCCATCAGATTGAGATAGTTGTTGGCCTATGACAATGTCAATGTTGCCCAACAATTGAGTTTTCATCAGTTGCTAATTCATATACTAATGGAAAATGGGTGTGGAGGCTAGACTAGTAATAACTCGGGCTCCTTGTTGACCACTAAGTTCCATCATAGTTGCATCTAAATGATAATAAAGAGAAGTGGATCACCACCTACTGATGAGAGTCTAGGGTCTCTTGACCGATAGAAACTTTGGTTTGACACCTACCAATGAAGAACTTGTCCACTACCTACCAATTAATTTATGTGCTTCTACATCGATGAAGAACCCTAAGTGTGAGTTGATGATGAGGACTAATGGGATATCTACTTGTTCTTTACCAATTAACCTTCTACATTCATTTACTAGAGAAAATTAAGGGTCGTCCACTAATGGTGTCATTGGCCGATGAAGCCACTTGTGCAAAGATTGATGGCTTGGAAACTTTGACCATTCCTTTGCTCTCCCCTTCTCTTTACTAATGGATATATATAACCCCTTGCTACTTCTCCTTTATCTCAATTGAAAGAGTTTCTTGTGAAGAGTTGGAGCAACAATGAGTCATCATCAGTTGTTGACAATCTATGAGTTTTCTTCTTCCATCTACCATAAAAAGGCATGCTGTTTTCTCTTCCTTTCTTCTTATTTAAATATCAAATTCTCTCCTTACATACATAGACCTAGATCCATGTAGGTGAGCTTTACTCCTATTATCATGATGATCCTTAAGGGTCTTCTCCCTTGATCTTTGTATATGGAGGTTCCCTTCTAGGAATTTGGCCTTGGTGGTCTTATACCCTGTTTCCTTCTTTTATTTTCCTTAGTTGCTCTTAGATCGTGGAGTAGGACTATTATGTGTTTTGAGGAAGGAAATATCAAATCTTGGGAGATATCATGGCTTTCTTCACATTTGAAGCTTATTGGATCTTGAAGAGTCTAGCTTGAAGCTTTTTGTCATCACCTACAAGTGATCTCAATTCCACTATTTGTAAGGTAAGTGACATAACATATGACACATTTACTACCTATTGACACATTGAAACCCTAATCTTGTTTCTCACCCCTGTAATATGCTAAAAGAAAAAAAAATCTTTACACTCTAAAAAATAAAAAGGGGAATACAAACCTACATATTTATTATTCTCTTGAATAAATTCCTTAATGTTAATGATCTTATTAGTTTGACATCCATGATATTAGATTCAAACTATGCTAAAAATGAACTTCAAAGTAGTACCTTTATGATATGTTTATACTCCTAATTGTGAAACAAAGTACATAATTTCCCTCTCTATTGAAGAACTCTTCTAAAACTATGTTAAGGATGTTTACTAGCCGTTATTCTATTGAAAAATTGTTGATATAGAACTAATATGTATAAATATCCCAATGAAGGACCCGAGTTCGAACCTCACCGAAGGCACTTTGCGAATGGCAATCCATGCTGATTAGGCGCGGGAGGGTGGTGACCGGACCACACTCTCTCATGCCTCGAGAGTTTACCATGTCGGGCTCGCCCGGGGTGGGTTCTCTCGGTTACCAAAAAAAAATATGTATAAATAGCTCATTTATGACTGAGAATAGTATAAATCTTGATTTCCTTGGAGTTTAATCTAAAATTTTGTGTGCTACCTTGTATCAAATTGTGCATTTATGTGCCAAATTTCTGATGACTAAGATAATCCTATATGAATATATCCTTGTGATGATTTGATGTGGTATCCTTGAGAGGATTGGACCTTAGTACAATCCTTGATTAGTAATAGGGACTTGTAAAGACTTGATCCAAAGACATGATCTTGATGTGGCTGAGGGGTAAAATAGTGCACACTGTTGTGTTGGAATTTCATGGTAACATGTTTCATATATTCCAAAGTTGCATAGAATTGATAAAACCTTTCAATTATATTGTTGTTAACTGTATGTACTTGAATGCATCATTGATCTAATTAATCAAGTGCAACCCTATCCATTTAGTGCCATGAGTTTGCAAATCCTTTTCCTGGTAATATAGGAATCGTGAGAAGATGATTGGTGTCATAAAATAGTGAATACATGGAGACAATTAGGTTTGGTATACCCTTATGTATTTAAACTTTGTTGGGTTTAGTTGCGGCTGATGGACCAATCATACATGATATAAGATGGAGAAATGATACATGTCATGCCTCGATATTGTGGGTTGTATATAGTAACATCCCATGATCTGAGGCCTCAAATAGAATGATCTTAAAAGGAATAATTGGACTACCCATATCACCAAGGTGAACCTCCTTTTAAGGGAGCCCATCACTAAAGAACTCCATGGTTAAGCATGCTCAACTCAGAGTACTAATAGGATGGGTGACCAGTTGGGAAGTTTATCCTAGCTTGCCCGTGAGTGAGGACAAAGCACGTAGTTAAGGCTAGTGGTGATCTGTGTTGTCAATCGTCATTTCTAAAACTCTACTAGATCCTTGGGAAGTGGGCCCAAGTGTTACAAATGATATTAGAGACAATTTACCTCAGTATGTGGGACCCACTTGGGCATGTGACATCCCAATCTTTGAGTCGTGCAGTCCAAACATGTTGGAAAAGGCTATCTTAGTTGATGGAGCCACCCTTGTACTGGTAGTTGTGGTCGGGAGCTGGGTGTACATGGACCATTTGGGTCTGCACTGAAATAGGGATAGATTATGTGGCCATGTAGTTGAGCCTTGATGAGGACATCAAGAGTCTAAACTGAGGAGATTATAATATCCCAAGATTTGAGGCTTCAGATAAAATGATCTTAAAAGGAATGTTTGGACTACCCATATCACCAAGGTGCACCTCCTTCTTGGGGAGCCCATCAATAAAGAACTCTGTGGTTAAGCATGCTCAACCCAAAGTAGTACTAGGATGGATGACCAGTCAGAATGTTTATCTTAGGTTCAATGTGAGTGAGGACAAAGCACACAGTTATGTTGGTATATATGCCCATAGAGCCATCCCAAGCGATTACATGGAGTTAGATATTAAATAATCAATTAATACAATTATTTCATTAATTAATGAATTCTAGAATATTCTAATTAATCCATGAGCATTTTAATTAACACAGTGTTTCTGTTTACTGATGGGTTTAGGAAACCCTACTTCCCTTTGACTCCTATTCAAATGAGCTTGATGGTAGATATCTATATAAGATATTGAGAGAGGCCTTTCAGTTTATGCTCACGTATGTAAACCCTAGCCATCACCATCCTTAGGAGAGAAAGGAGAGCACGCGATGATAGCACGCTACCGCACAGAGATGACTCCTTTCTGTCGGCTTAGGAAGCATGACGTGGAGTTTCAGTCCATCCGCGTGGACGAAGTAGAGACGTAGATGATGAGACACCTGCGTTCAGAGGGCATTTACGGCCATCCGTACGTGCTACGAGCGGTGTACATCACCACATGAAAGGAGTACCGCCGGATCTTTTTGTGACACACTTAACGAACGGGAGAGAAGTTATGTCCGTGTAAGCCAACATCATTGCACACCATCATGCAGTGGGACATCGTCAGACTTGCTCCGCGATAAGGTATATCTCGCAAACACTCTTTTCGAATACGATGTTGTCGACGAGATCCTATTTTGGGTTGCGTGGACTTTTTGTTGCTTCCTTCGCCCATGTTTTCTCCATAAAACCCAATAGTGATATAAGAGCAACGTCGATCTACGGCGTATATAGATTCGTTTTGATATGATCAAATCATTGGATATTGTTTTCTATGTTGCATATGATGCGAATTAAAACTGCTAATGTACAAATCTAAACCTAATTCCACATATGCCACAAGCTTCTGTTTTTGACATTTCAGATGGGGTCGACTATGGAAAATACTGATTTTCCTAAGTGCACGGAAGTAAAATTCTATAGACCTTTCAGGGATCCCCGTACAGGGGCGATGCCTGTGTGTACCCCGCATAGTCTATGTGGGAGTCAAAAATCTATTTAATGGGTAATGTCCCACATTAAAAGTACTACAATTTTAATATGTATATACGTATATGTAGATATACCTATTATAACATACATGTCGCCATTAAAATTTTGTTTTATGTTATGAATGCATGTACAGTTATGGCCTAGTATCCCCTTTTTGAGAATGTTGTGAATGAATGTGGATGTTAATCTTGTGGATATGTTTTTTATGAATGCAATGGATGTATAATAGTTTCATATGGATCCTTTGTATAAAGTATCCGACTTGCATGCCGAGCCTCATCTCTTATATGAAAGTGTAATTAATTCTTTTCCTTTGTATTTGTACTCATATGATGTAATAGAGATAGGATTAGTTTTAGTCTTTGTAAACTTGATGTAAGGAGGCCACTTGAAGATCCAACTCCAAGGAGCGTCCATGGAGAAGCACCATGAAGATCTAGTTCCAAGAAGCAACCTGAAGATCCAACTCCAAGGAGCATCCATGGAGAAGCAACAAGAAGATCTAATTCCAAGAAGCAACTTGAAGTTCCAACCTCACAAAGCATCCATGCAGTTGTTCATTGTAATGTTGATCCTTACAAGCTTACAGGTTGATTCATAGGTGTTGCATGAGATGCATAAGACCATAGGTGGACTGTAACCCTTTGTTGCTCCAAAGGATTACAATAGTATGGCCATAACCGATGTATTTGTGTTTATGATTGCATGTCTATTGTTTGTGGTTGTGAATATGGTAGTATATGATTCGTACTATAAGTATGTGGTGTTTGGATATGTATATATATTAATAAAACCCATCAATTAATAATATTAAGTTTTGGTTGCCTTACATAAAGAAACACACATGAAAAGCATGATCGACTATGTGTGGGCACACCTCCGCGTGTTACACTGTCTATCTCATGGAAGTGTGATGGTGGGTGTGTGGGTCTGCCTCCGCAGGGTGCACACTCATCGTGTTGGCTTATGGGTTGGAATTAACTAGGGAACCTTGATAGGATCAAGTACCTAGAGACACACAGATGCATCATGGCAAGGGTTTGTGCATGACCATCTATCCAAGAGTTGCAAATGATGCAATTGGAAAAAGTTGCCTACCTTAGTATTTGGTCTTTGACGCCGACGTTGGCTGGGCATTGATCCAATTATTTTAGATCTTGGCTCACTAGAAGGTTGTACATTGCAATCTTCTGATTTGATAGTGAGGGCTATCAATTTGAATAAAATAGTGGGAGCATAATTAATTAAAGGCCTAATTAATCTCGTTTATCAAATCTTTACAAGGTAAAATGTTTTGGACTAAATGTAAATTTTTCTTTTGTAGCAATCAAATGGCAAACAATACTCACACTTTATCATTGCGATCAATCCTTGAGAAGGACAAAGTTACCAGAACCAACTTTCAAAACTGGTTTAGGACGCTGAGAATTGTTCTCACACATGAGCATAAGCTCTATGTCCTTGAAACACCAGAGCCAACAGAACCCACTGCTAATGCGCCCAAGGCTGAAAAGGATGCTTACAAGAAGCACCTTGATGATGTCATGGATGTCAAGTGCATGATGTTGTGCTCAATGAATTATGAGTTGCAAGAGCAACATGAGAACATGAATGTCATGGATATGGTAACACATCTCAAGAACATGTATCCACATTAAGCAAGACAAGAGAGATATGATGTCTCCAAGGCTTTGTTCAGGAGAAAGATGAAAGAGGGAGACTCAGTTAGCACCCATATAGTCACTTTGTTGGGCATGTTGAGGATAGCTAAAGCACAGATGAACAAAGACAAGCCCAAGTCTATTATGATGATCAGCAAGACAAAGGGAAAGTCAAAAGGCAAAGGCAAGGCTAAGAAAGGTTCTAAAGCCGGGCAGAAGCCAAAGTCATCCGAGCTCAAAGATAAAGGTGGGATCTCCAAAGAAGGCAATTGCCTCCATTATCACCAGACTGGACATTGGAAAAGAAACTATGCTCTCTACCTGGAGGAACTAAGAAAGAAGAAGCAGGGGATATAGATCTCCACTTCAGGTATATATTTTATTGAGATAAACTTAAATACTTCTTCATCATGGGTACTAGATACCGGATGTGGATCTCACATATGTTCTAATATGCAAGATATGATAAGAAGTAAGCCTTTACAAAAGGGACAAGTCGAGTTGCGGGTCGTTAATGGAGCAAGAGTTGCTGCCACTGTAGTTGGAGTTATTAGTTTATCTTTGCCTATAGGCCTTGTAATATAATTAGAGAATTGCTATTATGTACCTGCCATTAATAGAAATATTATTTCTATATCTTGTATGGACAAGAGTGGATTTGAATTTCACATTAAGAATGGAATTATTTGTATTTCTAAAGATGAGATCTTTTATGGTAATGCCCCTATATCTTATGTTATCTACTTGTTAGAACTTGAGATTAGCATATACAATGTAAATACTAAAAGGTTAAAACTTGACAACTCAAACAAAACATACTTATGTCATTGTCGTCTTGGGCACATAAACGAAAAGTGCATATCTAGACTCCATAAGGATGGTTATCTAGAATCTTTTGATTTTGAATCATTAGAGACTTGTGAGGCATGTTTATTAGGGAAGATGACCAAGACTCCTATCGCTGGACATAGTGAGAGAGCCAGTGATTTGCTAGGGCTCATACATGGTGATGTATGTGGACCTTTTAGATCAAATGCTAGAGTAGTCTATCAATACTTCATTACCTTCACTGATGACCTCAGTAGGTATGGCTATGTATATCTTATGAAATACAAGTCATAAACTCTTGAAATGTTCAAGACTTTCATGAATGAAGTAGAGAAGCAACTTGGTAAGAGTATTAAAGCACTCTGTTTAGATCGAGGTGGTGAATACTTAAGCCAAGAGTTTGAGGACCTTCTGAGAGACTATGATATTATATCACAATGGACTCCACCTGGTACACCACAACATAATGGTGTGTTAGAAAGAAGGAATCGTACATTATTAGACATGGTACGATCAATGATGAGTTCATTCAAACTTCCAATATCATTCTGGGGATATGCTCTTGAAACTACAGTGTTTACACTTAACCGTGTACCTTCCAAATCAATTCAAAAGACACCATATGAGATATGGAATGGGAATCATCCCAATTTGTCTATGTTAAAGATTTGGGGATGTGAATCTTATGTTAGGAAAAAATTTCCTGAAAAGCTTGGACCCAAATTAGAAAAATGTTATTTTGTTGGATACCCCAAGGATACTAGGGCATACTACTTCTACACATCAATTGACAACAAAGTGTTTGTTGCTAGGACTACTGTATTTCTTGAAAAGGAATTTATTTCCAAAGGAATTAGTGGGAGGAATGTAGAGCTCGAAGAAGTTTGAGATCAACAAGAAAGCAGAGAACCTGAGGAGGTACATAAGGAACATGAAGACTCACACATTGTTGTGGAATTTCAAGTTCCAAATGTAACATAGAAACCTCATAGGTCTAGTAGGACACGACTTGAGCCTGAGAGATTTGGATTTCTCGTGACTCAAGACAGTGACAAATTGGGCATAGCAGATGAGCCAACTTCCTATCTAGAAGCTACTAAGGGACCAGAATTTGAGAAATGGCTCGAAGCCATGGGATCTGAGATGGAATCCATGTACACCAAAAAGGTATGGACCTTGGTGGATCCACCCGAAGGGGTAAAACCCATAGGGTGCAAGTGGGTCTTCAAGAAGAAGAGAGACATGGATGGAAATGTTCAAACCTATAAAGATAGATTGGTTGTGAAAGGATTCTGTCAAATTCAAGGTGTTAATTATGATGAGACCTTCTCACCAGTTGCCATGGTTAAATCCATCAGGATCATGCTTCCCATTGCACCTTATCATGACTATGAGATTTGGCAGATAGATGTTAAAACAACATTCCTTAATGGGAATTTGCTCGAGGATGTGTACATGACACAACCTGAGGATTTTATCGATCCAAAGGAAGCCAATAAAGTTTTTAAGCTACAAAGGTCAATCTATGGATTGAAGCAAGTATCTCAGAGTTGGAATCTATGCTTTGACAAAGTAGTCAAAAAGTTTGGCTTTAGTCAAAATGAAGATGAACCTTATGTTTACAAAAGGGTTAGTGGGAGAACAATCATATTTCTCATATTGTATGTGGATGACATACTATTGATGGGAAATGACATCCCTACTCTTCAGACAGTAAAATATTTGCCAGGGAAGACCTTCTCTATGAAGGATTTAGGTGAAGCATCCTATATACTAGGGATCAAGATCTATAGATATAGATCGAGAAGGATTCTAGGCCTAAGGTAGAGCACATACATTGACAAGGTGCTAAATAGGTTTAGCATGGAGGTTTCTAAGAGAGGTTACTTGCCCATGTCCCATGGGGTTACGATCTCTAAAGCCCAATGTCCTCATTCATGCGATGAATAGGCACGCATGAGTAAGATTCCATATGCATCAGAAATTGGATCTATCATGTACGTGATGTTATATACTCATCATGATGTGTCGTATGCTTTGAGCATGATGAGCCGGTATCAGTCAGATCCAGGTGAATGTCACTGGACAGCTACAAAGAACATCCTAAAGTACTTGAGAAGGACTAATGATCAATTCTTAGTATACGATGGTGAGGAAGAGCTCGTGGTAAAGGGTTACACCGATGCTAGATTCCAAACTGACAAAGATGACTACAGATCGCAATCTAGATTTGTGTTTTGTATGAACAACAGAGTTGTGAGCTGGAAGAGTTTCAAGAAAGAGATGGTTGTAGATTCTACAACAGAGGACAAATATATTGATGCATCTAATGCTGTAAAGGAAGTTGTGTGGATCAAGAAGTTCATTTCTGAACTTGGAGTGGTTCCAAGTGTTGGTGATGCAATTGAGTTGTTTTGTGACAACAACAGATCAATTGCACATGATAAAGAACCAAGATCGCACCAACGTTCCAAACATATTCTACGACAGTTCCATCTCATATGAGAGATCAAACAACGAGGAGATGTGAAGATTTACAGAGTACCTATAGAAAGCAATGTGGCTGACCCGCTCACAAAAGCACTTTCACAGCAAAAACATGACTGACATGTTTGATCACTTGGATTGAGATTCATGAGTGATTGGGTATAAGTGCAAGTGGGAATATATTGGTATGTATGACCATAGAGACTATCATTTGATGATTGTAATTGGATACTATGTAAATGATTTGTAATACTACATTGATCATATCAATAAAGGCAAGTTTCCAATCTATATGCTTGTGTTTTATATTGTGAGATGACCATAAAACTTATAGATGTCTATAGAATAATAAACTCAATGACATATGTCTTCGGGTTGATGACCTGAATAGTGAGATCATATGTATGCTAAGAGTATGTATTCTTGTTTTGTCCCTAATCGGTTGTTATTATGGAAATATCCATAGACATCAATAACACATAAGATTGGAATGTATGTTGGTGGATAGAAGAATCTCATTATCCATGTTATAGATATATCAAACCAAATACATAGATACTTGTTAGAGAACAGTGTATCAGATAGACCCACCTTGAGAGTGACACATGGATACCATGATTGGTAGTTAGAGTCACATCTCATAATGATGGTGGTGATTGTGGTTCTTAGACCTAAAGTCACTACACTTATCACATGTCATTCGGTGTACTTTGACATCATCCACCGTGGTCCTGAATAAGGATTTCCATAATTATGGTGCTTGGGTGCACTGTGACACATGGGGATGATTGTGAGTGATGTAGATGGAATTTGTCCTTCCTATGAGAGTTTTCTATTCTGGCCACTTGATAAGTGAGACTGAGAAATGCATGGCCATGCTGATGTGAGTCAATATGTGATATTGAGCTTACATATATCTCAGACAGTCTACTCTAGTTCAAGGAACATGGATTGAACGTTGAAGAGGATAACAATTCCATGACTCGATTTTAATCTGGATATCAGCGACAAGGAACTATACAATCAATGTAACACCAGTCATGAATGATAGGTTAAGTTGTTCTCCAAGTTCTCCAATTACTTGGGTGGCAATGAAGTCTTGCTAGATACCAATCATTGCTTGTGAAATCATAATATGATTATGGATATCACTGCCAACATAATTTGGAGCCTACCGGGTCACACACATAGGATGTGTTAGAATAGGAGTATAATTGTTGATTTGATTGGAATTTCTCTGAATCACATTGATTACTAAAATGTTTATGTAATCAATTAGAATAATATTGGAGTGACTAGCTCTAAGCGCAAGTGGGAGTCTGTTGGTATATATGCCCATAGAGCCATCCCAAGTGATTGTTTGGAGTCAAATATTAATTAATCAATTAATGTGATTATTTGGTTAATTAATGAATTCTAGAATATTCTAATTAATCCACGAGCATTTTAATTAACGCAGTGTTTCCTGTTTACAGATGGGTTTAGGAAACCCTACTTCCCTTCGTCTCCTATTTAAAGGAGCTTGACAACCGATATCTATGTAAGATATTGAGAGAGGCTTTTCAATTTATGCTCATGTACATAAACCCTAGCTGTCACCGTCCTCAGGAGAGAAAGGAGAGCACCGCGATGCTAGCACGCCGCTACATGGAGATGACTCCTTCCTGCCATCTTAGGAAGCATGATGTGGAGTTCCAGTCCATCCGTGTGGATGAAGTAGAGACATAGATGATGAGATGTCTGTGTTAAGAGGACATCTATGACTATCTGTACGTGCTACGAGCGGCGTACATCACCGCATGAAAGGAGAACAACCGGATCTTCCTGCGACGTAATTAATGAACGGGAGAGAAGTACCATCCATGTAGGCCAACTTCGTTGCACACCATCATGTAGCAGGACTTTGTCAGACTTGCTCCGCGATAAGGTATATCCCACAAACACTCTTTCTGAATACGCTATTGTCGACGAGATCCTATTTTGTGTTGCGTGGAATTTTTTTTGCTTCCGCCGCGCATGTTTTCTCCACAAAACCCAACAAGTTAAGGCTAGTGGTGGTCTGTGGGTCCAGTCGTCATTCCTGAAACTCTACTAGAGCCTTGGGTAGTGGGTCCGATGATACATATACACTTTTTTGGTTTTATGGCATGTGTACCCAAGACGAACATGTGATATGTGGATCTATTTTTGAGAAATTTCAAAATATATCCGACCTTTAGTACTACTCCATTTTTCACTCTAAATTCAACATGAGGTGTGAGAAGATATATGATTAAACATGGATACTATTAGATCTTATATGAATTTCTAGCGAGGGTTCACAACAACTGGCTAGTAGTTTGAGTGGTACACCTCAAATTACACATGCATAATAAAGTGTGCAACTCAATTGTGTAGTATATCAATTTAGGTTTATCTTGCTAATAATATGGATCTTCTATGATGTGATGTTTCTTTTTGTGCGATATATGCGACTTGCATTCTACACAGACATCCTTGGTGACACATGTATAATCATGGTAAAGCTATTCTTCTTAATATAAAACTTGCTCATTAGTATGAGTATTACCTACTCTACTTAATTACTTATAATATTCATTGTAAGTAATAAATGTTCTCAATTGTTATATCATATAACTAGGACTTGAAGTCTCACCCCATGGTTTTCCACATCCTTTTAGGTGACCAACCAAACTTCCTAGGTTGTAGTGGTGAGGAGTAGTCTTGTTGTAGTGTCATGAGTTTTTGGTAACAACAATTATTTCTTTTTAATCAAGGTTTGTTCTAAGAATCTTGATCTTATGGTGATGGGGGCTCCACACTACACATTCCCAAAATACCCCTTGTATAAGAACTAAATAGGTAAACATACACAAACTATATGAACACTAGTATTCATGTTACATAGGTTGCTTTCAATGGAGGTATGAGGATGACTCAGTCATATGACCTGTATTTTTTCAACATATTCATTAGCCATTGTCTTAATGGGAAGATACAAGAACAAGTAAAGACTTCTAAGAGTATCATATTATGACAATAAAGTTGGTATTCAACTATCCTAGATGCAAGTATAAATGGAAATAACATAAAAGTAAGAAATTTCCAGGATACACTTTTCCTCGATTATTCATTTTCTAGAACAACATGAATTTTACCTAACAAGTAGAAGTTATCACAATATTAGAATATGCATGAATCACAATACATACCACAAAATTTATCTAGCCATCGTAAGCAACAATAAAAACCATGTTTTCCACATGGCTAGGTGAGTTTCTCTAGAATCCTCACCTCTCATTCCCAATCCTTGATAATAGGATGGATGGTACTCATAAATATAATAATTTCAAGTTTACATCATTCACTTCATTAGAGAATTTCTCATTATTGAGGGGTTCTCACTTCCCATAATCATCACATATCATATCGTATCTTTAGAAGATTTTGGCCTCTTAAGCTATATAGTTCAATACAAATGTATGTTTTCTAAATAGCAATTTGCATTAATCTATGTAAAACTATAGAACATCAATATACAAGAATTCTAAACAAAGAATTAATCACATGTAACCTACACCATTTATCTCTTTATATGGTTTTATAAACTATATAAACATCCGTATGTTATTTTTTCATAAGTTAGTACCATTCACGCATTCTTTCTTTTCCTCCTCACTTTCCCTTGTCAAATTCACCATTTTGAGAAATTTAAGAACTATGTGAATATAAAAATTCATGGAAAAATAGATATTCATCATGGTAATATTCATACGATAGTGTCAATAGTAAAAAAAAAATGGTTATGATTCTTACAATATTCTCCATGCTTCATTTATTTTATTGATTATAATCTTTAATCTATTTGGGGTGACAATGTTAGTTCTTCATAAATGAGTTTTCATCTAAAAACCTAATTATTATATAAAGGAACCTAAGTTCAACCCTCCTAGAAATGAGGTCAGGGAAAACCTAAATCCTCTTCTCTATGAAGAGATTCTTTCTTCCAGAACCCTAAACTAACCTTTAGAAGAAAAAAAAAGAGAAAAAAGTGAGAATCTCCATTCGCTTTTTCTTTTCACATAAAGGGTGACTACCTATATTATTGGAGACAATAAATAAGGTAGGAAAGAGCTAGATTTCATCATATATAGACTTTCTCCTTGCATTTCTCCTCAAGAACCCTAATTTTCTGGTGGAATTTGTGACAGAAAGGTGAAGAAAGATGGAAGGCCGTCTCAAATTTGATATGAAGTGGAAAATAAAGGACTAGAACACACACACAACTATGTTTGACAGAATTTACCTAAACCTACAAAGATCCCATTAGTCAACCACCCTCTCATTAGGCTATTCAACTATTAAGGTCACACATTTAACTGACTCGCTGCTAAGAGGGTGGTAAGTACCAATGGTCAGTAATTGGTATCCAATGGTATGGTTACCTATTCATATGTATATATATGTACTATATATATATATATATATATATATATATATATATATATATATAAAGTACATATATTTTAGATGTATGTAAATACATGCTTGTGTTATCTTTGACAAGATCACCCTCACGTGTGGGTAGCCCATTACATCAATCAACTTTTCATTAGTTTAGATGACTAATAAGGTCATAAGTTTGGAAGACTCACTACAGAAAGTGGTGGTTAGCAAATCTCATCTAGTCAGACTTAAAGGTCGACCAGCTATTTGGCTTGACCTTACATTCAATCAACACTTTGATCTATACTAAAAGCTTCTAAAATCATACAATGCATTTTCATGTAACATGCTAAGTTATTACTTGATTTCTCATCATATTAACACTACACTTCATTTTAATTCTATTTTCTCTATTTAATTGGATTTCCATTATATTATCAACTCCTATCATAGTATACCAGTAACTAGGGCTTCTTCAATCATACAAGATTATTCTTTTTCATTTATTTTATTAATCACACTATAATCATGCTTTATGATTTTCCTTCAAGTTATAGATAATTAATATAGAGAGGTTGGTACTAATAAACCAAGGTTTACTAGAAACTAGCAACTTAGGACATGTCATTCTTATATCATATTTCAAATCTCGTGTAGATTCATCCACTCCATGTGTATCTATTTTCCATTGGTAGTTCAAGTCTTCTTAGCTTCTAAACATTTTTGTCCATGATCTACATTGATCCCTCTTCATAGTTGATACCTTGGCTAACTACACATCTATAGGCCAAAACATTTTCTCTATGTCCAATCAAAATTTATTAACATGGGCATAAGAAAAACATCATGGATTTTCTATAATTAAGGTAGCACATTTTAAATGATATGCAACTTTTCCAAACCATCCTTTAATTGAGTAAGATCCCAATATATTTGAGTTAAATTACCCCTTTGTCTAAATCTAAACACTCCTCTCCATGGTGACAACTCAAATATATATATTTGATTAACTATATTGAACTCAAGAGACTAGAACACTTGTCTGTATAAGTCTTGGTGATGTCAAGATCAACTTCAATTTGTCTGTAAATAAAGATTATCTTTTTTATTTATTGTGCTATCTTTGGTCCTAACAACCTTTTCTCTTTAGTGTTGTACATAGAGATGGGAGATATAAAATTTCCTTCTATGAAGTTCTTCATATGGTGCCATATGTAAACTTCATTTATACTTTTATTCAATCAGGCTCAAGTATGTAGCCCAACTTTCGAACAACCTTAAGCACATGCCATTTGCATGTCTTAAAGTGTACGAGCATCCTTTTTGACAACTTGTTTATTTTCGTATGAAAAGTTATACTAAAATTGAGTCTATACCACAACTTTGTGGAGGTGATCCAAAAATCTACACATTTGAGGGACCATGATATAATATTATAGAAATAGGTACACCATGTAGTCTTACTATCTCTTATACATATATATGTGTTAGATGTTTTTTTAATATGTACTCTTCAAAAGTAAGAAGTGTGCCAAATTTCTCAAAATGTTCACTATTGCCCATAAGGAATCATTCCATCTAATGGGCAAGGATGACCAACAAAAATGTCCATATTCACATGATCTCGATTCCACTTTATAATAGTACTAGTTGTAAGAATCTAGTTTACTTTGTATGTTTATCCTTGACTTGTTAACATATTCCACACGTGGCTATTTTTCTACATATTTTTTCATATATGACCACCATAATAGTTTGTTCAAGTTTTTTTTGCATATCTTTTCTCCTAGGGGACAAAACATACACTAATGTATGATCATGTTCTTACATTTTTAAAACCCATATCCTTCCTTTAATAATAAAAATATCACTTGAAAAAAGTGGAATCATATTTTTCCTTGTTGTATCTCTTATTTAATTTTCTTTACTTTTGAAAATATGCCTTTCTGGTGCTGTATCCATTGTTCTGGTATTGGTTTAACTAGTACTTGTTCTAGAAGTCCTCTTTCTTTTACTAGACACAATTTAGTATTCATTTATTAATATAGTGACATGTCTCATCTGAAAAAAAACTAGGTGAATCATATCCATAGTCATTG
Source organism: Alisma plantago-aquatica (assembly GCA_963693085.1). NCBI lineage: Eukaryota > Viridiplantae > Streptophyta > Magnoliopsida > Alismatales > Alismataceae > Alisma > Alisma plantago-aquatica. The sequence continues at coordinate 1,372,059,372 of OY856410.1, read as the reverse complement.
TAGATGATTACTTATTGCTAAGTATATAATCCACTTCACTGTCTTTATTATGGTGGTAATCTATTGTGTGGCTTGTGTCTTTGATCAACTCATAGATCCTCAGTTGTATCATATTCATCTCTTCATGCGTGACAATGTATTACAGGATATTGTGATCTATGAAAACATGGAATAATTCACATATAAATAGTGTCTCCAGGAATTGAGGGATAGAATAATTCTTAGATACTTGAAATAGTGCATTGCTTTTTGACATTTGTTCAACTCTCTTGGGAAAAGGCTATAACTTTGACATATTTCATTAATGCACATATGAAACCCTTCTTGATGCATTGTGATGTATGCGCTATCTTTTCCAAGTCCCTATTAGGATTAAAATTGTTGGTGTTTCCAAGTTCCTCTACAACACATGCAACTTTATTCACACTTATATTCAAATTTGAATGATGGATCCTTTCTGGTCAATTTTTTGTGGGAATAATCATGATGTTAAAGTTAATGAATTCTTGTAATATCTTGATAAACCAATAACTTCAAACTTTAGTAGGTGTCCTTGGTCTAGTAGAGTAGGTAAACAACATTTTAGGATCCACGCAGATTCCTTGTGCACATATGGCATGGACTAGGAAGGAAAATTCTATCAACCACAAGTCACACTTATGAACTTGACATACAAGTTTAATAGTCATAATTATAATCAAAAGTGAGGCTCATGTTGTTTTGTATATGTATAATATAAAAATGTCATCAATAAAGTTTCCACTAACTAGTACTAAAATCATAAATAAATATGTATATCGAGTCCATGAGTGATGGTGTGATGGTAAATCCAAATACCATAACCAATAATTCATAGTGACCACAAGGAGTTCTAAATTCTATCTTAGGTAGATGTTTAGCTTTTATTATCAACTGATGATATCCAAATCATAGGTGAATCTTTGAGAATACTAGTGCTCTTCTCAATTGATCAAACAAATCATCTATATAGGGTAGCATATACTTAGGCTGATCATGACTTTGTTGAATCGTCTACATTGACGCACACTCATTTTTCCCTATATTTATTTTTGACACACAACATCAATGCTCCACAATGTGATGTTCTTAGATGTACAAAACCTTTATCTAATAGATCTTATGGTTATATATTCAACAATATAGTTTTATGTGATGCCCTTTTGTATAGTATGTGTAGGATTTATTTCAACTTCATGCTCCTTTTTGGTAATATACTTGGAAATTCATCAAAAAATACATTTGCATAGCCTTTGACTACATGCACATCTATTAAAGCAGGGTTCTCTAACCTAGTGTCTATTACATGAGATAAATATGCATGATAATTTGTTTCTTAGCATCCTTTTAGTTGTCATCGTGGATAATATACATATAAATTAAACTTTCCTTCATCATATAAAGTCTCATGTATTCTTTCCAACATTAAACTCATCTTCAATTGTAGTACAACGTACATTCACCTTGTATTCTAAATGATGAAAACCTATGATTACATGATGCTTTAATATAATGATTCCATCATCTAAAAAAAATATGGCAAACAATTCACATCAAATATTAGGTTCTAAAATTGGAATATATAAAAAATTATAATATATAGATATAATAGATACACAACCTTGGCCATCACAATTTTTGTCACTATACCACCTACCATGGCAAGAATATAATGATAATTATCCGTATATATGATGAAATATGATAGAAACTTGAGTAAATATCATTGATACTAGGAAAAGCATGAAAATTATATAAATCTAGCACCTTCAGCAAAATGCTTGAAAGATCCATAGAAAATGATCAAACAACAATATTGTTTTCAATCTAATTAATTTTAATATTACACAAAACTCTATCATACACATAAAAATGTCGTATTAAGATCATTGTTTATTATATCAAAAACTATATGTATAACAAAATATTTAAAGATACACAATTATTAACTCTTCAAGAAAACCATTAGCTGACCTATTTTATACCATCAACTGAGTGTACATGGCCTCTAAATAAACTAAGCTAAGATCCAAAACATAGATCCCACCAAAAATATGTCTGATGCATAAATCTGATATCATAAAAACATTGACAACATGTTTCTCAAGGTGTTATCACACACCAATAAAATAGTTCCATAGTCTACAAGCTCGAGATTGCAGTAAAGGAGCGACATGTTTGGGGTCAAATCCACATGGGTAGAGTGGATATTAGGTCTTATGTGTTTCTTTAGGTTCTTAGTTTGGAGATTAGGGTTTTATTGGTTAATGTTGGATTGAGTGAACTAGAATTAAGGGTCATGCAATTTATAAGGGAAAGATTAAAATGCAATTTAGTACTAACAACTTCAATTATCTAATTAACTAGAAGAAAAAATAACACCAAAGAAAGAAATTGACTACACCAGACTAAGCAAGACAAACAAGGTGAATAAATGAATAAATATAAAACTAAGATAAACAATAGACAAATAGACAAACTAGAGTAAACAAAGCTAGAAACTAAGAAACCCAAACAAAGAAAATTTACTATTAAATTAACAATTACCGCTATGAGCAAGAGAGTAAACTAAGATAGGAAGAAAATAAGAAATTGAGTGTTTTGACAATCAGTTAGGGAAGCATCTTATGTGACATGGGACTATCAATCGTATACTAGATTCATATTCAATAATACATCCTATATCAATACTACCATGCCAAACAACATGGGAAGGTGAGGCTCTGTCTAGATAGTTGGTCATGGTTGTCATAGAGGGTGTTAATGGGAACTAGTCCCTAAATATACTCTATTCAGTATTATGAGTCTCAATTGACTAGTAGATAGATGAACCTAATCCTAGGAAACCCCTAGTTTAGATTTCTAGGTGTGATTCTCCTAGTGCACTTGGTAGCAAGGGGTGGCATAAGGTCTAGCAAAAGGGCATTTCACCTCATATTACCCCCATTTGACCTCTAATATGCTCTTTGCCAAGTGTTGAAGGGGAGACACACATAGCCACATATATCTCCAAGCTAGGCCTAGTATAATAGAGGGATACAAGTGTAGAGGGTTGACTTGAGACTTACACATTGCCCATATTTCGATAATGACTTAACCATTCCATTCATATGTATCTAATATGTGTGTAAAAGATTGATCTCGGGATTTAGGTACATGAAAAGGATCAAATTACACAAGCCCTAGCTTGTTCAAGTTCAAGTCAAAAGCAATGCAAGTGTGCATTTTGGGAAATCACTCCAAATGACCTAAGATGATTTTTGTAATCATATGTATTGATGATATGACTTGTAACTAAGATGAGAACAAATCAGGGACACTAAATTCAAAATTTTAATCACTCCAATGTCAATTTAGAAAATTTGTCACAACTTGTTTATCAGGCGAGCTAGAAACTCAACTGATCCAGTGATGGATTTTCTAGAGAGACCAATCGGTAGAGTTACACACTCACAGAACTCGACTGACTAACTCACTGAGAAAAATTGATTTTAGCTCATCAGTCAAGTTTCCCAGAACAAACTTGATTGATAGTTTGAAAATTTATTTTGTCTCTTAATGGATTGGTCGAGTTACCTTTATTGAAACTCGACCGAATGTACTGTACAGAAAATGTAGAAAAAGTGATTATAACAGTTGGTGAGTTGTTTTGAGCGATAATAGATCTGTTGAAACTTAGAAAATAGCTATATTTTTCCCTTAAGTGATCCCACTCTCAAGGGAGCACCCCCAGCTATAAATAGGACCCCTTGGAGTTCATTCCAAGTTTTCTCATTTATGTGATTCTAAGTCCTTGCTATAGTTTAGTGCGTTGCAATTCATCGAGCCCCTTTCTGTCTCTCATTTACATAGCATTTCATGTTTATGAGTGAGTTAGGCCAATTGTAAGAGAGCTACTTCCTTGTGCTTGTAAATCTCTCATTCCATTCTATCTTCTCTACCCCTTTCCTCAAAGAAGAAAAGGTTAAGAAAGATACTCCAAGTGAAGGTGGAGCTGTTGTTGTTCTTCTTCAAGGTTCAAGAAGAGGTGAAGATCTTCTCTGAGTGAAGGAGAAGGCAAAGGTTGAAGATCCAAGAAGAGTGGGTAATTGATTGAAGATTGAAGACTTGTGTAAGAGTAGGTAAGTCCTTGGAAGAAGGCGGAAGACTCTTTGCAAATTGAGTAAGTCCTTGGTAAGGTTGAATACTCTTTGTATTAGATAGGTAATTCCTTTGGGGGGTCATGTGTTATAACTCTTATTGGTGAATATATATAGGAAAGCACTTGCAAACTCCTAGACGTTGACCTCTATAGGTAGTGGATTTACTCTCTCATAGTTTGGAGAGTGGAACCACTCTAAATGATCTTGTCCAAGTGCTTATTTCATTTTCTCTCATCCTTGATATACTTGTTAGTTAGGACTTCAAATTACACTTAAGCTACCTTTGATTGATAGCATCATTAGGGTACTCAGTGGTTAATCACTAAGATTCTAATTAGGCCAACACCTAACCTAAAGGGTGAACGTAAATTGACACCCTTGGTCACTACCTTCAATTGTCATGAAGACAACACCATCAGTTGTTGCAATGGTACCATCATTGAGTCATGTGTTTATTGAAGAAATCAGCTTTAAACCCTAAAATTGACCATTGGTTGATAGGTGCTTAGCACCATAGGTTGTCAAACCAACCTGATACAAGTCATATTATACCTTAGGAATAATGTACACATGATCACAGGTTCATCTAGATCTGAAATCAGAATAGGGGAAATTATAAAAATTGAAATCCAAGTCAAGCAAAGCTTTTAGTGCATGGATCATCATTTAAAAACAATAACATGAGTTAGCAAGCTTATGGTAAGCAATAAACATGGAGAAAGTTGTAAAACTTGCCTCTAATTAGAAGATAAACTCCCAAACAGAAGAAAGACGAGTAGGTAGGGCAGCAAATCCAGGCATAAGCTGTGAACTCATCCATCTAGCACCTTTCTTCATCAAATGAGCAAACCCTAAGCATAAGAAGCAAGAAAGGTGGGGTTTTAGAACTTTAGAGAAATTTCTACCATGGAACAGCAAGGTTCCGAACTAGAGAAAGGTAGGAGGAAGGATAAAAAAGAAATAAATGGAGGAAATAAGGGGATGCTTACTCATTTACGTCAAGATCACTAGAAGGAAGCCTTTTAAACCCAAAAAGGAAGTCAATTGCAACCCTAGATTCGTTTTCCAAGAAGATCCCTTCTTTCTTCCTCCTTGGATAGGAAATTCATAAAAGAATAGAGAGATAACGAGGTTCATAGAAGGAGGGAAGTGGTGGAGAGCAAATGGCTCATTTTTGTGCTTAGGGATAAGTATATGAAACTTTAAGATAAAGAAAAAGAAAAAGTTGAAGTTCTAATATCTTTCCAAGTGTCCATGGCCTTAAACTATTAAGAATATACAAGAACACACACAAGAAGATCCCCCACTTTCCATAGAGACATGATTATCCCTAATTTATTTAATTTCCATGCAAAACAAATAATTCATTAGTTGATAGCTACGAAAGGTAGCTCATCCATGAAGGGGTAAACCCTAAAATACCCTTGGAGAAAACACCTTCAAACCACGGATTAAATAGATGACACATGGCTCAAAAAGCTCATAAATTATGAGAGAATATCCAAGGAACATACTGCAAGTGATAAATTGCAAAGAAAATCTCTCAATTGGGTAAATTGCATAAAAATCCAAAATGTGCATAAAATTGCATAACTTGCTCAAACAATGTCCAAATTGGAACAAAATTTGAAACTTAAGATTATATTATGATTTCAAAGTATATAAAAAGGTTATATTAGGGTTATAAGAATTAAATTATGATAATTAAGCTTATTCAAATCATTAAGCAAGTTTAGGGGCCGTACAGTGAGGTAGGCCTCTATTGATGCTAGGATGAAGTTGTTGTTGTTGCTAACATTGTACTCACCATATATTTCCTCATGACTGGGATTATGATTTATAGGGTCGCTCTCTAGAATGATGCCTGACTTCTCCACTTGTATACAAAGTTGGATAAGTAAGACCCTAACATTTCCCTCATCACAACTTCCCTTAGTATAACTTCCACATGTTGGACATTGTTGGTGTGTCACAACTGGGAGTTATTGGTCTCCTTGGAATCTCTACCATTGTATATCATGTACTAGATTTTCTCTAGATATGATGGCATCTAATGATTCCCCTACCGAATATTCCTTATGATATGATTGACCAAGAAAAAGTGACTGATGGTGGTGGTCTATGAACATGTCACATGTGATGTTGCTTGTTTTGCACTGACTGTTGGAGCTCATTTTGTACAACTCTTTTTGTGATCTCTTTTCAGAACATTTCTTATACATTGCCAAGATATCCTTTTATCCCCTTCTTGCAACATCCAAAAAATTATCGAAGTCTTTACAAAATTATGTAATTACCACCTTCTCTTGTATGAGTCGATTCAATCCTTGTTCTGACTTCTTGATTTAGTGAAAGTAATTCACATAGAGTTGAGGGAAAAACACCATAAGATCTAAATAAAAAAAAACCATAATTGTTCATGGGAATGCTTCCATGCTTTAGGTTCATTCACCAACTCACCTTATCATGTACATAAATATCTAAATAATATTGTGACTCAAAACTTCTTTTCAATTTAGCCTATGTGGTGAATTCTAATATTACTTATGTTTGTCCTAGTCCCCCAACAATTACTCGTACTACCATACAAGAGAAAAATTGCATTTTCTATCTTTGGTCCTGTAATACATGTGCCAACTTAAAAATTTCTTTGTCTCAAATCTATGCATCAATTAAGGCATAAATTACATGTGAAATCAACATAGTCTATCTTTTTTACCATCTCACGATACTCATTTAGATCCCATACTGGACCGGGATGAAGCACAACTAGCCTCATGCCTCATATCATCTATGTTTGGAAGCTATTATCCCTTGAGATTTTCTTGCATCTGAAGTGCTATCTATATATTAATGGGGTTGTAGTAGATGTGTTTCTTCTTCCTAATCTCCTACTCTGTATTTTACTCCCATAACTCAGGCTTTCCTAGTTGTACAACGTGGATGGTGTGATTTAGGGAATGCTATTGAGCTTGTCCTCTTAGAGTTGTTAAAGTTTTAGTTGGACCAAATATTGAACCCAAATGTCTCTTCTCTACCACAAACTATTTATTGTAGAATGGCATGTATTATATTCCATGAATTAAAAAAAGACTTAATTCATCCTATGTTCTTATACTGACATGACACATAAGATTTAATAAAACTCTATCATATGATGATACTAATAACCATTGCTAATCTTATAATAAGTGGGAGTTCTGACACATTACTAAACCGAACTTGTGAAGCCCGGTCCAATTACCCACTGCTCTAGTATAGTTTTAGGAATGAAGTATGGACCCTCAAATCACAACTAGCTTAGGGTATACACTTCGTTTTCATTCACCCACAACCCATGGTCAACTTCCCACATGTCACCCATACTAGTACAACTATGAGCCAAGCTCATTTAACTGCAAATTACCTATTGATATGATACCTAAAAAGAAGGAGCATATTGGTGATATGAGTAGTTCAATCATTCCTTTTAGGATCATTTTTTTGAGGCCACAAATCATAAGTATGTTATAATCTCTCCCACATAGACTCTTGACGTCCTAGTCAAGGCTTAAGTATATAGATTCATAGTCTTTCCCCATTTTGATCTAGAAACAAATGAACCATATACACCCAACTCTTGATCACAAATACCAATGCAATGGTGTCTACATCACTATAGATTTCCCTTTCCAACATGTATGGACTTCACATCTTAAGACTGGCATGCCACATGCCCATTTGGATCCACTTATTGAAAGGGAATAAGGCAATGATACTATTTGTAACACTTGAGCCCACTACCCAAGGTTATTATAGAGTTTTAGGAATGATGATTGGCACTAAAAATCACCACTAGACTCATCTTCATGCTTTGTCCTCACTCACACATAGCCCATGATCATAGGTTTGACCAATGTACTACTCTGGCCAAGTACACTTAACCACATAATACCTATTGATGGCCTACCTAAAAAGAAGGTGCACCTTAGTGATATGGGAAGTCCAATCATTCCTTTTCATATTAATTTATCTAAGTTCTCAAGTCCTAGGATGTTACGAAACCCATGTTATATCCTCAATTTTGGCAAAATTGAATGATATAAATATAAATCATGTTTTGATAAATATTGGTGGACTAATATAGTTAGTTACCTTTGTGGCATGGGTGCAAATGCATGGCCCATATAAAGGACCATGAGACTATTTTCTTTGCAAGCAGGTCCTGGGGGAACAAGTTAAAGAAAAAATGCGTGTGTTTTGCAGTTTGCAGTAATCCAATAAGGTTATTGGAAAAATAAAGAGTGGAAAATCCAATAATAAAGATATTTCTAAAAGTATTAGACAATTAGTATTTTAAATATGGAAATATATGGAATTCTCTAGAAAAGAGAGTTTTAATGCATAAATAAAGGATAATGACTTTATAATTTGTTAGAAAATGGAATTGTTGAATAATAGACAAGTTTCCAAAATATTCTAATATAATTTGTAAATTAGATAATCTATGGAAGTAATTAGCTAACCATGTCTTGCACCACAAGTTTCAGGAATGATGCAGGATAATTCTGGCTGGTTGTTGGAATAAGTAAAGATGACAAGGAAATTAAGATTATTCTAGAATATGAGAGAAAAAGGACTTTCCATGTGATAATGGTGATTGTTTTAAGAAAATACATAAAGGGCATGTCTCACCTACGAAAGTTATCCCAATAAATCACAAAAATAAAGATAAGTTTATAAATATATTAATGAGTTTTCCTCCAAGTTTCATAGCAAAAGGAGGCTCCTAGTATCCTATGGAAAATCGGGAAGGAAGAGGGACTCACTTGTAATAATTAAATGTTGTTTCCCTTATTTGAAGAAAGAGAAAAGGGTATTTAAATGTATGCTTTTCACACCAAATTTGGTACAATACAATATGATAGTATTATAAAGAATTTTTTTTTATTTTGGGACCAATCGAAGCAAAGATGAGAGAGATATGAATTACTCAATTTCCACAAACAAGGTTTACAAAGGGGTCCTTGGGATACCAAATAGGGAAATAAGTTTTTCTTGCTGAAGATAATTGTGGAAGATAATTTTAATGTGACATATAATAATAATATAGAATTGTGGATGAAAATACAAAGATGATAAAATATCTTTTAGATTTGGTGATTTATTTGGTAAGCATCTTGTTTTACCATGGAAACCATGTTTCAGATATATAGGGGTATAAATAAGAGAATAGTGAAGGATTTTTCCTTTTTCCAATGGAAGGTAATAGTATGAATATAGTTTTTCCAAAATAAAGGTATAAGGGGTGCTTTTCTTTATGTGACTTTTGGTTCTATGCAGTAAAAGATATGAAATTGTTATTATAAGGACAGGAGGGAGGAATATAGTTAATACTTTCCTAGCTTGATGACAATTGCATAAGGAAGCTTTTATGGAACTAGACCCAATGATCTCTAACCCTTGTGTTATATAAGAAATGGTAAATGTTGGATCCTAGATGGGTGATTAGATGCTCTAGAGGGGGGTGAATAGAGCTGAAAGCACTTAAACAAAATTCATTAAACCTTCAAGATATATCGCAAGATAAGGTTGCTAAATAGGAAATTTGTGTGAAACTAAAACATACATAGCAAGGGAGAGAGAGATTGAACATGCACCAATTAGACAAGATATTTAGAGTGGTTCCACACTTCAAACTAGAAGTGTGTCAGTCCACTTTCTTAGAGAGGTCAACCTCTAGGACTTCCCAACTATTGGACTCTTATATTCATTCATAAGACATACAATGCATGACCAAACAAAAGACTTACCTATCCAATACAAAGAGTCTTCAACCTTACCAAGGACTTACCCACTTTGCAAGAGTCTTCGGCCTTCTCCAAGGACTTACCCACTCTTGCACAAGTCTTCAGCCTTGCAGGGATCACCCACTCTTCTTGGATCTTCAGCTTTTGACTTCACCTTCACTCAGAGAAGCTTCCACCAAGGTCTTACCCACTTGAGATTGAGTCTTCTGCCTTCTCCAAGGGCTTACCCACTCTAGCTCCAAGTCTTCAACCTTGATCTTCACCAAGGGACTCCTTCACTTGTTCTTCTTCACCTCTCTTGGACAAGAGAGAGAACCTTCATTTTCATGATTGAAATGAGAGAAATGGAGGTGGTGGAAGTGAGAGCCTCACAAGATATACATGTAGGACTAGCTCTCTTACAAATTTCCTACTCACTCTAATGGATGTAGCAAGTGATTAATCTTAGAGAGAGAGTGGAGGCTATAGGAAGAACTCAACTATAGAATAGGAACCTCACATAGAGTTTTGCAATGAATGCTCAACATTGGAATGAAGCCCAAGGGGTCCTATTTATAGCTGGGGATGCCTCTTAGCCTTTGGGAACACTTGTGAACGAAAACTAGCCATTTTGTGGCTTGCAATGGATATATTTTCACTTGTTGCAACTCCACAACAGCTAAAAGTACTTTTCTGCACTTTTTCGTACAATGCAATCAGTCGAGTTTCTATAAAGGTAACTCGACCGATAGAGTAAAAGACAAAGCCAATATTCAGACCATCGATCGAGTTTGTCCTGAGGAAACTCGACCGACCAATGAAAATCAATTTGGTCAGTTACTCCATCGGTCGAGTTCTGTGTAAACACAACTCGACCGATGCAATCTTTAGAAAATTGATCAAGGATGATCGGTCGAGTTTTTAGGCTGGGAAACTCGACCGACAAAGTGCCTGTAATCAATTTTCAAAGTTGCATCTAAAGTGCTCTAATATTCGATCTAAGTGCTCCTGATATTTTTCTAAGCTTAATTACAAGTCATACAATCATTACAAGTGATTTACAACATGATTCTACTGGATTTACATCATATTACAAAAATGTGCACTTGTATGACTTTGACTTGTCTTTTCTCCAATTTGATATGCGCAAGTTAGGGCCATTGGAGTGTGTCTATACCTAATCTGAAATCACTCAAGAATAAGCATTAGACACCAATATGTGGAATGGTTAGTCATCATTAAAACACAGGTTTAGTCAATTTACACATGAGTCAATATTGACCTAATTGACATTGAGTCAACAATCTCCCCCTTTTTGAAGATGACAAACCATTCCATAAATGTATTGAAAGATCTTAAGTAAATTCATACCTTCAGAGAAACCTAGGGGTTTCAATAGAATGAAGTTCATATGCTCCCCCTCAATTGATGCACACAGAGTTCTCATACTCCCCCTCAATTGATGATGTTTCTCCTGCATGGTTAGCTTTCACAACATTTATAGAATACTATGGCTTCTACTCATATATGTTCTACACATATATGTCTTATCCCATTTACCTTCTCCCCTTTACATATCTCATCTTCATGTAAGACATGCCTTCTTCCTCTTTTAAAAGAAGACATACCTTTCTCCCCCTTTGTCATTTCAAAAAGTGGGGTTATGAAGAAAAAAAGAAACATCACTTGTTAAAGAGAAAGGAGATAACACAAATATATATAAGGAGAGTAGAAGAGCACATATAGGGGCTTGTCCAAGCATAGAAAGAAAAGCAAGTTAAAACATGTACTTGAAAAACCAAAAAGCAAGATAAAGTGCTGCAGAAAAACAATAAAACATAATTTTGACCCTCAAGATGACGGAATTTGACCAAAAACCATCAGAGATCATTGCATAGCAATGAGTCTTGTTGAGAAGGTCGTTTCTGCATGAAAAACACTAGTTTTGCACCAAAAACTGAGCAAGGAGCAAAACCTGCATAAAATCCAAAAATACTCCAATTTCTACATACAATGTAGATCTATGTACCCTGCATCACAATGTTATGCTAGCAACTCAAGATAGTAGATATATAATTCAAAGAACAGGCTTGAGCATGTATGAAACAAGATACAATCGTAGCATATAGATGAGCAAAGATGTCAATTATAAACAAGGTTAGAACTACATTTATATGAACTACTAGTAGATGATATCACAAGTTAGGACTACAAGTAGGATCTAGATCATAGCAAGAGATACCTAAAGATACACAAGATAAAGCAAGCTATGAGTAGATGTAGAAATATATCCAAACAAAGAGATATGCAATTTTAGAAGCATGAAAGGATATAACTCACATAGATATGCATCCTTACCATAAGATGATTACCCCTAAGAACCTCAAGTTTGTATCAACACAAGATATACACCTAGATAGATGTAGCAAGTTAGAGTACAACGGAAGCAATTTTTAGACACAACCCAGAGATCCAAAGAGATCATCATCAAAACTTGCAAAACAACTCAAAGCAAGTAATTGCAAGATATAGATATACCAATTTAGATTAATTAGAGAGATAGAGTTGTAAGCAAGATAGGCAATTTAGGACATGGAAATATGCATATATAAAAGGTACCAAATGAGAGTGCCAAAGAATAAGGCTATTGGTTGAGAAAATCTAGTTGAGAGGGAAATTCTCATTCAATAAGCCAAATGTATATTCTGTGCACAATGTTATTGGTCGAGTTCTATGCATTGACAACTCAATTGATGACAGTTGTTGGCAACACCCATTGGTGCCTATCGGTCGAGTTTCAAGCAGGGCAAACTCGACTGACAGAGCAGCTGTCAAAAAACATATATATATCATAAAAACATATTTAAAGGAAAAAAAACCATATCCAACATGTCTAATCAAGTTAGTAATGCACTATAGAAGCATTAGAAATAGTTTTTGAGCAAGAGTGTGAAGAGAATCACAAGATACCACTTTTGACTCAAAAACCATATGTATAGTGCATACCATCTTGACAAAACAAGTTAGGATTAGTTATAAGCAAGAAAAACATTACCTTTATGCTTACCATTCCTTTTCCACTTGTTGTCACCCTCTACACATCTCACCTTTCTTCTTTCATGTGGATTTACAAGTCAATTTGCAATTCAATAGCTCAAGTCAATCCATTTGCAAGTACCTACAAGAAGAAAGATGAAATGGTCCCCAATCATGTTTTTGGGTCTGGAGGAGTTAGTTTAGCAACCCAAGTCCTATTTCTCTTGGTTGCTTTCTTAAAAGGACAATAAGTAGAATAATGACCAATATCATTGCAATAGTTGCATGTGCCCATAGTCTTGGAACTAGAGGATTCTCCAAGGAAGATTGGAGGTCCTTTATCTTTGTTGTTCCCTTGACCACTATCATACCCTAAACCATGTCTACCAATTTCTTTAGTAGTATTGTGTAGGATGTCATTAAGACTCTTTTTACCAACTAAGAATCTTTGCAAAGAAGATCTCAAACTATCATTATCATGCATAAGAGAGGTAATAGTAGAATACAAATTATTGATATTATCTCTAGCATGTAGGAGATCATTTTCTAAGCAAAGAGATTTAGTTAAATAAGAATCTCTATCAATATGAAGAGCAACAACATCATTCTCTCTACTAGTAGAACTAGAACAAGATTCATGCATATTGATTTTAGCAAGCAAGGAGGCATTTTCTGTTTCTAATTCTTGCAAAACAAAATCTTTATCCTTGTTTTCAGATTTAAGAACATCAATATCATGCATGAGAGAATCAATAATTAAAGTATGCTCTTCATTAGAACTAAGCATGAGAGGTTGAGCTTCTAGAAATCTAATATTATCAAGCAAACTAGCATTTTCAAGTTTAAGAGAGTCTACTTGGCTAAGACTAGAATTTTTATCATCAAGCAAGCAAGAATTAGCATGTTCAAGATCATCTAGTTCTACATGCAAATTATCAACAATTCTAGCAAGCTTTTTCTTTTTCCTTTTAGAAGACTTAAGAGAGGCACAAGTATCAAGAATGATAGCAATCAAAGATTCTTTATCTAAAGAGTTTAGATTTACCTCACTTGAGTCTTCAGTTTTTGATGCAATAAGAGCAAAATGGTATTCTCCTTCATCACTAGAGATTGAGCTTGATCCTTCACTTTAATCTTCACTTGAGCTTGAGTTGGAGGATCCACTTGAGCTTGAGTGCCGTTTCTCCTTCTTGTGAAGATGGGTCTTTTTGCCTTATAGGCAATCTTCCTTGTAGTGACCCTTCTTTCCACATGTGAAGCACTAGATGGAGGAGGACTTGCCTTTGTAAAGTCTACCCTTGGAGTGCATAGCATCGTCTTTAGCTTGAGAGGATGGAGAGACTTGTTCCATGATAGCTTCAATTTGAGCCTTCATTTCAGCCTTCTTCATTCTCTTTAGCTCTTTCTTCTCTTGTCTTTCTACTTCCTCCCTCTTGTCAAGTATGGCTTCATGTGCTTGTAGATTTCTAATGAGCTCTTCAATAGGAATATCCTTAAGAAACCTTGCTTCTTCAATGGAAGTCACCTTGGGTTCCCATCTCTTGGGGAGAGTTCTAAGGATCTTTGAGTTGATCTCTCCATTAGACATAGGATGTCCTAGAATAGCAAAACCATTCAAAATGGTGTTGAGCCTTGAGTACATGTTGGCTTTCCTCTCCTCCTTTCCCATCTTGAAGTTCTCAAGCAGCCCTTTGAGCATGTAGACTTTGCTTTCCTTCACTTGATTTGTCCCTTCATAAGTGATGCAAAGCTTTCTCCATACCTCATAAGTTGTTTCACATGAAGAAATCCGGTTGAACTCGGTGGGGGTCATGGAGGCATATAGGATGTGCATGGCTCTAGCATTCAAGGTTGCTTTCTTCGAGGTAGCTTCATCCCATTCTTCAATCTTTGTCTTTGGTAGCATGTATGGGTTGTTCATCATTTGCCACATCTCAATACTTGATCCTTGGATGTAGAATTGAAGTCTTCTTCTCCAATAGAGGAAATTTCTCCCATCAAAGATTGGAAGGCTGATCGAGTATCTCCCTCCTTGGTAGTCACCCATCTTCTCCTACTTGTTGAAGTATGCTTTGAGAAGACCCGCTCTGATACCAATTGTTGGATCCTAGATGGGTGATTAGATGCTCTAGAGGGGGGTGAATAGAGCTGAAAGCACTTAAACAAAATTCATTAAACCTTCAAGATATATCACAAGATAAGGTTTCTAAATAGGAAATTTGTGTGCAACTAAAACATACATAGCAAGGGAGAGAGAGATTGAACATGCACCAATTAGACAAGCTATTTAGAGTGGTTCCACACTTCAAACTAGAAGTGTGTCAGTCCACTTGCCTAGAGAGGTCAACCTCTAGGACATCCAAACTAATGCACTCTTATATTCATTCATAATACATACAATGCATGACCAAACAAAAGACTTACATATCCAATACAAAGAGTCTTCAACCTTACCGAGGACTTACCCACTTTGCAAGAGTCTTCGGTCTTCTCCAAGGACTTACCCACTCTTGCACAAGTCTTCAGCCTTGCAGGGATCACTCACTCTTCTTGGATCTTCAGCTTTTGACTTCACCTTCACTCAGAGAAGCTTCCACCAAGGTCTTACCCACATGAGCTTGAGTCTTCTACCTTCTCCAAGGTCTTACCCACTCTAGCTCCAAGTCTTCAGCCTTGATCTTCACCAAGGGACTCCTACCCTTGTTCTTCTTCACCTCTCTTGAATAAGAGAGAGAACCTTCATCTTCATGATTGAAATGAGAGAAATGGAGGTGGTGGAAGTGAGAGCCTCACAAGATATACATGTAGGACTAGCTCTGTTATAGATTTCCTACTCACTCTAATGGATGTAGCAAGTGATTAAGCTTAGAGAAAGAGAGAGGAGGTTGTAGGAAGCACTCAACTATAGAATAGGAACCTCACATAGAGTTTTGCAATGAATGCTCAACCTTGGAATGAAGCCCAAGGGGTCCTATTTATAGCTGGGGATGCCTCTTAGCCTTTGGGAATACTTGTGAACGAAAACTAGCCATTTTGTGGCTTGCAACAGATATATTTTCACTTGTTGCAACTCCAGAACAGCTAGAAGCACTTTTCTGCACTTTTCCGTATAGTGCAATCGGTCGAGTTTCTATAAAGGTAACTCGACCGATAGAGTAAAAGACAGAGCCAATATTCAGACCATCGGTCGAGTTTGTCCTGAGGAAACTCGACCGACCAATGAAAATCGATTTGGTCAGTTACTCCATCGGTCGAGTTCTGTGTAAACACAACTCGACCGATGCAATCTTCAGAAAATTGATCAAGGATGGTCAGTCGAGTTTTCAGGCTGGGAAACTCGACCAAAAATGTGCCTGTAATCAATTTTCAAAGTTGCATCTAAAGTGCTCTAATGTTCGATCTAAGTGCTCCTGATATTTTTCTAAGCTTAATTACAAGTCATACAATCATTACAAGTGATTTACAACATGATTCTACTGGATTTACATCATATTACAAAAACGTGCACTTGTATGACTTTGACTTGTCTTTTCTCCAATTTGATATGCGCAAGTTAGGGCAATTGCAGTGTGTCTATACCTAATCTGAAATCACTCAAGTAGAAGCATTAGACACCAATATGTGGAATGGTTGGTCATCATCAAAACATGGGTTTAGTCAATTTAGATGTGAGTCAACATTGACCTAATTGACCTTGAGTCAACAGTAAAAAGGGAAAATGGACTACCTTAATTCCCTTATTCCTTGATGTGCATCCTTCCACATTAGTGTGGTAGAATATCTCTTTCTCCCCTCATCATGGCAATGCTCTTCCTCATCTGTGATGGTCTTGTTGTATCCTGTAACATGGGGCTTTCCACAATGAAATATAAGTTCATGATCTTCCAAAGTACTTTGCCCCGCATTCCTTTCCTTTTGAGTCTCCATGGAAGGAGCCCCCACGTCACCCCTTGTTCGAGGAATAGATGTTTATGTTGTTTGAATCACATGGTAATTGCTAGGATTACCCAAATATAGCGTAACTATATATCAAATTGATCGGGAGAACAAGTAGAATACAAATAAAATAGTATAGTGACCTAAAAAAGTAGGGATAATGTATGATTAATAATGATTAATGAATGGAAATCTTAGATCGAATAATTAACATGTTGAGTATATTAAAAACATTTTATGTTTCCATATAAAATGTTGTATTTGACTACAACAAGATATAAGATAAGGATGATGAATAATCAGGGTTTATAGACCAATAATAATAAACATGTGTGATTAGGATTTTGAGCACCAATGATGTAACTCGCTATGACCTTAAGGTACATAATATGAAATAAGTGTCCATGATGGAATAACATGGTAGTTTTGATCATCATGATTACACCTAATATGAATCAGGGTTATTGAGTCATTGGATCAATGAACATGGGAATTATGATACTAATGATACCTAAACCCTAGGCTAAATCATGATTAGTATTTTGAATATGATAGTAACACTTTAGTATTTACATACATGCAGATTAAATATTGGTTTCTTGATTTGCTTGCTTGATTGGATAATATGCTTAAAGTATGACTGCAAGATCTACATGGTTCTAAAAAATGTATGTGGCTATACTTATGACTACCCACATTAGTTTGTTGATGTTTTCCGAGTGTTTCTTGATGATTGGACAATTAAATTTTTGGATGTTTATTTATATTCTTATAAACTATAATGCCACTATGAATATCACATAAAGAAAGATTATGTGGAGAAAATGACTATTTTTATTTGCATTTATTTGATGGAATGTATGTTGTTAGTTTACATACACACTTTTGTATGCACCCCACATACACAATATATTTTGATATGCTGATCTGTGCTTTTAGTTTCAGGGCATTTTAGGTAGATGCTAGATAAGATGATATCAAGATATGACGAACCAACTGGAAGACATTAAAGTTAACTTGTAAGGAGGATTAGCTAGATACTTCTTCTCATATGTACAATTTTCATGATGAAAAGTTATGTAAGTGCTAGAGGAACATCTCATAAACAATATATTTTAATTTAATGGAAATTATTTGCAATTATTTGTTACTTGCTAAATCTAGATCCTTGAGAAAACATTATATAATGGCTCTTATATTTTTGACCTTTCTTAATTGGGGTTTCTGAAAAGTGAGGTCGTTACATACCATGTCTTAGTAAATCCAAAATGGTTGCTAAAAATTTAGTTATAACACTTCTCCATATATATATTGAAACAAACTCAGAAACAATTATTCATTCACATACAACACTCATGCAATAAGATTATATATGCATGATATGAAAATTTCATGTGTCAAAGAATTTACTTTCAGTGATGGACATTCACGAGATTAGCCACATTAATTGCACAACCCCTAAAACACCCTCAATGCATGAATTAACTAGATAAATGTCCATAAACCATCTTCAGACGAGTGATGAATTCACTCATGTTTGTTCTTAGGGAGGTGGGAGGATCATTGAACTACATGGACTAAAATGATTGTCAATTGATTCATTATCCATGGTCTAACAAAAAAGATACTAGAACAAGTAAGAAGATCTAAGCATATTCCATGATAACAACAAAGTAGGCACTAAATTTTAAGTTTGAAAGCAAATATAAATATAATAGAAAAGTAGGCATTTCAATGTGTTTTCCTTTTATATTTATGCCCTAAAACTACCTGTCTTGTACCTAGGCCAAGTATAACTCATCATCAACATGAGCACGCACATGACCCACCATCTATACCATAGAGTTTCCTCAAACATCATGTGACAAAAATACAAACCATATTCAACACAAGGTTAATTAGGTGGGTTCTTCTAGAATTCTCACAGATCATTCCCTCTCCTTGGTACAAGTAATGATCTTACTCATCACTTATGCAATTTCAAATTAACACCATTCATTTCTCATTGTACCTAATACATAACATCACATTTCATATAGCATCTCCAAGAACTGGGGCCTCTCTCCTACACCTGATGGGTCCCCCTAATCCTTCATGATTCTACCATATCCAACATTTTGATAGATTTATATTTATTTTACTCCCCTAATACAAACATCAAGAGAAGATTACAATGTTAAGGGATCCTAGCTATGTGAAATGGGGTTCCTCTCTATTTCTTAGATGTACTGATCACATGGAGGTAAATGATTCAATAACCAAGCATGTTTGCTTAATCATAATTTGTATTTTTATATACATGAACTATATAACATTAATATACAAGAATGTAGACAAAGTATTAACACTGGTAACCTAGACCTTTATCTTTTGATTATGGTATTAGTGAGAAATATGCTCCCCTGATTTTTGAATATATAAATTCACAAGATTCATGCTTTTTTTCATTCTTCCCCACATTCTATTTTGAATTTAAAAATTTTGAGCAATCTAACAATATATGGGATTACATAATTTAACCACATTGAAAAAAGTTTCCTTCACAATATTCACAGGTAAATATGTATAGTAAGAAAGAGAAACTATCCATGATTGTCACATTATTTAGAAAAAACTACACAACTTGTCATTTTTTATTGACTAGAAGCTTCAATTTGATTAAGGACAATTATTATTAGTGGTTATTAATTAAATCACATCTACTCACCATATTAGTGTAGCAAGGAACCCAATTGTGCCCCTTCTTGAGGCTAGGTCATCAAGCAAATGTCTCATTTTCTCCAAGAAGAGGTTTTTCCTTCAAGAATGCCAAACTAACCTTAAGGAGAAGCAAAGAGAGAAATAAAAAATATCTCCATTATGCATTTTTATCAAATAATGGATGATAACCTATAGGGTAGGACATGATAAAATAAGGTACAAATTAGATATCAGTTATAACTTAATTGGTAATTCAACTCTTATTCAGTTCCATACTCACTTTTAAGCTGAAATCTAGAGTTTTTCTTCTCAATTCTCTTCATCAACCATGTTATTGGGTGGAATTCTTGATAGCATGATCAGTAATGGTGGAATGTCATCTATCAGTTGGTGTAAAGTGGAAAAGATACATACACATATATAGGGTATATATTCACTACCCATGGGGGTAACTAACTTTAGTTACTCGTGGATCTATTTTGTAATAGAAAGGTACATGTTTGTACTAAGGCAGACAACGTTTGTAATGAGATGACCAAATTTGTAATACAAATACTTATTTTGTATTACAGCATAAACTGCTATCATAATATCATTTTTAATGTAATCAGACGTGTAATACAAATGAGTGTTTGTATTACAAATTTGTTCATCTCATTACAAACAATGTATGTCTCATTACAAATATGTATCTTCCTATTACAAAATAGATGCACATGTAGCTAAGGCTAATTACCCACACTGGTAGAAAATGAATGGTCATATATATATATATATATACATTTATATATATATATATACATATATATATATAGTATCTAATCTAATTATTTTTTTGACAAAATTGTCACTGGATCTCAACAAACCTATTAGTCTGCTCAAGTGATGAGGAAGCGATTTGATCAACCTCTCTATTGATATGCCAGTCAATAGTGAGGGTTTCTATATGGTCTATAATGGTCAGATAAATTCTTAATGACTGAATCAACTATTGGGTCTACCTCCTATCTTAAACCAAAATTATCAGTGATTCCTCCATCTCTACTTCTAGGTCTCTATGCTAATCCTAAAAAGTCCATCTAAATTGTCAATTGTAGCTCAAATATCAAATTAAGTATGGATAGGTTGACAGAAATTGTGTCAATGGATCTCATCTAGTCAAACCCCAAAGGTTGTTTGACTTTTCTAATGCTTGAATGACTATTTGACTAGACCATGCTAAAACTATGAATCAACATTTTGAGTCATACAGAAACATTCTACTCTCATCCTATGCATGTTTTATGCACATATCTAAACTAATTACTCAATTTCTCTATGTTATATTACATTCTAATTTTTTATTTTATATCCTTAATTACATTTCTCACCATGTTCTCAACTACTAGCATAGTATACCCAAAAAAATGATTTTTAATCCTTTCAATATAAATAACAACAAAAGTTTCCTAGGGTTGATGCATTAAACTATAATTAAGCCTATTATATATGATTGAGGGTTATCCTTCATATTATAAGAAAATAATATGGAGAGTTTAGCACTATTAAACTAGGGTTTACCAACAACTCATGCATGAGAAATGATAGGGAAGAATAATACAATGAAGGATAGAGGAAACTCCTACTTATATTATCTAAAAGATATGAAATATTTTGAATACGATAAGCTTAAATTAACATTAAGGAAATTATAATATGAAAATGCCATGTAAGTAATTTATCAAGAGGATCATGTAGATCAACTGTGTTTAGGATGGATCTATATTAATTTATCAAGAGGATCATGTATATCAACTGTGTTTAGAATGGATCTATATGTATCTTGGAGCATCGTATGTCATAGTTGTTTGGTTCACCTAAACTCAACATCTGATAGTCAATTGTGCACTACACAATCATTCTCATTCAATCTTTTATTTTGAGCAAGATACACTTCATATCTTGACTTAGGTTAAAGGCATTCAAATGAATCATCACATGAACACAAACTAAGTATTGGACTATGAACATGGGTTTATTATGTATAAGTCAAACTCATAGTTAGTCTGGGATGGTTCTAGGTTGAACATATAGTTAGAACTAGAGTGATCCTTGAGTCTCAATGACTCTCTAGTCAAATCTTAGGTAATATAAGAGTTCAATGAGGCATCATCTTGGTTAAACTGAGAGTTCGTCTTAAAACACGTATGTAGGTTACTCATAAAAGATAAGTTTGGCTCTAGGAATCATTTGATAATTGTTTTGATCCTATTGGATTCCAATGGTCACAAACATAGTTAATACGGGTATATATCTTAGAAAAACTTGTCTCTTCACTAAACAAAGATAAAATGAACAAATATACTTTATCCATTTCTTTGTAAATAAGACTATTATGTAACTTCCAATGATTTTCCATAGAAATGCTCCTCGAACTTATGCATAATGAAAATACCAATCATATAGTTTGAACAACATATGGGTGTGATTCCATTCATCAAAATAGGTGTATGATATTGCATTGTGACAACATGCCACAATTAGTCAATGATGAATAGTTGGCACCAACCACGTATACAACTCCCTCTTTAGGTTCATAAATACATTATATGATTTAAACTATTTGTACTTTATCGTAGATCACCCAAAAGTATTCTATGTTTGTATTTTGGAATTGTTACACAAATTTACAATCATAACACCTACATCGCCAAAACCTTGATTTAACTAAAAGACAATAATGACATATCAACTATGAGTCATATGAGATAACTCATTAGGATTGAAACATGCATAAACATGCTTAGGCTTACATGGATTAGAGGGTTAAACCACACGAGATCAACAATAAAAAAAATGGTGACAATCCACACATGTCCCCTTTTGGAGGACTTGGAATTCCCAATTTTTGTAGAATTTGTAATTAGAAAAGGATTATTAGCCATAATAATCTAAATAAATAATATGGTTGTATTTATTTACTCTCTAGTACTTTGGGAAAAAATCAAGGATGGGTGGATTACATGAGTAAATAGAAATTTTTTTCTTTGGCTAAAATATTGCCTTAGGAAGTAATATCCAACTTTCACCCATTTATGAGACTATATGTGATCTTGGACAGTTTAATTGAATTTAAAATGAGAGTGACTTGAGGGACAAGGAAAATGTATTCAACTCATTAGTTCCATTGCTAAATGCTATTGTAGAAATATGCAAGAGAAATAAATTTGATACTAAAATTTCAAGTCATATAGACTTTCCTAGTGGCCTAATACATTAATTATCTACTATGGTCATATAAGTATATACATACCTAAACGATTTAGTTGGGTTGTCAAATATTTTTCTAGTGGAATGAAGCTTGGTCAAAATTGAGATTTAATGCTAAGAAAGAACTGGTTAAAATATCATGTTACCATTTGGGAAATATGATTTTTTGAAACTTGAGACTAATGTATAATGCTGTACTTTTCTTGATTGATTAATCAAACAACAATGACATTTATATCATGCAAATTTCAGAACTTAACCCTGGACTGTGTAACATGACTTGTGTAACAATCCTGACCTAGGTTATGAGGTAACCATATTTGTTTTGGCTAATAAAGTTTCTTATAACTTTAATATAATCCTCTAAGGTGCTTTGTTATCATGTGACACACTCATGTTTCAAGTTTGGTCTCGATTGAATGTTGTTTGAGCAATTTTCCTTTGTTTTGGACCAAAGTGCAATTTACCCAAATTAAGGGGCTATAATGCAAAATGTCACATGTTGAACATGCCTCATGTGTTGTAGCATCATTATAGAGAGAATGATGAGAGGTGGTGGCTTTTGGAAAGCCTAAATTCCAAGTTTGAACTTGTTTGAACAATGTTGGTACCTTGAGCACCGATTTTGCTACAAATTGTAATTTACCCAAAATGTGGGGTTGATATGCAAATTACAACCTCTAGAATGTCCCTACTTCCTCTATGTATCATTTAGAGTAGATAGAAAGAATGAGACACCATGTTTGGATCAATTATGAATGATGATACTCTTGGTGATGAAATGACCAAGAAAAAGGGTTGAATTTGGACGCTTAACTTGAGTTGTATCAAGTTGAGAAGCTTATATATGAGTGCCTATCGGCCAACGAGCCATAGGACAAGATTCATATAGTTTTGTGAACTCTTGGCAAAGGCCATATCGTTCAAAGCACCTCAAGGAGATGAGGTGTGACGGCCAACAAGTTTCCTTAGAAAAAGTGTATCGACTTGACTTAAAATAGTGATTAAACCTAGATGACTTATCCAAATGGATAAGTAATGGACGAATTTTCATCTCTAGATGATACTCAACCTTTTTGAATGTCAATATAAATGTTTATGCATGCATGTACACGTGTCACCCATGCATGGCATGTGGCACCTACTAGCTCAAAATGTTGACACCTCATTTTTACCTTCCATCATGTGCAACAAGTATGTATACCCCAGTTTCACCCCTTGGTGCAATTTTGCGACCCTTACCACCCTCCTACCATAAGGTATCGTGCATAGAGATCCCATATCGTGAAGGGATGTTGTGGTATCATGCATGGGCCTTGGGGTATCGCCCATGCCAAGACCATATCGCCCAAGTAGGTGATATCGGCCATATAGGGTGATATCGGCCATAGAGTGAAGTGTTTTGACTCCAAGTGAGTGCCATATCGTGCAAGTGAGTTCCATATAGTTCAAGAAGGTTGCCATATCGTGCAAGGACACTAGTGTATATTGAAAAGGTGTTAAGGAGCAAGAAGGAGCTCATACTTAACCCTAAGGTAAGGATAAGATCATCATCAAGCTTGAATTGAAGCATGGAATTAGGGTTATGATCTACCTTTCTTTTCTTCTTCATCAATTGCTTATCCATGGTGATTCCTTGTATATGAAGGAGTTGTGAACGAGCCTTGGAACTTTGATAAAGTCATCTTCAACCTTAGGAACATGGGGCTTTGGAGCTTGAAGCTTTGAAGTGGTTCTTAAGGCGAGTTATATAACTTAAACTCAACCATGTTATTATTCTTCACCTAAATTTCTATAATTAGTAAAATACTTTTAATTCCGAAATTTCCTGAAATATTTGATGAAATTATGAGTTCTAGTATTTGTTTAGACCTGTTTCCATGAACTATAACAGTTAGAACTAAGGTCTAGAACTTGAAGATGATGATATCACCTTATAAAAGTGATATCGGGTGCATGCACACAAGCAAGCACCTCTAACCCGATATGATGATGCACCTATTTCACTAAAATGATATGAATAGGTTTGTAAACCTTATTGAACGATATGAGGGTGTAGTATACACCTTTTTCATGATAGGAAGTCTATTATAGTCTCCATGAACGATACAAGGTCAATTGTATACTTGTAAGTTGACAAGAAACCCTAATTTGGGTAACCCGATATAAGTGAAGAGTAACAAGTGTTATTGCATGACATACATGGATATATGACATGGTTTCATGACATGGTTGCACGACAGGGTTGCATGATAGGGTTGCACGATACACAACCCTAGATGATATGGTAACCCTAGCCCGTCATGGCTAACTCTATATGGTGACTAGCCCGATAGGGTGATTGAATGTACTTCTAGCCCGACATGGTGATGGGTTGATACCTCATAAGTATCATGGGAGACACATACATATACCTTGTGCCTGATATGAGGTCAAGAAGATACATCATGTCCGATATGGAGACAAGTGCAAATCCTAACCTGATATGGTGAGTGTTCATACACCTCCAGCCCGATACAGTGGTGTTTATACACCTACAACCCGATATGGTGAACATATGCACATGATTTAATCCTATACACCTTGTAAAGGTGAGGGTAAGACACTCTTAGGAGTAATGAGTGTAACTCTAAGTGATGGTGTGGTTAATACCTTGATAGGTGAAACACCTAGAGTGGTTGATAATGGACAACCTTATATCAACAATGCCTTAACCCGAGATGAGTCCATATCATTGATGATGGTTGGATAACTCAAATATGTGACTTATGACCAATACATTACATGATAAAAGTGATGAGCTAGTGAATAAAGTATTAGGATGGGAAATACCCTAATATAGGATAAGTTGTTGAACTTAAGTAAGATAATGGTGATAAGGGAAGTGATACATCATTGTGTGGTAAATATCGCATCCAGCACTTCAAGGTTGATGCACCTTGATGCACCTTAAATCCAATATACTTGGATGAGTAACACATGAAGCATGTCATGTCAATAGCTACATTGAGATGTAATGAGTTTAATGTACTTTGATAAGTGCAGGCTAATATACCTTGAAAAAAGGGTTATGCCAAGTTAATGAAGTATGATGTAATCATTCTCTGGTAAGAATGAGAGATGAACTCATACCTTGTGTTGATAATCATTTAATGATAAATGATAAGAATAAATAAGTATGATTGAATACTTATGGTATTAATGTTGGCTCCAAGTTGTGTGGAGCACTGAATTAGGGTTTGATTATTGATAATATGATCTTGAAAACCTAAATGGTTAATAATGGAAAACCCTAACCCTAATGAAGGGTGATGATATGTAAGAGAAACCCTAATCAATAAGAAAGGGAAACCCTAACCCTAATGATGGGAAGGCTGTAATTATCTTATTGCATAAGCCTTGTAAGGCATGTTAAATACTTGTATAACAATTATAATGTGTAATGGCCTTGTGAGCCATATGAATAATTTGTTGCCTAGTGAGAGGTGACAAGATGTGTAATGGCCTTGTGAGCCATATGAATAATTTGTTGCCTAGTGAGAGGTGACAAGATGTGTAATGGCCTTGTGAGCCATATGAATAAGTTGTTGCCTAGTGAGAGGTGACAAGATGTGTAATGGCCTTGTGAGCCATGTGATAATTTGTTACCTAGTGAGAGGTGATAAGATGTAATGGCCTTGTGAACCATGTGATAATTTATTGCCTAGTGAGAGGTGACAAGATACTTAATGAGCCTTGTGAGCCATGTGAGATGCTTATGTAACAAGTATCATGTATACCTTGATCTGAGGACCTAGAGGTATTAACAATGTTCTGTGATGAACTCAAAGTTTGAATACCTAGATCCATAATCATGATAATGTTAAGGGATGAGAATCCCCTGTAATAAGATAAGGGATTGAGATCCTAAATGTTATATGTGTTCTAGAGATTTGAAAAGTACTTGATAGATGTATTATACCTTTCTTTGTAGCATTTGTCATAATAATTTATGTTTGAAAACTTGACTGATGCTAAAAGAATATGGTAATGTACTTAATTAATCAAGTGGAATCTTATCATGTAGAGCCCTGGCTATAGATCCATCATCATCAGTAGCTGGTGATGGTGAAACATGTTTTCCTATGGGATCTCATAGAGATCGCATATTTTTGAATATGCAGGGGTGATGGACGAAAATATTCGTACGCCCTAATGGAGGAATTGATGTGAGATATATATTAAATCTCTCAATCCTTCATTATAAATGTCAGGATGGATGTATCACGAATCTCCCAATGATGATGAATGCCAGATCGATGTGAGATAAACATTAAATCTCTCGATGCTGAAGAGAGTGCAGCCGCCACTGTATCTCTATAGCGAAGTTGCCAGTATACCCTGGAAAGCTATTTTAGCAGAGACACGAGATGTCCTGCTCATTTTCTCGCACTGACTGAGACGAGTGAGGTCATGGAGTCCGGCTCTTCCATTGACCTATGTATGGCACCATCTTTGGGTTTCACAACCGAAGGTTGGAGTATGAGCGGTATACCTCATCTCCTTAGGGCATAAGTGTGATTGAAAAATGTAATCAGCCATATAGCATGTTTGCTTAAGGATTGAATACGGAAATCATTAGATGATGTTACATTTCTTTTGTGAATCCTTAGTGGATAGATGCTATTTATGATTCTTTACATTCCTTGAAAAGCAGATAGATGATTGATAACTCTACTATGGGTAGATGCAATGTTCTCCTTAAGTAAGGAGATTACTTCATTCTGTTCATATAGTAAATTATCCTGCCTGTCAGTATAAAAAGAACATTTGCTCAGTTTATAGTTGCTTAATCTATGATAATAATATGGTTGGCAGAGAGTTATATCTCTCGCTGAGACAATTACAATTGTCTCACCCCCGTGGGATCCAAATTTTAGGTGAATGTGCATGAGGAGGTGAAGACCTTTCTATAAAGGTACATCAACAACAACAGGGATAGTAGTGACAGTTCAAGTTGAGTGTATTTCCTGTCATGTCTTGTAGATATGAGTCCTATGTGTTGTCTCTGTACTCTCAGGTCCTTGGAGTTGGTTCGTTATGGTTTTATGATAATCTGAGGATTTTGGCTTGAATGCCTCGAGGTTTTATGTTGCTTCAATATGTGTTTTGATAGAGCAACTGCTATATGTTATCCTTGAGAAAAGATGGTACAGTGTATGTACAATGTGAACAATGATGTATATAAAGTTTTGGTTCTGCCTTAAAGAGTTTTCCTAGAAATGGATCTCTTTGCAAAATGGTTTTAATTTTTAGTGATTTTTGTTAATCTGTTGTTTATGTTTAATTTTGCTTAATTATTGACGATTTGTTTGTCGGTTTGGCGACTGTCGTCACAACTTGGATTCATTGGATTAGAGATCAACGCTCCCTACATCATGATATACCTCCTATCAAAGGAGGAAACAACTTTGGTCAGACCCCTCCCCGCTCTTCACTCTCCTCTCTCCAATATCTCTCCCATTTCCTTTTATTTTCCTAACAATTGCCTCCTCTCCCCGTTCTGTTCCCTTTATGACCCCTAATGTATGAGGATGGGTGGTGGATAGAGCTCCTGAATCCCCCTCACCTCTCCTCTTCCTGATCGTGTTGCATATGACTCCTAAGAGGGTTTCAAGCTGATATAAGGCCCCATTGAATTTGCCATCACCATCGCACCTGATTTTGAGCCTCAATTTGGAGAAAAGAAATCCTAATCCTTATCTTTTCCACATATTCTTCTCGCTATGCACATTACAACACCGTCGTAGGTAGAGGCTCACCTTGCCCATGAACATTCTTTACTGTGACACCCACTGAGTTCACAAAGGTGTAGAAGAGGCCACCGACACCTTTGTGGTCTTCCCCGATTTCTTCTCATCCCTTTCCCCTCCTTATTTAAGGAGGTTCACCGCCATGGTTTCTAATACCTCTTGTGAAAAGACAAAGCATTAGGAAGTTGTGATCGAGATCTGATAGTTGAACCAACCACCCCTCTTCTCTCCCTCTCTTGGATCATTCTTGAACCAACAAACTAATTGACCTCTAAATCTCCTAGCATGGGCCTTGATAAGTACATATTTATCCATCCTAATTGCATATTTTAGATCTCCCTTTATTATCATTTCATTATTATTATTTTGTTTTAAAGTCAATTTATCTAGTTTATCTTTTCTCCCTTTTATTTGGAGTTTTTACTAGTTTTCGTTCACATTTGCAGGGAATAATAAAATCCATCCAAAACCCAAGAAGGCCCATGAAATAACTGCTCAATTGTCTATTTGCCGCATCCCATAACTCTGAATCGATCGACTGAATCATCCATTCGATCGAATCACATGCATCCAGGGGCAGAACCAGAAATTGAGTATGGGGGGGAGCGTTTATGTAAGTCACGGATTTCAATATGCTATAAAAATGCCTATAATTGATTAATTATTGCCAAAACAGAATATTTGAGTTATAAAAATGTATTTTTTTTCTTCTTTAGTTGATGGACACTTCTTAATCAGATTAGTATCAATCAAATTCTTAGTCTTGCATGAAGAAATGCCAAAGAATGTACGAAGTACCTGTGGAGAAATGCATGAATAACCATTAAGATGGATGATTTTTTGTTTCATATATAAAAACTATAAGAAAGAGAGACTCTTTTGCCCATACGGTTCATACCTACGTCATTAGTAAAATCATTTCTTATCTTAAGCTTCATATTTTAGCTAATGGCTGAATTATTTTCTATATACTAATGGAAGTGAGCAAACTAGCTTATTCTATTTCTATAAGATTATTTCGCATATGACAAAAGAATAAACATTATAAAACATGATGCATGTTCACGTTTGACTGCTTGATATAAAAGTGCTTGACATAAAAGTGACCTTATGCCTAGATTCTGACAGAACATTTTGTACATGACGCTTAAAATTGCTAACAAGCACACTTTGAACGAACAACTTTCCACTATAGTAACAACTCCATATATAGAACTATGTGGTTGTCGTGTATGTAGGATTCACAATTTTATCAAAATATGAAACTGCGATAACAAAGGAAAACAATATTGAATATCGTCTGCTTAAAAGAGTTAAGTGTTGAACATCTGAGCAATGAAAAGAAATATTTACAAATTCTGTAAAAATTACATGTACTTGTCTCATGGATTCATTAAAGAGGCATAGAAACAGACTGTTACCGAATGGTGCCTTTGTATTTAGTAGGCAAACTTTAACCCACATCTAGAACATGATCACATTTGTCTTCATACACTGCAGTGAGATAACGGAAATGCACAATTTATGCCCGATTCCGAATGTGCTACCCAGATATGTGTAGGAACATCTTAGAAGCATAGTTGAAATATAGAAAGGATTCGTAGAAAAAAATATCCACTTATTAGGTTTTAAGAGGGCAATCTTTTTTTTTGTGTTGTTTGGATAACTCTGTGGTGCTTGGAAAAAGAACTAAGCTTCGGCGACGCTCATGCCCGTCACTCCCAGTTTCACACGCGGGTGGAACTAACCTCAAACCAGCCCCCAAATCGCACCACGTGGCATATGGTGATTGGATTGTTTTCTTTTAATTGTGCAATAGGTAAATAAATTTGTTTCGCTTATAACTTTTGAACCATAAAGAATTTTTTAATGAAACAAAAACTGTTAGTTTCGTTACGAAAAATACAATCTAACAAGTCTAATATTGACATATTTTTTAGAATAAAATATAAAAATGATATATATAGATTAATTAAAAACCAACTATGGCGCCCATAAATAGTTATTTACACCAAAAAATGGTTAGTTGATGTCCAAAATGATTCATTGACACCCAGAAGTATAGAACTCAATGAACATGGATAATTGCGCACAAAAATAGAAATTTGACACCCAAAATAACATAGTGACGCCCACAAATAGATGTTTCACTCCCAAAATAAGATAATGGCACCCAATGAATGGGTAACTGTGCCCAAAAATAGATATTTGACACCCAAAATAAGATAATGGCGCCCAAAAATGGATGTTTATGCCCAAAACAAGATAATGGCACCCAGATCTCAATGAACATGGATAACTGCGCCCAAAAATGGATATTTGACACCCAAAATAAGATAATAGCGCCCAAAAATGGACGTTTGACACCCAAAACAAGATAATGGCACCCAAAACTCAATGAACATTGATAAATGCGCCCAAAAATTGATATTTGACACCCAAAATAAGATAATGGCGCCCAAAAATGAATGTTTGACGCCCAAAACAAGATAATGACACCCAATAGATGCATAACTGCACCCAAAAATAGATATTTGGCACCCAAAATAAGACAATGGCGCCAAAAAATAGATGTTTGACACCTAAAACAAGATAATGGTACCCAGAACTCAATGAACATGGATAACTCCACCTAAAAATGGATATTTGACACCCAAAACAAGATAATGACGTCCAAAAATGGATGTTTGACACTCAAAATAAGACAATGTCACCCAGAACTCAATGAACATGGATAAATGCGCCCAACTCTACATACTACTTTTAATATTTTTCTCTAAAAAAATATATCAATATTGGTCTTGTTGGCTTGCATTTTTTATAACGAATCTAATAGTTTTTATTTCGTCAAAAAATTTCTCACGGTTCAAAAGTTATTAATAAAACACATTTATGTCTCCATTACACAACCTCCACCAACCACCTCACCCAATAAATACATTTCCACACCACTCCGAAATTACTATAAAATACCACTGCCACCTCACCACCAACCAGCCGGCCAATACTACCTTTAAAAAGACAAAACTTCTCATTTTTTCCAAAACCACCATTGGGCCTAAGCGTAACCTGCATGTGATTGTATTGCGCGTGACCGAATATTTTTCCTTGGAAAAAGTTGATTCTTTAATCGCCTCACTGCATTTAGAGTTGCGTTGCAATCCAATACCATTGGTGGTATTTGCGGCTATGAAATTTCTATAAAAGCTAACGTTTCCAATCATTCCCGTCAGTGTAAAAGGCGATCGGCAGTCTGTGTAAAAGGGATTGGCAACATTTGATGTTTCAATTACAGGATATGCTTATGCCCGGTACTTTGATCACGTTACCGGGAAATTGTTTTAATCCCGTTGCGGAAAGGGCCCGATTGTGTTGCCGAACATAGAAATGCAACAGACTGCACTATCTCAGGAGTGCAACTTTCACTGGCTGTAAACTAAACAGAGATAATTAGATTTTCTTAAATCTATACAATTGTAGAAAAGTTGTTGTAAGCTATCAGTACTATAGAACTTTCACGGAAGATTGGGGGCCCCGGCCGCCCCCCTGTTCTTCTACCACCCTATGCACCAGATCATCCAATTTTTTACGTCTTGATATATACCATGTATCAAAATAGTCATAACTTTTATAACTCAAGACGGAATTTAATGTGCAAATCTATACTGGAAAGAAATTTTAATTCTCTAAATAAAAAATATATCTTGGATGGCTTGCTAGTCGGTTGAATGTCCTTACGAGTCGATTGACTTGTCATTGCAAGAAGTAGCAACAAAGAGAGTCACATGATCAAAATATTAAGAAAATACAACTCAATAAATCCCTCCATTTGGGGGCAAGTAATTATGTTGTAAAAGTTTACTCCTTTAAATAGGAAAGTTAGCCAATTCCATATGTTTTTATGTGGTGGAAAGAATGCACTTAAAGACCAGTCAAAATTAAATTTTGGAAATCTCTTTACCTCAGACAAAATGACTGGGTCAAAGCAAACATTTAGAGACCAGTCGATCAAATCACCATCCCACTCGATTGACTCATGTTCAAGACCCAGTCAAACTTAGAAATAAGAAATTCATTTGTAGTGTTAAAGTCTGACCAGGGAACTTCTGGATGAAGATCGACACAATGCCAGTCGAGCGAATCAAGTCCCTGAGTCGATCCACTCAGAACCCGAGACAAGCAGCTACAGCCGCCACCAAGCCTTATTTGAAGGGTTTTCTTTCCCTCTTTTCCTCTATGAGAGGGAGGCTCCAAGGATAAAGGCATCACATTTATTGTAACGACCTCACTATCAACATCCCGCAATTAAGGAAAGACCTTCAAGTTGAGAGTCATTACTTATATTCCTAGGATCCCGACTTAGCAAATAATAAATAACATCAAATAATTTCATTTATTCCAAATATTATTTACAAATTGTACAATGATATTCCTCATGAAACTAATACCTGTTGAGAAGAAGTAACTAGCTATCTAATCCTCTTTTAACTTATCTTTAATACTTTCAGGTAAATTCTAACTGGTTTATCACATGTTGACATCTTCATAATTAGCATGTACCTAAAACGCCAACAAACAAAATGCGGTCAGCATATTTCTATACTGGTACATGGGTTCATCCAATAATCACAAGTACATATAATCAAACATCAATTATTTGAACATGAAAACATGTATTCTCTTTTATATTTTAACCCATATATGGTCTACAATCTCAGGTATATCCACTATCTATCATTGGACTTATGTCTAATACCCTCAGATCCATGTAACCTAGGGTTCAAAATATTATTATTTACTTAATGTGATACTCATAAGGACTTTATAATTTATATGAAATAATTAAACATCCAATAGATATCATTCATTAAATCTATGAGAAACCTTCACAAACATTCACTACTACAGAAATGGCTTATAAAGTCACATTTACAGGCGTCGGTTTTTTGTCAATACCGACGCCTAAACCCTAAAAGGGCGGTTAAGTACACAAACTGACATATATATGTTAAGAGTGACTAGACACAGATACCGCTTTTTATTTAGCGTCAGTTCCTAAATAAGCAATCGACGCCTAAAAACACCCGCCAAATCCAATCTTTTCAATGAAAAAAATTACCTCCAAAATTTAACATACGGCGTCAGTAGTTAATTAAACAACCGACGACTAAATATTTTTCGTGAGACAGAAATTGTGCCCATTTTAATCGTCGGTTTGGTTGTAATAACCGACGCCGATGTGTTTTCACACATTGAACCCGTGAAAATTTTCACCCCTATTTGGTGTCGATTCCCTACGGAAACCGACGACTATGGTCAGAATGCGAGAACATTTTATTTTTGTCGGCATATGAAGATAGTCTTCGGTTTTGGTATAAAAACTGACGACTATAACTGAGTATAGGTGTCAATTTTTTTATTTATAACCGACACCTTTTGTTATAAGCGTCATTTTTTTAATTAACCGACGCCTATTGGTAACTTAATAACACCCGCGCGAAGCAAACTCTTCCCCTTCCTCTGTTTCATTGCGATTGAGAATAGGTCTGGTAATTCTGCGATTCCTCCGCCACCCTCTCCCTGCTCGCCGCCGCCACCCTCTCCCTACTCACCGCCGCTGGCGCTCCCTACCCTCCGCCAGCTCCCTGCCCTCTGTGCTCGCCGGCTCCCTACCCTCCACCGCCCGGACAGCTGCTACTGGCCTCTGCCTCCCAAGGACGCACACCTAGCTGCTCCGGCTGTGGGACACGCGCCTAGCTGCTCCGGTTGCCAGCTCACTGGTCGATTCTCGCCGCCGCTACTGCTCCTCACACCGCCACTGCTCTTCTCCACGCTGCTAGCTGCTCCACAGGTAGCCCTCTTCTT
Organism: Alisma plantago-aquatica; assembly: GCA_963693085.1. Lineage (NCBI taxonomy): Eukaryota > Viridiplantae > Streptophyta > Magnoliopsida > Alismatales > Alismataceae > Alisma > Alisma plantago-aquatica. The sequence goes on along the minus strand of OY856410.1, from coordinate 1,372,024,866 downwards.
CTTCCTCCATGCCCCTATTCTTCTTCCTTCTCCCTCGTTACCAACAATAAGTACGGCCGTGGCTGTGTTGGCCGACCACGGCCGTGCTGCCCAGCACAGCCGTGGTCGGCCAACACAGCCACGGTCATGCTTGTTGTTGGTAAGGAGGGAGAAGGAAGAAAAGATGGTATTTTGTTCATGTACTTTTTTATCTACCCAGCACGGCCGTGGTCGGCCAACACAGCCACGGTCATGCTTGATGTTGGTAAGGAGGGAGAAGGAAGAAAAGATGGTATTTTGTTCATGTACTTTTTTATCTATTGCTTTGTATTTGTTTATCTACTGGTTATATTTATTTATCCAATGCTTTGAGTTTACTTATTTAGATGTTGCTATTGTAAATCAACCTAGGATATGAACAAATCTTTTACTTGCATATATTTGTGCTTCTAATGCTAATGTTTGACCTAATTCAATAAATTTTGATGCATGTTGAAATAAGATTTAAACTTGTCCATTCTAGCATCCTAATTTGATTTGATTAAACCCTAACATTGATGAAACCCTAATATCAATTGTGATGAAATCCTAACATGTACATATCTATCATTGTGTTTGTTGGCCTAGAAACCCGTCCAAGATTTACTCCAGTAAATCTTGGACAGTCCCCGGTTTGGGACTGTTCTTGAACACCTAATCTCACTTAGGATGTAAGTGTATAATGTATATTGGGTTTTCGAGAAAATTTTGGTAGCATTTCCCCGTTTGTTCTCTATGTAAATCTGTACTTAGAGAACAACAGGGAAAGGCTGCTGAAAGTTTCTTGAAAACCCAATACACATTATACACTTACTAGTGAGATTAGGTGTTCAAGAATGGGATAGATGGTACACATTTATTATATATAAGAATGGCATCACATGTATTTATTGGCCTAGAAACCTGTCCAAGATTTACTCATTAGGAGTAAATCTTGGATAGTCCCCGGTTTGGGACTGTTCTTGAATACCTAATCTTACTTAGGATGTAAGTGTATAATGTGTATTGGGTTTTCGAGAAAATTTTGGTAGCATTTCCCCGTTGGTTCTCTAAGTACATATGTACTTAGAGAACAGTGGAGAAATGCTATCGAAATTTTCTTGAAAACCCAATACACATTATACACTTACTAGTGAGATTAGGTGTTCAAGGATGGGATAGGTGGTACACATTTATTATATATTAGAATGACATCACATGTATTTGTTAACCCTAGACCCTAATCTTGTTGTAATATATACTTGTTTTCTCTTTGATCATAGAATGGATAGATCATGGATGTCCATTCGCAATCGCTGCACCCCAGAGTTTATTTTTGGTCTTGACCAGTTTATTAGATTTGTCGAGAAACATAGGAAATAGCCTAGAGATAGGTTCTACTGTCCATGTAGGCATTGCGGTAACAACTTGAAAGTCAGCACTGGTGACAAAATCAAAAGTCATGTCATGTGCAACGCGACTATACAAGGCTATACAGAATGACACTGGCATGGAGAGATTTCAAACCCAAAACCAGTGGATGTCGATAGCAGTACTTGTGTGGAAGAAGTAATTGCCTCCAATGACGTAGATGTGAATGAACCAGTTCCAGTAGACATCGTTGATGCGATGCTGGATAGTTGTGGGGTATAACACACTGATCCACCTCCCATTTTTAGAAACATTGTGTATGATGTTGAGTTATCATTATACACAAGTTGTACTAAGTTTACGAAGCTTAGCACTGTGTTGAGATTGTATAAGTTGAAATCTAACAATAGATGGAATGATAAAAGCTTCACGTCATTGTTGTCTTTGTTGAAAGAAATGCTTCCTGAAGGAAATGAGTTATAAATCTCAACATACTAGGTAAAGAAATTGTTGTGCCCAATGGGAATGGATGCCAAGAAGATACACGCATGCCCGAATGATTGTGTATTATTTCAAAAGGACTATGTGGATTTGAAAGTTTGTCTAAAATGTGGTGCATCACGGTATAAATTGATGACTCCGGGGGAGTCCAAAACTGGTTCTCTGCCAAGGTGATGTGGTATCTACCTATAATATCATGGTTTCAACGCTTGTTTGCCAATCCGATAGATGCAAAGAATTTGAGGTGGCATGCAGATGTTAAGAAAAATAACGATGGGATCGTCTGATTCCCCACAGTGGAAGAAGATTGGTCTATTATACCCTGAATTTGGTGAAGAAGTCAGGAATCTAAGACTTGGGCTTTGTATAGATGGAATGAATCTATACAGGACACTGAGCAGCCAACATAGCACTTGGCCATTCATGCTTGTTATATACAATCTTCCGCCCTAGTTGTGTATGAAAAATAAGTACATAATGCTATCATTGTTGATATTGGGCCCCAAACAACCTGGAAATGATATCGATGTTTATCTTGAACCTCTGATTGATGACATAAAGAAACTCTGGGGTGAAGGTGTGATGACCTATGATGCTTCACGAAGAGAGACATTTCATTTGCATGCTATGTTGTTTTGCACTATTAATGATTTTCCAGCATATGGGAATTTGTCTGGATATAGTGTCAAAGGAGCTAAAGTGTGTCCTATATGTGAAGAGAACACTGATTCAACAAGACTAAAACATGGCGATAAGACTGTATATCTCGGTCATCAAAGATTTCTTACAAATTTCCATTTGTATCATAGGAAGCGCAAAGCATTCAATGGATTGAATGAGGAACAAAGTGCACCAAAACCTATACAAGGGGAGGTTGTTTATGAAAGAGTAAAAGACTTTGTCAATGAATTTGGTAAGAGATCACAATGTACTATGGCCACACGGAGTGACAAATCGTTATTCAAGAAGAAGTCAATATTTTGGGATCTTCCTTATTGGAGTTCTTTGACAGTCAGGCATTGTATCGATGTCATGCACGTTGAGAAAAATGTATGTGATAGTGTCATTGGTACTTTGTTGAATATACTAGGTAAGACTAAAGATGGGATAAAATCCAGACTGGATCTACGTGAAATGGGAATAAGGTCAGAATTAACAGAATTACGTGAAATGGGAAATCGGAGAACATACTTACCTCCCGCTTGTTACACACTGTCTAGAAAGGAGAAGAAAGCTTTTTGTGAATGTTTGGTAAATGTTAAGGTGCCACAGGGTTACTCATTCAACATCCGTAGATTGGTATCAATGAAAGATCTGAAGTTGATAGGTCTTAAATCTCATGATTGTCACACTCTAATGCAACAAATATTACCGATGGCAATTTGATCTATATTGCTGAAGCATGTAAGGTTTGCAATCACCAGACTTTGTTTCTTTTTCAATAGTCTGTGCAACAAAGTTATTGATCCTGATACTCTCAATAATTTGCAAAGAGAAGTGGTTATTACCCTATGTCAGCTTGAGTTGTTTCGATATGATTGGTTGAATACATCTGTGATAGAGCTATGGATAAGGTGAGATCTTCTTTATACATCCATATACATTGTGTAGGATCTGGTGATCTGGTTTCTTATTTATTAATGCATACACAATACATGTTTTGCAGCAACTTAGACTAGATATGTGCAGATTTTTCATTCAAACATGTAGGATTTTTTATTCCATCTTTGATTAGTCTAGTAGCTAAAGACCCTCCGTCATTTCAACAATACTGTTGTGATTCTTTTACAAATTTAGCTGAAAATAACAAGATGGTGATAATAGCTCCATTCAATGTGGAGTAAGTTTACTTTGCTTATAATTTGGACTTAAGAAAATTACATTTTTATTGTGGATTTTGAGTTATTAATTTTTAACTTTTTTTATCTCTAGTGGTATGCATTGGGAGTTACTAGTTATTATCCCCGAGACGTTCACTGTCTATTATCTAGATCCTAAGGGGACTAAATTGAATTCAAAATATGGACACAAAATGAAAATGGCATTATTCTGGTGAGAAATATTTCATTTTCATATCCGTTAACATATGTTATTACATTACTATTTAATTATGCAATGTACTATGTTACATTAACATGTAGGGGTTTAGATGAGTTCAAAAAGGTTGGAGGAAAGATCCCCAGGAAAAAGAACCAGCCAATAATTTGGAAGAACATGGAAGTAAGTTCCCGACTGCAATGTAAATATTATTTATGTGAACAATGCTTAATTAGTTGTATTTTTTAATATTTTGTATGTTTCAATATATAGTGTGCTACACAAGATAACAGATTGGCATGTGCATACCATGTGATGTGATTTATGTACATGATTATCAAATATGTCGCAGTGGACATCAATACCATTCTTGAGGTATTATATATAGTCTCATTAGATAATATGAAATAATATCAATCTTATTTATATATTATTAATTATATATATACATCATTCTCTTTGCAGGTGTTTAAAACTGACCACACTACAGGAAAGACCTTACCAGATGTACATGTTCCCTATACGATAGAAGAATTAAATGATGTAAGAGAAGAATGGACAACAACTATACAAGTAGTGGGGTTTTTAAAAAATAATTGGGATGTTGATAGCGAATAATGACTAAAGAATGATATTTTGTAAATGAATTTCTGAATTATAATATGTGTGAATGTTTCTACATGTATGAATGTTTCTACATATGTGAATGTGAAAATGAATTAAACTACTGGTTGCTATATGAATGTTTCTACATGTGTGAATGTGAAAATGAATGGAACTGCAAATTACTACATGAATGTTTCTACATGTGTGAAAATCGAATGGAACTGTAGGTTGCTAAATGTGTGAAAATTAATGTTGTTAATTTTGTAGGTTTGTGGCCTATTTTTGGCTGATATCAATGGATGTCGTAAAACCTGTAGTTCATAACTGAACTACAACTTTCTCATCCTATGACCAGCCACAGCAGGCCTGCAGACTGATAAGAAAAAAAACATGAAATAGGTGTCAGTTATTTGTTTAAAACCAATGATAAATAATTACAACATTTGATAAATAATTATAACCGATACCTAATGCATGTGATGTGGCATCGATTATCAATAATAAATTGACGTTGATGATTCTAGCGTCGGTTTCCCTACTAGTAACTGATGTCGATTTCCCTAATGAGGCCAGACACCACGGCCGTGCTGGCTAGCATGGTCGTGGAAGCGGGCCAGACACCACGCCAGACAACACGGCCGTGGCAACGGGTGATATGGCGTCGGTTATCACTAATAAACCGACGTTGATAGTACCCCAGATGGCGCCCTTTCTGTGGCACGAAGGTTTATGGCGTGGGTTTCAAAACTAATAATCGACGCCTATACCCCCATGTTGGCACATTTTCGGTGGCACGCGAAGGGTTGTGGCGTCGGTTTGAAAATCGACGCCTAACAGTTGGCCTTTTAGCAGTGCCCACATAGGTGTCGCATTAAAACCAACACTAAAGGCCTTAAATAACCGACACTAAAGGTCGATTATGTACTAGTGATTGGAAGTCGATACATGTAATCATAAGCATAAGCAAGTACCTCAATGGTGAGCCAAGCAGATTATGATATAACTATACTTCACGCATATTGTCCAAGAAAGCAAATCAAACATTCAAATCAACAAGTAAGTATATCCTAAATTGTCACCATCATCTTAATTAGATAAAACGCTACTCGGTTCTAATCTAGGTTTAGGGTTTTCTAGTTATCGAGTTATCATTGGGGTTCTTCTTCATTACCCAAATCTCCATGTTCATTAATCTAATGACTTTAAAATCCTAACTCATATTAGGTGTAGTTATGATGATCATATCCATCTTGATAATGCATCATGAGCACTTATATTGGATTAGTCACATCAAGGTTCGAACAAGTTACATAATTGATATTCCAGAATTTAATTACACATATTAAGGATCATTCACACTAAGAACTTGGTTTCTCATCATTATAATCATAGCCATGTTAGATTACCATTATAATCAACAATGTTAGATAATAGCACAAAAGAACAGTCTTTTAATGTTTTCAGCATTTTAATACCCAAAACTAGGGTTTTTATTCTTTAATCACCACTTAAACCAAACTCTATACTTTTTTTGAAAAAGGGAGCACAATAAAACTCTAAAACTATTTTATTTGAATTATTCTTGTTAATTTGATTAAAATCCATATATAACTTGTCAGATCGGAGTTACCAATTAATTACTATTATTATTTCAAAATATGCATTAGTCGGTTAATCGGAGGAAGCCACATCATCATAATTACCTGAGTCAACACCCACTTGAAATAAGGTAGAAGACTAGGGTGCCCTTGTGTCTTGAACAAGCAGGCGGGGGCATATGATTCTTTTGACTTTATCCCTTCTCTTCCTCACAAGGGGTGTGACTCAAGTCTGACGCTCTGTCATTTTCGTACCGTACTAGGCCTCCAAGCCCACCGTGGAGTGACTGATGGTGCCTATGCACCATACTTGATTCCTTCATGCTGCCCTAGCCGTCAGCTCCAGCTCCTCCTCCCCCTTCCTCTGACCAAGTTGATAGAGGTTTCAGACCTTTGTCAAATACCCTACAACCTTCGGGCCACATCTGTGCTCCAGCATCCCATCTCCAAGGAGCCTCTTCTGGCCCTACCATCAAGCTCCCTAACCTTGACGCAACTGTCCATGTTGAAGGTGACCAACCTCTCTGCTTCATGCATCTGAGTTCCCATTGTGCTTCCTGGTCAGTGCATAGCTGACTACAGTGGATTCCTAGCAGCCCTCAAAGGCACTCCAAACGCAACCCATCTCACCACCCATGTCGGCCTCCATGATTTTCTACACATCATCATTAGGTAGGAAAGTTATCAACCTGCACCAAAAAGGGACATTGGTTGGCACTTGGCCCAAACTTGGGTTATCTCAACCAATTTTCTTAGAAGGCCATGATGGCGAGGGTCAGTGGCCTATACGCATTGACTCCCTATCTCCATTAAGGTTGTCGATTCATCATGCACCTTATTGCAGAGAAAACCCTAGTTCATCATGGTCAAGGAGGGTCCCATCATGATGAGGAGGACACCCTTGCTGCTGATCTACAATAGGAGAGGCATACCTAGGCTCAAGGGGTTTGAGGTAGTCCTACATCTTATGTGTATATATACACCTATCCTCCTCTTTTCTAGTTTCCTTCCTCTTCCTTCCCTTGGTGTACAAGAAAGATGCCAAAAGGAAAGGCATCACGTTTAAGGAGTAACTAAAAACATTCCTTCTATATTTCTTCCGACAAAGATACTTTTATTCTATAAATTCCACTGTTATGAGAATATGTTCTTCACTTCCCCATAAATATGGATTTGGCAACATAGATATAAAAGGGAATAAAACAAATATATCTTTCCAACGTATATTTAGTCCTTGGGATTTATTAGAAAAACTCACTCTCCCTTTAATATCTTTCATTCCATGGAAACCGACTTATGCCTTTTTCAAATTATATTAAGTGTTTGGGATAACCAAAATTTGTTTTTTTAAGCATTATTTAAAATAATACCATTATCCCATGGAATATCCTCTTTTGCCCAATTTCTAGACTTTTCTTCCTTTTTCCTTCTTGTTTTCATGTATACAAAAGATAAAATGAAATATTTTTGTTTGTTGCCTCAAGCATGGTGTTGCAAGTCTTGGCTAGATAATTATCCTTTAATCATCTAAAACACCATAAATCCTATTTCTTTTGGCAACTTGACAATTATTTCATTTATCATAACAAAAGGTCATTATTTTCAATTCATATACAAATTCTTTTTATTTATTTAACCTGTGATAGAAGCACCCATGCCACAAACGCGATCCATATTGTTACTCCCCTGATAATATCGCTAGGGTATTTATTTATTAAAACATGCTTTATAATTATATCATTTAATTTTACCAAAATTGATGATATAACATTCACCCCTTCTTAAAAGGAATTTTTTGCCCAAAATTCAAACCTAGTAAGCTTTAAGGTGAAGGAGATCTCATCTTAATTTTAAAACTTAGGGTTAGCAACCCTGCTTAGATATCATTGATATCTTTTATTGATATGCAAATTCCTCATATTATCACTAACGTTGCCACATGAATTCAATTGAAGGTACATCCACATCCTTAGCATTATGCCATTTCATCTTTTGGTGATTACATTTTCCATTTGTGATTTCAATTTCACTTGGTGACTATCTTTTCACCTAGGTTTCCAACATATTACTCATTTATTTTCACATAAGGGTGAGGTGACCCTCTAACACTAGGTCATCTCATTAAATTTTCAACTTAGGATATTCACTCTCATACCTCAATTTTAAGCATTATAAGTATTTACCCAATCTATCTCATTCGTAATGAGATAACATAAGCATTTGAATGCAACCCAAACACAAAATTCATTCCATTCCAAGAGTAGAGATGGTACATCCACACATTATCTTTCAATTTCACATTTTAAGTTGAATCATTCTCAACATGACTCTAAAACATACTTGCTTTTAATTTCACAATATTCTTATATTTCATGAAATCGAGTGCCCCTTTTTCACTCTTGAGTTTGTACACAACTCCTCCTGTGATTTCATTATTACATTGATGTCTTTGTATCTTTTACATTTATACCTCAGGTATCATGAGCCTTAGCCACTTCCTCGAGGTCTCTAAGGGTTTAGGTATTGTTGGAGTGATTTCATCCTTATGAATCTTGGTAGTGTCTCTCACATTCACCCCTTGGCCCACATGAACATCATGAAGGTGGCAAACCTCCTAAGACATGGGCCTGGGGAAAATACAATTGTTACCTCTCGACCACATGGTCTTATGCATTTAGGGCACAATCAACTCCTAATTCCATCTGTCCCATGTACCTTTAATACACCCTACTTGACCTTAGGATTGACTTAGGACTCTAACCTTCCCAAGGGTTTCTTGGAGAAGTCACAACTTTAACCATTTTCAAGAACATCATTTTCATATGCAATTCTTTAAATCGGATTTCCTCCATCTCTTATAATGCTCATTATTCACTTTATGTCCCTCATTGGACTCATGGTAACATTTCTTTTCCACACTCAGTCTCATATGGTCAGCCACATCTGTAATGACTTTTCCTCATGTCCCTCAAAGATGGCATACTTGGGGTCAAAGAATCATACTCAATACATGCACTTTCAATTCTTTACACTTGAGGTCACGTTTAAGGTACTTCAATCTTTAAATTGATTTGGTCAACTTACCTTTCTAAGGAAAGTCCTAACCTAGGGCACCTTCTTGGCTCACAAGAGGAAGTTAGACTCTCTAGACACAACCCAACCCTATAGATCTTGGGCTTTTCCTCCCACCATAGGTCATTTTCCCACTCATGGTTTAAACCACCCTAGGTTGGCACACTAACCCTAATGGTTTCATATTTTCATCTTTATTCATTGCTTTTATTATAACATCTCAACCTATTTTTACTCAACCTCTGGGATACCCTCTCAATTGGATGTTAGGACACCTCTCAATCAGGGCCTAGATTCCATCCTGGTCTTCTAGGGCCTGACCTCATATGACCTTCCCAATCTGGGGCTTGGTCTATTCTCATATGAACTTCCCAATCTGGGGACTGGTCTAACCTCATATGACCTCTGATGTCATCCCCTATTTAGGCGGATGATCTTTGATGTCTTCCCCTATTCAGGAAGATGACCTTCGTTGTCTCCCCTATTCAGGTAGATGGCCTTTGATGTCTCCCCTATTCAGGCGGGTGGCCTTTGTTGTCTCCCCCTATTCAGGTGGGTGACAATATCATACATCCAGAGGTGGTATGATGCCATTGGTTACTTACGTTTCTCATGTATATACTCATGCATTTTCTTTCTAACTTCTCAAAGCTTAATCTCTGTGGGATACTCTCTCTCTCTCTCTTTGGAGTATTCATGTGGGGATTCCTTTATCTAGGGTGGTCCCTACTTGGAAATAATATATATAAATAAATAAATAAATATATATATATATGTATTGGCTCTAGGCCGATCACCTGTCGACTTAATGTGGACCTTTCTCTCACATAAGCATACGACTACGAAGTGATCTTACATCCCCCATGTTTCACATATATCCATTAGAGATAGTTGAGGAGTCACTCTTTTTTTGGAATAAGGTAAATATATTGCCACAAAAGGGTATAGCTAAGCTATATAAACAGTGCAGGGCATCTCAAAAAGAGACCCCAAAAGCCAACAGAGAGGCAAACTATACAGGGGTTGTATACAAAAAGCCCCAGTATGTACTTTTCGTCAAACTCAAATTGTCTAAGAGTTTCTACCTATTCTTTACATGCCAGGTTAAGTTAGAGGAGAAGATTTTGATGAGGTTTAACTCATCCATCTCCCCCTTATTGTGTATCCTCCTATTTCTTTCGCTCCATATCCCAAACATCAACCCCGTTATGCAAAGGTTAGCAAAACTGCATAAGGTTCTATTTTTTTTGCATATGTCTTTGACCTAGCTCAAAATGTCATGCGGTTTTGAAGGACCACTATAGGACCAACCATTCCTGAGGCAAATGATGGTAAGCATCTATTTGGAATACTTACAATCAAAGAAAATGTGATCTTTCGTCTCCTCAGCCTCCTTGCATAAGAAGCAAGTAGGTTCTACATGTAAACCCCAACTTAGTAACCTGTCAGCAGTGGGTAATTTGTTAAGTAAAATACGGTGAGCAAGGGTACTCCATTTGGGACAATGGAAGCAGCCCCAAATCAGGTGTGCGTGCACCTCCCCATCAGTCAATGATATATTGGTGTTGATTAATGGTGGAGGGGTTAAGGCAACCCATCCACCATTTGCATCCACACTATATAGGTTGGGGTTTTTAGTAACAAAGGTACACATAGCTCTCCAGTTCTTCGAAGGGTTGCCGTCGCCAATAGGAGATCTCCACCTGTTGTATCTTTGCTTTATCCACGTCCCCCAGTAGCTTTCAGAGATATATAGTAATCTATCGACACACTTTTTTGTATTTGTCTCCTTAATAGTCATCGGATCAGCAATCTGTAACCCCCCTGTGAGAAAGGTTTAGCTATCTTTTCCATGCAATACCATGAGCCTTGCCCGCCCATAGAAAATTGGCAGTGAGGGATCAGATATTATACAAGATAGGATTTGGGATGTCCCCCATACGAGCCCAAAATCTCACAATAGCTTGGACAACTGTTCTGATCAAAACCAATCAGCCAGCCATTGATAAATTTAGACCACTCCATTCTTCAATACTTTGGTGAAGGCTGTTCATGAGCTGGTTGTAGTCACTGGTTTTAACTCTCCCCGAAGCCAAAGGGATGCCAAGATATCTAGTAGGTAAAGAACCTATCTCCATACCAGCAGCAATCTTTAATCTCCCTCTTCTGTTATCACAAGATTTAGAGAAGTAGACCCTTGACTTAATGGCACTAATGTATAAGGATGTCATCTTCCCGAAAGTGTTAAGGACTTTAGTCATTTCTTTAAGTCTTCTAGCATGTCCCACAAAGAAGAGGAGGACGTCATCTGCAAAAATGAGAGTCGGTTTAACTTTGACACCTTTCACCTTAAAAGACTTCACCAAATTGTTGTTTTCCACTTCTTTGATGATATGGATGAGGGCCACCATGATCAAGGTGAATAACAGAGGGGATAAAGGGTCCCCCTGTTGTAACCCATTAGAGGATCTAAATAACCCTTCAGGGGTGCCATTAATAAGCATAGAGAAGGAGCAGGTTTCATAGAACTGTTGCATTAGGCGAATCCACTTTTGATTGAACCCCAAGGACTTCATCATGTTGTGAAGAAAGGACCAGCTGACATGGTCATAGGCTTTACTTATGTCGATCTTCATAACAACTTTAGTGTTAGATTTACCTCTATTGAAATCAATAAGGAACTCAGACGCCAAGAGAGAGCAATCTTCCATCTTCCTATCTTTGATAAAAGTGGTTTGGTCATCATATATGATGTGTGGTAAAACCTCTTTTAGTCTTTTTGCAAGTAGCTTAGAAATCGTTTTGTAAAGAACACTGCAGTAGGCTATTGGATGGTAGACATTCATAGTTGCCGCATCTTTGGACTTGGGAATCAGCTTGATGAAAGAATGGTTTAGGAGTCAGTCTCATATTACACATTGTTTCTAAAAACTTTTCTTATAAATACCTTGTTCCACATGCACATGTCCACAGAAGACTGAGTTACCTAACTCTTTTTTATGTAACTTATCAACCTTTATTTGCCCAATTTCTATAGTATACCCACTCACTGGGGGTGTTCATACTCACTCGCTGGGAGTATTCTCAATGATCTACCCACTTTATTGGGTGATTTCCATTCATACCTACCCTATTGGGATATTCTCCTCTTGAGATAGCATTAGGGCGATGAGCAAGTTATATTCATTATTCCATTTTCATGTATATCCATTGGTCATTTATGTCTCTCATGTATATTCAAATTTCTCTTCTACTTTTTACATGCATCATGTATACATTTCTCCATATTCATACATGGAAATATATGTCTTATAGACTTATTTACATTTTCCTTAATTCTCATTAATCTTACCCAAATTAGGGTTCATGTGGGTAGGGTTTCCATATTACCCATTCTACTCCCATTTTCTAGTATTAAGGTATGGGTTCAGGTTAGAGAGACTACACCCTGTCTCTTAGGGTTTCAATGTCCCTTGACCCACTAGGTCTTTTCCTAACCAACCCTAGTCCCGTATGGGGTTTACCCTTGCCAGGAAAAACCCATACATATTTTCCTTTACCTCATCATTATTTCCACATTGCATGTACACTAATATTATACATTATTTGTAAAATATTATTTCCACATTTACATGTAAATTATTATTTCCACATTTACATGCACATTATCATTTCACATTACATGCACATCAATTGGAGGAGTAGGCCTTAATCCTACTTCTTCTCAAAACCCTAACTTGAGATGAGGATAGAAGTTCCTTTTTGGGTTTACTAAGCAAGAGGATGAGAAGTGGATGAAAGATATGAGAAGAAACCCTAAAGGTATTTTACTTTGGGCAAAGAGTTTCAACTTTGTCCAGGCAGGATGCACAGATCTGGGAGTCCTCGTAAGCTGACTAGCGGTGATGAGGAAACTTTTTCCAGCCCCCGGTCATGGTCCCTTCTAGACACCATCACATTTAGAAAATGCCCTAATAATTCACCCATATTCCTATAGATTACTTGAAATGATAAATTATTAAATATTATTTGAAAAATCTGGGGCACTGGTACCAAATGTAATGACCTCACTATCAGCATCCGCTAATTAAGGAAAGGCCTTCAAGTTGAGAGCCATTACCTATATTCCCAATGATCCATACTTAGCAAATAATAAATAACAACAAATAATTTCATTTATTCCAAATATTATTTACAAATTGTGTAATTATATTCCTCATGAAACTAATACATGCTAAGAAGAAGTAACTAGATATCTAATCCTCCTTTAACATATCTTTAATGCTTTTAGGTAATTTCCATCTGGTTTATCACATGTTGACATATTCATAATTAGCATGTACCTAAAACATGGACAAACAAAATGCGGTCAACATATTTCTATGGTGGTACGTGGGTTCATCTAATAATCACAAGTACATATAATCATCCATCAATTATTTACACATAATAACATGTATTCTCTTTTATATTTTACCTATATTTGGTTTAGTATCTCAGGTGTATCCACTATCCATCATTGGACTTATGTGTTCTACCCTTCAAGAAGTGTAACCTAGGGTTGCATGAAATAAATAAACATCTAACAGATATCATGCATTCAATCTTCAAGAAACCTCAGCAAACATCGGAAGTTGATACATGTAATCATAACCATAACCACGTACTTCAAGGGTGAGCCAAGAAGATTATGATATAACTATACTTCACGCATATTATCCAAGAAAGAAAATCAAGCATTCAAATATGCAAGTATGCATATCCTAAATTTTCATTACCACTAATTAGATAAAACCCTACTTGGCCCTAATCTAGGTTTAGGTTTTCCTTGTTATCAAGTTATCATTAGGGTTGTGCTTCATTACCATAATCTCCATGTTCATTAATCTAATGACTTTAAAACCCTAACTCATATTAGTTGTAGTGATGATGATCATATCCATCTTATTAATGCATCATGACACTTATCAAATTAGTCACATTAAGGTTAGAACAACTTACATCATTGATGTTCAAGATCTTAATTACACATTTTAAGGATCATTCACAATAAGAAACTAGTTTATCATCATTATGATCATAACCATGTTATATTACCATTATAATCAACAATGTCAGATAATAGCACAAAAGAACCGCCTTTTAATATTTTCAACATTTTAGTACCCAAAACTAGGATTTTTATGCTTTGATCACCACTTAAATTAAACTCTACACTATTTTTGAGAAAGGGAGCACAATTAGACACTAAAACTATTTCATTTGGATTCTACTCATTTTTCTAATTGAAATCCATACATAAATTGTCATGATCAGAGTTACCAATTAATTACTATCATTATTTCAAAATATGGATTAGTCGGCCAATTGGAGGAAGCCATATCATCATATTACCAGAGTCAGCAACCGCTTGAAATAAGGTAGAAGGCCAGGATGCCCTTGAGTCTTGAAAAAGTAGGTGGGAGCATATGAGTCTTTTGATTCTGTCCCTTCTCTTCCTCACATGGGGTATGACTCAGGCCTGACGCTCCGTCATGTTCATACCGTGCTCAGCCTCCAAGCCCGTAACGGAGAGACTGTTGATGTCTATTGCCGGACATGATTCTGATGCCACCCTAGCCATCACCTCCAGCTCCCCCTCCCCCTTCCTCTAACTAGGTTGATAGAGGTTGAAGACCTTTGTGAAATACCCTACAACCTCCATGCCACGTCTGTGCTCTGGCGTCCCATTGCCAAGGAGCCTCTGTTGGCCCTACCATCAAGTGCCCTAATCCCGACGCAACCATCAATGTTGAAGATGACCAACCTCTCTGCACTCTGCATCTGAGCTCCCGCTGTGCTGCCTTGTCAGTGCATAGATGAATACAGTGGATCCCTAGAGGCCCTCAGAGGCACTTCAAATGCAACCCATCTCAGCACCCACATCAGCCTCCATGATCTACTACACATCATCATCAGGTAGGAAAGTTGTCAACCTACACTAGGTAGGGAAATCGGCTGGCACTTGGCCCGAACTTGGGTTATATCAACCACTTTTCTTAGAAGGACATGACAAAGAGGGTGAGTGGCATGTAGGCATTGAATCCCTCTCTCCTTTAAGGCTTTTGATTCATCATGCACCTTATTGCAGAGAAAACCCTAGTTCATCATGGTCGAGGAGGGTCTCATCATGACGAAGAGGACACCCTTGTTGCCGATCTACAATATGAGAGGAATACCTAGGCTCAGGGGGTTTGAGACAGTCCTCCATCATGTGTATATATACACCTATACTCCTCTTTTCTCATTTCCTTCCTCCTCCTCCCCTTGGCGTATAAGAAAGATGCCAAAAGGAAAGGTATCTCGTTTAAGGAGTTACTAAATTCATTCATCCTATACTTCTTCCTATAAAGATCTTTTTATTCTTTAAATTCCATTGTTATGAAATGGAGTTCTTCACTTCCCCATAATATATAGATTTGGCAACACGGATATAAAAGGGAAATAAAACAAATATATCTTTCCAACATATATTCAGTCCTTGGGATTTATTGGAAAAACTCTCTCCCCCTTTAATATCTTTTATTCCATGGAAACTGACTTATGCCTTTTTCAAATTATATTTAGTGGTTGGTATAACCAATTTTTTTTCTTTTTAAACATTATTTAAAATAATACCATCATCCCATGGAATATCCTCTTTCTCCCAATTTCAAGAATTTTTTTCCTTTTTACTTCTTATTTTCAAGTATACATAGGATAAACTGGAATATTGTTGCCTCAATCATGGTGTTGCCAGTCTTGGCTAGATAATTATCCTTTAATTATCTAAAACACCATAAATCCTTTTTATTTTGGCAACTTGAAAATAACTTAATTTATTATAACAAAAGGTCATTATTGTCAATTCATATACAAATTCTTTTTATTACTTAACTTTTGATAGAAGCACCCATGCCACAAAGGTGATCCATATTGTTACTCCCCTGATAATACCACTAGGTGATTTATTTATCAAAACATGCTTTACATTTATATCATTTAATTTTACCAAAATTGAGGATATAACATTTATCTATCTCCTAGAGCCCCCTCCGGGCATGTTCTTGTTCTCTTTCTATTATGTGTGAGTAGTTCCCTACTAGGGCATGACATGGCGACTAACACCATAGTCTATTCTTATTCAATGTTTCCAATCCTTGGTAAAAGAATGCTTTCCTTCAATTTCATCTTTGATTGTTAGTTGAATTGATATACCGTTGTGGGGTGATTTGATCTCTGATCCCCACAGGAATGAACCCATAATCCCTTAATTGCAATTGTTATCTTTTAATAAATCTAATTTCATATTGTTTTCTAGTAGAATGATTATATTCTTCTAAGGGTGTTAATATCTCGAATTCTCACAAGAGTGAACCCATGATCTCTTGATGATATCCTTTGGTGGAGTTTAGGATCATCCTACCCATTGACTTGTTTTATTATAGCTTATGGAGACATGATCATCTAACACATAAGTTTGAATGTTGAAATGGAAATCATATGTTTCTCGATCAAAACTTAGATAGGGACATGTTGAACGGTTGTACAAGAATCTATAAATGCCATGATCAATGGGTTTGGGGGAAGTCTGATCCTAGTGAGATTTGTGGTCTGAAAGGACACAAATTCACATGGTCCTGATTTGATTACTGATCTTAGGATTTGATTCATTGATTAAAAGCTTGACTATTGGTGGTGATCCCCCGGTCCCCCAGTTCTTTCTATCATTTTTTTAGTTAAATTTAATTTATGCTCTTTTATTTTTCCATTCTTAGCACAATCAAAATCTCACATCCTAGATTTTTCTTTCTTGTTGTCGTGATTGGTGTTTTGAATTTCAACCCCCTTTTTCCGTCCCTTGGATTGATACCTTACTCTAGAAAGTTGGTTTGTTGCTTGTAAAGAGTTGACTACCTTTTTAGAAATTTAAACTCTAGGATTTTTCCTAGGGATTTTGTGTGCAAGAGAAATACATCAAATTTGACCCCATTTTCAGGGACATCATACGTAGTTTTTCGAATCAGATTGGTTGCATATATATGATTTCTCTTCTTTTTCATTTACAACTTTAGTGTGGTTTTGTAATTTTTAGTTTGTTCCATTATTTTAATGTTGTTCATAATTCCTTAAGTCATTTATAATTTTCTGGACTTATTCTATAATGTGTTCCTTCTTTCTTTCTCCTACCGAGCTCCGTTACGGTAGTGATTCTCCATTTTCTACCAATTTTCCATTCCGGTAGTACTGCTTTCTATCTTATTTTGTAATTTTAATAGTTTTGTCATTTTTAGTTCTGAAATAATCTCTTGGTTATCTTGTAATTTTCCTTTAGTTTTTTTTTCATAATTTTCAATCTTGTTCCATAATATTTTAATTAGATTTTTCTAATTTAGTTTTCTATAGAGACCCATTTCAGTAGTGTATCCCCTCTTTCTATTGAGTTCCCATTCTAGTAGTACCACTTTCTAGTTTATTTTATAAAAAAACTTAGTCTTGTTTATAATTTCTTAGCTTAGCTTTACAATTTTTGTTGTTTTGTAATTTCTGGTTCTCTATAATTTGTTTTGTAATTTTAGTTTCTTTTCATAATTTTTAGTTCCTAATTTCTTCTATACTAGATCTTTTTCCTTTTTTCTATCTTAGATTCCTTTTTGTAATTTATTTCTTTTCAAAAAAAAATCTTTTTAAATGAAGTGTTCAACACATTACTATTCACAATGTCAATTATGTGGTTATCACAACTATACATCACTATATTGTCCAAATGTGTCCCCTCGTATTACGGTGAAACCTTGTAATATCGAGTCTTCTTACCAAAGTGGATATAATGAAAATTACAATCCACACACTTCTGAAGACAATAATGAGGAAAAATGCTACACATATAAATATGAGGGATGTTATGACCTAGAATGTTATGGGGAGTATGATCAGGATAATCATTTTTTTGGGAAAGGTATGAACCTTATTGTGAAAAGTAATATACACCTCAATAAGAGGAACAGATTAAACCTCAGAAAGAATAGAAAATTGGCAAGGCTTGTTAGCTACTTTACTAGAGGCCCATCTAAACAGACCCCTGAAGAAGTTAGACGAGCCTAATATGGTTTTTACTGATAATGACGATGGTGATCCCAGGTTTATGGATCCTACCAAAATAGCATAGACCAAGGAATTACAATCTTAATGAGATGAGTAGGTTGGTATTCCAACCCTTTCCCTAGAGGCTCTATTATTTGAGTATGAAAAGTCACAACATGAGAGTCATTCTTATCCCGAAGCATCAAAAACTCCTCCTATCATTGTCATGAATCTAGATGTTATCAATGACCAATCTGGTTGAGTTGAACCATTTCTGGATAATGAACTGCCACCCTTCCATGATAAATCAGTTGATAATTTTGGAGAAAGGATTCCTCACCAATATCCTTACACTCCATCACAACCAGTTTCTTTTTTACATATGGCTGATCTAGATGGGGAGACACCACCACTTGAAGAAAGTTACATGCCCCCATTCCTTGGCTGTAAAGATGATATTCCCATTTTATCTCCTCTTAAACCCTTGGGAACATCTTGCATGGAGGAACTTACATGATTTTTGAGGTGAGAAACAACATCTATGATGATGATTTAAATCAAATTTTTCCTTTTATATCAACACCACTTCTCATATACATAGATCAATACGACAGGGGGAAACTAGAGTGAGATCCTTCGCTTGATCCTATGCAGCCAATACTACATGTACTACCATCCTGACACCCCCAATCTCCCCCACTCTAAATTCATCAACAATACTTTCTTCACTGCTAAACAAAGATCTATAGATCCTATTAGAGGGACTATGAGGTGAAAGGCAATATGAATACCCCTTTGAGCTTCCACGACCACCAATCACCGGGTGCACTATGAAGCTCCACTCATTAAGATGCCAACCCTCATACACATTCAATTCAGCTAGACATTCTTTGAGCTACCAAGTCCTCCTGGTGATTTCTTCTCTTTTCTCCTCTCCATTCAAGATTTAAGTTTTGCTTGGTATGAGCAAAGTTTTAAGTTTAGGGTGGAGGTGGGCGATACATACTCATTCCACCCACTCTATCTTAAATTTCTTACAACTTCCATTATAGTATGTAGTTTAGCTTTAAATTTTTCAAAAACAAATCCTTTAGTTTTTCCCATTATGTAGTCAATGAAGCCTTTATCTAGTTAACCCAATGTATGATACTCCCAATGAGCTTAAATTAAAAAATGAGTTGTCGAAAGAACAATATTTTCTACACCTATTCCATCACCATCTTATCTCTCCATCCATAAAAGAAAAAATAATATAAAGAGCCAAAGTGCCAAAAACCTAAGTTCGGGGTGGCACCCTTCCCCCTATTCTTCTTATTTCATACCCCTCGCAATTAATTGGGACATACCATAAAAAACATGTGAATGAGAACACAAAAAATACAGTCAATGTAATTGTAGTACATAAATAAAAAGATCTCAAGACAAATAGAGGAGAGATCATTTTTCTTCCATACCACCCTTCAATATATTTTCTGCCCTTAGGAAAAACACATAAACCCTAACCAATCAAAATAAGCCCTATTTTTGCAAAATGACTTGTAAGAATATGTGGAAGTGCTAAATACAAAAGGGAGTATGAAATCTATTTAATTGCGGATCTTGAAATGGAACCAAGTTGTGAAATAATCTTGAAGTAGGGAATATGAAAAATGTTTTTTGAGAAATCCAGGAAGTCAAGGTTTCTTGGCCATATAAGGTGGAAGGACTTAAGTGGTGTTATGCAAGCGAGGATGATGGGCCGAAAGTATTATGTGACAGTGTTTTAAATTCAATGTTGCTCAAGGATGAGAAAAGTTTAAGTTTAAGGTATTTTGATAAATGCATATTTATTCATCCTAATTCCATATTTTATATCTCTCTTTAGGAGCATTTCATTATTATTATCTCGTTTTAAAGTCAATTTGTTTAGTTTCACTTTTATCCCTTTAATTTGGAGGTTTTACTAGTTACACTAACTTTTATAGGGAAATGATAAAAATTATTCAAAGCCTAATAAGCTTTGTGAAACAATGACTTGATTGTCTATCTTTCACCTTTTGAACTCTCAGTTGATGGACCGACTCATCTAGTCGGTTGACTCACATGCACCAGATCTTCTAACTTCATGTGTCCTGATATATATACCAGCTCCAAAGTGGTCATAAATTTTATATCCCAAGGTAGAATTTGATGTCAAAGTATGTGTTACAAAGGAAATTTAATTCTCTATATGAAAAATGTATCTTGGATGGCTTGCCAATGTCAATTGGGCTTACAAGTAGATATACCCATCATTGTGGGAATTAGTAGCAAAGAGAAACACACGGTCAAAATATTAAAAGATGGAAACTCAATGACTCCCTCCATTTGGAGGCAAGCAATTTATTTGTAGAAGTTTACTTCTTTGACTAGGAAAATTGTCCAATTCCATATGCTTTTATGTGGTGGAAATTATGCATTTAAAGACCAGTCAAAATCATATTTTCAAAAGCTCATTACCTCAGACAAAATGGTTGGGTCAAAGCAAGCATTTTGAGACCAGTTGATCGACTCACCATCCCAGTCGATGGACTCAAGTTCAAGACCCAGTCAAACTTAGAAACAAGAAAATCACTTAAAGCGGTAAAAGTATGACTAAGAAACTTTGGGATGAAGCATATACACAATGTTGGTTGAACGAATCAAGTCTTTGATTCGAATGACTCTGAACTCAAGACAGGAAGCCACAGTCACCACTAAGCCTTATCTCAAGGCTTTTCTCCCCCTCCTTTCTCCTATAAAAGGAGTGGGGACTCCAAAGACAAATGCATTACATTTTCTATACCCAAATCCCCCTCTAGGCATGTTGTTGTTCTGTTTCTATTAAATTTGAGTAGTTCCCTATTGGGGCATGGGAACTAGCCCCATAGACTTCTTATTCAATGTAATTTACTCCAATGTTTGGAAAAAGAATGCTTTCCTTCTGTTTATTATTTTATTATTGGTTGATTTGATATACTTTTACGAGGTGATGTGATCTTGGATCCCCATAAGAATGAACCCATAATCTCTTAATTGCAGTTGTTATCTTTTTGTCCAACTAATCTGATATCATTTTCTACTAGAATGGTTATATTCTTGTGAGGATTTTGAGATCTCAAATCCTCACTAGAGTGAACACATGATCTCTTGATGATATCCAGTGATGGAGTTTATGATCATCCTACCAGTTGACTTGTTTTTTTATAGATTATGGTGATGTGATCATTTGAAGCATAAGTTTGAACATTGGAATGGAAATCACATGTTTCTTGATGAGATCTCAAACAACGACATGTTTGATAGTTGGACGAGGATCCGCAAATGATGGGATCAATGGGTTTGTGGGACGTCTGACCCTTGTGAGATTTGTGATCCAAAAGGACACAAATCCACATGTTACTGATTTGATTACTAATTTTAGGAGTGGATTCATTGAGTAAAAGCTTGACTATTGGTGGTGATACCTTGGAACCCCAATTCTTTCTATTATTTGTTTAGTTAAATTTTATTTCTGCACTTCTATTTTCTATTCTTAGCATAATTGAATTACCACAATATGGATTTTACTTTCTTGTTCTTGCAATTGGTTTTGGATTTCAACCCCTTTTTTTGTCCCTTGGACTACTACCTTAATACTAGAAAGTTAGATCATTGATTGGAAAGAGTTGACTAACTTTTAAGAAGGTTAAACTCTAGGACTTTTCCAGTGATTTTGTGTGCAAAAGACCCACATCAGGCCTTCAACTGAGAGAACAACCACAAATGACCTAGATTTGGCCTTAAAATCACATGGCCAATTCGAGTTGCCACATTATCTAAGGGAAAATTAGTTTACTACAAAATGTTGAACTTAGATGTATATCATAAAATTCATAGTAAATAATTGGCCAATTAATATATAGCAAATATATATCAAATTAATAAAAAAAGAGGAATCTAATGGATGTGGTTTCAAGACTCAATTATACATGTAATCCCCTTAATAAAAATAATATATGAAAAACCCTAGTTTCTTTGTCCTTAAAGCTTGTTACTTTCCTTTACGGATATATGAAAAGAAAAGTTTTTATATAGGAATCTTACCTAGAGCTATGTACATAAGAAAAAAACAACAAGAAACTACTAAAAACTATCTACTTGTATCTTTACATGCCTCCAAAAGAGTATCTAGAGTTTGTTCTTTATATTAAAAAATCATACTATTTCTTTCCCTCGACAAATCATGAATAGAAAACATAATAAAGGTCCTCGATTTGTCGTCCATCATTCTGAATATACTCTATAGACCATATGGGATATCTTTGGCATACCCTTCATTCTTAGCCCAGACCCACACCTCTTCATAAGACTTGCACTGATAGAAGATGTGCATAGAGCTCTTGTCATCCTCATTACATAGAGAACATCTTGAGGCACGCAGATTACCTCCTCTTTAAGATGTCCACAATCATAAGACTTCCATTAAGACATCTATAGAAAGTTGAGATGCACTTCCTCAGAGCTTTTGCATTCCAAAGACACCTGGCCCATTGAAGTAGCACTTTCCTACCTCTCACTAACTCCCAAAACACCTTCATTTTCCTAACTTCCTTCTTTTAAAAAAGAATAGAGTCCTCCTTGTCATGTATAAAGTAACATTCTTCTTAAAAAAATCAAAGACAAGGTTAACATGCCTGGATCTGGTGAACATCCACCCATCCATCGTATAAAAATAGTTAATCTTCCCAAATTTACCAACACCACAATTTATCATACTACTAATAGTAAGGTACCCCTACTAAAACTTCTCCTTATGCCATCCAGGGATCCCTCCATAGTAAGATCTTCTCACCATTTCCAACCAAATATAACACATTGGGTAGGATCTTACCCCATAATAGGACAATATGTTTCCAAATGTAGGTATCATTGGGATGGAATTTAATGTTCCACACAAAATCTCCTTTAAGGTACCTTAATGCACCCATAGAACCCATAAAGTGTCTTTATTGTTAGAAATGTTCCATAAATTCCTTGACATACATGCCTTCAAAATATCTCCAGTAAGTTTGATACCCAATCCTCCCTCCTTCTAAGGAGTGCAAGCACTAATCCATTCAAATATGTGAATAATCTTTTCTAGATTTGCTCCATCCCATAAGAAGTCCATGCATAATTTATCAATTTTCTAGAGTAACACTGGAAGGCAAAGGAGAAGAAGAAACCCAGTATAGATGGAAATATGAGAGGGTTGAAATGACTAATTAAATAATTCCAACATATGAAAGATATCTTGATTTCCAACCTTCTGATATGGCCTTCATTTTGTCCATAATAGGGGAGAACAAGCTTCTCATAATTCTTCTATGAATAAAGGCAAACTCAAGTACTTTTTTTTGGGAGATCCTCAATCTGAATACCAAAGGCTTCAACAAGATGAGATTTATCAACAATAGAGTTACAAAAGATAACACTCTTCTCAACACTAATGTCAAAACCTGAAATAGCACAAAATTTAGAAACAACCTCTATAGGTTTATACATTGATACATTATCAACATCAACAAAAATCAGAACATCATCTATAAAAAGGACATGTGAAATATTAAGCAATGAGAAGCTTTAAAGGCCTTGAACTCAATTCTTTCCTTAGAAGCTCTAAGCATATAAGACAACCCCTTCAGAGCAATGACAAACATATAGGGAGCCAAAGAGTCTCCTTGTTGAATACTCCTAGTAGGATAAATTCTATCAGAAGGTATCCTATTAATCAAATTTTGACAATTCATAGAGCCAAACATTTCCTTCATCCAATCAATAAAGCATCTAGGAAGTTCATATTAGTCAGAATAAACATGAGATAAGCCCCAGAGATGAAATTCTTAATCTAGTCAGCTTCCTTTTTTGCATTAGATGTAACAATGTACTAGCCGCTATTGTAGAATAAAAAATTTCTTACTTGCTTGGAACTGTTCCAGCTTACATCTCCATTGTTAAGACAAAACACAAATCCATATTGCAATTTAAAGTCATCTTTGTCAGTTTGGAAACTGGCATCGATGTAATCCTTCACCACCAACTCTTCCTCACCACCGTAGATAAGGAATTGATTCTTACTTCTTCGCAAGCACTTAAGGATGTTCTTCACCTTAGTCTAGTGACTTTCACTGGGATGTAACTAATACCTACTAGTCATACTCAATTCATATGATACATCGGGAAGAGTAGATAATATTGTATACATGATAGATCCAATTGCATATGCATAGGGAATCTTACTTATACGCTCCCGATCTCCACAAGAACTAGGACATTGAACTCTAAAGATACTAACACCATGGACATGGGTAAGTTTTCTCTCTTTGAGTTCTTCATGAGGAACCTCTTCTGCACCTTATCATTGTATGTACTCTGGATTAGGCCTAAAAGCCTTCTAGATATATCTCTATAGACTTGATTCCTAAATATAGGATGCTTCACCTAAATCCTTCATAGATAAGGTACTTCCCAGTCAGATCTTTACCTTATGTAGAGTAGGTATTTCATTCCCCATCAATAATATGTCATCCACATACAATATGAGGAATACAACTATGCTCCCACTAACCTTCTTGTAAACACATGGTTCATCTTCATTTTGGCTAAAGCCAAACTCTTTGACTATTTGTCAAATCTAAGATTCTAGATTTGAGATGCTTGCTTCAATCCATAAATGACCTCTGTAGCTTAGATATGTTATTTGCATCCTTTAGATTTATGAAACCCTCAGGTTGTGTCATGTACACATCCTCAAGTAGACTCCTGTTAAGGAATGTGGTTTTAACATCCATCTTCCAAATCTGATAGTCATAACAAGATACAATGACAAGCTTGATCATGATGGATTTAACCATGGCAAATGGAGAGAAGGTTTCATCATAATCAACACCTTGAACTTGTCAAAAACCCTTTGGAACTAATATGTCGTTATAGGTTTGTACATTATCATCCACGTCAATCTTCTTATTGAATACCTATTTGCACCCTATGGGTTTTGTCCCTTTTGGTGGATCCACCAAGGTCCATACCTATTTGGTGAACATGTATTCCATCTCAAATATCATGGCCTCAAGCCATTTATCAGACTTTGATCCCTCACTAGCATATAGGTAGGTTGTTGGTTCATCAACAATGACCAACTCATTGCCTTCTCAAGTCACAAGATAACTAAATCTTTCAAGTTCAAGGCATGTCATACTAGATCTGTGAGGTTCATGTGTCACAAGAGGAACTTGAGATTCCACAATAGCTCGTGAGTCTTCTTGTTCCTTATGTACCTCTGATGGTTCAATGTTTTCTTGTTGATCTTGAAGTTCTTTGAGTTCAACTTTTCTCCCACAGATTCCTTTGGAAATAAATTCCTTTTCTAAGAATATAAATATTATTATGACAAACACTATGTTGTTGGATGGATTGTAAAAGTAGTATCCCTGGATTCTTTGGAATATCCAACAAAATAAAATTGATCTAATTTGGGTCCAAGCTTTTCAGGAAATCACTTTCTCACATTATATTCACAACCCCAAATCTTCACAAAAGACACATTGGGATGTTTCCCATGCCATATCTCATACGGTGTCTTCTAAACCAATATAGATGTCACACAATTAAGTGTAAACACATTGGTTTCTAAAGCATATCCCCAGAATGAAATCCAAGATCAAAAAAATTCATCATTACTCACACCATATATAGTAATGTATGATTCTTTCTTTCTAATAAACCATTACGTTATGGTATTATAGGGGAAGTCCACTCTAATACGATACCACAGGCTCATAGAAGGTCCTCAAACTCTTGGCCTAAGTATTCTCCACCTCGACAAGAATGAAGTTCTTTAATACCATTACCAAGTTGGTTTTGTACTTCATTCATAAAATTCTTGAACTTTTCAAGGGGTTCTAACTTGTATTTCATCAAGTACACATAGCCTTACCTACTGAGATCATCAATGAAGGTAATGAAGTTTTGGTAACCACCTTTAGAATTTATTCTAAAAGGTATGCATACATCAATATATATAAGTCCTAATAGATCACTTACTCTCTCATTGTGACCAGTGAAATGATTCTTTGTCATCAAGCCCAATAAACAAGATTCACTATTTTCTATTGATGAAAAACTAAAAGAGTCCTGATAACCATCTTTATGGAGTTTAGAGATATGTCGGTCATTAATGTGCCCTAAATGACAATGCCAAAGGTATGTTTATGTTATAAGCACTTGTCTCCAGATCTAGCAAATAAAGACCATAAGACATCGTGGCACTGTCATAAAATATCTCATCTTTAGAAATAGAACATCGACCATTCTCAATGTGAAATTTGAATCCATTATTGTCCATACAAGATACAAAAATGATGTTTCTATTAATGGCAGTTACAAAATAGTAGTTCTCTAACTCTATTCCAAGTTGACTAGGAAGAGACAAATGATAGGTTCCAACTATAGTGGCAACAACTCTTGCTCCATTTGCAATGCACAATTCGAGGTCACCTTTTCTTGATGGCTTACTTCTTTTCTAATCTTGCATATTTGAGATCCACATCTGATATTCATTACCCAAGATGAAGAAGTAGACATACTTATGTCAATAACATATATACCTAAAGTAGAGATCCCTATCCCCTGGTTCTTCTTCCGCAATTCCTCCAGAGAAACAGGGAAATTTCTTTTCCAGTGTCCTGCTTGGTGATAGTGGTGACAATTTCCTTCCTTGTTCACCCCTCCCTTAGTTTTCAGTGTAGAAGACTTGGGTTTTTGCCTAGATTTAGAATTGTTCTTAGATTGTCCTTTTCCCTTGGACTTCCCTTTGTCTCTACTGATCATTATCATAGATTTGGATCTGTCCTTCTTACTTTGTGCTTCATCTATTCTGAACATGCCAAGTAATTTTGACAATGGTTTGTCAATATTATTTATGTTGTATTCATGAAAAAAAATTTGGATATGAAAGGGCCATTAGGCCCCCCCTCCCCAAACAGGTGCTAGAGCCCGGATGACCCAAGAGGTTGTAAATACGCTGTGGAACAGCAGGTTTCGATCTCGGGACCCCCGGGGGGGCAAGCCGTGCCTAACCAACCGAGCCACAGCGGCCGGGTTAGTTCATGAAAAATTGGTTGTATGATTCCGATAGTGATTATAGTACCACATTTGTGGCCAAATCTTAACCCAAGGCAAATCCCAGTCTAGCACTCAACATACCCCAATCAACTTGAGCACATGGGGACCTACTAGATCTCCTTCTTCCATTTTGCACTTGAACAATGCCTTAGATACATCATATCTCTCTTATTTTGTTTGATCTTGGTACATGTTCTTAAGATGTGTAACTATCTCAATAACATCCATGTTCTCATGTTGTCTCTACAACTCATATTTCATCAAGAATAGAATCGGGCACTTGACGTCCGTGACATCTTCAGAGTGCTTCTTGTAAGCATCCTTGTTAGCCTTAGGCATAGTGGGAGTGGGTTCATCTGGATTGGTGTCTCCAGCATAAAGAGCTTGCACTCCTGTGTGACAACAATTCCCATCGTCTTGAATCATTCATGGAAATTATTCCTTTTCAACTTTTCCTTCTCAAGGACTCATCACAACAAAAAGGTGGTGTTATTTGCCATTAATTTCTAAAAAAGAAATTTGCATTTTGTAAAAATACTTTTGATTTGATTTGATTAAAAAAAATTGATAACATTTTAAGTCCTTTATTTAATTCTCACTCCCACAATTTTGTTAAAATTAAAATCCCTCACTATCAATTTGGAATATTACAGTTTACAACCTTCTAGTGAGTCAATATCCATATTCCATCAAAGTCATGAGTCATCTAGGGCCAATCTCCCACAACCTAACTATTTAGGTAGGCAACACTTTCCAATTGCATCATATGAAACTCTTGATAGATGTTATTAACAACTCTTTTTCATAATCCATCTATATGCTTCTAGGTGCTTAATTCCATTAATATCACCTAGTTAAGCCTGACCCAAAAGCCAACACAATAAAGTATGCACCCTACAGAGGTAGGCCCACATATCTATCATCACACTTCCAC
Source organism: Alisma plantago-aquatica (assembly GCA_963693085.1). Classification (NCBI taxonomy): domain Eukaryota; kingdom Viridiplantae; phylum Streptophyta; class Magnoliopsida; order Alismatales; family Alismataceae; genus Alisma; species Alisma plantago-aquatica. The sequence goes on along the minus strand of OY856410.1, from coordinate 1,371,996,507 downwards.
AAGACAGACATTGCACAATGCTAGGGCGTTCCTACACTTAGTTGATCAAGATTTTCATGTGTGTCATGTATGGCAAGCATCTAAGACTTAATATTTAATTAAGGGATTTGTATTTATAAATGCATATACATATCCAATCATCGCATACTTATACTATGTATCATATACATGTTATATCCACAAATATAACATGAAATCATAGAATATGAGCAATGGTTATGTCCATACTTATGCAATTCTTTGGATCCACAAAGAATTTCTACCACCTAAGGTGCACATAACATGTAGCAACATGTTATTGCTAGAAATCTATGTTGGAACCAGCCCAGTGGTCGACTGAACCCTTTAGTCAATCAGTTGGCCTTCTGGTTGGTCGATTGGTCTTCATGGATAGCTCGACTGGCTTGTAGCTCAAGGGGCGTATGGACTCCCCCAGTCGATTGGTTGAGCCTCTAGTCGATTGGTTACTGAGGTTGTTCAAACAAGCATAGGTCAATTAAATAGTATTCCTAGATGGCTCCTCCTTTGTTTTGGCCTCCTTGGTTCTCCATTCATTTGACTCGACTTCTCAATTGGTCGACTCGCCTGGTGCAGAACGCCTTCTCTTGTCAAAAAACAAATTAAAACTATTTTATTACTATTAATTTATTACATTGTAAAAGTTAAATCTCAAGATACATTCAAGGGGAGTATAGGGAGGGAAGCATTAGGCTTACATGTGGATAAAAAGGTAGGTGTGCAGTAAGCAAACCAAATAACAACATGAATAAAACCACTCAACCAAGCACACATCCACAAAGGGATTTTAGAACATAACCGAACATTCGCACACCAATTGCATATATATATATATATATATTGGAGAATATGTGGTTTTAATCATATGTGCACATTAATCAATTTAAGTATTCACATCGTATGTAATAAAAAAATGATAAAAATAAAATCATATCATATCGACTAAATCCCAATACACCATAAATTGATGTGGCTCTGATAACACTATTAGGATTTGGGCAGCTAATAAGGAAGCAAAAAAATTTCTTCCCATATGTCAAACAAGCAGATTGCGTCAAAAATAATGTATTTAAGAAAGAGAGTTTGTGAGGTATATACTTGGTCATGGAGCAAGTCCAGCAACAACCCTCACAATGATGTGCTTCTTTTTTAAGCAACAACTGAACAATTGTCGACGACTGCCTCCTGGTGTAGCACCACAGATGGTAGTTGATAATGTCCTCCATTGTGGTGGAAACAACCTTCATGTCTCTATGTAGTCTACGTGGACCACCGAAAACTCATGTCGTTCTTCTAAAAATGACAACAAGGAGTTGTTTCTTTGATGTCAATAAGCTAGCACTGACTTGTGATCCCTAGTTGTCTCTCCCTTTTATGGGTAAGAGTTGGTTTTATCCCTCACATTACTAAAATTGTGAGAGAACAATGTTTTTCAGTGTTAGTTTTTTGTTATGAAACCCTTAACTACCCCCTATTTATAGGAGGATTAGGGTCAGGGTTTCTTGATCAACTGGGAGTAGAAGAGATGGATTTTCACAAATTTCTTGATGCTATGAGTCACAAGTTGGTCGACTCAACATTTGATTCGGTTGAATCACACCCCATTTGGTCAATTAATATGATTTCCTATTCGCAAACACCTTGGCCTTCAATGCAATGACTAATGCACAACACGAGGCTAGCATCAATCCTTGATTTGGACTTACTAATCATCCAAATGGCGATTCACATTCCAAACTGGTCACTTCATATTCTAAACTGATTGATTCACATTTTGAACCAGTCAATTCACATTCCATTTAAACCAATGGTCATCCAATGTTGTTTAAATTTACTTTACACTTGAGTCAATCGACTCAACACTTCATTCTATTGACTCACATTACCAGTCAGTCGATTTTCAACTAATGTTGTTTAAATTGAATACAAAATAGTTTAATATCAAGTTATACCTTATTCATGAGTAAATTACTATTCCAGGTGATACCTATGCGTGTGTTCCTATAGATTCCAAATTACATTGGCAGTGAATGTAAGTAACCAAATTACAACATCACAAATAATGAGTGGTATCTAGAAACACATCATTACTACCCAAGTAATAAGAAAGATGAAGAACAACTTCAACCTACAATTGTGATTAGTGTTACAATGATTGTATAATTCCTTTGTTTCTAATATCTAGATTGAACTTGAGGCATGGAAACGCCATCCTCTTAATCATTCAATCGATGTTCCTTGAACTAGAGAAGACTACTTGAGATGCATGTGCACTCACATATCACATATTGATTCACATGAGTATGACCATACGTTTATCAGTCTCGCTTACCAAGTGACCATGATATCAACTCCAGTAGGATGGAGAAATCTCATCTACATCACCCATAGCCAATCCTCATGTGTCACAATGTACTCAAGCAACCCTTTATGGGAACCCTTATTCAAGGTTTTGTTAGATGATGCTAAAATGAATTGAACAACATGTGACAAGTGTAGTGACTTCACATCTAAGAATCACAATCCCCACTATCACTACAAGAGTTGATTCCAACTATCACACAATGGTTTTCATGTATCACTCTTAAGTTGGGTCTCTTCGGTAAACTGTTCTCTAACAAGTACTTATGTGTTTGGTTTGATATAAAATATCATGACTAATGAGATTTTGTCATTCACCAACACATATGCGAGTCTTATGTATTATTGTTTTCTATTTATTTTTTTCAAAATAATCATACTAAGGACATAATAAGAACGTATATACTCTTACCATACATATGATCTCAATGTTCAAGTACTCAACCTGAAAAAATATGTCATCAAATAATATCATTCTGTAGACATCTATCATGTATATCATCATCTCATAATTGAGAAAACATATAGATAGAATTGTCTTAATTATTAATCAAATCATTTACAAGATATGCCATTACAATCATTGTTACAACCCTAATTTTTGGGTTCATTTGTAGAGAAACGTAATTTCTCATATTATAGATAAATGAACAAATAATGATATAATTTGTTTTGAATAAATGGATTTCATTTACAATAGCCTTGATGATTGTGTTGTGGGATTTATTGGCTATTGGGCCCAATAACAAGGAAATTCAATTAATTATGAATAATTGAGAATTTGAGAAAAGAAAGGTGTGGAAACCTCTAGAAGGCAAAAGAGCTTAATCCAAAGTTGGATTTAGTGCCTCTTGGATTCCTTGGGTCCCAAGGAGTCCAAATTTGCAAAGATGAAGCAATTAGAAAAGCAAAGATCAATTAAGTATTTCTTTATTAAGAAAGAAATTGAAAATAATGATAAAATGTGGAAAATAAGTGGAAAAGAGGTATAATTGAGTGATCCTTTGTGGATTTTCGTATCCCAATGATTCCTAATGATAAAAGGAATACCAATAAGGAAAATAAAAGAGAAATAAAGAGAAATCCTCAAAAGGAAATATTTTAATAAGAAATAAACAAGATAATGTGAAAATAATGCATTTAGATGCATCTAGAAGGATAATGAGTGTCCAATAAAAAGGATTTCGAAATAATAGAGTCTCTTGGGATCCAAGGAGTCCCAATAAAGAGGAAAGAAAGAGAAAATACCAATAAAGTCAAATAAAAGGATAATGTAATGCATTAGTAATGAATGTTGTGATATTGATAAAAAGGAAGTAATTTTCTATTAAATGAAAATAGAATTTTGTGACAATTGAATAAAAAGGGCAAGTAGTAAGAAGATAATAGAAGAGATTTTCAAAATTCTAATATCTCAAGAATAATGAATATCAAGAGGATATTTTAAGAGAGAGAAAGAGACTTGTTTCTCATTATAGGAATAGGATTCCTAATAGGAGAGGACTCGTTTCCTCTTAGGTGGACATCTTAGGGTGAGGACATACTCCCCTATAAAAGGGGTGGAACCCCTGGTTCGAAGTTAAAAGAGATCCCACGCTCTTCCTCTTTTTCTCTACGTGCAAACCCCAGTCAAGGTGGGTGGAGTGGTAGTGTAACCCTTGGAGCAACAAGGGACCATGGAAGGTTTTGCGATGGAAGCACCATGCACCCACGTCACCAGAGAAGAGCTCGTCCATTGTCCCCGAGCCCTAGCACTTGCACAATGCAGGCAGGAGGACAGCAGGCCTGTTATGTGTCGCAGGCTTGGAGCGCTCAAGCCGGCCGTCTGGGTCACGAACTGGATGGTGCCCTAGGTGCATCAAGAGGCGGAGGAGGTAGGGGATGCACTTTCGGTGAAGGTTGGGTCCTGAACGGGAAGCCAGAGCCACGCAAAAGTTGCTCCATCGCAGCTAGGGCGGCGCTGCTGCTGCAGATCCGAGGAAGAAGAAGGCACGGGCGGCGTTTGACCATGCTACCCCTCAGCGTGCCAAATAATGGATCCTTAAGTCAAGGGTAGTTTCGTAATTCAGTTATAATTTCAACTTACAAGGCAACGTTGCATAGAGCAGGACAAGTGGCGCGCTCTGATTGGGCCAAAAGTAAGTGATTTTGCAAATTTAATAACTAAAGATACATAACTCGGATTAGCACGCATAAAATATGAAAGTTTCTCATAACAATGAGAGGAATCCAATAAAAATGTAGTTAGAATCCAATTCCTTTTTCAATTCGAAAAGTAATGGAAGATATCAACTTTAATGTGTTAATGTTTAAAGAACCCTATTTTGAGATGAATAATATATTTATAGGGGTTTAATGGATGATTAGAGTTGGTATTAACCTATTAATGATGAAAGAGAACATTAGGAACAAAAAGGATGAACTTTGCATGTAATTAGTTAATTTCGAGTTTAATGTGCATGAATAATACTTTAATGGGCCCTGAAACCCTAATGTTGGTAATTAGGACTACTAACTGCTTTAATTATTCAATTTCATGCATAAAACTGAGTTGTCATGGTTATAAGCTATTTCGAGTATTAAAGTTCCTAATTTGTGGATAAAAACCCTAAAAATAGTAATTAGGGTTTTCTCATGAATAAAAGGTAGTATTAATGGCAAATCGAGTTCATATGTGAATTGGACCATAATGAACTATGAATTGATGATAAATGTGTATAATGATCTTGTCATGGATTAAAGGGGTAAAAATAGTAGCTTTAATGAAAAAGAAGCTTAATTGATGATTAATGTGCCTATAATATGAAAATAGGGTTATATGTTGTTAAGATAACCTTAATGTTGAAGAATAGACGGGATAATTAGGGTTATGAGTAATGGCATAAAATTAGGGTTTAATATGGTAAAAGATAAAGGGAAACCCTAATTGCAAAACGAAACCCTAAAATGTATACAAAAACCCTAGAAAGTGAATCCAAGTCAATAAAGTAGGTTCTTGATAAAGTGTGTAATAAATAGAGTACATATTCTTTTCAGGAATTATGTGATTGTTGAATTACTTGGATTGCATGCTTTGTTGGATTTGATTAATGCTTCTGAAATCATCAGATCAGGTATGTGGTTAATTATGGTTAATCACATTAGTTTCTCGAGGGTTTTCTGAATGTTTCCTCATATTGAATGTAATCTAAACAGTTGGATGTTCATACTTGCAAAATTATAAAGTCACTATGGTTATCACAATTATAAAGAAATGTGTAATCTCACACCTACATGCCACCCTGATGGAAAATGCCATAAAGGTCAGGCCCAGGAGGGTAGACCCATGGGCACCATGAGAGGTGACCCCAGACACCAAGCTCGGGAATGAGAAGGTGGTCTATGATGCATGACTATGGAGCACCATGAGAGGTGACTCCCAGGCACCAAGCTCGGGATTGAGAAGGCCTTAAGTCAAATGGCAAAAGAGAAACCCTACGGGGGTATGCCAGGGTTAGGGCAAAAGTGGTGGAGAATGACACATTCAAAATGTAAATTGGCTTGTTAAATAATTTGATTGTGATTATTAAATTGTTAGCCATATTTGCAAGATTTTGGTTGTTCCCACATACCAATATATTTTGATATACTGACCGATGTTTTGTTTGTCAGTGTTTTAGGAACAAAAATTGAAAGAACAAATAGTAAAGTGACACATTGTAGAAATAAGAAATAAAGGACAAGGAGAATTAGATAGAATAATTCAAGCTCTGGATAGATAGATTTCCAAAGTTTTCAAAGGTAAGTAAAGTTTTAATTTTATACCAAATTTTAGTTAGTTAGTAGAATTTCATAATTGTTATTGATTAATTGGGGGTTACTGGGTGGCAGGGTCATTACAATTGGTATTAGAGCATAGGCTCCTCAATTAGTCTTTAATAATTATTAAATTTTACAAATTCTGTAGAACGCAGGGGAGTTATTAGAGGATTATCCGAAAGACAGAGGTGTCTAGAAGAGGATCACGACCGGGGGCTGGCAATATTTTCCTCCACACCGCTAGTCAGAATACGAGGACTCACGGATCCGTGTGACTTCCTGGCCAAAGTCTTAGGGTATGATTCGAAATAAGATACCTTTAGGACTCTCTCTCATCTTGTTCATCCCTTCTCAACTCAAATTTTGTTAAGGACCTTAAGGATTAGGGTTTCCTCTCTTCTCCTCACCCTCTTGAGGTATGGGTAAGGTTGATAAGGATTAAGGAGTCCTCCACCAAATTAATAAAAAGCATGTAAATAATATGTCATGGACATAAGCTTAATAGAGAGCGTAAAGGAATAGATACATGCTTAGGTCGTATGACATGAGTTGTCATTGCCCTCAGGAGAGACCTGAGGATAGACCTTCTTGTTAGGAGGATGAGTTGAGAAAGTTAGTCTTGGAGGTAGAGACCTCCATTAAAAGTAGAGACCTAGCACATCCTCTGAGGATGATGTTAACCCTAACCCTAAGTGGAGGTTAGAGAGAGTGATGACATGATGAGTTAGATGTCGTGGTTGACTGGGTGTTTGTATGGACATGCCTTAAGATTGCCATATGAGCCATGAGAGGTTGGATGACCTAGCACCTTTGGCAACCCAACCCTAGGAAGGGTCGTGCATGTTTGAGCGAAGGATAGCTCCTTCATGGATAAAGTTAGAGAAGAACCTATAGAACTCTAAGGGCTTGTGCAAGTAGGGTATAGCTTGCACCCAAAGTACGTCAGTAGTGCTGATAGTAGGATGAAACCCTGGACGAGGAATCATGATGGATGTCTTACGAGATAAACATAAAGAGCTAAGGATAATCTTGAGCCAAACATGAGTTGAGTAAAGACTTCACCCAGGTAGGGATATGTTGGTAAGCTTGATCCAACTTCATGTAGTGAGGCTGGATGTGGAATTAGATCTAGAGAGAGAAAGCATGACCCAAGAAAGAAGGTTGGAAGCTTATATTCTGAGACATGAGGAATAGTGGGGAGTTGAGGATGATGCGACCTACGTGGATGATAGTGGTTTCCTTATGCTTGATCTCTGGAGGCTGATGATATCTTGGTTGCCTTTAGAGGAACCAAACCCTAGAGAGAGGATGATGCTTCTAGTACCTATGGTATAAGTGATTACCAACTGCATGAGATAAAGAGTTCTTTAGACCCTGAGGAGGTTTTAGTAACCAGTTGTGAGGCTTTATACCTAGTTGGTTGTCTTAGAAGAGGACTCAACTCCGAAGTGTTGCTCGAGTAGAAGGATCATGGGAGTACATGACATACCTTGGACATGCTTGATTTGTGGTTAAGAGATTGAGCATGCAGTCAGACACCCAAAGGTGAACCTAGGGTTCCTAGGCCTAAGAGGGGAAGTAGTGCATCCGATGCTCATGATGAATTTTGAGTCTCTATAGTTTCGAGCATGGTACTCCTCATGTGTAGAGGTAAAGGAAATCGCTTAATTTAAGGGTATGTTTGATGAACCCCTCACAGCTAAGTTGGTCTAATATTGAGGAGTATAACAAGTGTGACCTAGAATGGTTTAGTAGGAACGCTTGTGCCTTAGTAGTTGCTGGATTAAGCATGCTCATGTGAATGTAAACCCAAAGGACAGTTGTGACCTTGTTGTCAAGAGTTGTAGTTTCCTCCCATCCTGGGAGAGGGACCCTTTGGTTGGGTATATGCCAGTTTTTTTGGTGTTGAGGTAACCTAAAGAGGTTTCATGGGATCTTGAGAAAGCTAAGTGAAAGGTACATGGTATGAGATTGAACCTGCAGACCCATAGTTAACCATCTCTAAGTGCATATGGATGTGTTACCATGGAGGTAACCGGTATGGGTCCTGACCAAGGTCGGCAGGTCGCCATGATCCCTGAGAAAGGATAAAAGACAACCCAAGAATGCAGAGAGAGATGATGAAGGATTGGGTAAGGTTCTATGTTGGACATGTACTATAATAGAATCCTAAGTTTGTCCTAGGGTTAGGTAGGGATAAGACCGATGGAAGAAGGAGTTGCCTAATTCCCTAGTTGCACATGACCATGGGGTCGGGAGGTAACAACTATCATTGTCTGAGGGCCATGGATTAGGAGATTGATCACCTTCATGAACTCATGGGACCCAAAGGGCAGATGAGTAGGTAACTCTCTAATGCATAAGGGAAAAGGGATGACCCCAAAAGTGTTGGCTCCCTATAGACCTAGAGGAGATGACCTAGGATTGTGCTTGGACCAAGTAAGTTTGAGACCAGTTTTCCATGGAAGTAATGTAGATATCATGATGTTTGTGATATAGAGACCTAAGATGCACGTTTCAACTTGGATTTGAAAGTGTACGGGCAAGGTGGACTGTACTATCTCTACTCTTGGAACAGGAAGAACTCTGTATTTGGACTGCAATTAAATGCTTATTTCCTCTTGTTATGGGAGTGAGAGATAGGACAGTACGCATGCCATACACTAAGGATAAAGATGATGTGAGTTGAAACATTGCCACAAGGTATGAGGACAGATAAGATAACATACCCTAGTAAAGTAAATGATACATGGATGGTTTGCAAATTCTAAAGAGAAATAAGGTAGTTATCTTATAAGGATGTTTTTAGCATGAGCTATGAGCTATACCATGTTGAATTCAAAAACCAAAGGAATAAGCTGAGAATGTTCTTGATGAAGAAGGACTTAGGGCTAAGATGAGATAATAAGTGGCATACAAGAAGGTGTATGTCATCAACATTACCTAATGCATAAGAAGGTGAGGTGGTAATCGATGCTCTGGTTGAGATATATCTTCCTAGTTTGGTTGTTAGACTAACCCTAAGTTTGGAAAGGAAGATATGTTTGGCTAATACTAATGTAATGAGATCAGTTAATGGTTGATTGATTAGCCAGTCTGGTCCTTGATGCAATGAAAGGATTGTGGTAGAACCTTAGATGCACTTCTTTGGGTCGGAAGGTAATAAAACCCTGATGAGAATGGTTTGGGGTTCTAAGGAATCGATCTTGAGGAATCATGACATACTGAGAGTCATGGTTTTAAGATCACCAAAAGATAGTAAGTGATAGTAGCACTTAAAACAAAGTTGCATGCAAGCTAGGAGGCGAAGGACGAACACCAGTAACCCAGTACATGGATATAAAGTATAAAGAGTTCCCGAGGGGGAATGGGAGTTCTTCACTGTGGATGTTGTGAGTCTCCCTTGTGCCAAGGAAGGTCAAGATCCAATATGGGTTATGGTAGATCGCCTTACCTAGATGACATGAGAAAGGAAGAGTACTGTCACGTGACAGAATCAGTTGAACTACTTAAGAGAGAAAGATGGTTCAACTACACCATGATGCGAGTTCAAAAGTTCTTGGGTATGACCAAGGTTCACTTCCATGAGGTGGAAGTGGATACATGAAGAACTCGATGATAGTACAGTTTATCACCCCATACTAATGGACAGTATGATCTAGACTAGAGGGTCTGATGAGAGCATGTGTGCTCATTCAGGGTGATACATAGAGACAGTTCTTAAGATGTGATGTTAACCACCATAGCCTTTATCGGGATGCAAGAAGTCTTATAGAGAGGTTGTGTCGGTCACCACTTCATTAAGATGATGTTGGTGAAGGAGGCCACACGAAGGCCAAAAAAGAACCTCAGTGTGTGCAGATGAAGTCACTTTGATCGTCCAATGGCTGAGAGAGAGCCCAGTGGTGACATGAGTCACGAGCGGATGCAAAGCAGTCTGACATGCAGTTCACTGGGGGAGAATATGTGATGTGAAAATCCGACCCCTCTAAGCTACAACAGAGAAAGTTGAGTCCCCGATATAGGGGTCCATTTGATATGGATCGGTGGAGATGGTTTTGTTTAGCCTTACCCCTCAGGATAACATGATGTATAATGTGTTACATAAGTCTGATCTAGAGAACTATGTGAGGTACCCAAGCCATGTGTTGAGCCCTGAACCTATTCAGCTTTTGAGAGGTTGAAATGTCCTGAGTCACCTATGAGGGTACGATATACCAAGGTAAGAAAGAACTTAGATGGAAGAATATGAGATGATGAAGGTTCTTGGGAAGCACCATGGAAAGGGTGAAGCCACATGGGAGCCATGATGGACACATGAAAGGCTTATCCTGTTTGTTTGCTTGCTTGAGGGAATTTTGAGGGAAAAATTCTTATAAGAGGGGAAGGATGTTACAACCCCAATTTTTGGGTTCATTTGCAAAGAAACATAGTTTCTCATATTATAGATAAATGAACAAATAATGATATAATTTGTTTTGAATAAATGGATTTCATTTACAATAGCCTTGATGATTGTGTTGTCGGCTTTATTGGCTATTGGGCCCATTAACAAAGAAATTCAATTAATTATGAATAATTGAGAATTTGAGAAAAGAAAGGTGTGGAAACCTCTAGAAGGCAAAAGAGCTTAATCCAAAGTTGGATTTCGTGCCTCTTGGGTTCCTTGGGTCCCAAGGAGTCCAAAGTTGCAAAGATGAAGCAATTAGAAAAGCAAAGATCAATTAAGTATTTCTTTATTAAGAAAGAAATTGAAAATAATGATAAAATGTGGAAAATAAGTGGAAAAGAGGTATAATTGAGTGATCCTTTATGGATTTTCGTATCCCAATGATTCCTAATGATAAAAGGAATACCAATAAGGAAAATAAAAGAGAAATAAAGAGAAATCCTCAAAAGGAAATATTTTAATAAGAAATAAACAAGATAATGTGAAAATAATGCATTTAGATGCATCTAGAAGGATAATGAGTGTCCAATAAAAAGGATTTCGAAATAATAGAGTCTCTTGGGATCCAAGGAGTCCCAATAAATAGGAAAGAAAGAGTAAATACCAATAAAGTCAAATAAAAGGATAATGTAATGCATTAGTAATGAATGTTGTGATATTGATAAAAAGGAAGTAATTTTCTATTAAATGAAAATAGAATTTCTTGACCATTGAATAAAAAGGGCAAGTAGTAAGAAGATAATAGAAGATATTTTCGAAATTCTAATATCTCAAGAATAATGAATATCAAGAGGATATTTTAAGAGAGAGAAAGAGACTTATTTCTCATTATAGGAATAGGATTACTAATAGGAGAGGACTCGTTTCCTCTTAGGTGGACATCTTAGGGCGAGGACATACTCCCCTATAAAAGGGGTGGAACCCCTGGTTCGAAGTTAAAAGAGATCCCACACTCTTCCTCTTTTTCTCTACGTGAAAACCCTAGTCAAGGTGGGTGGAGTGGTAATGTAACCCTTGGAGCAATAAGGGACCATGAAAGGTTTTGCAGTGGAAGCGCCATGCACCCACGTCACCAGAGAAGAGCTCGTCCATCATCCCTGATCCCTAGCACTTACACAATGCAGGTAGGAGGACAGCAGACCTGCTACGTGTCGTAGGCTTGGAGCGCTCAAGCTGGCCATCTGGGCCACAAACTGGATGGTTCCCTAGGTACGTCAAGAGGTGGCAGAGGTAGGGGATGCACTTCCGGTGAAGGTTGGGTCCTGAACGGGAAGCCAAAGCCGTGCAAAAGCTGCTCCATCGCAGCTAGGGCGGTGTTGCTGCTGCAGATCCAAGGAAGAAGAAGGCACGGGCGGCGTTTGACCGTGCTACCCCTCAGTGTGCCAAAGAACGAATCCTTAAGTCAAGGGTAGTTTTGTAATTCAGTTATAATTTCAACTTACAAGGCAATGTTGCATGGAGCAGGACAAGTGGTGCGCTCTGATTGGGCCAAAAGTAAGTGATTTTGCAAATTTCATAACTAAAGATTTGTAACTAAGATTAGCACGCATAAAATATTAAAGTTGCTCAGAAAAATGAGAGGAATCCAATAAAAATATAGTTAGAAACCAATTCCTTTTTCAAATCGAAAAGTAATATAAGATATCAACTTTAATGTGTTAATGTTTAAAGAACCCTATTTTGAGATGAATAATATATGTATAATGGTTTAATGGATGATTAGAGTTGGTATTGACCTATAAATGATGAAAGGGCACATTAGAAAAAAAAAGGATGAACTTTTCATGTAATTAGTTAATTTCGAGTTTAATGTGCATGAATAATACTTTAATGGGCCTTGAAACCCTAATGTTGGTAATTAGGACTACTAAAGGCTTTAATTATTCAATTTCATGCATAAAACTGAGTTTTCATGGTTATAAGCTATTTCGAGTATTAAAGTTCCTAATTTGTGGATAAAAACCCTAAAAATAGTAATTAGGGTTTTCTCATGAATAAAAGGTAGTATTAATGGAAAATCGAGTTCATATGTGAATTGGACCATAATGAACTATGAATTGATGATAAATGCGTATAATGATCTTGTCATGGATTAAAGGGGTAAAAATAGTAGCTTTAATGAAAAAGAAGCTTAATTGATGATTAATGTGCCTATAATATGAAAATAGGGTTATATGTTGTTAAGATAACCTTAATGTTGAAGAATAGACGAGATAATTAGGGTTTATGAGTAATGGCATAAAATTAGGGTTTAATATGTTAAAAGATAAAGGGAAACCCTAATTGCAAAATGAAACCCTAAAATGGATACAGAAACCCGAGAAAGTGAATCCAAGTCAATAAAGTAGGTTCTTGATAAAGTGTGTAATAAATAGAGTACACATTCTTTTCAGGAATTATGTGATTGTTGAATTACTTGGATTGCATGCTTGGTTGGATTTTCTTAATGCTTCTGAAATCATCAGATCAGGTATGTGGTTAATTATGGTTAATCACATTAGTTTCCCGAGGGTTTTCCGAATGTTTCCTCATATTGAATGCAATCTAAACAGTTGGATGTTCATACTAGCAAAATTATAAAGTCACTATGGTTATCACAATTATAAAGAAATGTGTAATCTCGCACCTACATGCCACCCTGATGGAAAATGCCATAAAGGTCAGGCCTAGGAGGGTAGACCCATGGGCACCATGAGAGGTGACCCCAGACACCAAGCTTGGGAATGAGAAGGTGGTCTATGATGCATGACTATGGAGCACCATGAGAGGTGACTCCCAGGCACCAAGCTCGGGATTGACAAGGTGGCCTTAAGTCAATGGCAAAAGAGAAACCCTAGAGGGGTATGCCAGGGTTAGGGAAAAAGTGGTGGAGATTGACAAATTGAAAATGTAAATTGGCTTGTTAAATAATTTGATTGTGATTATTAAATTGTTAGCCATATTTGCAAGATTTTGGTTGTTCCCACATACCAGTATATTTCGATATACTGATCGATGTTTTGTTTGTCGACGTTTTAGGAACAACAATTGAAAGAACAAGCAGTAAAGTGACACATTGTGGAAATAAGAAATAAAGGACAAGGAGGATTAGATAGAATAATTCAAGCTCTGGATAGATAGATTTCCAAAGTTTTCAAAGGTAAGTAAAGTTTTAATTTTATACAAAATTTCAGTTAGTTAGTAGAATTTCATAATTATTATTGATTTTTTGTCGAACCTTTGATCATGTTAATTGAATAACGACTCTGACCTTCGAGTCTCCCTTAATTGGGGGTTACCGGGAGGTGGGGTCGTTACAATCATCGTATGATTGGCTCCCTAGGCATACATACCAACACAACTATGATAAAACCTACAATATTTAGGTCGATCTTCTACCAAAGACTCAACCACAAACAAACTAAAGACTAGAACACCATGAATCATCCTCCTATAGGTTAGAATCCCTTTTTTCTTCTAAGAATCTAATCTGGAAGAAAACTAATTACTAATTGAATGATAATGTAAAGATCTAGGGATATAAAGTATCATTATGCTAGTTGATTTGATACTTATATCAGTGCATACATTAGTATAATAATAGTTTGCAAGGAAATCCTAGGGGTACATACATGTACTTACTAATATTTTATGAATGTAAGGGATATCTATAATTGGCCTAGTTTGTTGAAATGGTTGATCTTACTCAAGAAAATTATACACATTTGTATGTAATAGTACTCGTCCTAACATGTACTATACATTGCTAAAATATATTAAAAAAAATTATGTATGAATATTGTATTTAAAACCAAAATATTTTCTAGAAAAAAGTATTTTGATAAATAGTATCTTACAAGTTAACATATTGAACGCTAAACATCCCTAGTAAGGGTATATTGGTAAACATACTTGCTCCTACAAACTAAATAGAATTACAGTATAAGAGAGAGAAACATTTTAGGATCTAATCTAGAGAAAATAAAACAATTGAGTAACATGGATGATATATTTAACCAAATTGGAAATCTAGAATGTCACAAATGATGAAAATATCGAATAACATGATACAAGGGAAATATACTAGAACACATAAATTGGAAAATATTTTATTATTAGATACACAGGTAAAATGGACATGTTAGACTAATGTGGCTAAAGATGGACACTAGATAGAGAAAGTGGATTGAAAATATAAATTAGACTTATAATGATGCATTACTTTAATATTAATATATAATGTGGTATAGAATCTTAATTTATATATATATATATATATATATATATATATATATATATATATATATATATATATATATATATATATATATATATATCTGTGTGTGTGTGTGTGCATGTGTGTGTGTTCAAGTGTGTGTGTTTGAGTGTGTAAAAGTTAGTCCACCTAAGTATTTGTATTTGAATAGTTGGATGACACTGTTATTACCAACTATGATTCAATGTCATAGTACATAGGAATAAATTTAATATTTTTTTATATGTAAAATAGTATGTATATAACAATTCATATGTTCACATAACTAGCAACTCTACAAAAGAGGACAATGGGAAAATATGAAGCATAAATGGAAGATAGAAAACCTAAATCCTAAGTAAAATAAAATAAATTTATTACAATCCATATAGTGACAAATATTCCTCTACATTTGTTGGCCTCTCTATTTTGATTAAATTCATGGAGCTTTTTTTTTTGAAATAAATCATGGAGTTGAATGCTTGGAACTCACAATTTTGCATGCTCTGTTCCAAATGTGTGTAATTTCTATTAAGTCTAATAATCCTTTTCTATTTCAAAGGCATGCATAGTATATCGGTTTGTTGGCATAAAATTTGTTTTAAAACTTTAACCTTCCTCCTTGACAGGCCACCAATAAATTTTTGGAAATAGCAGCACAATGTTTAAACGTAAAAAAAAGGTAGGCTAGTGTCCCTAGTTTAGTGGAATTACACTTCCACAATTCTGCATAGAGCTAAAGGACATAATATCCCTCAGTATACTCTGAGAATCCTAATTGGTGTGTTGTCATTCTTTGTAGGAGAGAACACATGGCTTCCCAACAACTAGACATTGACATGTGCTACTTATCTGAGAAAATTGAATTACTAGTCTTAGAATTAGATATTGAATCTTATTAAATTTGAAAACCCATTTTACTACCATATGATACTTGCCTATATTATTTAACTCCTTGCTTTGTTCATTAAAAATATTTGTAAAAGGTTCATACTTTTACTTTCCAAATATTAATTTTCCAATGGTAATATGACTTACCTATATATCCCTTCTTGGGGTCCATGTGTGGTTTTGTTCCCTCTGGGAACTCATGGGCAGGTAATCAACACAAGACCTAGAAGAGACGTGTGATAGTTGTCCTTAGTTGAAGAATAGATACGAATCAATGAGTATCCATAATTTTTTAATCATATGTATAAACTTCCACAACTCTGATTTAAAGCATGATTGTACAAAGATTTGTTTACAATTTTTGATCTGATTTTGTTAATATCTGATCATAAACAATCAACACTCATGCATATCTCATGGAAATTAGGGATAATTATTACTACACCTAGAACATAGGCAAACCCTAGTGTCATTGGACTAATTAGTAGGATATACCTAGACTACAAGTAGGATACAATAAGAGACTAGGATGTGAGGTATGTATCTCAATTCAAAAATTCATGAAACATACCTAGCACATCTGCTAGATTTTAGACTCCCCTAGACGTCGATGTACATGGAGATAGTATTGAGGAAGAATTATTTAAGATACATGTATATAGATCTATAGTGTGGCCCTTATAACATTAAAATCACCACTGTAGGTATACAAATGGTAGGGTGCCCTAGGGTTTCTAAGTTATTTGGTACAACTACAAGTAATTGGAAACAAAAAACGAGAGAATAAATAAACATCATAAACCCTAGAATATTAAGTTTCATATAATTGATAACCTCTATTTGGAGCTTTAAAATATATGTATGAGTGACATAAAGAGATAGTTTACTCCAATTTGTTTAATTAATTCAGAATTTTCCATCACCGTGTAAGTGAAATGACTGGAGTTGTCTAAGGAAGGATGTTTAGTGAAGGTTATTCCATAAGTACTCACAATCCACTAAGGTGGTGGTGGGGTTTCTTCACTTTACATACTGACCTGGTCAATGTGATTTTGACTACTTGGGAAACCCCTAATATTTGAATGGAATATTCAACTCAAAGAAAAGGGAATATATACAATCATCACAAATATAGGAAATAATAATATGTTACATTTATAGAGGAAAACTTTACTGTACAAAAATAATGCCTCATTGTAAATTTGACACAAATACCCCTAAAAATATGATGAATTGAGAGTTAATTATAATTTTTGTGAGACAAAATATTACCGATCCCACATTATATCTATATCGATGCAAAAAAAGATTTAAAATTGCATCCCAATATGATAATTATAGGTAAAATGTGACAAATATTAGGACCTCTAGATTTCTGAAGCACCCTATTTTAGAGACATATAAAACTTTGGATAATTTATATTGAACTAAGCATTATATTGATGCATAACCTATCCACTTAAAATGGAGAAATCAAAATGAGGTATATCTAATAAAATGTCACATAGATATCAGTGACAATTATATTATGAGTAAAATATGATAAAGTTCTAAGCTTGAGTATGGTAATTGTAGTAGTGTAAGAAAAAGTTTTGATATTCATAATTTGAATACTTAACCTTGAAATATGTACATAGCCCTAGAGGACTTGTATGTACTAGGCATCACTAAGTGCTCAGGTGACTCTTAATAGTTTATTGGAATCTAAATTCCCAAAATATGTCAAATAGTTGGGATGAAGGAGTATTAGTGATTAGAATGTAGAGATGAGGTGATCCTAATTTGGTTCTCACATTGATTTTGGAAATTTTTTATTTTACATCAAAATATTATTTTTCCATTAAAACATATTTTCTTTATAATAAAAAATATACAAAAAAAATAATGTTGTGGAATTTTTTTGATGATTTCTTGAGATAAGTCACGAAGAAGGAGGCATGGAAAACCCTAGAGGAGAATCCTAGAGTTAGTGAAGAATACTACATTGTAGTTGACATGCGTATTTAGATTTCACTATAATCCTTTAAAGGGTGGAGAATAGTAACCAACTAGACCAGGGATGACCAATTTTGAGTATGAAATCTTCTTTTACATGTGGAGAGTTGTATGATACTAAGATTTGGGTACTAAATATATTTGGAGCTATGATCCCTAATTTTTTCCTAACTTGGAGTCATTTACAAATATGACCCTTAATTCAAAGTCATCTTTGGTCATGTAGATTAATTTCTTATGTACGTTGACCCTAATAAAGGCTCCACTTGAATTTCTAATGTCTAAATATGTCCTCTCACTAACTGTAGATGACAATGCAACTTCGGTCAGACCTACAATCTTCAGGCTAATCTTCCACCAAAGACTCAACCACAAACAAGCTAAACCCTATATCACCATGTTCCTCTTATAGGTTAGAATCCCTTTTTCTTCTATGAGTCAAATCTAGAATAAAACTAATTAATAATTCAATGATAATCCAAAATCTATGATTATAATTATAATTAAGTTAGTTGATCTAATAGCCATATTGGTTAATATTGGTTAATACATTTGTATAATAATAGTTCTCATGGAAACCCTATGGGTACATACATGTACTTATTAATATTTTACAAATGTAAGTGATATATATTATGGGTCTAGTATTTTGAATAAAATGAGATAAGGGAAACACAATTTGAAAAGAAAGTTGATCTTTATGAACATATGTATGGGCAATATTATTCAAGAAAATGATAAATATTTGTATACATTAGTGCTAGTATTACCATGTACTATACATGGCTAAAATATATTAAAATCATGTACTTAAAACTATTGTATTTAAACCCTAAATATCTTCTAGTAAGAATATTTTGATAAATAATATCTTATATGTTAAATGTATAGAACCAAAGATATCCCTAGTAAGGTTATATTGATAAATACACATATTTTATCCTAGTGATTAAATAGAATCATACTATGAGAGAGAGAAACATTTTAGGATCTAATCTAGATAAAATAAAAATGTTGAGTAGCATTAATTATATATTTAACCAAGTTGTAAATATAGAAATGATATCTATGAATAAAATATGGAATAACATGATACTAGGGAAATATACCAAAACACCTAAATTGGAATATATAATCATTATTAGATTCATGGGTAAAGTGGACATGTTAGACTAATATGTCTAGAGATGGATACTATATATATACATAAATACATACATACATACACACACACACACACACACACACTGACAAGGAGTGGCTCAAGTGGTCAAGCACGGTGTCTTCTTATGAAGGGACCCGGGTTCAAATCCCAGTTTCCTCCTTGATTTACCACCCTCTCGGTCATTCGGCCTCCACCACGGGCATGGGAGAGGGGGGGAGAAATCTTTCTCTCTTAATCACACGCACACACACACACACACACCCACACCCACACACACACACACACACACACACACACACACACACATATATATATATATATATATATATATATATATATATATATATAACTAGTCCACCTAAGTATTTGTAATTGAATAATTAGATGACATCATGATTACCAACTATATTTCAATACCTTAGTATAAAGGAAAATATGTGATATTTTCATATATGAACACTAGTATGTATATAACTATTCATAAGTTCAGTGAAATAACAACTCTATAAAAGAGGACAATGGGAAAATATGGAGCACAAATGAAAGATAGAAAAACTAAACCCTAAGTAAAATTAAAAAAAAACTTGATTCCAAGCCATATAGAGACAAATATTCCTCTACATTTTTTTATTTCTCTATTTAGATTAAATTCTTGGAGTCGAATACTTGGAACTCTATATTTGTCATACTCTAATCCAAAGAGATAAAATTTCTATTAAATTTAGAAATCTTATTCTTTTTTAAAGCATGCATAATAAATTGGTTGGTTGGCCTAAAATTTGTTTTACAACTTTAACCTTCCTCCTTGACATACCACTAAAAAAAATCTTGGAAATAGTAGCAAAATTTTAAACACTATAAAAGGATAGGCTACTACCCCTATTTTAATGGAATTATGCCACCACACATCGATGTAGAGTTAAAGGACATAGGGTCCCTCAGTATTTGGGAATATTAGTTGGTCTATTTTCATTCTCCATAGGAGAGAACACATGGCTTCCCCCAAAACTAGATATTGATATGTGCTATCTATTTTAAAAAAATGAATTACTAGTCTCAAAATAAGATATTGAATCTTACTAAATTTGAAAACCCATTGTCACTATCATTTGATACTTGCCTATATTATTTATCTCCTTGTATTTTGCCATGAAAAATCATTTGTAGATAGGTTCATACTTTTACTTTCTAAATATTAATTTTGTATCGGTCATTTGACTGACCTATGTTTCCATTCTTGGGATCCATGTGTGGTTTTATTCCCTCTACGAACTCATGGGCAGGTGACAATACAAGATATAGAAGAGACATGCAAGAGATGTCCCTTGTTGAAGAGTAGATATGAATCAATGACTCTCTACAATTTTGTAATCCTATGTATAGACTTCCGCGAATCAGATGTAAAGCATGATTCTAAAAATATTTATGTATATTTTCTGATCCAATTTTGTGAATATTTGATCATAAAAATCAGGTTTTGACAGTCACTAAGTTGGATTATGGAAGAGAAATTGCCCTCTCTACCTTGAGGAACCGAAGAAAATAAGTAGGGGATAGAAATCTCAAGTTCAAGTATATGTGTTATTGTCTCAGCACAAGTATAGGATACCATATGTTGATCTCACATATGCTCATATATGCATGATTTGAAAAAAAGTAGACCTCTAAACAAAGGAGAGATGGTAAAGCAAATTAATGGAGCAAGAGTTGTTTCCACTATAACAGACACCTATAGTTAATCTCTACCGAGTGAGCTTATAATAGAGTTAGTTGTATACCTTCCATAAATAGAAATATTATTACTATATCTTGTTTGGACAAGAATAATTTTGAATTTTTAATAAATAATGGTCGTATTTCTATTTCTAAAGATGAGATCTTTCATGGAAGTGCCCCTGTGTCTTATGGACTTTATTTATTAGATCTTAAGACAAACATATATAACATAAATAACAAGAAGTTAAAACTCAATGAATCAAAAAAAATCTTTGGCACTATCATCTAGGGTGCATAAATGAGAAGCGCATTTCAAGACTCCATAAAGATGGTTATCTAGACTCTTGTGATTTTGAATCAACATATACATGCAAATCTTGTTTATTAGGAAAGATAAAAAAATACCTTTTGTTGATAACACTGAGAGAGCTAGTGACTTATTAGGACTCATACATACTAATGTGGGTGGACCTTTTAGAACAAGTGCTAGAAATAGGTATAAGTACTTCGTCGCATTTACTTATGTCTTCTGTAGATTTGGATATGTGTATCTTATGAAACACAATCCAAAATTATTCAAAATGTTCAAGGAATTCATAAAGGAAGTACAAAACCAACATGGAAAAGGAATTAAAACACTTCAATATGATCGAGGTGGTGAATATATTAGCCAAGAGTCTGATTCCATTCTGAGGGATTTTTGTGTTTTAGCACAATGGACTCCCCCTCATAAAGATGAGATCACACCTTGTTGAACATGGTACAATCAATGATGAGTCTAGCTGATCTTCTTCTTTGGTTTTGGGGACATGCTCTTGAACCAATCGTGTTTACACTTAACCAAGTACCTTCCAAATATGTCAAAAACACACCATATGAGATACGAAATGGGAAACATCCTGATATGTCTTTAAAGAAAGTTTGGGTATGTGAAGATTATGTCAAGAAACTATTCAGGAAAAGCTTGAACACAAATTGGAGAAATGAAATTTTGTTGGTTATCCTAAGGTCACTAAGGGTTACTACTTTTGTATTCCATTTTACAACAAAATTATTTTTCCCATAGATGTTGAATTCCTTGAAAAGGAATTTATTTCTAGAGGAACCAATGGGAGGAAAGTAGAACTTGAAGTAATTCAAGACCAAAAAGATGACAATGGACCGAAGGAGGTAGATAAAGAACAAGATGAACCACAAATCATTCTAGAACCTCGAGTCCCTATCATAGAAAATGAAACTCAAAGGTATAATAAGGCAAGTCTTGAGCCAGAGAGATATGGATTTCTCATGAATCAAGAAGATGATATGTTTTTCATTGAATATGATAAAGTAACTACCTAAAATGAGGTTATTGAGGGACCAGATTCTGAGAAATTGCTTGAGTCCATGAGACTTGAGATGGGATCCATGTATACCAATAAGGTATGGACCTTGGTGGATCCACCTATAGGGGTAAAACCCATAGGGTGCAAATGGGTATTCAATAATAAGATTGACATGGATGATAATGTACAAAACTACAAAGGTAGATTGGTTGCAAAAAGTTTCAAGCAAGTTCAAGGTGTTGACTATGATGAAACTTTTTCACCAATTTCCATGGTTAAATCCATTAGGATCATTCTTACCATTGCATCTTATCATGACTATGAGATTTAGTAAATGTATGTTATAAATGTTTTCC
The DNA here is from genome assembly GCA_963693085.1 of Alisma plantago-aquatica. Classification (NCBI taxonomy): domain Eukaryota; kingdom Viridiplantae; phylum Streptophyta; class Magnoliopsida; order Alismatales; family Alismataceae; genus Alisma; species Alisma plantago-aquatica. Next base: position 1,371,974,198 of record OY856410.1, on the reverse strand, counting down.
TTAACCACAATCGTCTAGAGGATTTGTACATGACACATCCTAAAGGTTTTCTTTCTCAAACTAAAGGCAATAAAGTCTATAAGATATAAAGATCAATCTATAGATTGTACCAAGCATCTCAGAGTTTGAATCTTTGTTTTGATGAAATAGTCAAACAAGTTGGATTTACTCAAAATGAACCTTGTGTTTACAATAAGGTTAGTGGGAGCAAGATTGTATTTGTCATATGGTATGTAGATAGCATACTATTGATCGGAAATGACATACATACTCTACAATTGGTTAAAATATGACTGGGCAATACCTTCTCCATGAAGGGCTTAGGCGAAGCATCCTATATTCTAAGAATCAAGATCTATACTGATAGATATAGAAGGCTTGTTGGCCTAAGCCAAAGTACATACATTGACTAAGTACTAAAGAGGTTTAGCATATTGAATTCTAAGAGAGGAAACTTATGCCTTATCCATGTCTCATGGGATAATTCTCCGTAAATCAATAGTCTAGCTATTTGGAAGAGAAAGCACGCATGAGTAAGATTCCATGAGTAAGATTCCTATAATGTATGCAATGATATGTACACGTCCAGATGTCTTGCATGCTTTGAGTATGATGAGAAGGTACCAATCAAATCTGGGTGATAGTCATTGGGTAGTCATAAAGAACATCCTTGAGTACTTTAGGAGCACTAAGGATGAATTCCTAATTTATGGTGTCGAGGAAGAGTTAGTGGTAAAAGGTTACACTACTGCAAGATTTAAAACTAATGAGAGTGAGTAACAACCAAAATTAGGATTTTTGTTTTGCCTAAACAATAGAGTTGTGAGCATGAAGAGTAAAAGCAATAGAAACATTGATTATGCATATTTAGACGTTAACATCTCATCCATGAGATTATACATCAAGGAGATACAAATATTTTTAGAATACTAACCGAAAGCAAAGTTGTTGATCATCTAACTACATCACTTTGAAAACATAAACATGATGGTCGTGTTAGATCTATTAGACTAAGGCTCATGAATGATTGACTCTAGTACAAGTGGGAGACTGTTGGATATATTCCCTAAAATCCATCATGTGATTATTGTGGAAGGAATATTTCTACTTGATTTAATTATTAATAAAATACAATTCCACTTATCATGTTTGTTCCAGTACTGAGATGATGCATAAACTTAATAATGTACTAAGAATGTTTAACTAAATGACATATAGTTAGGTTAAGGACCCAAACTTGAGATCATATGTATAGAAAGATTATTCATTGTTTTTATGTCCTTAGGCGGTTGCTATTGTGGATAGTATAGGACAACAATAGTACACAATATTAGCATGTATGGTGAGTGATGACTATGTCTCTTTAGTCATGATATTGGATATGAACTTAAATGCATGGATACTTGTTACAGAACAAGTTGTACTGGATAGAACTACCTTGAGATTGAAACATGGAGGTCATGCCATGACATATCATAATCATATCTCAATGTGACATTGGTGATTGTGATCCTTAGACATGAAGTCACTCTAGTAACACATGTCGTTCTGTGTACATTGACACTAGCCCAACATGCTCTAAAATAGGAATTTCTAAATAGGTGGTGATCATGATTACATATGGGGCATAGTGTGAATGATCTAGATGGAAATTTTACCTCCTTTGGAGTGATATCCACGACCACTTAATAAGAGAGACTATAAAATGCATAGTCATGCTCATGTGATGCAATATATGATATTAAGCCCACATTATTTCAAATAATTTATTATAGTTCAAGGAAGATATATTAAATGATTAAGAGGAAGACATTCATGCCTTGAGATCAATCTGAATATCTGAGACAAATTGTTTATACAGTCATGGTCACTTTGTTCACTTATAGGTCATAGTTGTTCTCCAACTTATTCCTATTACTTGTGTGGCAAGGATGTGTTCCTAGACACTAATCTTTGCTTATGTTATTTTAAAGACCATTATCTACATAATTGGGAATCTATTGGGTCACACACATAAGGATGTATAAGGGAATTGAATTATGCAAAAGAGAAAATGTTTAGAATGATTATGAATCATAAATAGGTTGGTGGAATCTTTGATCTGGCAATCAAAATGTCTGATCAGATGATCAGATGATTGGGTTAATGAATCAATTGATCAACTAAGTATTCCATTGTACTTCTGAGATGGGGTGATCAAATTCTGAGTTTGGGCGATAGTTCAATGGGGATAGTCTAAAATTTTAGATCTAGATCTTAATCGTCATGATTGGGATATCTACTTTTGAGATCAGGTGATGAGGGACTATAATCGGGTGATCCACTTCTAATATTGGGTGATCTCAAAACTAGTTGGAGTTTTAAACATTAAACTAATTTTGTGATTGCAATTATGAAAGAGATTGGAATTAGTTTTTTCCAAATCCATGACTCTCCTTTATAATGAGGGCACATCCATAAGGGTGAGATGTCTCTTTTGAGACAACTTGTAAGACAAGTTGGCCATCAAACTTCTCTTTCTTGGAAATTTAGTCACCCCAAAGATTACTGCCCAAGATAGGAGAAGAAAGGGAGTTCCTGGATGCCTTGAAAGTAGGAAATGCCTGTTGCTCTTCAACTTGGTGACTAAGTTGGTGCACGATGTCCTCCCTCATCCGCCTGGTTGAAGTAGAGGCTGAAGCATACATGTAGAGGCTTGGAGAACATGTTCTACAAGATGACAACAAGTTACTACTTGATAGATAATCCAGATCTATTGGTGTTCTATTTGGATTTCTTGATAGCTATTCCAAATCTAGATCCATAGGATCGAGTTCGTCATTGAAATAAAACAACAAGTAGTGTGTGCAAAGGTATCACCTTTAACCCCTCTTATGCCTTTTATCCACTCATGTTATATATCTACAATGGATCCAACAACAACTTGGGTAGAAAGGAAATAACTTTTGTTATTCTGTTGTGCCCCCTTCTCTAGAACCCAAGAATTATACAATATGTAGATGATACCATCATCTTCCTCAAACCCAAAGACACTCAGATCACCAACATCATCCGTATTCTTGGCATATTCTCACATATTTCGGGAGCCACGATCAATCTCCACAAATCTTCAATAATGGGCGCATATACATGAGCGATAAGATGCTAGATTTATATATGCATCTTCTCTGATACCAGAAGGAGACCTTACACATCAAATATCTCAAACTACATATTTATCCTTGTCCTTTACCTACATCCTACTGGAATGGGATTATCACAAACACAGAGAAAAAACTTAGTCTATGGAACTCACACCATCTTAGTCTCAATGGTTGACTCACTTTGCTCACCACCTCTCTCTCCATGCTTGTCACATATTATATCAGCTTCTTACCTTTCCCCTTTGCCCTTTGCCCTTTGCCCTTTGCCCTTTGCCCTCTAAGATCCTTAAACATATAGATATGATCCGAAGCAAATTTCTTTAGGGAAGCACAACTGAATGAAAAAAATCACATCTTGTCTAGTGGAAACACACATACAAACTAAAAATATATGGAGGGTGGGATATTATGAATTTAGAACTTCACACTCTCATCCTGATCCACAAAATCACAGCCCAACTGTGTGATAATAAACTTGAGTTTGGAGCAAACATGTCATTGGGAAATACTAATCATGACAACCCATGACAAAAATATAAATAGAAACAAACTTTCTCCTCTTTGGAAACAGATAAATGATTCACTATATATCGTACATAATTCTATTACTATCCTTCCCTACTATGCACAAAAAATTGCTTATGGTTTGATCCATTGAACAAATACCACACGATTTGCAACATGAGGATTGACATGGTTGTCCCAAATACGATCCTACATACTTCTACAAAACATGCTTTGATCCCTTCCCACTCAGATAGAAGGAATATCCTTAATTGATTTGTCATAAGTCATTTTGTCAATGAGGAGATTTGAACAAATTAATATCTCCATAGAACATGATACCAGAAACAAGGTGGCATGGAATTGGACAAGAAATATACTCCTAAACCCATTCGCTCTTTCTTTAGAGACACAAGGCATAACTATTAGTACGATCAGATATGCAAACTTAAATGCCCTACACATTACATCGTACTCATATGGCTTATAGGACATAGTAAAATCATGACTACTCATAACTGGTGAAAGAGAGGTTTTTACAAACCCACTATGTGCATTTTATGTGGAGAGGATATGAAGAACAATGGACATATATTTTACAGATGTAGATTCAATAGGTAGATATAGAAAAAATTGTATACATTTCACAACCAACTGATGGTATTTACAGAGACACTATCAAATGGATCACTGAAGTAGTACCAAGTTATTCCTATAACACAAATATGAAAATTATCACAACAATTATTATGTGGGAAACTTGAAAAGAGAGAAAATATATAACTTTTGAAAATAAATGCCACAATTTACTTTATATCTATGACTATATCCTAGATACTTATCATGACATTCTATTATCTTACAACTGATGCAGGGGATTACACCCATCATCAAGGAAGCCAAAGCTACACACATACTGACCTTCAAAGATGTGGATTTAAGCCACAACAACTACACCATAGACAACATCTTGAAGGAACAAAGCATTGCTTCATATTGAAAACACCTTCTCCGGGGCTCAAATAGACTATATCTCTTATTTTTATGTCTGAGGCTTGTTTAGGGGTCCTCACCCTTTATCCAGAATATTTCTTTTATTTTTAATTCTACATAGATATGATGACGTTATTATTATCTCTGAAATATAGGATGGGTCCTATAATAATTCGGTAGGATTCAACAGATATAGTCTGTAATAGGGGTTTCTCTCTGCTTATTTTATCCAGGAGGTGGAGTTTTAAAGAAGAGTGCTGCAATGTAATTAGTTGTCTTATAAAAAAATATAGGGCCGGTCGTATACCACACGTTGCCGATATTTCAACGACATACTATATGTAACTACCCTATTTTACAAGTGATTTTGCGGATGTGATCTCAGTTTTCATCTTTCTATATAAATAAATAATATATCAAAACATAATACCTCGAGCAATAGCAGGCCCTTCCTGCTTTCCGATACCCAAGGGCTACTGCATCTTTGGGCTGATATGGCTGATTTCCACAACACGGGTTGTTTATTTACCGAGGATAGGAAGTGAGCAATCTCCTGTCCTCCTACCCTAGGGCACAATAGGAATCCAAGGCCCCCAGAATGCTCGAGGAGGAATATGATCTAAGGATTGGACTGGACAGGAACGACCAAACTGGTAAGGAAGATACTCTAAGCCAAGAGCTAGGTTAGGTATATGTGTTTGTAGCGCAAAACCGGATCAGACAGTCGACTGTACCACTCTAATCCCCTAAAATTGATACAAAATTTTCACGTTCGCCCACTAGCATTGATATCTGCTCGACCCTAGCTAACTAAACAAATAATTGAATTCCTTCAGACCAAATGATATCAGCAACTATGCACTGTTTGGCGGTTTGCTGTTCATACACAAACTTCAGTGGTGTAGGGGACAATGATACCCGTAGCATTGGAGGGCGTAGACTGTAGAGGTGGGAACAGGGCTGTGTGTGTTTTGAGAGGCCCGAAAGGAAGAATGATGCTCCCTCTCCGTGGGATGTGCTGCGAGTGCGAGACAAGAGTGCAAGAACCCATGGCGGACCATCATCCCTGGACAGGAAATTGGTATTTTTTCCTTCCCCAATGCCTTAGTACGTTGAAGTTCTTTAAAAATATTTTCTGCTACCTGTACGTTTCTTTATTAATATTATTATTATTACTAACAGTATTATTTTTAGTTTGCAAATAAGGGAAACATCGGTGACCGTTTCATTGAAAACGACTAGTCAGCAGAAGTACTAAAATTCTGGCGAAGACCAACCAGACGGCATATTCTGATCCATGTCCCAAGCTATCCTCCTGCTGAGTATGTGGGGCTTACAACTACCCTATTGGGAAATACAGGAAGTGGCAGGTCCATCCTCATGTCTATAACGCTACATGTCTTAGATGTTATGATTAAAATCATTCCTTTTTGCACTTTTTTCATCCCAACACTTCCTCAGCAAGTTAAGATTAGGAACAACTGAACGATGAGGGGTTCTCGTTGGAATTAATCTTTACATCTGGTTTGGCAAAGTTGGCCATGATGGGCCTCTTTCTGTTATAAGGATGGAATTCAGACACAGCAGCTGGAGCATGGTTTCTGACACAGAATTGTCATGTCTACTTGATTTGGTCGCACCGGCACAATGCATCCCAGAAGCTCAGTACTGTTTCCGTGCTTCGACATGTTGTTGATGCCAGTTTGCCATCCTTCCTTATTCTTGAAAGAAAATAACAATCTAGTGTCATCTAAGTTAAAAGAAAAATAATCTGAAGTTCCAAATAAATGCAACCTTTTTTTAAAGATAATGCAACCTTCGTTCTTGATCTACTAATTATTTTTCTGTGTAGATTTCAGGGGATGCCAACAAAGAAAACTGCAAAAACAACCCACTCTTACATAATGAATGGCGTATCCATAAGTTATAGTGGAGTATCTAATGACAACCCAAATAAGTTGAAATGGAGTATCTATAAGTATCAAAAATTGCGCAAAAGACCCATTGTTACATTAGGAATACCTAATGACACTGTCCATTTTGCCGTCTTAAATCAATGTAGTAGTAGTGTCAAATTCCAACAATTACTCGAACAAATATTACAAACGGACATTCACGCAGTATGGTGATATAGCAACGTCTTTATCACCTACATGGCAAGTTATATCGTGTGGATTGTTGGGATATTATCTCTTATCCTATTAGGATAATGAGAATTATCTTAACAATAGGATAGTTCTAATTGGTGTAGACTTGGAGTCCTAATATTATTTCCTTATCCAATTCCCTTTCCTACATAGTTGGAGTTGTATTCACATTATCCTATTCCAAATAGAATAGTTGTATCCTCTTGTCCTACTCCTATTCCAGGGTTGGTCTATCTTTGGGGCCTATAAAGAGAGTAGTAGACATGTGTTGTGAGTAGGCCAAAAAGAGGGAAGCCAAAAAGATAGCCAAAGGGAGAGAGAGCAAGAGTGGGATATGAAATTCTATTGTGGGCGTGGGATTGTGAGAGAGCGACAATCCTTGTAATCTTTCTGAAGGTGCTTAATAGAATTTTGCGGTCTTCTTCGCCAACATTGTTCTCTTGTGGTTATTTGCTTGGCAGTTATTCGCTTCGTCGACTGGGGTCATTCTTGTTCTTCTCGCGCATGCTCTGACTGTATCTCGTATAATCAGGTTTTCTTGAGCTTGAAGTTTCCGCGTGAATCCTCTCAAGTGGTATCAGAGCAAGGGTGTTGCGAGACGACCAGTGAGCAACGGTTGCACGTAAAGCATGACGACATCAGCGAATACTATGGGGAGTCATCATAATGAGAAATTTGATGGCAAAAGTAATTTCAGTGTGTGGCAGAGCATGGTGAAAGATGTCCTAGTACAACAAGGGCTAATCGAAGCACTTTGAAGGAGAGAATCCGAAAAAGATGTCTGGTGGAGACTGAAGGATGATGGAGCGCAAAGCGGTCAGTACAATTCGTCTAAGTCTTTCTGTAGAGGTAAAGTATTCTGTGATCAATGAAGACTCACCAAAGAAATTATGAAAAGTTCTAGAAGAGTTGTACATGGCGAAGTCGCTGACGAACAGATGGGTGCTAAAAAGGCAATTGTACAAATTGCGCATGGAAGAGGGCACACGATTCGTTGACCATCTCAATGTCTTCAACAAGCTTATCACACAACTAGTTAGCATGGAGGAGACATTTAGTGAGAGCGACAAGGTAGTTCTCATAGCTTCATCTCTACCACAATCATGGGAGCAAGTGGTGATGAATATTCTTGTTGGGAAAACTACACTCAATTTCAATGAGTCGGTTGCATATCTTTTGGAGGCAGAGTCTTTGAAGAAGCCCTCAGAGTCTTCCTCAGGTGGTCAAGCTTTGGCTGTTACATATAAAACTAATAAAAGCAAGGGTCACGGAAAAAAGAATCGGAAAGGCAAGGGAAGACGCACATGCTATATATGGACAAGGAGGGTCACATATTAAAAGATTGTCCAAAGTTGAAAGAATTGAAAAGTGGAGTTTGCTCATTGGCGGAAGAATATTCAGAGGCACTAGCTGTTACAGAGTCAGGTACTCGTAATGGTTGGATATTTGATTCAGGCTCTCGCTACATCATATGTCCAGAGAGAGATGTATTTGATGAAGGATCTCTACATCGGGCACGTGGGACTGTTCAAGTGACAGATGACAAACTCTACCAAATTTCCGGAATTGGAACAGTTACGTTTAGGATGCATGATGGAGCACATCACACATTGTCGGGGGTTCGATATGTCCCCGGTCTCAAGATGAATCTAATATCTGAGAGGGCACTTGAATTCAATCGGTTGCAAAATTTCAAAGCAAGGTGGAGTCGTGCAAGTCACATGCAAGGGGCAAGTGATCATGAAGGGTACCTGGTCCAGTGGAGCATATCGCTTGGTTGGAGATGTTCTAACCAAAGGAGAAGTAGTTGACGGGAGTTCTACACATATTGGAGGTGTGGATGAAGCATTGGCACGTGAGGCGAGAGTCATGAACTCGAAAAGTGATACATATTATCAACTCCCAGGGGCAGTCAGGTGCGAGGCTGCAAGATCGACTACAAAAATCAACAGGTGCAGAGGTGAAGCTGTCAACTGTTGGAAGAAGGAAGACGTGGCAAGACCGACCACGCAGTACCAACGAGCAGGTGGAGCTCGGAAAAGCTACAAACTGATGGCATGGAGGGTCAAAGGTGTGAAGGATGTGGTTCCAACCGTAGGTGGAGGTAGTGCAGTTTATCAAACTGTACATCTTGAGGATCTCTCACATGATGGGTTCGGGCATCCATGCTCGGACACACATTCTGCATAGGTATGCACAGTAGAGTGCTTTCGGGGGAGGAAGCATAGAAGAAGAACGGGAGCAAAATTCTTGAAGGAGCAGACACACTTCAGTGGATAAGATTCAAGGTGGAGATTGTTGGGATGTTATCTCTTATCCTATTAGGATAATGAGAATTATCTTAACAATAGGATAGTTCTAATTGGTGTAGACTTGGAGTCCTACTATTATTTCCTTATCCAATTCCCTTTCCTACTTAGTTGGAGTTGTATTCACATTATCATATTCCAAATAGAATAGTTGTATCATCTTGTCCTACTCCTATTCCGAGGTTGGTCTATCTTTGGGGCCTATAAATAGAGTAGTAGCCATGTGTTGTGAGTATGCCAAAAAGAGGGAAGCCAAAAAGATAGCCAAAGGAAGAGAGAGCAAGAGTGGGATGTGAAATTCTATTGTGGGTGTGGGATTGTGAGAGAGCGACAATCCTTGTAATCTTTCTGAATGTGCTTAATAGAATTTTTCGGTCTTCTTCACCAACATTGTTCTCTTGTGGTTATTTGCTTGGCAGTTATTGACTTCGTCGACTGGGGTCATTCTTGTTCTTCTCGTGCATGCTCTGACTGTATCTCGTATAATCGGGTTTTCTTGGACTTAGAAGTTTCCGCGTGAATCCTCTCATGGATCGTAGGGGATGTCAACAAAGAAAATTGTCCACACCACTCAGTGTGCATTATCTGGATACCACCTACATGCCTAGCACTGGTAAGTAGGCCTTAGTGGTCATGGGAGTTCCCCCAAGAAAATAGTAATTTTGGACGCTGGCTTGCCAAGCGTGGGTTGCAACTCAGAGGCGGGGAGACAGAGGAATTAGAACTAGAACATGCCATTCTGCAACCCTCCAGCTCGCAAGCCACATAGGCAGAAAAGGGATATGAAAGAAGATCAATCAACAAACCAACAACTTTTTCTGGGGATCCCAACACACTATATATTATATAACCACTAACCATCATTTGTTCGGCTACTGTGATCTATGCAATGTATTGTGCCTACACGAGCTAAGGCGTCGTAAAATACTGATTGGGACAGAGGTAGGACTTGGGAAGGGACGAATGAGGAGATGGGGGCTTCATTAAACAAAAAGATGATACAGTGGGGTGTTAGATTTTTTTAAGAATGTCATGGGGGGATGGCGTGTAAGACGGACATCGCACGCCTGGTGCGGTGCGGAGCCGTATGGCAGGCGAGGTGTGTGTTTTGTATTGTACTTGGAGAATGTGGAGTTGAATTAGGTATGGCTCGTTTGTTTAATAGGATGGAAACTTGTGTTGTTTCCTCTGCAAAGAGCAGAAAGTGTCTGTAGACCAGAGGTCAGGTTGGCAATGTACTGTACTGCCCACCCTGAGATGAAAAAGACATCAGTAGACATTTTAATATTTGTTAATTCTACGGGTTTGGGGATTAAGAGATTCATGAGCAGTTGAGCATGCCAAAACTGTAGTTTCAAACCTTATAATATATCTGCCGCTAACGTATCTTCTGTTTTGGTAAGGTTCTTCTACAGATGTTCTAATGTTTCCATCACAATGCTGAGAGTATAGCAAAATTTATAAGTTGTGACATTGGACGTCAGCTGGCTGGAGCATTTCTAACTGAATATCACTTACGGCAGTGCTGTGCTAGAATGTTTTAAAACTGAAATCGGTGCTCAACTTCATATTTTTTTCAAGTCACGCTGAAGACATGTAATTAGCACATGACATTTTAAACTGTCCCTTTTCAGTGATCGTTTTGAAAAGTGTTTAATGACTGCGTTACAACATTTACAACGTTCCTTTTTTTTTTAGAGATCATTTGCAAAGTGCGTGGTGGTAGTATTGCTTGGCAGCTTTTGCTTGTCTTTCTTGTGTAGAAAGCTCATGGCGTGAGCACAAGGGTAGAATATTCCAACCACTCGGGCTGTTTTGCCTGTTTCTGGAATTTGCTGTTCTTCACTTGTTTGTTTGCGCACAGGATAAACAGAGTAAGCTGGTGCCCGTGCATGTTGTCTTTATACCATTGTGAAGGGTTTTTGGTTTGTCCATTCAAAATGACATTTTCACCGCGATTTCTCTTGGCCCATTACCGCAGGGACTTTCCATGGACATCTTGTTGTTTTTTTTCTGATAAGGAAAAACAAGCACATGCGTTTCCTCATCCAGTTTCCATTTTCTATTCTGCTAACCATGAGGGTGGAGGAATAGGTTGAATGGGAATTGAGACTTAGAACTTAAGAATATCAGGGACACTAACATCAACATCATATTTCTTGTAGAAGGCCTCAGGCTCGACTTGATCAAAATATTTGGGATAGTCCTTACGTCAGGTGTCAGTCACTTCAGTACCTGAAAAGAAGATATTCAGGGTATCCTTAGAGACTTGGAATTTCTTCCCAGCGATCATAGATGTGAGGACTACTTAAGTATTGGGTGGTGGTACGAGGGTGTCTAATTCCAATAAAAATTTCATAGAATTCGTGAATGGCTTTGGTGCTTGTGATAGAATTGTTATAGCACGCACATTCAACACCCAAAACTGAGAGATGGTGATCGTACAACAACTCCGCTACTTGATCTATGACATCTTGTCTCCGTGGGCGTGGCTCAAAAAGGGCACGAAAAGGAAAGGGGTTCCTAGGAAGCAACTCCTTATACCTATTGAGAGCCTCATTTGAGACAAATAAAGTATCATCAAAGGGAATCAGGCGAGATTTGGAAGAAGATGATGATGCATTAGCTGGGGCGGCCCTCTTTCTCCTATTCACTACTACATAACTTGATAAAGCTGAAGGACAAATCCTTGACCATTACATGTGAATCCTTGACCAAAAGGTGATGGTTAGGGTCAATCCCTGATCAGCGTACCGTCGACAAAAGCTTGATGACCAATAATGGTTGGTTAGGTCTTATCCCTAACCAATAGAAATAGGAGCCTTGGCCAATCAACATATAAAGAATTGAATGAAATTCCTTATCAACACAACGTCTCCAACGCCTATCTGGAGCCAATAGAAATAAATTTTCATTTAAGCATTTATCGTAGCACAGATAAAACTTTCAGAATTTGCACACCAAGAGAACATACTCCCATTCATCAAATGACAACAACATGAGCATTAACACATGACAATATTGCATGCATGTAATAGTGTTTACATTCGAAACACATGATCGGAGCATCATGTTTGTACAAAACAATATGACATATCCTATAAAGTGATTTTGATATAACATTTATATACATTGTGAATCATAACATGTTGTTTAGCATTTCTTTTATACAAATTATAATCTTCTTTCTCCCAAACAAGTTTACTCCATCTGTGATTCCAACAATCTTCTACTATTCTTTCTTAGGGTCTTTGGCGTTTGCATAAGTTCTTGTTCCTTATGGAGTATTATCAGCATCCTGTAATGCAAAATAATATTTAATCTTCATGTAAATATCTTTGACAAGATCACAAAGAATTGAGTAACACCGCACTTGAACAAAAATATGAAATACATGGTGATAGCTTTCTTAAACGTGTGCATATGACACTAATTTAACTATAAAAATAGTAGCTATAATAACCAAATTGTATGACGTGCAAACTTGAACAATTGAAGTACATAAGAATGATGCCTAGAAGAAATATATTCAACATCAATTTCGCAATGTGGACTTTCGTTTATGGGAAAAGAAAAAAAAAGTACGACATTACAATATTGCAATAGTTGATATAACTAAAATATGATGAGGCAATGGTCCTAAAAGTAGAATGTATTATAAAGAAAAGTATTCTTCTTGATTGTGTCGTTCTATGGATCTATCCATATAGATAGCGTTTGTCACTCATCTATCAATAAAATAAAAACTTACTGCAGCGATACATTAGTTTTTCCACTTAGGCTCTGATTGGTTTGTCGTAACTGATCCAGAAAACTTAAGAACTGGAGCTCCTTGAATAATTTTTTATGATTGGTTTAAAGTAAGTATTGGAACTTGAGTTCCGTGACTTCCAGGGAGTTACATACTTATATACAAAATACAGTTCCTGAGTTCCCTCTTAAAAAGAGTGGAAAATGAGTTCCGGGATAACTAAAACATTTCTTATACAATTATATTTTTTATTAATCCGTCATAAATGACACATGTAAAATATTTATGACTAGAAATATTAGTGGTGAGGATATAATTTATTGATAAAACCAAAACATAATATGACAAAGTATCATACACGATAATCACATTATGTAAAATATTTAACACTATAACCACTATTATCAGTACAATCTAAAAAAATATAAATATCATAAAAAAGAAAAACATTGCACCATGTGAAAATAATGTGATTTATGTAATATATTTGTATTCTTTGTATTTAAACATATGATGTAAAAATGATAATTAACGGTAACTATGCACAAATAATATAGTAAAAAAATCCCTAAAAAATAATGTAAAAATTAATATTCTACATTGTGTTAAACAATGATGAACAAAACTTATATTTACAAGTACATGAAATGTGGATATTATTACAATATTTTGTATACACAAAGTGAAATAAAAAATATTATGATGTGATCTTAGTCATAATATATTTATTAAAGTTATAGTTATACCATAATAAAATATTTTTAAAGGAGCAACATCGCACCATAACCACTTATTTTGGTTATTATGATTTAAAAATATTATGATTTTTTACGGATATGATTCTTTTTTATGTCTTTATAGTCCTCATTTATTTATATTATACAATAAAAATTAACAATATTTATAATGATTTCCATATTTACACTTATAACAAACCAATCACATGGAAGTGATTTGAACTTAAGTTCCAAAAACTAAACTAGAGTTCTCAAAAAATGAGTTCCACAGAACTCATGACTTACATCAAACCAGTGGTTGAAGTACGAGTCTAACAAAGGAAGCTACTTAGTCTGAAGCTCAGTTTTTCACCTACTTCCTGCACAAGGGAACGAAAACATACCAGGTCTGTAAAGTAAAAAGTGATATGTTTAGAAAAAATTGAAAGACCTTTGTGAGGCATCGGCATCAAGCACAAATGCGTGATTTGCTCATTGTCGAGATAGTAGATTAGAAAGAACTGGGAGCCAGAAAGAAAACCTTTGAGGTGATCAATGGCCAAAGTCAAGGAGGGTCGACCTACAGAAGAACGATTAGGACAGACCGCCAAAGGTGGAAGGGAGAGCGACGACTGGAAGGAAGAACTGTTCTCGATCGCAGGAGAGAAGAGAAGTGCGTGGAAAGGAATCGTCAGGTGTTGGCGGCTGGCCGGTTGGTATAGCAAAATAGATTAGGGTTGGTGTGGTACGAAAGCCATATATATTATTTTGGGGATAATGTTATTAGTCAGGGATTGGATTTTTATTGGTCAAGAATATGTCCTGACTATTATTAGCAAACTACCCAAGGCTGCTTTCCTGACTGAACAACCCTAACTTTTAAAAGGTTTTGTTGTAGTGATTGGATGCCTTGGAGATGAAATGGAGAGGTTGGAGAGAGAAAAAGCTATAGATACACCCCAAAAACCCATTTACACACTTAGGGTAGATAGGAAAGAGGTCAAGGAAGGTCGAACTAGGTCGAACTAGGGCTAGGGAGAGGAAGGTCGGGGCTAGGGTTGAGAGATTGAGGGAGCTAGAGGTAGGATTGGTCAATTTTTCTCTAGTTGATAGGGAGAAAAGTTGGCCAAACCTATCTTCAATTTTCTCCAGCCTGGCCATCGGTCGAAATCTGTGATTCGAAAACTCGACCGATCCTGACCCAAAATTAGAAAATCTAATTTTTAGCCACCAGAGTGTTAATTAAATTTATGTTTCAAGTCCATTATGTATTTTAAACATACTTAGTCACATATCACTCATCATTGGGTACTATTTTCTGATAAAACCAACATTTGCAAAAAATACCCAAAAAAAGAGAAAACCAAGGAAAAAGGGAACATGAAAACTGATTTTTTGGGAAAATTAACAAGTAATGGTGATCAAACCATAGGGAAATCATATAGGATAGATGACAACTAGCTAGAAGGCATATAAGATTCATTCAAAGTAGTTATGAGCAGTTTATATCTAATAAAGTTAAATTGATCTCTAGCTAGAGGTTTAGTGAAAATGTCTGCCAATTGATTTTTTGTGTCCATATGCGTGATATAGATATCCTTTTTGGCAATGTGATCACAAAGAAAATGATAGTGAACCTCTATATGCTTAGCTCTACTATGCAAGATATGATTATATGACAAGTTAATTGCACTAATATTATCACAATAGATAGGAGAAGCATCAAAGTGAATGTTAAAGTCTTGGAGCATTTACTTCATCCATAGGACATGTGCACAACAACTCCCACCTGCAATGTATTTATCCTCGGTAGTTGATAATGCCACTGTGCTCTATTTCTTGGAGAACCAAGACACTAAGAATGGTCCTAGGAGAAAGCAAATGTCACTTGTGCACTTTCTATCAATCAAGCACCCTGCATAATTTGCATCACTATAAGCAATAAGAGTAAAGTCCCTTGACTTGGGATACCATAATCCAAAATTTTAGATTTTGGCTAAGTACCTTAAAATCCTCCTAACAGCTATAAGATGTAATTTCTTAGGATTCGATTGAAAGTGAGCACACGATCCAACACTAAGCATTATATCAGGTCTAGAGGCAGTTAAGTAGAGTAAACTTCCAATCATGCCTCTATAGAGCTTCTCATCTACCTTCTCACCTTCTTCATCTTTGTCAAGTTTGGTGGTGTTTGACATGGGTGTGTCCATCAGCATGCTGTTCACCATCCCAAAGCGCTTAAGTAGCTCACTTGTGTACTTGTCTTGGTTGATGAAGTTCCCATATTTAGTTTGTTTGATTTGGAAGCTGAGGAAGAACATTAGCTCACCCATCATACTCATTTCAAATTCACTCTGCATAAGATCACTAAATTCTTTGCAAAGATCAATGTTAGTTCTACCAAAAATGATATCATCAATATATATTTGAATGATAAGAAAATTGTTAGATGTGTGCTTTAGAAATAAAGTAGAATCTACTTTGCCCATGATATATCCATGATCTAACAAAAAGTTCTTTAATTTCTCATACCAAACTCGAGGTGCTTGTTTGAGTCCATAGAGAGATTTTTGCAACAAATAAACATGATTAGGTAAACTATCATGTTTAAAGCCAGGAGGTTGTGCAACATACACTTCCTCCTCAATTGTACCATTCAAAAACTCACTTTTAACATCTATTTGATAAAGAAGAAAGTTCTTATAACTGGAAAAGGTAAGTAACATACAAATGAACTCAAGTCTAGCTACACGTGCATATGTTTCATCAAAATATATACCTTCCTACTGATTGTAGCCTTGAGCCACTAACCTTGCTTTGTTCCTTACCACTTTGCCGGTTTCGTCAAGCTTGTTGCGGTAGACCCATTTGGTGCCAATGACCTTTCAATCACTTGGTCTTAGAACTAGAATCTATACTTTGTTCTTTTCAAATTAATCTAACTCTTCTTGCATATCTAGGATCCATTCATCATCCCCAAGAGCTTCTTTGACGTTCTTTGGCTCGAGTTGTGAGATGAAGGTGATGTTGGTTTGCTCTTTGTTGATTGCATCCCACATCTTCACTCTTTCAAATAGATCACCTAAAATCATCTCTTTGGATGATTCTTTGCAAATCAGGGAGTTGGATCCTTCTTCTCTTCATCTTTTTCTTCTTCTTGAGTGACATCCTCTTTTCCCTTTTGGGTGATGTTGAGCTCTTAAAACAGAAGTATCCTTTAGTGGAAACGTTGATGCAGAGAAAAGGGATTCTATCAAGAATATGATGGGGGTAAGGGAGGTGGATAAACATGAGAAATACCTTGGGCTCTCCACTGTCATAGGAAGGTCAAAGAAAGTTGTGTTTGCTACCGTGAAGGACAGGATCTGGAAGAAGCTGCAAGGATGGAAAGAAAATCTTCTATCTTGACCGGGAAAGGAAGTGCTCATCAAATCAATCATCCAGGCGATCCCGACGTACCTCATGAGCATTTTCAAAATTCCAGATGGGATTTTAGATGAGATTCACTCTATGATTGCAAAATTCTGGTGGGGATTGAAGGACGGGGAAAGAAAAATTCACTGGATGTCATGGGAAAGGCTATGCAGGCCAAAGGAATGTGGAGGAATGGGATTCAAAGATCTTAAAGCTTTTAATCAGGCGTTGCTGGCTAAACAAGGATGGCGCATTGCTTCTTCAAGCACATCTCTGGTTAGTCGGATTATGGGGAAAAAGTACTTCAAGAAATCCACACCTTTACGTACAGGCATAGGAGGAATTCCAAGCTATTCATGGCGGAGCATTTGGGGTGCAATCCAACTTGTTAAACCAGGCTTCCTCTGGAGAGTCGACTCAGGTAACAATATAGACCTATATGAAGACAGGTGGATACCGCAACTGGGAGGTCCGGTTCAATGTTATCTCATACAAGGCCCGGTGGAGTACAGGATGGTCTCACATTTGATTAGTGTGGACACAGGTCAATGGGATACTCATGCTCTCTCAGAGGTTTTCCCTCCACACATCACAAACATGATAGTAAATATTCCCCTTGGGAGACAGGCAGGGGACGATGTCCTTTGTTGGGAAGAGGAAAGCAATGGAGAGTATACGGTGAAAAGTGCATATGCCTTTATTAGGACGGGGGCAGAGATCGCAGGAGAGGTGGAAGAGGGGGATTGGAAGCGTATTTGGAAGCAAAATTGGCCACCAAAACTGAAACACTTTATATGGCGGGTCATGCAAGATATACTTCCAACACAACATGCTCTTGCCCGGAAGCACATCATTGAAGATGATACCTGTAGGAGATGTCATTTGCAGCAGGAAGATGCAGCGCATGCTTTGCTAACATGTAGCCATTCTTTGCAAGCATGGACGACGGGCAAGTTCTCATGGCCGGCTCGAGCACATGGCAGCGCAAGGGAATTTGTTCGAGAGTTGATAAGGGAAGACAACCAAGACAGAATTGATGAAGGAGAAACGCTGATGTGGGTGGCATGGACGGCGAGGAACAAAAGCATCTTTGATCAGCGCCCACCCTACACGCCGGCAATGGCAGCTGGATTCCTATCCATGGTGGCAGATACGAAAGCATATTCTGCGGCGACAACCATTCACAACTATGACAGTCACGTGGACACCCAAACTCCCTGGAAACCTCCGAACCGGAAATTTACAAAGCTGAATACAGATGCAAGCTTGAGGAATGACGGGTCGGGAGGCATAGGTGCTGTCCTAAGGGACAATATGGGAAACATCCAAGGGACGTATCAAAGCAGGATAGACCATACATTCTCGGTGCTTAGTGCGGAGGGAATGGCGGTATATTCGGGCATGGTATTTGCCTTGGAAAGAGGTATAACTGACCTCATGGTTGAAACAGATAGCGCCTTACTCGTCCATGCGATTAAGAGGGAAGGATGGGGAAGAGGTTACGTGGATCGTATCGTTCAAAACATTATCTGCTTCTCTTTACATTTTCTTTCCTTTAATGTATGCTTTGTAAGAAGGCAAGGTAACGGGGTAGCCCATGCCTTGGCTTCGACTGCCTGTCTGCTTGAAGGCTCACGTAGTCTTACAGAGAACTTTGATGATGACATCAATATATAAGAGCGACAGGCACCCTTTATAAAAAAAAAGCTCTTTTAGAATAGGAATTACTTCACCTACAACAACATCATTTGGAAAAATATATTTGGAAATATAAGGGTTAGTCTCAATAAACTTAACATTTATAGATTCTTCTACTTTAGCAAGATCAATATTAAACACTCTATAAGCCTTGCTAGTAGTGCTGTAGGCAATAAAGAAAGCTTTGTAAGATTTCAAATGAAACTTGTTGAGAGAATCTTTCTTATTCAAAACAAAACAAGGACATCCAAAAAATATAAATACTTGATAGAAGGCTTCCTACCACACCATAGCTCATAGGGGGTTTTCTTCAAAGAAGGATGTGTTAAAACCCGATTTTGCACAAAATATGAGGTACTGACGGCTTCAGCCTAAAACTTGTTTGGAGTTTCATACTCCAAAAGAATGGTCCTAGCCATCTCCTGTAAAGACCTATTCATCCTATCTACAACCCCATTTTGTTGAGGTGTTTGAGGTGAAGAAAGTTATGTGCATAACCAGATTCTTGACAAAAATGTTGAAAAAGATCATTTTCAAATTCTCCCCCATGATCACTACGGATGGAAACGATGCAACAAGAGGCTTCATTATCAACTCATTTATAAAAACTTGAGAAAACATCAAGTGTATCACTGTTGGAAACTAGAAAGAAAGTCCAAGTATATCTAGAGAAATCATTGGCAATAACAAGGCAGTACTCGGAACCACGAAGTGATTGAGTTCTCATTGGTCCAAATAGATCAATGTGAAGAAGATCAAGGGCTATCTTGGTACTAAGGACTCCTTTGGATTTGAATGAGGACTTGGTTTTCTTTCCTTGGGTACAAGGTTGGAATTCCTCATGCTTTTCAAAGTCCAATTTGGGAACTCCCTTGACCAAGTCCTTTTTGCTCAACTTCTCTAACTGATGCATATTTGCATGACCAAGCTGACGATGCCAAAGAGAAATATCATTCAAATTGACTACTAGGCATCTACCAATAACATGCTTAATAGATTCAAGCACAATGACATAAAGATTACCACTTCTAGTTCCTTTATATATAACTTGATAGGTGAGGGAATCTAGAATCAAGCATTCAAAAGAAGTAAATAACATAAGGTAACCATTGTCACATAATTGACTAACACTAATTAAATTGTTATGTAGGTCATCCAGAAAAAGAACATTCTTAATACACAAGGATTCACCTACATCGCCCTCACCTTTGACCTTAGGTTTCTTGTTGTCCCCAAAGGTAACCGAACCTCCTTTCTTTTTGGTGAAGTTGTTGAAATGGCTTATATCACTTGTCATATGCTTAGTGCAGTCACCATCAACAACCCATCTTCCTTTTTCCTCATTAATTTATTCATTAGTAGAGTCCATGAGTGCAAGGTGGCCCTCTCCATCTTCTTCAGAGCTTGATCTACTAGAGGATGAAACTTCCCAAGCTGCATGAGATGCATTCTTGTGTCTTTTATCCTTCTTTTCCTTCCTCTTGTACTTGTTCTTCTTCTTGTACTCTTCCTCCTTCTTGGAGCTACCCTTGTGGTGTGGCTTTCTTGACTTAGGACATTCACTCTTGTAGTGTCCCTTTTGTACACACTTGTAGCATCTAGGGGTATAGGAGGAGGCTTGCTTTCTCTTGAAGTGCTTGCCCTTGATGTAGTTGGCTTCATGCTCACTAGGGCCATCATCTTCACTAGAGGAGGAAGGAGAAGTTTGGCAAGAAAATTGTTGTTGAAGGATGACCGCCTCCACTTGTGCTTTGAAAGCACTATCTTTGATCTTCTTGGCTTCTTTCTCTTCTTGCTTGGCTTCTTCTTCTGGCTTGTCAAGCCTTGCCTCATGAGCTTGAAGGTTGCCAATGAGCTCTTCGGTCGGGATGTCACCAAGGCTCCTCACTTCTTCAATGGAGTTCACCTTTAACTCTAATCTATTTGGTAGAGTCCTCAAGATCTTGGAGTTGATTAAACCTCTATCCAAGGTGTTGCCCAAAGCATCTAGGCCATTGATGATGACATTTAGCCAAGAGTACATCTCTGCAATCCCTTCTTTCTTACCCATCTTAAAGTTCTCTAGAAGGTTGTTCAACATGCAAATCTTAGCCTCCTTGACTTGCTTTGTGCCCTCATAGGTATTGCACAATTTGTCCCAAATCTCATAGGCGGTTTCCCAAGAGGAGATGCGGTTGAACTCTATTGGGATAAGGGTTGCATAGAGGATGCTTGTCTTTGGCATTGAGCTGAGCTTCTTTAAGTGTAGCTTCACTCCATGTTGCAACAACCCCAATTGTCTCCTTGTATGGTGTGACCATCACCTTCCACATATCAAAGTTCATGCCTTGAATGTAGAATTGTATACGCCTCTTCCAATAAAGGAAGTTGGTGCAATCGAAGACCGGATGAGTTACTATGTAATGCGTCATGCACATTTTTGGGTACAGAAACGACAGATAGAGCAACAATAAAATTACTAACATGAACACTCAGATGAGCAGTAGAAACATAGTCAGCAATATAATGAGATGTACATGATCTAGTACCTTTCCTAAGAGCAATAGGTAATTCTAGATCAAAAGTTACCTCAGTAGGGGCAGGACCTTCTGAAGGAGAAGATTGATTGTCAGTGGGGGGGTCTTGAGCAGGAGTAGTCTGCGACGGCCGATTCCTACGTTGATAAACAATGAGAGGAGGAGACGTAGTCTCATCAGGTTGCACAACAGAGGTAGAATCACCAATAATAGGCAGAGGTGCTGCAATCAAATCTGAACTCAACATATTCCCCTTAGTAGAGTAGTATGGAGTATCCTCAAAAAATACGACATTACTACTCGTGAACCACTTTTTATTAACAAGGTTATAACAACGGTATCCTTTCTGAGTCCTTGAGTATCCCAAAAAAATACATTTTTCAGCTCGAGAGGACTTGTCTTGAGTAGGTCCTAGCAAGAGAACAAAATAAGTCGCCCATCTTCTCATGCTGTGGGAGATTATTGGAGAAGGTCCTTAGCTCTGATACCACTTGTTTGATCTATGTCTCTAGAGGGGGGGGGGGTGAATAGAGCTTCAAAAATTCTCACAAGATAGATTAGACCTTCAAATTATATAGTGATTAATGAATATAGTGCTAATTTAACAACCTATGGTGACTTAATGGTCACTAACGATGGTGGATCAGGTATCCACAACCTATGGTGAGTTAATCATATAGTTGTAGAATCAATTAATCCTTAGACCAATGGTTTCTTGGGTCACTTGATGCAATGGTTGGACCTATATTGTAATTGATGGTTTTAACATATGAACTTGACCCAATGGTCAAGATCTAATGTTTATTCCTCAAATAAAGTGGAATGATGGCTAATGTAATATGTTGGTCCTAATAATGTGATTTATATGGTTTCCTTTATATGATCAACTTAAGGAGCTTACTTGTTGACAATGGATGGCTTGTTTTAAATGAACAATACATTGTGGGTTTTACCCTACTCTCAATGGAACTTTTTATGTTGTCAATCAAGGGATGTCTAGGGTTAGATGGTGACTCTTTCTAGAGCAAAAATCAAGGACTTTATAGGTGGTTTATCTAAGGTGTTTACTTATGTAAACAACCAATTGTCTTACCTTTTAAACATCCAATGGTTCTGGGTGACATTATGGTATGGTGATATGGGTTGAATGATGATGGAACAAATGGAGGGTTACCCTTAAAAAGGTAGTCTTACCTATTCACTCATAAATAGAAGAGATGACAACCATATTGTGTTGATATGTAACCCTAATGAGGTATAGCTTGTTATACCTAGCTTTAATATAACTAAATGATGGTAATTGGATATGAATAGTCCTTGAATGACTAATACAATCATGGAGTACTCTCTTATTATTGTTGAAACCCTAGTATGCTATAACCCGATGGTTACACCTTGATTATGTGTGGGTTTATACTTCAGAATAGTATGGAATGTGATGGTGATGCTTCACCTTATGCATCCATGATCCAATGTGGATGTCGTGAGTTAGGGTTTGGGTATAAGTGTTGATTAGTAACATTCATATAATTTATAATGTTGAACCTAACTCTAATGCAACTAGATAAATATGAGTATTCATGTTTAACATTTGTATATGATGGAATGATGGGGGAATAACATCCTTAATATAATCATAACCTTAATATGTTAATTGGTGGTTATCATAGCTGCATGGTTGATACTTTCTTATGCTAAACGTGTGCATTATGAATATGATGATGGTTAATCATATCTAGATTCCTTGCATGTTAATGTAATAAAGGAATGTCCTTAATGTTAATATAACCCTGCTATGATTGTTTACAAATATCTCCTAGGTTATTAATGTAATATTGTGTTGATCCGGTGTATTATATGTAAGTGATGTTGTTGAGCCTTATTATAAGGCATGCAAAGATAATGATGATCTTGCAGGGAATAATATGATGGTATTAATGACCTTTGGGAATGGTTGAGCCCGGAATGAGGTGTAATCCTCTTGTGTTGATAAGGGTTGATACCCTATGATATTGTGAAAATGATTTATATCCTGTGATAGTATGATGGTATCAATGACCTTTGGGCATGGTTGAGCCCTGAATGAGGTGTAATCCTCTTGTGTTGATAAGGGTTGATACCCTGTGATATTGTGAAAAGAATTTATATCTTATGATAGTATGATGACTAGTGTGGTCTCATGAATGGCAAGTGAATAGTACCATGTGATGATGAGATGAGAAATTATGTTTCACATGTTTTATATCTTTTAAAAGTTGTGATATATATATCTGCTTGCTAGAAGTGAATTAGGGTTTCTATGTCCACTTATTTGATGCAACCTTAATTCACCCAATTGGCATAACTAATCAAATGAAACTCTAATCATGTAGTGCCCTGTGCCATAGAGCCATCTCAGTGTCAAAACTTGCTGGATGGTGAAACGAGTATTCATAAGGGAAACTCAGAGCGCATGAGTATGTGGGGGTGGCAAGTTGAGGATATATCCTTGTCATCCACAGTGCAGGTTGTGGAGGATGTCTATGGTCATGCCTCATACATATGATGTGATTGAGAATGGTTGCGGTCGTGTCTCAGTGATTATATATGTGATGAGATTGGAGGACAACTACAGTTGTACCTTGGATGGTAGGGTATGCGTACCCACCTCCTTTCACTAGTGACGTGACCTGTACCAAGGATGGACTAGGCTATTAGTAGATTGACCTTATGTGTCACTGTGGTGGACCCATACTGACTGAGGGCAGAGAAGATCTTAGGAGTCCGACTCTTCCTAGATCTTTTATGGCACTAATTTTGACTTAGCAGTGGTCAGTTAGATTTTGAGTGGTATCCTCAAATTCCTCAGGGCATAATACTAAAATATGTAAAAAACCACATAGCATATCTATTTGGGGTTATATACAATGCTTCATATTGGATAATAACCCTTGTTTACTTTCTTTTCACTAAGATCATGAGATAGTAAATATGCTTATGATGTAGTTATGCTCATGTTGTAAACATGCTTATGCTGTCAAATATACTGACATTGATGGTTAAGATGTTGCTGCTAGCTATGTTTAATATTGCTAGCCATGTCTATGTTATTATAAATACTTAAACTACTAATCATGCCTATGTAGTTCATTGTGTTATGATGTTAGTTCTACTTATGATATAGATCTGTTCCCTTTATTTGAGATGCCAATATTGATAGCCATGTTATATTACTAGACATATTCATGGTGTAAGGGATGCTTATGCTACTAGATTGCTTATACTGTTAGCAAGGAATATGATGATAGTCAAATTAATGATAATGATTATTATTAGATGCAATTTGATCATATTTGAGTAGATATCTATCCAGAGAAATGGATTTATTTGTTATCTATTTATGCATTGATCATCATACTTGCTGATAAACTGTTCAATTTGTTCAATTAATTATTAAATACTCCAACTACTTAGTTATCTACTGTTTAAAATGTTGTAATCAATAAGCATTGTTGGAGGTTATATCTCTTGTTGGGACATGGGTCTCACCCTTGTGGTTTGCCACATCGTTTTAGGTAATCAGAAGTGACATAAACAAACTTGTGGCAACAAAGAGGAGCTATAGTAATGAATCTTTGAGAAAGTTGATTAGATGTCTAGTGTGTCCTAGAGTCATCCCTGTACTCTCAGGTCTGGGTAGGAAAAGTTTGTATATAGTGTTTCAAACAAATTGAAATTTTGTTATCATGTTAATGTTTGTTGTGTGGCATATAAAAATATTGTTCTCCTATGTATATATGTTGTGTCTAAGGTGATAGAACAATTTTATCAAATTCTTGACATAGTATGGATATAAAAAAGATGTTGGGCTCTTATGCAAATGATTCTGAGGAGGTGCTGATGTTGAAATCGGTTTTAATTTACCCATATTTTTGGGTATGTGGTTAATTGGTGATTGATTGTGTTTTATGTTTTGAGTAATCTCATTTAGTGTAACAGGTTCTCACACTCACAAGCGTGTTCTAATAACATGAGAGTGAAAACACAAACTAGAGTGGGAATAGGTAGAGCTAAAGAACAAGAAACATGAAGGGCTTATGCTAGGAACAAATCAAAAGGAGTCACATCACCTCGAGTAGTTGCCACTCATATTGGACTAATTGCATATGTCATTACTCGTAGTACTAGGGAAATTGATTTGAGTTCCATGCATTCTCCTCTAATTGTAACAATCAAGTCTATGTTTACTTATAAATCTACTTGTTTCTATTGATATCCTTATGTTAAGATGATTTGATACCTTTCTGTGATGATAATTATCTTACTAATTGTGGTTTAATGATATATGAATGAGTGATGTTGAATAAAATATCCAAGTGATATTAGCTCTTTTAAAACATTGAATGTGTAACAAGCTCAAGATTTGTAGCCCCAAAGTCAGCTTGGGGCTTAGGTTATAATGGGTTGAAACCCTTAATTGGTTATTACGTGATGTGTTTGAGGCTTTGGTGTATGTATGTGTTTGTATATGTTATGGAGGTCATAGAACCCTTAGATGGATGGAAGATGTTTTGGTTTCTATTTTGGAAACTTAGAATAAAGTTCAACCTACTAGAGCAGATAAATAAGTTGACCAACAATGAAATTGTCCTGACTTGTTAGGCTTTGAGGGTACAAATGGGTATAAGTGTGGATATAGATTAAAGAGTTGGGTCAATCTGAGGAAGTCATCAGACCTTGAGACAAGTTGTTCTGACTTGTGGGCACTGAGATTTTACTTAGCCCTCACCATGTCCTTTCTACTCAGAATGGTCATTCTACATACACCCATTCCCCAATAAACTCTGGCCCAAAGTACACATCCACTACGACCATTCTCAGTCACACAATTGTTTCATCCTTCCCACACCATGTACATGGCGGGACAAAACAACCAATTTACCTTAAAACCCTAGTGATACCTTACACTTGATTTACTCCACTTACCCTAGCTAACCTAGACCCCTATATAAGCCTTAATGCGGCTAGGGATTGTGATTATCTCTTTTACTCCCCACTAGCCGCCACCTACTCCCACTTATCCTCATTTCCACCTACTTTCACCTAAAGCCTTAGTTTTCTAAGGTTTTGACCCCATTCCACCATATTGTTTCATGCTACATAACCTTTGAGGGGAGCTCACCCCTTTTCTAGTTGGAGGTGAAAAAGGAAACCTATCCATCAACATACATGGATGCTTCTTCATTTATCTTTTCTCTAATTGTTTTCCATTTTAGGATGAGTATCTAATACCTTTTGGTGTGTTGTTTGGGGGTAAATATGCTATTTTGATACCATGTAAAAGAGAACACATATGTAAAATGTTTTATATTGTCTCTAAATGCTACATTAATGCATGTTCTCTCTCCCTACCTCTTGATTTGGTGTTTGAATTATGGAACCACTTGAGATGTAAGGAAAAGACAGATTTTGATGTCCCTAGATGGATATAATATTGAGGAAACTTGTGGACCCTTAGATAGTTCTCTCCTCTATCTTGGATCTAGGGATCTAGAGGGGGGTGAATAGAGCTTCAAAAGTTCTCACAAGATAGATTAGGCATTCAAATTATATCAATCAAAACCAATAGATTATGTGCAATTTAAAGTCCTAACTAACAAGCATAGCAAGGATGAGAGAAAATGAAACAAGCACTTGGACAGGGTTGTTTAGAGTGGTTCCACTCTCCAAACTAGGATAGAGTCAATCCACTACCTAGATTGGTCAACCATTAGGATTTTTCAAGTGCTTTCCTATATATATTCACTATAAGAGTTACAAAAAAAGACCCACCAAAGGACTTACCTATCCAATACAAAGAGTCTTCAACCTTACCGAGGACTTACCCACTTTACAAAGAGCCTTCCGCCTTCTTCCAAGGACTTACCTACTCTTGCACAAGTCTTCAGCCTTCAAGGAATTACCCACTCTTCTTGGATCTTGAACTTTTTCCTTCTCCTTCACTCAGAGAAGATCTTCACCTCTTCTTCAACCTTGAAGAATAGGAATAGCTCCACCTTCACTTGGAGTATCTTGCTTCAACTTTGCTTCTTTGAGGAAAGGAGTAGGCAAGATGGAATGGACTGAGAGTTTTACAAGCACAAGGAGGTACCTCTCTTAAAACTGGCTTAACTCACTTATAATCACGAAATGCTATGTAAATGAGAGAGATAAAGGGGCTCAAGGAGTTGCAACACACTCAACTATAGCAAGGACTTAGAATGGCATGAATGATCAAACTTAAAATGAACTTCAAGAGGTCCTATTTATAGATGGGGGTGTTCCCTTGAGTGTGGGATCACTTAAGGGCAAAATATAGCCATTTTCCAAGTTGAAACAGATCTATTCTCGCTCAAAACAACTCACCAATAGTTATTATCACTTTTTCTGTGTTTTTTGTATAGTACATTCAGTTGAGTTTCAATAAATGTAACTCAATTGATCCACTAAGAGACAAAGCCAATTTTCAAACTATCAGTCGAGTTTGTTCTGGGAAACTCGACCAATGAGCTAAAATTAGTTTTGCTTAGTATGTCGGTCGGTCGAGTTCTGTGAGTGTGCAACTCGACCAATTGGTCTCTTGAGAAAATTCATCATTGGATCGATCGACTTTCCAACTTGACCAATAAATAGCCTGTGATAAATTTTCTAAATTGACATTTGAGTGATTAAAAATTGGAATTAAGTGTCTGTGATTTTTTTCTCATCTTAGTTACAAGTTATATCATCAATACAAGTGACTACAAAAACCATCTAAGGTCATTTGGAGTGATTTCTCAAAATGCACACTTGTATTGCTTTTAAATTGAGCTTAAACAAGCTAGGGATTGTGTAATTTGATCCTTTTGATGTACGCAAAGCCTGAAATCAATCTTCAACACACATATTAGATACATAGGAATGGAATGGTTAAGTCATTATTAAAATATGGGCAATGTATAACTCTCAAGCCAACATTCTCCCCCTTTTGACAATGACAAACCATTCCTCACTCATATTGAAAAGGATATGTAAAGTTATACCTTTGCCTTGTGATTTGCAAGGGGATTCAAGATTTGAGCAATGTGAATTGCTCCCCCTCAATCTTTTCTTACTCTTATCTGCATAGTTAGTTTATTTACACAAAGCAACATGACATATATATAATATATGGTCATTTATCAAGTCACATGATAAAGCATATAATGAACAAGAAAAGGATCACATAGGCAATACAAGCAATATGGTTGACTTTCAAAATATTGAACTTCTCTCCCCCTTTCGACATTATCAAAAAGGAAGGGGAGGTGGAAGAGCACATAATCGGTCTTCTCCAAGCACAACCAAACATACAACCACAACATGCAATCTCAAAGCATACACAAAACATAGACGATAGAAACATCCATCCAAGGCATAATCAAAATATGGTAAAACACGACACCAACTCATGAAATATAGAAAATAAAAAAATGTTCAAAAGATTAAGATTCCAACCCAGAAAGAATGTTCTCAGGAAACAACAACAAGCCAAAGTGATGAAAGCTAGATGATAAAATAGTACAGCTTATAAAAGGTACCCAAATGTTTTTAATACAAAATATCCTAGAAAGATATATATGATCATCATCCAGACTAAAAAATAGAAGATCTAAACATCTAGGTCATCTATGTCTACATCATCCACAACATCATCAACATCAGAGGGTTCATGCTCATAGTCATCATCTCCGTTTGAAGGTGTAGCAACATCACCTTCATCACCAGAGTCACCAGTAAAGCCATCAAAGCCATCATCATAAGCATCACCATCATCCTCATCAGCCTCCTTGTCAGCAGTAGCCTCCTCATCAGCCTGGTCTGGTATCTCTTCATCAACAGAGGGACCAGAACCACGATTGGGCCAACAAACATTCTGCTCAGCCCAAGACATGCCAAGAGCATGGAGCTCATTGGCCTGTGGGAATTCGGGGAGCAGAAGTACCAAGACTGGCAAGCAAGGTGGCCAAGGGGCATAGAAGTGGAAGCAGTAGGTAGAGGGACATGATAAAAGTGAAAAAATGCAAAGGATGCATAGTCACCTCCTGGGTAGGGCTGGTAGGAAGGATAATGGTGTGCACAGGACATGATCATGTTGGTCATGATAGCACAGAGGTCCTGATGCATGTGCTCCTAGATGTGAAGGTTGTATGCTTGTTGATGCATCATGTAGCCCATAAGGGTTTCATTTGATACATGGAACGAGGCATAGGTTGGTTGGGAAGGCTGAGGTGGTGGAGGTTCTTGGGTAGATGTAGAGGCACCAGGTGTGGGAAAAGATAGGATAGGTAGAAAATTTTGAAGTGTGGTCTCACTGATGCAGACTCCTTGCTGGGTAGGTTTGTAGTGCAGGTCATGGAAAAGAGATTTGTCAGGGACAAGCTGGAAAAGACCACATATCAAGGCTAGGTAGGGTGGGTGGGTTCCACGGGTGTTCTTTTTTTATTCAAAGCAGGTCATATGGTGGAGAACGTATCTCTCCCACTTGACTCCTATGTTCTTCAAGAGACAACACATAATGACCCCAGTGTTTGCTACAATTTCATTCCGCTTTTTCTTTGGATGAATATTGCAGTTAACAACTAAGGCAAGTATGTGCCTCTTGAGGTCTAAGGTAGAGGAGGGAAGGGTGCAATTTGGGAAAAATGGGCCACTAAGAAATTAAAACATAAACAAGAACTTTCTAACAAAACACTATATACTTAGCAAGTGGGCATTGGACATCCTTACACTTTACCTCGTTTAATGAAATTTTAGTTGGTTCATAGTTACAAGAGTAAACTATTGAACAAAATTTAGGTTTTATGTCGTTACATGCAACAACGATGACAGATGCAATGAATTAACGATTACATGCCAGATCTAGATAAGAAGCAGAATAATAAACAATGCAGGAGAAAGAAAACTGAGTTAGGAACCTGACCAAATCCTTCATTGAAAAATGAACACATTTTACTTAAAGAAATCAACGCCGCACAGTCCTCTAGGACAGTAGTCATTCTCCCAGTCGACCCGGTCATGAACCTAAAGAGAAGCATCACGTTTACACAGACGACAAATGTTGGAGACGAATAGATGCACCACCACCAATGCAGCCCAGAAATCGTAGGAACTACCGCCTGATAGGTTGCATCTTGAAGGAAGAGAGTGAAAAACTTTGTCGCTTCCAAGAGAGAGATCTCAAATCGACAAGTAAGAGCGACGACGACAGACTCCAGGATTAGGGCTTGCAAAACAATCGCACAGACTGCTGACCGCTGTGTTCGAAAGAGATCTTTAAACCAAATGATCAGAGGGTGACCGGAGGTCTATTTATAGCCTTACATGCCCCACTAATCCTATTCCTATTAAGACGCGACCACTCAGTTGCTCTTGTACACATTGCGGGAAAATCCACAAAAGAGACACTTTTCAATTAGGATTAATAATTCTGAATAGGAAATAAACAATTAATTAAATGAGTAATTAATTATGTAGTTTTATCTTAGTGCAAAAAGAAGATGGAAGACATTCTTCACAATCCACAATCCACAAGCCACAACCCCGATCCCGTGCCTGGTCCGACCCAGCGAGGCGAGGCATGGCGCACACGTGCGTGCATGTGTGTTGTTGTCACCCCACCCACCAAGGAGGTGAGCATACCCTCCTCCTAGGACCCCTTGGACACTAGTGCCCCATGTGATCCTACATATAAGGACCACAAACGTTTTAGGAGTGAGCAATATGGGATAAAACTTCTTTGCGATTTGCACTAGAGACAAAACTACTTTTCTCACATGTACTAGATGCACTACATTGGGCTTAACCCATGCTATATACATGGCTACTACAGTCATATATCTAACAATCCCCCACAAAGTCCAATGTGTAGTGTGCTCTACCATTCAATCCTACATACTGTGCTTTCAACAAATACCTTTCGGTTTAAATCTACCTAAGTTATCCAACTTTGACTCCTGTAGGAACTAGGTGAACAAAAGTCTTGAACCTAAACCTTGGGTACAGGAGTATAGGTTGGTAACAACACAATAAAGACATGGTAGAAAAGAAAATCAATGCATTAAGGCCATGCATAAAAAAAGTATATCATGATTGATATTAGAGAATACCCCAATTCTTCTATTGCGGCCTACACAACATCATTCACTTAGTTGGAGTCTCCAAGGATGTACTGCTAACATCTTGTCCTAAGACTTGACACCATTCATAGACTAATCTCTTACTAACTTGCAGTCATGACACTAATAGGTTTCCAGGAGATAGACACACAGATGCTAGAAGGATCAAACAAAAATATATAGTGTCATCTGATTCACCCAATAATTTGTTATTACCACATTGAACCCAATTTGTGGGATATCCACTCTTTTGGGTTGGGTTGCTACTGTCTATAAATCTATAGGGGTTTCAGTCCCATCCCCAACCTGGACTTTTCCACTAAAGCCAAGGTAAGTCCTTTAGTGAAAGGATTAGCTATATTATCTTTGGTACCAACATAGTCCACAGCTACGACCCCATTAGACACTAAATCCCTTACATATTTCAATATGACTTGGATGTGTCTATGTTGTTTTTTATTATACTTGGAACTCTTTATCTTAGAAATAGTTGTATTGCTATCACATTGAATTGCAATTACCGGAAGCAGCTTTGTTACCATAGGTAAACTGGACATAAGTCCATGTAGCCATTCAGCTTCCAATCCAGTTTCATCTAAAGCACACAACTCCGGTTCAAAAGTTGACCGAGACAATATGGTCTATTTCTTAGACATCCAAGAAACAACTCCTCCTCCCAACAGGAATACATATCCTGAGACACCATTACTCCTAGAGTTCACGACAATCCATCTTGCATCACTATATCCTTCAACTACAAAAGGATGTTTACCATAATGCAGCCTAAGGGAACAAGTTCCCTTGATATACCTCAGAACTCTGTCAAGAGTTTCCCAATGGGTCTTATCGGGACAACTGGTGTATCTACTTAAATTTCTCACGGAAAACACAATGTCTGGATGTGTGCAATTCATAAGATACATCAAACTTCTGATAATATGAGAGTATCATAATTGAGACACTGGAACCCCAATCTCATTCTTGAACAAAGCATTGGATGAATCATATGGAGTCTTAACAGGTTTACGTGATGTGTACTCAAACCTCTCCAGTATCTTCTCAACATAGTGAGACTGTGAGAGAGTTATACCATCATTAGACCTAATGATTTTAAGCCCTAAAATTACATCAAAGACACCCATATCCTTCATCTCAAACTTTATACACAAGAATGACTTTGTCTCATTTACTACTTTCATATCGAAACCAAAAAGAAGGATATCATTGACATATAAGCATAACAAAATGAACACATCATCGACAATTTTGTAGTAGAGACACTTATCAAATTCATTGGAAACAAAGTCGAATGATGATATCACAGAATGAAACTTCTCATGCCATTGCTTAGGGGCTTGTTTCAAGCCATATAATGACTTAACAAGTTTACACACTTTGGACTCATTCCCACGACCCAAAAATCCCTCAGGTTGTTCCATATATATATCTCTTCCTGAAGATCACCATGTAAGAACGTGGTCTTCACATCCATCTCATGGATATAGAGATTATAAATGCAAGCCAATGCTATAAGCACTCGGATTGTGGTCATATGGGAAATAGGTGAATAGGTATCAAAATAATCTATTCCTTCCCTTTGTGTGTAACCCTTAGCAACTAACCTAGCCTTATACTTATTGATTGTTCCATATGCATTAAGTTTCTTCTTAAAGATCCATTTGCAACCAACTGTTGAACAACCAAGAGGAAAATCCACCAATTCCCAAGTTCCATTCGAGAGAATTGATTGGTTTTCATCATTACTGACTTCTTTCTAAAACTTAGCTTCTGGAGATTCCATAGCTTGTTTGAAAGTGACATGACCATCATCAACATTGTAAGTAAGAAACTCACTTCCAAAGTCCTTGGATTTCCTAGACCGTTTACTTCTCCTTGGTTCAACTATTTCTTCATAATCATCAAATTCAGAAATAGCTTGTTCTGAGTCGCCCCCCACATTTGTCATCCTTTCCATGTGCTTGGGAATGGAACCTGTGGTGAATGAATCCTTTTGAGATACTTCATTAGGCACACCCAATTTCATGGGAAACACATACTTAAAGAATGTAGCATCATGCAATTCCACAATTGTATTGACCTCAATGCTAGAGATATTAGATTTTACAATCAATAATCTGTAGGCATAACTTGTCTCTACATACCCCAAGAATATGGCATCAACCATTTTCGGTCCCAATTTCTTCCTTTTGTGTTTAGGGACAAGTACCTTAGCAAGGCACCCCCACACTCGAAGATATTTGAGACTCAGTCTTCTTCCTCTCCATAACTCAAACAGACTACTCTCTACCTGTTTATGAGGAGCTCTATTTAGAATATGGAAAGCCATATTCAAAGCTTCCCCCACATGAAGTTGGGTAGACCTGAGGTCTGGATTAAAGAATTAACCATATCTATTAGGTTTCAGTTTTTACGTTCAGCTATCCCATTAGACTGTGGTGAATAAGGAGCGGTAACCTCATGAACTATACCATGTGATTGGCAAAATTCCAAAAACAAGTTCGAGGTGTATTCTCCTCCCCTATCAGACCTTAATTGTTTAAGTATTTTGTCAATTTGAGTTTTAGCTTCTTTCTTATAAATTTTAAATTTATCCAATGCCTCATCTTTACTTCTAAGTAAAAAGACGTAACAATATCTACTCGCATAATCAATAAAAGTTATAAAATAACGTTTTGGATCCCTAGTATCAATTCCATTAAATTCACAGATATCTGTATGCACTAAATCCAAAATTTCTGAATTCCTATTCACAGAATGAAAAGGCTTCCTAGGCAGTTTAGCTTGTACACATATTTCAAGTTTATTATTGTTAATTTCATATTTAGGGATTAAATTTAGATTCATCATGTGCTTCATTGAGGCAACATTAACATGTCCCAAACGTGAATGCCAAACGTTGGATGATATAAGATTCATGCATACAGAACTATAATCATTAAAATTTAAAATGGAATTTAAAACAAGTTCAACATGAATCTTAAATAATTTCTCCACATCACATAAAGACTCCTTGCCAAAAAATAAAGAATCATGAAGGCGTGTAATAATATCTTTATTACATTTGCAGTCTACTCTATAACCTTCCCTAACTAAAATTACGCCACTAAGGATATTGCATTGAATGGTTGGAACATGTGTGACCCTGTGAAGACTCAACACCTTCCCTGAAGGGAACTTCAAGTCCACCCATCCTTCGCCTTTGACTTTTGCAGAGCTGGAATTGCCCAAAGTCACGGACCGACCTCAAGAGGCCTGGTAAGACACAAATAGGGACTTATCAGCACACACATGTACATTAGCCCCAATGTCAATTATTCAATAAAGTGGTTCAAAAAATAGAAAGGATTTCAGGTTTAATAGACACATACCCATCATTGAGATTCAAGGATGTAGTCATCATGTTGACCACAGCCTCCTCAGTTGTAGATGCGGTAGCTTTCTTTGCCCTCTTAGAAGGACAATCCTTGTTCCAGTGGCCAACCTATCCACAAGTACAACAAGGTTTGTTCTTTAGTTTCTTCTGGATCTTTGCCTTAGGTTTATGTGCATTCTTAGTTTTCTTATCTTTGGTGGTTTTAGAAGTAGTAAAATTAATAGTAGGGTTTGCATCAGTAGGCACTTTGACCGTCTTCTCCTTTAAGTGTTCTTATTTTATGTTTATATCCATCATTAGTTCTTCCATTGTACGTGTCCCTTTGCGGTGCTTAAAAGACATGTCAAATGATTCCCATGACTTAGAGAACTTTTCTATGATATACATAACAACAAACTTCTCAGGAAATATCATCTTGGCATCTAAGAGTTCATGAACTAGGAGTTGAAGATCATGTATTTGATCAGAAATAAACTTACCCTCTACCATATAAAACTTAAGAAATTTAGACATGTAGTACTTTTTAGCACCTTAGTTTTCAATACTAAAATTATTAATTAATGATTCCCACAAAACATTGACGTAGTGATAGCCAGCTTTGATTAGGAGTCATACAGCTTGTTATTTAAACCAAACAGAATCAAACTATGGCACATTTTGTCACCCTTCTTCCAATTAGCAATTATATTTATATTATCAAGAATAGTATCATCAAATTTAGGTTTGGTCTCTTCTAAGTACTGATCAAAACCCACAATATTCAGCCAAATTTGCGTCCGACTCTGCCAACTGGAAAAGTTGGTATTAGTAAATTTTTCAGGCATACTGTTGGTATCAATTTTATTTCCAGAACCACCCTGACCGACCATTGTTAATTAACGACAAATATTGATTTCTTTGAAACTGTTGAACAAAATTTAGGTTTTACGTCGTTACATGCAACAACGACAGATGTAATGAATTAATGATTACAGGCCAGATCCGGATAAGAAGCAGAAGAATAAATAATACAAGAGAAAGAAAACTGAGTTAAGAACTTGACCAGATCGTTCGTTGAAAAATGAACATGTTTTACTTAAAGAAATCAGCGTCGCGCAGTCCTCCAGGGCATGCGTTGTTCTCCCAGTCGACCCAGTCACGAACCTGAAGAGAGGCGTCATGTTTGTGTAGACGACGAACGTTATAGACGAACATATGCACCACCACCAATGCAGCCCAGCAACCACAGGAACCACCGCATGACTGGTTACGTCTTGAAGGAAGAGGGTGAAAAACTTTGTCGCTTCTAGGAGAGAGATATCCAAGTGACAAGCAAGAGTAATGGCGGTAGACTCTGGGATTAGGGCTTGCAAAACACTCACAGGAATGGCTGACGGCTATGTTCAAAAGAGATCTTTAACCCTAATGATCGGAGGTCTATTTATAGACTTACACACCACACTAATCATATTCCTGTTAAGACACAACCAATCGGTTGCTCTTGTACACATTGCAGAAAAATACGCAAAAGAGACACTTTCTAGTTAGGATTAATAAATTCGAATAGGAAAGAAACAATTAATTAAATGAGTAATTAATTACGTAATTGCATCCTAGCGAAAAAAGAAGATGGAAGACATTCTCCACAATCTACAATCCACAAGCTCGAGCCCGTGCCCGTGCCCGGCAAGGCAAGGCATGGCGCGTGCGTGTGTGTGTGTTGTGGTCACCCCACCCACCAAGGAGGTGAGCATAACCTCCTCCCAGGACCCCTTGGACACTAGTGCCCCATCTGATCCTGCATATAAGGACCACAAAAGTTCTAGGAGTGAGTAATATGGGATAAAACTTCTTTGCCATTTGTACTAGAGATAAAACTACTTTTTTCACATGTACTGGCTGCACTACATTGGGCTTAACCCATTCTATATACATGGCTGCTACATCCATATATCTAACATAAATATTATTCAATATCTTTTAGCAGTTTCAACCACTTGGTGGAATTCACTCACAACTAGATGAAACCATAAAAAGCCTAAGCCGACGTCTATCCATGGTTCGACATAATCCTTGCTATGTGGCCACTCTACTTTGTTAAATCCGACTCATATATTATGTTTAGGAAAATGATATAGAGACCAGATCTTAGCCCAGAAAAAAGAATCGATTTGTTTTTTACCCTAGAGATGACCCGAAGAGTCTTCTACAAGCGTTGCCTTTCTCGAGACTTGCCCACTTGCCGCTCCCCATTGTCCCACTCTTTCGTGTGCTAGGCGACAATGGTTCCCCAGTTTGATTTCTCACCAAAATATCTCCCCTCTTTCGCTAGAGAAGACGGGCGTGGCTCCCTGACGATATCATCGTAGTGATCGGTAGGAAGAGAGACTAACCAGTGGTGGGATGACGATATCAATGCAAATAACAGATGCAACAACAACATCGGCGGAACCCTGCGATGCAGTGAGAGAGAAGCATGGCTCGTCGGAACACACCGGAGATGCTACGGTAGCATCGACACAACAAACAACTCTGGCAGCGGAGAAGCAAGATTCGGCAGAACAAACTGGAGATCGGCCGATGATTACAACAAAAGAAAAAAAGGTAGGTCTATTATTCTGCTGCATAAGATGTTTATCGCCAGGCTAGTACCACAAGTAACCCTAATCTATTTTTTATCCTAGAGTGATTTCTGTTTTCCAATTTCTTGATCATTTAGTAATGAATTCTATCCCATCTTGTACATGTAACATTTTCTCAGGAAGCAATGTTTGTTCTACAAGTAACCAAGCTCAATAGCACACAACAAACCCAGCCACATATAGACACTCATATGAGTTGTAAGCAACAGAACATTAAAACACTCTAAACCCTTCATTAGCATGAAGTTAGGACAAGAACATAACCATATCCAAACTACGCTCTATATGGTAACAAATCCCATTAGTAATCACACATAATTATCGAGATGTTATCCAATAGATGTATACAAAATTTATTTGTTACCAAGATAATGTGATCCAAGGAAACCCTAATGGTAATCCCTTTGGTCATCAGACATAAAAATCAAAATTTTATCCAACATACAAAACCACTTGATAACAACTCTTCCCTCAGTCTGTTATCTAATGAAAACCATTTGTTATAGTGACTTTGCAATCAGATTTGCTTGTTCTCTTAGTACTAAATTCCCCTTTAACCATTTTCTACAGTGGTTTTGCTAACAACCACTTGATAACAAACTCTTCACTCAGTCTGTTATCCAACGAAAACAATTTGTTACAGTGGATTTTTGATGTTGTTTTGTTTGTTCGCTTAGTACTAAATCCCCCTTTAACCATTTTCTATAGTGGTTTTGCTAACAACCTTTTCTATTCTTATAGTATTAAATTTCCTATATAAAAATTATACATACGATTTGTTATCATATCCCTGCCATTTGTTCTCCAAGATTGGTTTTAGGTAGTGGTGCATTGTAGCTGTTATAACCCCAAATTTTGGGTTCAATTGATGAGAAATGCAATTTCTCATATTAAGAATAATTGAACAAATAATGATGTGAATTGTTTTAAATAATTGGATTTCGTTTGAAATAGCCTTGTTATTTGATTTGTGGGCTTTATTGACTATTGAGCCCAATAAAAAGGAAAATAAAAAAGGAAATTCAATTAGTAAATGGATATTTGAGAAATGAAATAATGGAAACCTCTAGAAGGAAAATCCAAAGAGGATTTCGTGCCTCTTGGATTCCTTGGGTTCCAAGGAGTCTAAAGTGGTAAAGAAAAGAAATAAGAAAAAGAAAAGATTAATTATGTATTTCTTTATTAAGAGAGAAATTGAAAACATTGATGAAATGTGAAAATTAAGTGAAAAGATGGATAATTGACTTTCCCTTTATGGAATTTCGTATCCCAAGGTTTTCTTATGATAGAAGGGATGCCAATGAGGAAAATAGAAGGGAAATAAAAAGAAATTCTCAAGAAGATATATTTTTAATGAGAAATAAACAAGATAATGTGAGATAATGCATTTAGATGCATCTAGAAGGATAATAAGTATCCAATAAAGATAATTTCGAGATAATGGAGTATTTTGGGATCTAAGGAGTCCCAATAAAGAGGAAAGAAAGAGAAAATAGAAAATTTGCAAAATAAAAAGATAAAGAGATACATTATTAGTGAATTTGTGATATTGATAAAAAGAAAGTATCTCCCTATTAAATGAAAATAGAATGTGTGCCTTTAGAATAAAGGGAAAGTAAATAAAAGAATAAAAGAAGTTATTTTCGATTTCCTAATGTCTAAAGAATAAAGAAGACTAAGGAAATAAGAGAGAGAGAGAAAAAGAAGATAAATGTGTTTCATTATTAATGGATTTTATGTTATTTTCATAAGATGGTATTTTCCATCAAAAGGAAACATGATTTCGTGTTAATGGTTGAAAAAGCAAGAATAAAGACAATAAGGGAAAGGAGATTTCGAATTTCGTAATATCTAAATAATCAAGGTTTTTAAAAGAGCAAAGAAGAGAGAGAGGTTTTCTACATAATGAAGGAAGGTGGTTTTCTTATAAGAGAGGACTTATTTCCTCTTAGATGGGTGCCTTAGAGCAATGATATCCTCCCCCATAAAAGGGGTGGACTCCTGGTCGAGTACAAAGAAGAAAATCCAAGTCTTCCTCTCACTCCCCTATCTTCTTCTTCTTTGGTTACACCCGTAAACCCTAACACACGAGTGGTGCTTACCCTGGAGCAAACCAGGGGCTTCGGGTCGTTGGGTTGGAGGAAAGAATCTTCCACGACAACCCAGGGATGGGCCGGAGATCGCCCCGCACCCTGAGCATCAACAGCTTGGTCCGCCGGCCTGCATGTCTGCTGCAAAAGCGGCAGCAACCGCAGACAGGTTGTGCTCAAAAGTGGCCATATGGACCATGAGTATGATGTTCTTTAGGTGCGCCCAGGTAGGACGGAGGCAGGGCGATGATCAGGGAAGAGCTTCGAGCCCCAGGAAGGGGAGGAGACGGGCTGCAGACAGCCGTAGGCGCGCGCGGGTTAGGGCTGCGCGGAGGAAGAAGAAGGCAAGTGTCGTCGGACACTTTTGCCCCTCCACGAGATAAAGACTAACTGACTTAAGTCGAGGGCAAAACCGTAATTAGGTTATAATTCTCAAACGATCCGCGTTGCATGAGCTGGATGACGTGGCGCCATCCGATTGGTCAAGTAAGTGTTTTAATGCAAAATTCATAGATAAATAATCGTAGCTCGGATTAAAACAAGTTATATATGAATTTTGATCAGGAGAACACAAGGAATTCAATAAAAATAGTTTCATAGCCTGAATCTGATCATAGTTCGAAATATAGTGTAGATGTTCATCCTTAATGAATTAAAGATTAAGGAATCCTATTTTGATATGATTAATGTGTTTAAAAGGGTTTAATAGATTTTAGGGTTGATATTAACCTGTTAAATGCAAAAAGGTGCATTGAGTTCAAAAAGGAAGAACTTTGCACATGATTAGTTTAATTTAGAGTTTATATGCTTGAAATTGGAAAAATACATAAAGTTATCATATTTACTGGTTTAATTAATGAAAAACCCTTGAAATAGATGATAATTAAATATAGTGATGTTCTCTAAATATTTAGAACGAATATTAACAAGTTGATAATAAAAGGACGATAATTGCACATAATTGGCTTAAATTAGGGTTTCATATATCTAAGTTTGCATTAATGGGCTTAGAAACCCTAATTTAGGAAGATATTCCATTTAATGATTTAATTGTGCAAATCCATGAATAAGACAATGTTATGTTGTTATAAATCCAATTTTAGTACCAAAGATCTTTAATGTGAATTATTTGGATAATTAGTGTTCCCTAGTGTGCAAAGTGGAAATAGTGATAAATAAGGTTCATATATGTGAATTGAACTACAATGAAATACGATTTGTCAATTTGAAAGAAACCGAAGGTGATAATTAGCCTTAATGTTGTGGATATGACCTAAAAGGATAAAGGTAATAATTTTAGTATAAAAGAAACATATTAGACTTAATGGACATGCAATTGTGCATATGATGCAGAAATTAGGGTTTGTGAATTAAAAGATCATTAAAAGTGATAAATGCATAATGAAGGCTAAAACCCTAATAACACCCTAAAGTCGTCCTAGAAATCATAAGGAGAAATCAACGTTGATCTTAAGGATGTTTGAATAAAACAATGACACTTGGATGTTATGCATTATTTTCAGGATTTTGTTGATTGCCTGTTAATTATGTTGAATATTAAATGCATGGACATCAAGTTGCTATGGATCAGGTATGTGGTTACGCTTATGGCTATACCGCTTTAGTTTCCCGGTGGTTTCCCGAAATGTTTAATCGCATTGAATGCAACTAAACTGTTGGATGTTTATTTATTTCATGCAACATATAAAGTGACTACGATTATCACTATAAAGGTGCATAATATAACTGGCTAGATCCGGGTCCACCTCTGTTATTTTGAAAAGGCTAAAAAGGGGTAAACCTAGAGTAAGGTCTAGGTTACCGTGAGTTAGAGACTCTTTAGCAAATCCCGAGTTAAGGAGTGGACTACTTACGAGTAGTGCCATGTGACTCAACCCTAGAAATTGGTCCACTTATAGGTGGATCATGAGGGGTCTAATGGGGACAACACAGAGGATAGGGTACTCTTGGATCGCGT
The DNA here is from genome assembly GCA_963693085.1 of Alisma plantago-aquatica. Classification (NCBI taxonomy): domain Eukaryota; kingdom Viridiplantae; phylum Streptophyta; class Magnoliopsida; order Alismatales; family Alismataceae; genus Alisma; species Alisma plantago-aquatica. The sequence continues at coordinate 1,371,932,770 of OY856410.1, read as the reverse complement.
AGTTATATCGAAAACGTAATATTGGTTTTTAAACAAGTAATTGAATGATTACATTGTTATCATAGTTGCATGTTTATTGTTTTCCCCCACATACCAGCTACGGCTGACCGACGTTTTGTTTGTCGGCGTTTTAGGTACAATGAAAAGAACAAACAGTAAAGTGGCACATGTGATACTAAATGAGAATTAAAGTGCAAAGGAGGATTAGATAGATTAGTATCAGTATGGATAAGAAGAATAGAGATCCAAGTTTTCAAAAGGTATGTAAAGAAAAATTTTATTACCATTTTCAGTATAGTCTGTTAGAATTTAATAATTGTTTATGGTTATATGTCGAACCTTTGATCCGGGATTAATGGGTACGGCTCAACCTCTTGGTTTCCCTTAATTTGGGGTTATCGGGAGGTGGGGTCGTAACATTTGGTATCAGAGCGTAGGTTCCTCATTTAACCATTAATAATTATTAAATTTTACAAACTCCATAGAACCCAAGGGAGTTATTAGAGGAGTATCCGAAAGACGGAGGTGTCTAGAAAGGGATCACGACCGGGGGCTGGCAAGATTTTCCTCCGCACCGCTAGTCGGAATATGAGGACTCCCGGACCCGTGTGACCGCCTGGCCAAAGTCTTAGGGTATGAATCGAAATAAGATACCTTTAGGACTTCTCATCTTATTCATCCATTCTCATCACAAAATTCTAATAAGGACCTAAAGGATTAAGGTCTTCTTTCTTCTCCTCACCCTCTTGAGGTATGGGTAAGGTTAATAAGGTTTAAGGAATCCTCCACTAAATTAATGAAAGGCATGTAAATAAGATGTCATGGACATAAGCTTAATAGATTAAGCGCAAAGTAAATAATAGATACATGCTTAGGTCTTATGACATAAGATGTCATGTCTTCAGGAGTGACCTGAGGCTAGACCTTCTTGTCAGGAGGATAAGTCAGTCTTGGAGATAGAGATCTCCATTGCTAGTAGAGACCTGGCACATCCTATGGGGATGATGCTAACCCTAACCCTAAGTGATGGTTAGAGGGAGATGGTTGGACCAGGTGTTTGAAAGGACATGCCTTTGGGATGCCATATGACCCATGGATGACCTAACACCTTTGGCAACCCAACCCTGGGAAGGATCGTGTATGTTAGGGTAAAGGATAACTCCTTAGATGATGAGGTTAGTAAAGGACCTTAGAAACTCTATGGGCTTGTGCAAGTAAGGTATAGTTGGCACCTAGGGCACGTCATAGTGCTGACAGTAGGATGAAACCCTAGTTAAGGAATCATGATGGAGCATAAAGGGTTATGGATGATCTTGAGCAACCATAAGTTCGAACCTAGGCTTCACTTATGTAGAGCGTGCCTTTGAAGTTGAAACTTCATGAAGAGAGGACCTCTAATGGTGAGGTTGGATGTAGGGTTAGGTCTAGAGAGAGCAGGAAACCCCGCAAGAAGGTGGGAAGCCTAAAACCCTAAACAATGGATGACAGGGATTGCCTCATGATCGATCCCTAAAAGTTGATGATATCTTGGTTATCTTTAGGAGGACCCAACCCTAAGTGTTGATCGAGAAGAAGGATGATAGGAAGTGCACGAGATGCCTTTTTCCAGCTTAATTCATGGTTCAGAAATAGAGCGTGCAGTTGGACACCTAAAAGTAAACCTAGGGATCCTAGGCCTAAGAGGGGAAGTGGTATACCTAATGCTCATGATGAGAATTAAGTTTCTATAGTTTCGAGCATGGTACGCCTCATAAATAATGGAAAAGGGAAGTCCCTTAAGTTTAAAGTATGTGTAATGAACCCCTCATAGCTAGGTTGATGATAAAGGAAGGTATGACTTTGATCCATCATTGAGGAAAGAGGACAAGTATGACCTAGTATGGTTCAATAAGTGATCTGCTTGTGCCTTAATGGTTTTCTAGGGTTAAGTAGGCTCGGGTGGATGTAAACCCTAGACCTAAGAGCTTTTGTGACCTTAGAGATAGTTTTCCTCCCATCCTAGGAGAGGAACCCCTTTGGAAGGGTGTATATCAGTTTTGTTGGTTCAAGGTAACCTAAAGAGGTCTCGTAGGATCTTGAGAAGTTAAGAGAAAAGTACATGGTATGAGTATGAACCCGTAGGCCCATAGATATCCATCTCTAAGTGCATGCAGATGTGTTACCATGGAGGTATCCGGTATAGGGCTTGACCAAGGTGGGCATGTTGCCATGATCTCAATGAAAGGATGAAGGTCAGCCCATGAATGCAGAAAGAGAGATGATGAAGACTTGGGTAAGGTTCTAAGTGAATATGTACTATAATGAATAATCCTAAGTCTATCCTAGGGTCAGGGAGGTATAAGACCGATAAAAGTAGGAGTTGCCTAATTCCCCAGTTGCACATGACCATAGGGTCGGGAGGTAACAACTATCATTGTCTGAGGGCCATGGGTTAGGAGATTGATCACCTTCATGAACTCATGGGACCTAAAGGGCAGATGAGTAGGGCACTCTCTTGATGCATGAGGGAAGAGGGATGACCCCAGAAGAGTCGGTACCCTATGGACCTAGAGGATTTGACTAAGGATATAAACCTCAGTAGGTTCAAGACTAGTTTTGATATCATAATGGTTGTGATGAAGATACATATGTGGCACGTTGCAACTTATATTTAAAGGTGTACCGGCAAGGTGGGATGTACCATCTCTACTCTTGGAACAGGAAGAACTCTGTATTTGGACTGCAGCCAAATGCTTATTTCCTCTTGTTATGGGGGTGAGAGATAGGACATTATGCATGTCATACACCAAGGATAAGAGATGTTGTAGTTGGAGCGTTGCCACGAGAAATGTGGATAGAGAAGATATCTTACCATGGTAAAGTGAATGAATGATGGATGGCTTGCAAACACTAAGAGGAATGAGGTGATCACCTTATGAGGATGTAGAGCTTACAAGTTATACCAGGTTGAGTTTGATCACCATGATGATGGAATCATAGAGTGCACTTATGAAGATGAATATATAGTTTAAGGTGACATAATAAGCAAAATACATGGAAGTGTAATGTTACCTAAGGATGTGAAGTCATAATGAATGATCTGATTAAGACTTGGTTGACTAGAAGTTAGAAGAGTTTGTTTGGCCAACCCTAAGTTTGAAAAAGAGAGGTGTTTGGATAACACTCAGATGAAACAAGATGCGTTGAAAAGTTAAGGGTTGTTTGGCTAGCCAGCCTAGTTCTTGATGCAATGAAAGGATGATGGTAAAACCTCAGATGTACTTCTTTGGAAGGGAAGGTGATGAAACCCCAACTAGAGTGGTTTAGGGTTTCGAGGAGTTGATCTTGAAAGAATAATGACATATAGGGAGTCATGGTTGGAGATCATCTTACACCGTGGAAAATGACAGTAGCACTTTGGATGCTTAAGATGAAGTTGCATGTGGTGTATGGCCATGCAAGCCAAGAGGTAAAGGACGAACCCCAGTAACCCAGTGTATCGATATAGAGGATAAAAGAATCCTTGAGAGGGAATGAGAGCTCAACACTATGGATGTTGTGATAGGTCTTCCCTGGATCGAGGAAGGTCGAGATACAATGTGGGTTATGGTAGGTCGCCTTACCTAGATAAGGAAGAGTTCTATTAAGGGACAGATGCAGTTGAACTACCCATGTGAGAGACGGTTCAACTACACCATGAAGCAAGTTCAAAGGTTCTTGAGTTTGACCTAAAAGTTCACTTCCATAAAGTGGAAGTAGGTACATGAAGAACTCAATGTTAGTATAGTTTATCACCCCTAACTATGGTTAGTATGATCCAGACTAAAGGGTCTGATGAGGGCATATGTGCTCATTCAGGGTGATATCTAGAGACAGTTCTTGTCCTATGAAAGATGTGACAATAACCACCATAGCCAGTATCGGGTTTTATATGAAGCTCTGTAAGGGAGGTTGTGTCGGTCACCACTTTAGTAAGGTAATGTTGGTGAAAGGACCACATGATGGTTAGAAAAGTACCACATGATGGTTAGAAAAAGGGACCCCAGTACGTGTAGATGAAGTCACTTTGGTTGTGCAAGGGCTGAAAGGAGCCCAGAGACGATGAGAGTCGTGAGAAAATGCAAAGTAGACTGACATACAAGTTACTGTGGGAGAAAATATGACATGAAAATACGACCCCTCTAAGTTATATCTAAGAGAGCCGAGTCCCCGATACATGGGTCCATTAGAGATGGATGGGTGGAGAAGGTTAGGTTTGACCCTACCCATCAGGATAGAGTAATGGGAGATGTTTTCCATGTGTCCAATTTAGAGCACTATGTGAGGTACCCCGACCATGTGCTGAGCAACGAACCTAGTGAGCCCCAAGGGAGGCTGAAATGGCCTGAGTCACCTGTGTAGTTTATAGATGCCAGGATGAAAGAACTCAGAGAAAAGAATATGTGATGATAAAGGTTCTTTGAAAATGCCATGGGTCCGGCAAAGCCACATAGGGGCCAATGATAGACATGGAAAAGTCTTATCCTGAATTGTTTGTTTGCTTGCCTAAATTTTGAGGACAAAATTTCCTATAAGAGGGGAAGGATGTTATAACCCCAAATTTTGGGTTCAATTGATGAGAAATGCAATTTCTCATATTAAGAATAATTGAACAAATAATGATGTGAATTGTTTTGAATAATTGGATTTCGTTTGAAATAGCCTTGTTATTTGATTTGTGGGCTTTATTGACTATTGAGCCCAATAAAAAGGAAAATAAAAAAGGAAATTCAATTAGTAAATGGATATTTGAGAAATGAAATAATGGAAACCTCTAGAAGGAAAATCCAAAGAGGATTTCGTGCCTCTTGGATTCCTTGGGTTCCAAGGAGTCTAAAGTGGTAAAGAAAAGAAATAAGAAAAAGAAAAGATTAATTATGTATTTCTTTATTAAGAGAGAAATTGAAAACATTGATGAAATGTGAAAATTAAGTGAAAAGATGGATAATTGACTTTCCCTTTATGGAATTTCGTATCCCAAGGTTTTCTTATGATAGAAGGGATGCCAATGAGGAAAATAGAAGGGAAATAAAAAGAAATTCTCAAGAAGATATATTTTTAATGAGAAATAAACAAGATAATGTGAGATAATGCATTTAGATGCATCTAGAAGGATAATAAGTATCCAATAAAGATAATTTCGAGATAATGGAGTATTTTGGGATCTAAGGAGTCCCAATAAAGAGGAAAGAAAGAGAAAATAGAAAATTTGCAAAATAAAAAGATAAAGAGATACATTATTAGTGAATTTGTGATATTGATAAAAAGAAAGTATCTCCCTATTAAATGAAAATAGAATGTGTGCCTTTAGAATAAAGGGAAAGTAAATAAAAGAATAAAAGAAGTTATTTTCGATTTCCTAATGTCTAAAGAATAAAGAAGACTAAGGAAATAAGAGAGAGAGAGAAAAAGAAGATAAATGTGTTTCATTATTAATGGATTTTATGTTATTTTCATAAGATGGTATTTTCCATCAAAAGGAAACATGATTTCGTGTTAATGGTTGAAAAAGCAAGAATAAAGACAATAAGGGAAAGGAGATTTCGAATTTCGTAATATCTAAATAATCAAGGTTTTTAAAAGAGCAAAGAAGAGAGAGAGGTTTTCTACATAATGAAGGAAGGTGGTTTTCTTATAAGAGAGGACTTATTTCCTCTTAGATGGGTGCCTTAGAGCAAGGATGTCCTCCCCCATAAAAGGGGTGGACTCCTGGTCGAGTACAAAGAAGAAAATCCAAGTCTTCCTCTCACTCCCCTATCTTCTTCTTCTTTGGTTACACCCGTAAACCCTAACACACGAGTGGTGCTTACCCTGGAGCAAACCAGGGGCTTCGGGTCGTTGGGTTGGAGGAAAGAATCTTCCACGACAACCCAGGGATGGGCCGGAGATCGCCCCGCACCCTGAGCGTCAACAGCTTGGTCCGCCGGCCTGCATGTCTGCTGCAAAAGCGGCAGCAACCGCAGACAGGTTGTGCTCAAAAGTGGCCATATGGACCATGAGTATGATGTTCTTTAGGTGCGCCCAGGTAGGACGGAGGCAGGGCGATGATCAGGGAAGAGCTTCGAGCCCCAGGAAGGGGAGGAGACGGGCTGCAGACAGCCGTAGGCGCGCGCGGGTTAGGGCTGCGCGGAGGAAGAAGAAGGCAAGTGTCGTCGGACACTTTTGCCCCTCCACGAGCTAAAGACTAACTGACTTAAGTCGAGGGCAAAACCGTAATTAGGTTATAATTCTCAAACGATCCGCGTTGCATGAGCTGGATGACGTGGCGCCATCCGATTGGTCAAGTAAGTGTTTTAATGCAAAATTCATAGATAAATAATCGTATCTCAGATTAAAACAAGTTATATATGAATTTTGATCAGGAGAACACAAGGAATTCAATAAAAATAGTTTCATAGCCTGAATCTGATCATAGTTCGAAATATAGTGTAGATTTTCATCCTTAATGAATTAAAGATTAAGGAATCCTATTTTGATATGATTAATGTGTTTAAAAGGGTTTAATAGATTTTAGGGTTGATATTAACCTGTTAAATGCAAAAAGGTGCATTGAGTTCAAAAAGGAAGAACTTTGCACATGATTAGTTTAATTTAGAGTTTATATGCTTGAAATTGGAAAAATACATAAAGTTATCATATTTACTGGTTTAATTAATGAAAAACCCTTGAAATAGATGATAATTAAATATAGTGATGTTCTCTAAATATTTAGAACGAATATTAACAAGTTGATAATAAAAGGACGATAATTGCACATAATTGGCTTAAATTAGGGTTTCATATATCTAAGTTTGCATTAATGGGCTTAGAAACCCTAATTTAGGAAGATATTCCATTTAATGATTTAATTGTGCAAATCCATGAATAAGACAATGTTATGTTGTTATAAATCCAATTTCAGTACCAAAGATCTTTAATGTGAATTATTTGGATAATTAGTGTTCCCTAGTGTGCAAAGTGGAAATAGTGATAAATAAGGTTCATATATGTGAATTGAACTACAATGAAATACGATTTGTCAATTTGAAAGAAACCGAAGGTGATAATTAGCCTTAATGTTGTGGATATGACCTAAAAGGATAAAGGTAATAATTTTAGTATAAAAGAAACATATTAGACTTAATGGACATGCAATTGTGCATATGATGCAGAAATTAGGGTTTGTGAATTAAAAGATCATTAAAAGTGATAAATGCATAATGAAGGCTAAAACCCTAATAACACCCTAAAGTCGTCCTAGAAATCATAAGGAGAAATCAAAGTTGATCTTAAGGATGTTTGAATAAAACAATGACACTTGGATGTTATGCATTATTTTCAGGATTTTGTTGATTGCCTGTTAATTATGTTGAATATTAAATGCATGGACATCAAGTTGCTATGGATCAGGTATGTGGTTACGCTTATGGCTATACCGCTTTAGTTTCCCGGTGGTTTCCCGAAATGTTTAATCGCATTGAATGCAACTAAACTATTGGATGTTTATTTATTTCATGCAACATATAAAGTGACTACGATTATCACTATAAAGGTGCATAATATAACTGGCTAGATCCGGGTCCACCTCTGTTATTTTGAAAAGGCTAAAAAGGGGTAAACCTAGAGTAAGGTCTAGGTTACCGTGAGTTAGAGACTCTTTAGCAAATCCCGAGTTAAGGAGTGGACTACTTACGAGTAGTGCCATGTGACTCAACCCTAGAAATTGGTCCACTTATAGGTGGATCATGAGGGGTCTAATGGGGACAACACAGAGGATAGGGTACTCTTGGATTGCGTAGTTATATCGAAAACGTAATATTGGTTTTTAAACAAGTAATTGAATGATTACATTGTTATCATAGTTGCATGTTTATTGTTTTCCCCCACATACCAGCTACGGCTGTCCGACGTTTTGTTTGTCGGCGTTTTAGGTACAATGAAAAGAACAAATAGTAAAGTGGCACATGTGATACTAAATGAGAATTAAAGTGCAAAGGAGGATTAGATAGATTAGTATCAGTATGGATAAGAAGAATAGAGATCCAAGTTTTCAAAAGGTATGTAAAGAAAATTTTTATTACCATTTTCAGTATAGTCTGTTAGAATTTAATAATTGTTTATGGTTATATGTCGAACCTTTGATCCGGGATTAATGGGTACGGCTCAACCTCTTGGTTTCCCTTAATTTGGGGTTATCGGGAGGTGGGGTCATAACAGTAGCACAACCAAAACAATTTGGTTTTGCATTCACAATGGACTACACCTACGTTTGTGGAACAAAAGACAACTATTCCAACATACTAAAAATTGCACATTCACACATAGTAATGGGCTGTGTCACATAGTTGTAGACAACAACTCTATTCACACATAGCAACCGTATCCTAATGCTAACACCAACAACTCTAATGATTGTGCATTCTCACATAGCAAACTTGTGACAACCCCAATTAATCAATGTTCATAACTACAATGTATCCCATAAATGAACATCCTTTATGTCAACCAAGTCAACCAATCCAATAATCCTATTTATACTTTAACTATTAATCCTGATATGTATTCATATGTTAAAATTTGATTTGCTATTCATCCTGATTATACTTTTGTGTAGTCACAACAATCACATTACCTTGTGCTAGTTCATCTTCATGCTCATTTCTATTTACCCAAATCTTATATTTCATTTATTTTTTAATATTTCACTCAGGCTTTCGAAGTCATTGACGTAGATCTGAATGAAGTCTCCCATTATAACTATTCTCATTGCACTGTTGTTATTGACATCAATGATGATGTATTGGTATCAGAACCAGCTCGTGCTGTTATGGATGAATGTCAGGATGTCTTGTTACCAAAAATAGCTAGTGGCCATTCAACAACATCTTACTCAGAACCAGGAACACCTTCTTCTCTATATGTTCCCATTACCCCATCAGAAGTTGGAGTGCCTCTGGTTGGGACTATATTCAGTTCAACTGGCCATGCAAGACAATTCTATGAGCTATATGCAGATGCAGCTGGGTTTGGTATCAAAACAACCCATTCTTCCAAGGAATGAAATGATAAATCAGCTACAAGGATCACATTCACTTGTGTCAAGGGAGGAAGGCCACCAAACAAATGTAAGGATACATTATACAGATACAAACCGACTGCACGTACAACATGCCCTAGCCATATTAAGTTGAAACACACTTTCTCGGGAGAATATCATATCTCCCACGTACAACTCAGTCACAATCACCCAATGTTGCAACAAGATATGATGCAGTTATTACCATCCATGAAGCAAATACCATTTGCCATACAACAACGCATTGACCAGAATGATGCAGTTGGTATCGGTGCATCCAAACTATGACTTCTTTAGTAAATGAAGCCGAAGGTTACGATGGTCTTACATTCACTCAGAATGACCTTAACAACCATCTCCTGAATTCTCAAAAGCTATGTCTAGGCGAAGGTGATACAATCATACTTTGTACGGATGCAAAAGAGTGATCTAGAGTTATTCTATGTGTTAGACTTGAATGATGAAGGCGTTCTTAAAAACATGTTTTGGGCTGACGCAAGATCTCGAATGGCATACAAATATTTTGGTGATGTTGTTACCTTCTATACAACATACCTGACAAACATGTATGAGATGTTGTTTGCACCATTTGTCAGTGTTAACCATCACGTCCAATCTACTCTTTTGGGGTGTGGGCTACTGTGTGAAGAAACAACAGAGAACTATGTATGGCTATTTATGACGTGGCTGCAATGCGTGGGTAACCCATCACCTCTACTTTTTGTTCCTTACACAATGATATCCATGATATTCTTTTACTCCAGTACAAGCTGAATTGACTTGTTACTCATTGGCTTCTGATTGTGGGTTCCATTTAACATCCTTTTTGCCAGTGCATTGACTTCTAGATTTATTCTATATATTGCACAATGATATTCATTATTTTATGATTAATACACTACATGTTGGTTTGAATTAGTTACCTATATACTATTTTGGGTGCATTCCCTTTTAGTATATTTGTTGCGGGTCAGTTGTATTTAAAAAATGCATTAACAAAAACATCAATTAGGAACTTACAATTTAGTTTACACAAAACAACATCATAAATAACTTGTAACAACACTTATATTGATGTTCAACTTGCACTAGTTGAAACGTAACATATACTGATTTGTATTAATTAATTGTTTATTGTCTAGTTCGCATTCCCTTTTAGTATATCTTGTGCGGGTCAGTTGTATTCGATATTTGTTCACATTATACCGTGTACCAGTATATGTATATTCTTATGACTTATGCTGAGATATTCACTCATAATAACATGCTTCACACTTGACGACCTGCAATACCACCCCCTGAGTTGTGCTACATTGTAATCCATTTCTTACATGAAAATTCAGTGATAAAATTATCACTCCACAGGAGCTCTGCCAAAAGGTATTGTAACTGACCAAGCTCAATCAATAATTAATGAGATCTGACAAGTTTTTCTTGATGTTAGGCGCATGCTCTGTCTATGGCACATAATGAGAAAATTACCTGAAAAATTGGGAAAATATTCCATTACGTCCAACCTTATCCAGAATGCAATATATGAGAGCCCATCAATAGATGCATTTGAACAGGACTAGGCGGCTGTAATTCAGACTTGCAAGGTAAATCAAGATGGTTGGCTTGTTAGAATGTATCAAATATGACACATGTAGGTTCCTACGTACGTCAATGTCTTCCTTTGGGCAGACATGACAACAACCTGACATAGTGAATCAATTAATTCATTCTTCAGTCGTTACGTTAACTCCAAGACATCTTTGAAACATTTTGTTAACCCATACAAAGTTGCACAGGAAGTAAGGATCGAGATTGAGGAAATCTGATTATGATGATCTGGATAAACTTGTTCAACTAAGGTCCAAGTTTTAGATTAAAATCGATGCAAGATTGGTGTACACACAAAATATATTCAAGAAATTTCAAATCGAACTACATTGTATGATGTATTGCGATGCACTGTTGTTGAACAAGGTCAATTTTTTGTCTACATTTTTAGTTAAGGAACAACGCAGGGTTTGCTTACCGGATGTTGAATCTATTTTACTTGAAAACAAGTTCATTGTCACTCATGAATCTATTCAGAACAATTTGTTATGTAGTTGTCGGTCATTTGAGTACAAGGGGATTATGAGTAGGCACTCATTGTGCGTCCTTACTCACAACTGTAGGATAGATAAACTGCCAATGCAGTATGTGCTAGACAGATGGAGGAAGGACATTGTACAGGATTATGGAAACAACACAAACAACATTTAGTTATTCACAAAATTTGCTGAAAGAGCTGATGCTGTCTCAAACATTTGTCAACGTTTCATAGAGATGTCACGTGTTTTAGATAAGTAGTATGAGGTTGCTAAGCATGCACTAATCACAACAATTCATACCTATAAAAAGGCACAACTGATCGAATCCAGTGCGAGCTCTATTTTTTTTCTACCAAATTTATATTAATTATTTTTCTTTTAATTCAGTACATGATGAATGCATACTCGGTATTGTATTTGAATTTCCTTAAACTTCCTTTATTAGTTTGAATTTTTTTAGTTGCACAATGATATTCATTATTCTATATTACTGCAGTACATGCTGATTCAAATTAGTTACCTATTTATTGATTTGTGTGCATTCCATTTTAGTATATTTGGTGCGGGTTAGTTGTACTTGCTATTAAGTTACATAATAAGTTCTACTAGTATACACATATTTTGATGAGTTATGACGAGTTATTCATACATTATAATGAGGATGAGTATACATATATTTTGATGAGTTATGTAGAGTAATTGACACATTATAATGTGACTTATTGATACAAAAAGGCAGAACTGCACGAATCCAATGTGAGCCCATTTAAGAAATATATTTCCTTTGGTATTGCACATAATTGTTTATAGGATTTTACATCTTTGCACATTTGTTTCAAATTATTGGAATACAGTCAATTCATTGAGCTTGTACCAATAATATTGACGTTTCAATGTAGGCCCAAATAACCAAACCAATAGTTATTCCTGCTATCAAGGATCCTGTCACAACCAAAAAGGTTGGAAGACCACCATCCTTGCAGATAAAGGGATGGCAGGAAATGAACTAAAAAAACATCATAGCTAGAAAGTGCAGTAAGAAAAACCCAACTCAACTAGCCACAATGGATCAACAAATCCCAATATCCCAATTCCCAAACAATTAACAACAAGGGTGGACACCCCACAACAACATGAATGATATCTGCTACCCTGCAAACAAAGGTTTCAGTACATATAATAGTATCCCTATTGAACACATTATTGGCCAAAGCTACAACACATCCTCTCCCACACCACCATGTCAATATATGCAGTCTGGAGTGGGCAGTAACCAAAAGAGTTTTTACACAAATGCAAACGCAACAAATATCATCAAAAACCACTACCAATCCGCGACAGCTAGCTCGAGCATCAGACAAACTTACAACAGACCATCTCCTCTTACTGCAACATGGTTACGATTCACTACCCACAGAGACTATCATTATCTTCATACTAATATACATCTTTTTGTCTTCTTTTTTGGCAAAACACATGTACATCTTTGTAGTGCAACTGTCTATATGAAGAATACATCTGTACAAGCATGTGAACCCATAAATATTGTCCCATTATTTAGACCAAAGTGGTGGAATATATGTTTCTTTCTACAGCCAGCACAAGGTATCCAGGTGTTTCACTAATTGTTGAGTGCATAATACAACGTTAGTATTGCTGCATCATACATGTTATAGCACTCTGAATAACTATATTTCATTCGCATCGCTCAGCTTAACTATTTTGTTATAGGATAAACAAAATTCTAGCCGAATGTGCACCACAAGACAATTAAACAAATAAAACCATTCTTTAGATCCTCCCAATTACCTACAACAATTGAGACAACCATCTATATGTTTTTGTATTTATGTCAGAATATCTTGTTAATGCAGCTCCCTTTAAACAACCACATTCATCAATTAATCCTTTTTTATTTTTTTCACCTAAAGTTCAATCTTCATCTAATGTTCATTTCCATCCACTCCTTGTTAACGACCCACTATATACTAAGAATCCATAACAACTGATCGTGGTTAACAACTGACTTCACCACTTGGTTACACACTCCATACTCACTTCGGCACAACCACCATCACATAGAATTCTCATACCAGATAAAGCCAGTCCCATCCGCTCGAAATGTCATGCTACAATCTCGATTCACCACACCTGGAATATCCATTCACACATGTAACAACTGGTATCCGATACCAACTGACTTTACATGTTATCTCATAACAAATAAAACCAAACCCACACCACTACTATTGCCACACTCCAACCTTCACTTAGCCCAACTAGAATGTGATGTTATACATATCACATATTATCTACAAACAACATTTACCAATTATTTCATATCAAATAAAATCAACCACATCTGCTCCTAACACATAATTGGTTCACTAATGGCTGAGTGCATAATGCCAAGTCAGTATTTCCACATCATACATGTTATAGCACTCTAAATAATTGCATTCAACCAACATCACACAACCTAACTGTTATATTACAGACTAAACAAAATTATAGCCGAATGTGCATCGCAAGACAATTACACAAGTAAAAATAATTCTTTAGATCCTTCCAATACTGATCGTTTTTGTATTTATGTCAGAATATATTGTTGAATACCCCTCCCCTTTTAACAACCACATTCATCATTTAATCCTTTTTTCTTTTTTTCCATTTAAGTTCAATCTTCATTTAAAGTTCATTTCCATCTTCTTCTTGTTAATGCCCCTCTATATAATAGGTTTCAACTTCTTTTGCAATCCATAACAACTGATATTAGTTAACAACCAATCCCACGCCTTTTCACATGTAACAGTTAGTTTCTGCTACCAACCAACTGTGCATGTTATCTCATAACAAGAACAATCAATCCCACACCACTACTAACACTACACGCCAACATTGACTTGGCCCAACTGGAATGTGCCGTTATACGTAACACATACTTGTTGTCTGCAAACAACTTTCCCAAGTTATTTCTTCAATATAAATGATTGTATTCTTCAATATAAACAAACACATTCAACAATAGGTATTCTATTTCAAAGTTGAAAATGAACCCCTGCACCAACATTTAAACCAACTGTATCACACTTCCCGGACCGATGCACGGCAGGTGTACCATAACAAATCTACAAATTTGGACAACCGTTTATAGCAAAAGTTTATTTTTAGGTGAACACTAAAATTGAATAAAAGGTTACAATTGTACACATGAAATGGTGATTTTGTATTTATTGTCTTAGCAAAACTTCCCTTACTCATTTCTGATAGGGTGTTGACCCACCCGCTAGTAGGATGCATCGGGCCAGGGGTTTCGTAACCACCTGCACTAGTTTAATTATTCACTACCTAATCAAACAGAATACAAACATCATTGACATGTAGGCATTCATATGATATGCACCTCATTAACCTTTTTACTGGAAGATCTTATTATTGACCGCCTACCAACAGCTTCGCTAACCTACACTCAATATCTTGATTATGTAACAAAAAAACACATTATCCAGTTATTCAATTTTTCTATCTAAACAAAGATGTTGAATAAAGAATACTCCTTTCAAAGTTTATCCATACAAACCACATCAACAACAACAATACTACCATCACAACCATACATATGCTTCACCGACCAAGACAATACAAACCGTTAATTTCCTAGCGCCAGTATCAACTGGCATTCCCTTTTCAAAATCCTCTCCATTGTTTGGTCTCTTCGATGTGTCATATTGTATCTTCGTTACATAAAAATATGACAATACAATACCCCAATATCAAGGCATCTATTAAACATTTTTGCCTCAGAACTGTAATATCGACATAGATGTGTTAAACTCACTATCTCCGTTATACTCCACTTCCTCTTTAAACCCTATGTATCCTTAATAGTCCTTGTGCTGGCAATAATCAATGGGCTTTCCATTGCCAAAATACCATTTACAGAGAACCAGGGGAAAGACACATAACACATTAAGTAACATCATCTACATGACATATAAAGACTTTTTCCTTAACGATTACCACACCTTTTTTCGTGCCGACCTTGTCACAGATTGACTTCCAAAGGAGTCATCTCCCTGCAAACCAATAGTACCATCTTTTATATTCTATGATAATTATAAAGGAACTATCATGGTTGTCTACTACCCCATCAAATGTACTCAAACAATGCAACATATAAGATAGGAAATGACTATTTTATCGAATTAAAGTACTATTTGTACACAACATACAATCTTTGCATTGTATGATATTGCTTTCTTGCTAGCATTGGCAGGTGTGGTTGTTGAAATGTTACGTAGGAACAACCATTTCCTTGTGTCACTAACAACTGAATCATTTTGACAACCACCAATAGATACATCTCGATCTACATCAAAAACATTCATCTTATCTGATATGGCATGACCCTATGTACAACAAGTGCAACAAATTAAGTGGGAACACACAATTAACAATAGTTATTCGATAAAGACATTATCACAAAACAATGTCATTGTCTTACAAATTTTTCACATTGTAACAGATGTGCATCTACACTATGTATGCAACATGCAAAGTCCATCAAGCAAATTACCTTGATATGGCCGCCAGCTATTTCTGAATTGTTTTCATGTGATGTGGCAAGAGCACTTCCTGCAGCAGAACAAGAAGTAATGCCAACTGCTCAGTTGATATCCTACAATGTATACTACCTTTTGCTTACTGAATATACCAAACATGTTCTTATAAAGTACTAGAATGACAAACCAAATTAAGCTCACATACAGTTCCTCGAAGTGGAAATTTGGATCATGTGCCATCATTTTTTTGTATGTTATAAGCATCTTCAGTTGAAGTAAATAACCTCTTAGGTGTGGATCTTGTGATGTGGGTCTGCAATACAACAGAACACATTACAACATACAAGGCACAATCTTCCAATCATTTTTACGCCAACACATAAGAAAACATGATGGTTACCTTGATAGGTGTAGCTAAAACAATAACCGACACATCAATCACAATATTTCCAACCTACATGTCGGTACATCTGAAAGTGTTAATAATATTTTTACCAAAAATCATGCAATCTTATCAAGTAATTGGTGCTCATGCCTTGTTCTTATTGTTTCCTAGATTTTTTAGTAGACTAATGCTACCAACTGTGACTGTGTTTTCCTAAAAATCAACATTATTCTTGAATATTATTTGTTACTGAAACCATACAATTGAACTTAAGGAGCATGTCTATTATGCCAAACATTTGATTTGACAATTTCCATATAAAAAGACAAACTATATAACAATTTGACTTACCACACAGATGCCATCAGAACTGTAAAATCCATCATATACGACACCACCGCCCCCAAGCTTCTGTTGTTGCATAGCATCATGTGTAAGAGTCAACATCAAAATATTAGTACCAATATATTACTAACAAAGATTGAACAGACATGTATACCTACACATACATTTGAAATACCTCCATCAACCTCACATTCTGAAACCTCTTTCGTTGTTCCATCCCCTTTCCGAACCAGTTCATGCTGTTACAGCATACAAACCAGCTACTTGGTGTTTGTTAAATATCAAAGTATGTAATTCAGAATCCATTTCCCTCAAACATTACATTTGTTTCATACTCTGTTGCATGTACATTAAAATCATTTTCTTGCTCCCGATCCTTCACGTTATTTGTTCCATCCACAATAGACATAACCTGCATAGAAAATAAGTGCAACTCCAACTTAATTCTTTTGTAAACACAATGTCCAGTTGCAAATGTATTCTGGAACCACAACATCGTTAACATGAAACACTTGTTATAACAAGATAACATGCTATGATTGTTATACCAATATTAGTACTTACTATGTTTGAAAGACAACTAGTCAGGAAACCTTATAACAAACCCCATATTTTATTCCATTTACCTCATCCCCATGCCCTTCGTTGTCACCACCTACTGACACATCATTAGCCATGCTACCACTAAGAGTTGGATCTGATATTTGTCTGGACTCCAACTCCATCCAAAGTATCTCATTCTTGCAAACTTTTGAATGATGTTCCTCCTTCAACAACCTATACTTCCTTCACATCTTTCTTAGCCTTTTCTTCAGCCTTGCAACCTCCTTCCCATTCTCATCATTGCTTCTTTCTGACTTATTCTTAAACTACATATTCTTCAATTTCATGATTGTAGTGACATGCTAAAAATATATTGTTACACATTAGTCAGCTCATTACAAGAAACCGTTTGATATATATAAAAAAATCTACATCAAACACTTATCAAGAAACCATTTCATATATACAAAAAAATTTACAACAAAATACTATCATGCTGATTTACCTCTCGTTCCACTATAGCACATTGATGCTTTCTGCCAACAGACCTCACCTTTTTGACCACACTCCTCGGGTTTGCTAAATAATCTTTCCCTATATTTTTCGTTTCGAGTGTTTTAATTGACATGTCATTTGCAACCAACCATGAACTCATCTTGTTGTTATTATCCAAGCAATTGGCTAAAGGGAAGGCACGTGGTCTGCATTTCTTACTCATAGTAGTCACCATTCTGAACCAAACCATCAACATGAATGAACAACCCTTCAGATATCCCCCATTTTTGTTCCCCATCTCCTTCATTCCAAGATGCAAGTATTCAAACATAAACTCTGCCCAGTTGGATTTCACCAGACCGGGCAGAACATCAACATATTCCCATAGGAAACTGTGGATTCCAAAACCAGTATAAGGGTATAGAAATGTTTCCATCATAACAACTACCCAAATCTTAACAAAATCCTCTATGGATTCCTCATATGTTTTGCAAGAAATTGACTGCAGGACATCCAATGACTTTGTGATCTTAACTTCTCCTTTGAAATATTTACCATATATAAAAACCTTATTAGTTCGATCTTGAACCACAACATCCCATGTATAACAAAACAATTTTTTTTCTACACAATGTCTTCCGTTACAGTAACTCATATTCACTTACTCCAAATAGAAAACATTACTAACCTTGTGTTGGTAGTCCTAGGATCAGACCTACCTATTTTGCATCAAACCAGACAAGGTTGGTTCTAAGCTTAAAATACATTGACTTAGAATCATAATTTTCTATCAGCCACTTGATGAGAGAAATGTCAAATGTTTTAGGGAAATTCAAAGACGTGAAGTGACCAAACATAGTTTAGTTAAGCATTTGTTTGTACCGCTCATTTTCCATACCCAATACCATATTGAATTTCTAATATGAATAGTGAGTTGTGAGCCCCTTCGTCTTCTTCCTTTTAGCAACACTAACCGATTCATCTACAAACATGCTGTGTATGTGCACAACCATAAGCCAATTCATAGAACAAGAAATATTTTGCTTGTAACATTACACCACTACTGTCTAGGACACATGTTACCTGTCAGTATATTCTTCCCATTCCGTATAACACAATGCACATTTCTCTTAACAATTGAAACCCCTTTGTATGAAAACTAATATACTGTGGTTTACTGCCATACCAAATAGTACATTTTATAAACAATTTAGCAAGCAGACGTGTTGCGGAATTCACATAAACTATAACATAACCATTGTTGTTCTTCATTTAATATGCACAATGTTTTTGGCTTTATAAATTAATCAAATCCCACAGAATAACAAAACTCACCCATATTCATAGATTTTCTAGTTCCCTACTCATCTTATGCAACCAAAGTAACATTGCTAACTTCGTATAGTCATAGCATATTAGTTTTAACCCTCCACTACCAATACGTTATGCACTACATCAACACTTATCCTTATGCACATACCATTACATTATGCAGTCCATCTATACGCATAACATACAAAACTTATTATCAACACACAACATCAACTGTCCGTAGCCATAGCAACATCCCATACACACTTTAACAGAAGGAGTATCAATTTTTCAAGCATATTTTTAATGAATACCATGGTCGTGTTGCTTGCTACGGTAACAAATGTTTAATGTATAACACAAATCATTGCATTGTTCTCATGTTACATGTAACAATATATTTGATGGAGTTAACAATATTATGTTACAATGTAATGTCATAACAACATTGCATTGTTCTCATGTTACATGTAACAACATATTTGATGGAGTTAACAATATTATGTTAAAATGCAATGTCATAACAACATTGCATTGTTCTCATGTTACATGTAACAAAATCATTTTAAATGTAACAATATCATAATTAGTAGGTAATGTTACAAATACAGTTGTTCATCTCATGGAAAACTAAGCAACATCTAAAAGATATAACTAAATTATGATGCACTGTGGTCATTTCAAACTAATCGATAGGAGTAACAAAAGTTGTATTCCATATACCATGCCCCATAACATAACTTGGTTCACCAATAACATCAACTATCATCATACATAACATCTCTTCATATGACCATCACATATCATCTAAGTAATTAAATACACCAATTGCTAAAAGCAACAAATAGGAATTACGCATTCATATGGTAGATATAACATCATTATACAGTATGTAACAAAAACCCCTATTACCAGTAACAAATTATTAATATTGATAACCAATCTTATGATTTTACACCTTCCACTGCCCATGACCACCATTAACCCTTCCCCACCATTTCCACATAGTATAACATATTTTTTTTGGGGTTCAGGATTGTAATACCCACCCTATTACCAGTAACATCTTGTACATAGTGATACCAAAACTTGCGTTTTTTAGCCTTACACTATCGTTCCCACCATTAACCATTACCCAAAATTTTCACATAGTAATCAGTTATGCAAACCCTTAAACTACATCATAACACATTGCACAAAAAAAAAACTAAATGTTCCTTAATGAATAAGAATTGTCATGACATAACACCCATAATAGATCATTCCCTTCTGCAAGATCACATTTTTGTCCCAGGATGTAGGGGCACATGAACCATTTCCGCTACATGCAAATATGGAGACATCAATAACAAGGAGCCAATGACCCACAAAAAAGTGGAGTACTATAATAGAGAACAGGAAATAGAAGGTGGTATAACTGATTCTCCAAGATTGAATGACTTAGGGTTAGGTTTTATCAAGTACAATTTCACATAGGGACTAATCAGGGGATCAAGTTTTATCTTACCTGACGTCTCTTTATGAGAAGGCCACGACAACAAATAATGTTATAACACAACGATTAGAGGTGGAGGCGAAAGGGTTTCACTTGCGCAGCAGTGGCGGGGAGTCCGATCGGAGGTGGAGTCGGAAGGGTTTCACCTACGCAGCAGCGGAGGGGAGTCCTCTTGGTGTAGAGAACAACACCACACTCTCTCCTTAGTCGACGCGACAACCTGCCGGTTGGTTGATCGGCGTGAGAAGGCGAAATGGGATGATCGATGCTAGATGGCTGATCGTATGAAGTAGAATAATGAAATCCCTAAACTGTAGTGGGAGGAGGTAGTCTAAAGTGGAGCTATGGAATGACCGAGGGAATGATGGTGGGGAGGGTAATGGAGTGAGGAGGAAGCCTCACACAATGTAATTGTTTCAAAATCAAGATGAAAGTCCAACGTGACGGAAGCAAGTAGGGTTGTCTCCCATCCATCCGGACAGGATATGTGATAGGACTTTTTTTGTCGGTATGTGGTTTGGGTCTGGGTTCGAGGTTGGGAATGGGGATGTATAGCAATCCCTTATGTTTAATAGCAACACGTACTATCTAATGAAATGGTTTGGTAGTGCGGTATTTGAGACATTTAGTATCACATTGTCTACCTCAAAGTTAAAAGTCACAAGAGCTAGAGGATGCATCTTCAAAAGGATGACAACCAATTACATGTATATGGAGTCCAATTCAATTACCAATAATACACAATAATCTTATTGTGAGTGATTGAATCATCTCGATGAAAATTATTTCTTATCTTCTATATGCTACACGTTCTCTTGATGGCTGTTCTTTACTCATGGTTTTATTACTTCTAGGAGAGAGATCTCCAATCGACAAGTTAGAGATATAGCGGCAAACACCGGGATTAGGGCTTGCAAAACACTCACACAAATGGCTGACGGCTGTGTTTGAAAGAGATTTGTAACCCTAATGATTGAAGGTCAATTTATAGCCTTACACACTCCACTAATCCTATTCCTGTTAAGACACGACCACTCAGTTTCTCTTGTACTCATTGTGAAAAAATTCACCAAAGAGACACTTTCTAGTTAGGATTAATAAATCCAAATAGGAAAGAAATAATTAATTAAATGAGTAATTAATTATGTAGTTGTATCCTAGTTCAAAAAGAAGACGGAAGATGTTCTCCACAAGACGAAGCCGGAGCCCGTGCCTGTGCTCAACGAGGCGTGGCATGGCATACACGTGCATGTTACGGTCACCCCACCCACCAAAGAGGTGAGCATACCCTCCGCCTAGGACCCCTTGGACACTAGTGCCCCATGTGATCCTACATATTAGGACCACAAAAGTTCTAGGAGTGAGCAATATGGGATAAAACTTCTTTGCCATTTGTACTAGAGACAAAGCTACTTTTCTCACATATACTAGCTTCACTAAATTGAGCTTAACCCATGCTATATACATGGCTGCTACAACCATATATCTAACATAAACATTATTCAATATCTTTTAGCAGTCTCAATCACCTAGTGGAATTCACTCACAACTAGATGAAAGCATAAAAGCCTAAGACAATGTCTATCCATGGTTTTAAATAATCCTTGCTATGTGCCCACTCTACTTTGTTAAATTTGACTCATATATTATGGTTAATAGTAGCAAGTACTATATAATGAAATGGTTTGGTAGTGCGGTATTCGCGACGTTTAGTATCACATTGTCTACCTCAAAGTTAAAAGTCACGAGGGCTAGAGGATGCATCTTCAAAAGGATGACAGTCGATTATATGTATATGGAGTCCAATTCAATTACCAGTAATACACAATAATCTTTTTGTGAGTGATTGAATCATCTCAGTGAAAATTCTTTCTTATCATCTATATGCTACACTTTCTCTTGGTGGTTGTTATTCTTTACTCATGGTTTAGTTCCGAGTGAATGAGGCATAGTTGAAGTTAGATCAAGAGACAAGCATCTAGTAATTATTTGAATGTTCAATCACAGAGAAGAAGGCATAGGCACCTGACCTATAGTGTGATGTTATTTTATTAAGCCAAATTCTATGCAATGAATCTTTACATAAATTGTTGATCTCGTCTATCTTAGATTTGATTCTTCTACTATTTGTTCATTGTGTTCTCTATTGGATTTGTGCTGATATAAACTATCATGTTAAGCATCATTTTGACATTAATGTCTTGTATACACATTATGCACACATATTTACAACACATTCGACTTCATATCACCGAATATAATGCAACTTTTTGGGCCAACTAAAGCTCCTTTTCTTTTGTATTATTTTAATAAAAGAGTGGAATATGTACAATGGAAATGTAGAGGGATAAAGAGAGAGAGAGTATATCAATATGTACATGAAATAATAAGAAAAATCTAATATAAAACAAAAAAATAGGCATGTAGGCCTTATTAGATGTAAAGTGGGATTTTCCCGTCTTGAGCCTCCATGCATCCCGAAAACATGATAAAAAGAATATTTAATAATACTCCGTAACATCTCCATAACATATGGACTTATCATCATGAACCCTTAGAATCTGAGCATGACAACAAAGAGATACATATGAGGATATGGGAGCGAAGACCACTTCTGAAAGGTCCCTGACCTAGCTTAGTCTCTAACCATGCTTGATTATATTTATTGAATATTTAATGTCACAATTGAATGTTTGATAAAGTGTTCAAATCAATTGATTAAAAGAAAGTATCTATTTTGGTTCAAATTTCATGTTGTTTGCCTTAGTTTTAAGTTTCAGTGCAAGTTGTAGATTCAATTGTAAATCTACCATAATATGAGGACAAAATTGAAAAATGTGTGCAAACTATAAACTTGTGATTAACCATTTTTTTCATGATTGGAACTTGAATATAATATATCAAGAAATAACTCTAATTTGATTCCTATTGCACCATGTTTTCCTTGATTTTGTATTTTCATGTATGCGTGTGCACTAGTGTGCAAATTCACCATAGTTGAGGATCTAATTGCAAATTGAATACAAATTATCTAATTGTATCTTATCCTTCAAAATATTTCATAATTTTGTTTGAATTGGATGCATTTGACTTGGTTTGATTTGAATTATGATCTACAGTTCTAACCCTAACCTAGCTTTGGCTAGATGGGGGAGGTTCAATAGCCAACATTGTATCTCGATGGCTTAGCATTCCCTACGTTGATAGATTATACTTAGAGGGTACCCTTGATGCCTAAATATGTGGGACATCGATAGGGGCTAGGTACCTTGATAGGTGGGTATGGAGGGGTAGATTCAATAGGTGTTTGAAGGATATCTCGATAACCCTAGTTTTTAGACTTTTGGTAGGTTGGCCTTTGGACCAATAGGTCATGCCTTGAGATTCAACTTCTCCCATTGTGTGACACTCGATAGGGCACTTTGATAAGTAGACCCTTGAAGGATTAACTCGATGGTGCATGGGGTCAAGTGGCTCAATATCCTTGACTCTTTTGCTCTTCAATAGCCATGTTAAGTGTGTGCTCTTTTAGACTTTTCCACCAATTGACTATATATAGGTGACACCAATAGACCCAATTTCCTCATTAGTCATCCTAGACACCATTTATAACATACTAGAAGACCAAGATCCTCGATAGCTACTCATGGAGGTCATTAGCTTGGTTGGAGGTGGTTTGAAGCTTGCATGTCCATGCATGTTGATGATCAAGCTTATATAGTTGCTTGAAAGATTGGGCGCTTCATTTTTCCCTTCATTCATGTAAGATATTTCTTATAATTTATCATACATACTTTTTTCACCTCTCTTCTTACTTTCTTGGACGAGCTCCATGAAGTTCCCTGGTGGAACTTAGTCCATATAGATAAAGAACCTTCTTTCTTCCCCCTTTTGCCCTAGTTTGCCCTAGATCTTACTTGGAAATGTCTTCTTAGAGTGGGTTGTGTGTACAGGGATAGGATGCTATCTTTTTGAGATCTTTATTGTTCATGTTTTCACCATCATCAAAGACAAGTGATATACCAATTGTTACATTCTTTGCTACATTATACCCGCTAAACACTAATCTTGCTCTAGTATTTCCTAACCTTCCTAAAATATGAACTTTATAGATTATTTTGCTATAACATGATCGAAATATGAATTCTAAAGCCTCCCTTAATAAATACCATCTCCTATGTTGACCATGGGCCATTTAAATGTATAAGGGTTGACATTCCAACATACATGTTTTCTTTCCTAAAAAATATTCTTTTTAGTCTTTTTGATACCATGTTGCTGTAAAACAAAATATACAACCCTCCTTACTATTTGGGAGTTGTAATAATATTAATTAAAGACTATTTCCTTAATATTATTCTGCTTATTTATCTTGGGAATTATATTTTATACCTAAAAAAGCTTAAATATACCTGAAAATGCAATTTTCATGCCATAGTGATTATCAATGAATTCAAAAGCCTCCCCTATTGTTTGGATGTACTTATCATAACACTATGAGAGGTTTTACTAATTTTCATGTTGTTGAAATTTGTGGGGATTAGGTTCACTATATAAAGGAGTCTCATTTATGCTTCAAATGGCCCTTTTATGACAAATCATGCACTAAATGCAACTTACACATACTTGTGAGTTTTAATATGAAATTTTTCATGATGTTTTGTTGTTTCCATGTGGAATAGAAACACACAGTTGTCAAGCAGATATGGAATTTCTATGTGGGTTTGATCTTGATATGGACCTTAATGGTATATTGGGCTTGGATGTGGCCTTAATTGATGAATCAAACCTTGATATGGCCAAAGATGGTTAATTCCACCATGATTATATTAATTGAAATACATCAAGACACATTTTGTATATTGTGAAGTTGTTGT
Source organism: Alisma plantago-aquatica (assembly GCA_963693085.1). Lineage (NCBI taxonomy): Eukaryota > Viridiplantae > Streptophyta > Magnoliopsida > Alismatales > Alismataceae > Alisma > Alisma plantago-aquatica. The sequence goes on along the minus strand of OY856410.1, from coordinate 1,371,907,603 downwards.
GCCTAATTTATGAAACAATTAATCTCATTACCTTGTTTCTAATTCATTGATGCAATTTAAATATGAGTAACTGTCTGACTTAATAAAGTGTAAACTTTAATCATGTACTGACCTCGCACGTAGTAGCTATCCTTGTGTTGGCATGTTGGTGATGAAAGGTTGGTTTCTTTGGCACCCATGTTGGTTTATCTGTGCCAAAGGTCGGTTTCTTTGGCACCATGGTGTTGGCATGCTGGTGAATGAATGTTGGTTTCTTTGGCGCATGTGTTGATTTTTCAGTGACTGAAGGTTGGTTTTTTGGAAGTATTGTGTTGGAATGGTGGTGGTGGAAGGTTGGTTTCTCTAGCACCTATTTTTTTATTAGTGATAGAAGGTTGGTTTTCCTATCACCCTTGTTTGGCATGTTCATGATTGAAGGTTGGTTTCTTTGGCAGTCATGTTCGTTTGTTGGTGATTGAAGGTTTGTTTCTTTGGCACCCTTGAGTTGTTTTGTTGGTAAATGAAGGTTGGTTTGATGGGAACCCTTCTGTTGTTTTGTTGGTGAATGAAGGATAGTTATTTAGCATTCATGATGTATATGTGTAAGTGTTGTTAAAGTTTCCTATGGATACTAGTAATCCCAAGATTTAATAATAAAATGAGTAAACCAACCATATGGTATATCAATTTAGGATTTACTTGGTGAATCACTTGGTATGATTAAATTGATTTTCTACACATACAACTAATACTTGATCCATCTTATAGTGTATGCATTTCTATGTATAACTTGAATAGAGATTGTTACCTACCATTTAACCTTCAATTCTCTCATTAAGTAATATAATTGTAAGGAAAATATGTTATCAATCGTTATATCATATCACTGGGACATGGGTCTCACCATGTGCCCCCCACACCTTTTAGGTAATCAACATCATAACCAAGGATTTGGGATTGAGGAGCCTCCATTTAAAGATAGCTAATAGCTTGGAGGTTGGCGATGGGTCTTAGTGGTGTAACGTAGAGTCTTCCATATACTCATAGGTCTGAGTAGGGTGGATTTGATTAGTTTTATCAACACCTTGATTTTTTTTGGCTTGTATGCCTTGTCTAGATATATTTCTATAACTATGATAGGTATGCCTTTTTTATAGTGGTTGTGATAGAGGTTAGATAACAACATGACATAAGGCTACATGTTGATTGATGAAAGAATGTTTTGACCTTTTGTGAAAATATTCTTATTAAAATGTTTAAATTGCTTTTATCTTTGTTTTCAGTACCTTGTTGGTAATGATGTTGATTAGAGTTGATTTGTGTTTTGTTTTGAGTAAGCTTGTACTTGTGTGGCAGGTGCTCACTAACTGAGCTAGTCCTCCTAGAGATTGTCATGTTCTACCTAGATCTATTATCGTAATACTAAGTTTTTCATCTAAAATATCATTTCTCATTAATGGTGTGAGTAGAAGAGGTCCAACCTCATCATACAACTATGATGACTGGTCTTGAGTTATTTTTCTAAGCCTTTTCCATACAATTTCCCTAGTAGGTTTTGAACCTACAACCTATACAAAAACTACTAACATGCTTTATGGCAAGGTATGACTCTTTGCGCCCAACATATTATGACCTTCTTTCCTATTTATGTTGTCATTTTTTGGTAGGCTATTCTCAAGAAAATGTTTATGGATAACTAAGGCCACCTAAACTATATCCTCCATATTCTCTATTCTATACCTTATTTCCCTAGCCTCCCTAGTTCTTGATGAGATAGAGAGATTGGTTATTGTGCATCCTCAACAAATGACACCATGTACTTTTACTATTGTTGTCACTCATCATGCATAACATCATTATGATGCAACACACATTATCCCACCTCACTTAAACCAAATTATCTACAAATGTGACCACAATTTTGACATTTATAGTGACACTACATGTGCATGGAGATGTTATTACATTCAAATGAATATATATAACATATCCAAACCTCCTCCTCCTTGTTTACTATCTTATTATTTGCCATTTTCTATAACACTATATGTCTCCTCATCTGCCCTGATTGACGCTAGTACTATGGAGGACAAAAATCAATACATATTCCTCAAAATGATCCTAACTCCTCCAAAGCATTACCCTCCCAATCACATTGAGGTTCTCGCTACCATATCTAGGATTTGAATGTGGTTCAAGATTGGAAACATATATATCTTCATCCTTTTCCTCTGGTATGAACATCGAAGCTTATCCTGCATGTGGGGTTGGGACCTCTTGGTGAATGAATTGATGTTGTTTGTTGTCTAGTATATCAAACAATGATCTTGAGAGGAGAATGGGATGGTCCAAACTAGTGAGACCATAACAAACACAATGTCCCAACTCTATTATTCTTTGTGGGGCATGACCCCAAAATAATGACCCCTTGTTAGTTCACCAACCAATATTTGGTGTCAAATGTTTCCACTTTGGGTCTTTATCAATACAACAAAGGTGTTGTGACTATCATCCAGCACAAAGAAGCCCTATCATCTGACCTCACTCTCATGCATATATCACCAGTCCCGCCCCCTCCAGATGCAAGTACCTCCTTGATCTCTTCTGAGACCTCATGTTTTGATATTAACAAGTGCAAAATTTTGGTAGAATCGATTGATATACTTTTGACTATTCATCAAGACTCTGATTTAGATGATTTACAACATGATGATATGGATGGTATTCTCAGTATGGATTACCTATCCCATGAGACCAATGTTAATGAAAAAATTGCATGCTATGATCACTTTATGAAATATAATAATTCCTCTCAAGGAAATTGTATGCTGTGATCTCTAGGTTAATTGTTGATATTTGATCCAAGATTCTCTCTCAAGGATTCAAATTAAATAGTTATGTGGTTGTTTAAGATAATGCTTGATACATATTTTTAATGTTGCAAATATGTTAATCTTTTCCTCTTAATAACGAATCCATGTGGAATACCACAATGGGTTCTCTACTTCTAGGTCCTAAGACTTAGAAATTTGCCTATGAATTTATGTCCTTCATTTCCTATTCTGGTGAATGTTATGAGTTGGATGCTATTGAAATTGTTGTGACGAATGTAGCATCCTGATTTATTGGAATTTACAAAACAATGGAATTTAAATGGATCACTAGACCACATGATCATAATTATCCTAGATGAGATAAAATTTATAGTATTATCATGTTTCAATTTCATGGAAATGAGTGAAAGGATGGTTATCATGAAATTTGAGACCACAGATGATGATCTAGAACATATCCGAAGTATTTTAGAACTAATAATTGAATCATATTAATAAATTTATGTGATGATGCTTGTTTATGTATTTGTGTAGTCAATTGATTTTCTTAGTACATGTTCACATCCCGTGACCTTGCCTTGATGCTTAAAATGGACATTTAGAGGTAATACGTATAAGTGGAGGTGTTTTTCCATAATACAGTGATTAAAAAATAACAATAGTTAAATCTTTGAAGTAATGAGGATCCATGGAGCTACATAAGTGATTTAGATACGAGTTTGATCACATTATCGTGATGTAATTATAATATATATGTATGCAAATTATAACAGGAGGATTCAAGACTAGAGGCTTCTTCCTTCACATATCAAAAATAGGCACATGTACATGGACCAATTATTCTTTGGACTTGGTAAACTTTTGGTGTACATTATTACATACATGAATATCCTGACCCTAACTAGAAATTCAATAGATAGCAAGGTTTGTGGAAAACCTAACAAGATTTGACCCCTAGGTAAATATCTAAGTAGTTTCTTACCCCCATCAAGGAGTTGCAAGAACGACCCTATGGTCTTTCATCTATATGAATCAACAACCATGGAAATGAATAGACAATTAAGACCTTACACCATGGGTCTTTGTATACTCAAGATGCAATGGCTCTATGCATATCCAAAGAATTGTCTTTAGATCCAGTTGAACCATATATGGTAGTGAATGTGTCTCTAGGAGTCCATGAAAAAAGCTCGACGGTGACCTGCAACCAGAGTGATGACTTCCATGGCTTTCAGTGTGTCCTATGATGATCCAAGATACTAGAGATGCCTGCCTACATGCCTGAAGTTGATGTGTTTGCATTAAAAAAGTTGGATCTAGGCTTGTATCCTAGAGCTTGCCTAGGGGAATAGTCCTAATGATGAAAACTAAACTTCACCTAGCCATGATAGTAGGAGGTTTTGAAGACAAGTTTGTGGCCTTTTTAGTATTCCTTGGTGCCCTGAGATCTCATAGAGATCTTGTCTCTTTGAGATCAAGAAAATGTAGGATCACAAGGTGCGCCCAAGTAGCCATCACAAAGGTGTTATGTATTGTTGGATCTATGACAAGTACTGATAGCATTTTGATCTTCTCCTTCACTCAGATGATAAGGGATCTACCAAGGAATGTGTGACCGTAGAGGAGGCAAAAAGATGATTTTATTGTGGAATTGAGGGCACACATGTGAGCGCCGCCACACTGTTGTTGATCGGTTTCAGAGGTCTTCTATTTTCATGGAGGAACAAGGTTGTAGGAACCTGGAGCCAAAGAAAGATGGGATCCTCATTGGTTAGCTAAATCCTCACTTATATCTATCATATACTGAATCCAACTATGTGTGGATGACTAGCTTCCACATTTAAGAGGGAATCTTCATCCTGGCCACTGGATGGAGTATCTACGACTGTGTTCTCCTAGAAAGTGTCATGAATTGATTAGATGATATTTTACAATCTGTGAGTCAAATTTGGATGTATAAGGTATCAATCGAAATCTATTGAGGTATAGAATATTGGAAAAATGTTATATATGGGTTTTAGATAATGTAGAGAACATGTATTTATTGAGGAGGGAAGCATGGTTATTATAATTGATTATCCATTATAAATAACAAATATGAGTCATTGAGTATTAGAATTTTTTTTAGATCCTTATTGAGGTCTAACATTGATATAATATATATGATCATGACTCATAAACATAATTCATATTTTTTTGCTGAAAACATGATTAAGATTGGTAACACTAAAATAATTTGAGAAAATAGCACAATGATAAGTACATGTAAAGGATCAATATGAGATTATTTGAGGCAAATATTTGATATCATATGTGAATAAGAAGAATGAAATTAAGGTTACATTTTCATGACCCATATACACATAGAATGGAATACAAACCTTAACCTAGACATAGGAAGTGTGAGTTATGGGTTTAGTGGAGATTCATGATATGTTTATGTCATTTATAGGAATTAGTGTTTCGACTCAAGATTCTTAATTCTAAATTTGCATTGTTGCAATAGAGGTAAGTGCACCATGTCCATTGAGTTTCAATATTATTATGATTCAGTTTACTAAAATTCTTAAAAAGCAACTTAGAGATTAAGTTACTTTCAGACATTCAATTATTAAGGTTATCTCATATCCAATAATGCTTTTAGTAGTCAAATTTTATTTAGATGGGGTTATGTTGTGAGAATATTAGATTTTGGATTTGTGGTATTAAAGCTACTTTCAGATACTTAGTATTTGTATATTCAGTTTACTTTATTTTTCTCAAGCCTTTAGACTCAGATGTCATACATATGATATCATAATTTAATTTAGACATGATATTAAATCAAAGTTTTAGATTAAGAATTATCTAGGTAATAATAATTTTAGATGTTGATTACAATTTAGATTCAATTCACTAATTCAAGAGTAGTGATTTAGATTTAGAGTTAGAATTTAGTACATGTTTAGCTATCAGTATTCAGTTTTAGTATAAGTTCAGATTCAAATTTAGTAAGTTTAGATTTAAGATAATTAAGCTAGAACTTTCACATAAGGCATTAAAGGATAAGTCCTCATGCAGTTAGTCTTGAGATGATTTGAAGGCATGTAGTGTCAGTCCAAAGGAGTGTTTAATCCAATTCAGAGGTACTTCAATCCAAGTCAAAGACACTTCAGTGCCATTCAGAGGCATGTAGTGGAAATTTAGAGGTACTTTGGTAGCAATATAGAGGTGTACTCACACCAATTTGGAGGATGACTTATCATATAATGGTGGCAACAAATAAATAAAAGACATAAGTAGAAGACACATTGATTCCGTGTAAGTTTACAACTTTTAGATCTTCATTTAACTTTTAGTTATAGTATATTCACTGTTATCTTATTAGAAATTCAATGCCACTTACTCTAACCTAGGTTTCCATTTGTGCATGATTGGGGATGAGATGTCAACATGTACAAATCTTTGAGAAGACCAATCAAGATAGAAGATACATCTACAATTTAGAAGGTTTTCTTAGTGGGGAGCCATCTACATGATATGAGATATTAAGACAAATTTTCAACCTTCGCATCATATTTTTAGACATTCCTTTAAAGTTTGATGTAACCAAGTTTCTTTTAAACAAAAATTAGAGTATGTATTTTATGCACCAATCTGTAATGGTTCTTTTCTATGATTGTTGTGATAATTATCATGTTTGTGATAGTGCCAAGAAGAAGAAAAAATGTTTGGCTTCCACTCATCTGATCTAGAATTTGGTATGTTACATTATGGTATCAGAGTAATGATGTAGTTGGCCATCAGGGAAATTCTCATATTCTTGTCTAGAACTCCCACTAGATCCTAGCAAGACTAGAATACACAGATAGGTTGACTATTAGTGTCCTTGGTTACAAAAGAAAGTAGACTGAGCTAGAGGCCTAGTTAGATATGCATTAGGGTAAGTTAAATGTCAACTTTAAAAACCCACACCTATAGAATGACCTCTCGATCCCTAGTGGTGTGTGGTATGGAACACATATCATGTGAAATTGCAGAGGGAATGCTATGAAAATTTAAAAATCCTCACATGTTTGTCGCTCCCTTTCATGTGCATTTGGCATGGGACATGGGCACCGGTGAGGAGTTGATATAAACATCATAAGATAGGACATATTGAGGTGTATATGCAGCAAGTATATATTAGAACGTGCCACAAGACATAATTAATTCTAAGTGCCTAAGACGTATAGTTACTTGAACCTAATGGCATTATAAGTAGGTAGATACATCATTATATACCATAATTAGGTGATGTATCAGTAGTATTATAATGATCACTTTTGTAGATTTGTTCCATGATGTGATGTGAGTAGGGACTAAGTCAACAAGTGTTTCCTTAGAAGAACATACCCTACATATAGCATGATTATAATAAGAAATATAAATTGCTCTAAATATTGAAAAAATAAGCTAGCATTAAATTTTATGTAATTCAAAATATTTAGAATATTATGGTAGGGTTATACAAAATTCTTACAACCTCATAAGATGATACACATTGGAAAACCCTAAATGTCACATCTTACATAATTCAACTGGTAGAACTAATCCCTTTGTTTTAGTGGAATAAAGATTGGAAGGATATGATGTCTTTTTTTCTACTATACTTGATGAGAATTACATGAAATCTTGATGTCCTTAGGACCTTCATTCCAAGTAGGAACAACAGTCGCAAGTCGAGTCATGATAGTTTTTAATGAAAACACTCGAGGATAATAAAATTGATGTGCGAGTTTAAGCTTAAGGTATGATGATTCACAGAGGTGACTTAAAGTATTTAAGGTTATATATGAGGTTGCTTTATGCATATGGCGATACAAGATATGTGATAGTATAGATCAATGATCTAGGATCACTATAATATTGAATTTTAGATGATTGTGACATGAGATAGAGCCTAGAGAATATGCTTGACTAATGTTTGATTTAGTATTCTTGGGGATAGAACAATTTCATGAGAGATAGTGACTATTATCACCTTGGGTTCAACCAGCCTAGAGCACCATGATAAGATGAAGAGATTTGTTAAGAATAATATTAAAATAAGACATGCAAGTAAGATTTGTGTACTTTCATGGTTATATCCTTATTGTGCTAAAGATCCCAAGTAGAGACATGTTAATAAGATTTCTTAGAACGATTAAGATCTTAGAATTTATACACAATAATATTATAAGATTTGCATGCATTAAGTCATGATTATGTTCCCAAGATAAGATCCATGTAATAAGATTTAAGATCATGGTAATAGCATGAGTTCATAATGCACTAAGATTCATATAAGATCTGATTTAATGTAATGAAATGAGATTATGGAGTTAGACCTAGGCCCTAGTGCAATTCAACTCAAGAGACATGACCAATGCCCTTCGTGTAGGTCATGAGGCCCATGTCCTAAGTGCAGTATGATTCAAATACATAACTTAGGCTCTATGTGCATGTTATGTGACCCAATAACCTTAGTACATGTCATGGGTGTAGGAAAATATGACATCAGATAGGCAGAAAAAGCAAAAATTTTACTGACATATTTCCCATTAACCAGCGGATCACGTCAATAACTATGAAATGGAAAGGATGGTTTCATAAAGATATACCTGGCCTAGAGCAAGTCCAGCAACCATCCTCATCGATGTAGATGCACACTCAATCTTAGACGGTGTCCGTGCAGCTCTTGGTTGCACTGGGACTCGTCTGAATGCTCCTCCATAGATAGGAGACTTGAATGTCGTCATCTGCAACAAATCCTCTCATCACCGACTACTAGTTGACGTCATCCTCCTTAGAGACATGCAAATGCCATCTTGTCTCTAGATAAGTCCACACGGACCAACTAGAACTCCTTTCATCCTGCTAGAACAGACATGAAAGAGTTGTCCCTCCCGTTGGTGCACTAGTTGCCAACCTGCTCTCCCACAATAATGATGCTCAGTTGTTTCCTCCTGTAGCTATCCCTCCCTAGTTGAGTAGGACTTGCTTGGGCACTCTTGGTTACCAAAACCAAAGATGACAATAATTGTCAGAGCAACTAATTCTCAATTGTCTATGTTTTTCTCTGGGAAGCCCCCAATAACCCTTTATTTATAGTAGAGTCCAGGGTCAGGATTCCCAGTCTATGTGGGAGTGTAAGGGACTAAAAGATCTTAAATTTTGCAACAATTATAGAATTTTCACAGCATGTGACATCCAAAACAACCATCTGGAAACCCAAATAGTCACGTGGAATGCAAGATAGTCGTTTTATAGTTTCCCAGTTTTGTACATGTTTCAGTAATTCAATTCCAATTAATACATAACATGGCGTCAACACCAATCCTTGATGCAATCAAATTGTATCCCCAAATCGGCCTTTTAGTGCATACGAGATGGTCGTCTCACACCACGCAAAATGGTCATCTCACACAAGTGAGATGGACATCTCGTATCCCGGGTTACACTTAATTCCAACCAATGTACAACACGATCACCCTGACACTCCAAACGACTGTCTCAATATTTGAATTGACCGTTTGGCACTCCAGTCAACTGATTTTTTGTGTGAATTGAATACCTAAAGATTTTTAGTAACCAATCCAATCATCATTCAATATCAAACTCCTCTTCTAGATGAGTTCCTATGTGTGTGACCCTATAGGTCCCTTACTACGTTGGTAGGAAATTTCCATAATAACTTATCACATCACAAGAAATGAGCGGTGCATAGTCACACATCATTGCTATCCAAGTTAATGGAAATTTGGAGAACAATTTAAACCTATATTCTGTGTATGGTGTTATAGTGTTTGTATAGTTCCTTTTTTAGTGATATCTCGATTAAACTCGAGTTATGGATCTGTCATCCTCTTCAACATTCAATCTATGTTTCTTTCTATAACAGACTGTATGATATATATGTAAGCTCAATATCATATATTGACTCACATGTACATGGAAATTTATTTCTTAGTCTCACTAACTCAAGTGGCCTTGGATATCATACTCCCATAGGAGGGACAGATCTCATCTCTATCTCTCACAGTCAGTCCCCATGTGTCACAGTCACCCAATCATCACCTTTATAACAACCCATGTTTAATGATTGTGTTTGATGATGTCAAAGCATACCGAACGACATGTGACGACTACAATGATTTTAGGTTGAAGAACCACAAACACCACCATCACTATGAGAGTTGACTAGGACTACCATGGTAATGGTTTCCATGTGTCAGTCTCATGGTGGGTCTGTATGATACACTATTCTTTAACATGTATTTGTGTGCTTGGTTGATATTTCCATATCATGATTAATGATATTTTTGTCACCAACCAACTCACACTATGATCTTATCTATTATTGTTGTTTATCTCCCTTCCACAATAACAACCGATAAAGGACACAATGAGAATGTATATACTCGTAACATCTATATGATCTCATACTTCCAAGTCACGTACTCGAAGACATACATCATTGAGTAATATCATTCTCTAGACATTTATTATGTTATTTCATTGTTTCAAAACTAATCAAACATAATAAATTGGAAGATTGCCTTTATTAATAATCAAATCATTTACAAGTTATGCCATTATAATCATCATATTATTGGCTCTGTGGACATACATACAAAAAATGAGACCCAGTTACCAGAGTACAAGAAAGATATATATACCAAGAATTGATCCTTAGTCCTTCTCAAGTACTTTAGGATGTTCTTGATGGCTGTCTAGTAAGCATCACCTGGATCTGACTGATATCTTCTCATCATGCTCAAAACATATGTGTAACGTCCGGGCACACTGCCCTAGGCTCGAGTAGAGTTTTAGGAATGACGACTGGCCCCACAAATCACCACTAGCCTTAACTGTGCACTTTGTCCACACTGACGTGCAAGCCAGAATCAACTTCCCGACTGGTCACCCATCCTAGTACTACTCCAAGCTGAGCACACTTAACTATGGAGTTCTTTAGTGATGGGCTCCCAGAAAAGGAGGTGTACCTTGGTGATATGGGTAGTCCAATCATTCCTTTTAAGATCATGTTATCCGAGGCCTCAAATCCTGGGATGTTACAATCTCCCCCACTTAGACTCTTGACGTCCTCATCAAGGCTCAACTATATGGCCTCATAATCTGACCCCATTTCAGTGCAGACCCACAATGGCCCATGGACACCCAACTCCCGTCCACGGCTACCGGCGCAAGGGTGGCTCCATCTCTTCTCTACAGATTGCCCTTTCCAACTTGCCTAGACCGCATGGCTCAAGACTGGCATGCCACATGCCCATGTGGGCCCCACCTACTGGAGGGTGATTGGCTTTGATACCATTTGTAACGTCCGGGCACACTTCCCTAGGCTCGAGTAGAGTTTTAGGAATGACGACTGGCCCCACAAATCACCACTAGCCTTAACTGCACACTTTGTCCACACTGACGTGCAAGCCAGGATCAACTTCCCGACTGGTCACCCATCCTAGTACTACTCCAAGCTGAGCACGCTTAACTATGGAGTTCTTTAGTGATGGGCTCCCAGAAAAGGAGGTGTACCTTGGTGATATGGGTAGTCTAATCATTCCTTTTAAGATCATGTTATACGAGGCCTCAAATCCTAGGATGTTACAATATGAGACATCTATATGGGTGCACAATAGTGCATACATGATGGATCCAATTGCTGACACATATGGAATCATACTCATGCACTCCCTTTCTTCACAAGAATGGGGACATTGAACTTTAGAGCTGGCAACTCCATGTATCATGGATAGGTTTCCTCTCTTTGAGTTCTCCATGCTGAACCTCTTCAACACTTTGTCAATGTATGTGCTTTGACTTCATCCAAGAAGCCTTCTTGATCTATCTCTATATATCTTTATCCCCAAGATATAGGATGCTTCTCCCAAGTTTTCCTAGAGAATGTATTTCCAAGCCATGTATTTACCTTTTGTAAAGTAGGGATGTCATTCCCCATCAATAGTATGTCATCCACATATAATATGAGGAATACTACCATGCTCCCATTAACCTTCTTGTACACACAAGGTTCATATTCATTTTGAACAAAGTCAAACTGTTTGACCGTCTCATGAAAATGATGATTCCGGATCTGAGATTCTTACTTCGATCCATAAATTGACCTTTGTAGCTTACAGACTTTATTTATGTCCTTTGGATTGAGAAAACCCTCAGGTTGTGTCATATACACATCCTCAATAAGATTCCCATTAAGGAATATGGTTTTAACATCCACATACCAAATTTCATAGTCATGATAAGCTATAATAGCAAGAATGATCTTGATGGACTTAACCATGGCAACTGGAGAAAAGGTTTCATCATAGTCAATACCTTGAACTTGTTTGAAACCCTTTCCAACCAATCTTCCTTTATAGGTTTGTAATTTACCATACATGTCTATCTTCTTCTTGAAGACCCACTTGCACCCTATGGTTTACCCCTTCAGGTGGTTCCACCAAGGTCCATACCTTGTTAGAATACATGGATTCCGTCTCAGATCTCATGTCCTCAAGCAATTTCTCAGACTTTGGTTCCTCAACAATTTCTAAATAGGTTGTTGGATCATCAACTATGACCAAATCACCACCTTCCCGAGTCACAAGATATCCACATCTTTCAGGTTCAAGGCATGCCCTATGAGGTCCTGAGTTACTTGATGAATTTGAGTTTCCACAACATTTTGTGATTCTCTTTGTTCCTCTTATACATCTATCAATTCAATTTCTCTTGTTAGTATTAAACCTCTTTGATTTCTACTTTCCTCCCATTGTTTCCTTTGGAAATGAATTTCTTTTCAAGGAATGTAGATTGTCTAGCAACAAATACTTTGTTGTCAGTTGGGTTATACAAGTAGTATCCATTGTTTTCTTTGGAATATCCAAAAAAGTAACATTTATTAGATCTAGGGATAATATTTTTAGGAAACATTTTCTTGACATAAGCTTCACACCCCCTAATCCTTATAAAATACATTTTGGGATGATTCCCAGTCCATATCTCATATGGTGTCTTTTGAACCAATTTTGACGATACTCGGTTAAGTGTAAATGTGGCAGTTTCAAGAGAATACCCCATAAGGAAGTTGGAAGATAAGAAAAACTCATCATAGATCACACCATATCTAATAATGTGTTATTCCTTCTTTCTGATACACTATTATGCTCTGGTGTTCGAGGTAGATTCCATTGTGATACAATACCACATGCTCGCAGAAGGTCCTCAAACTCTTATTCAAGTATTCTCCACCTTGATTAGAATGAAGTGCCTTAATACTTTTACCAAGTTGGTTCAATACTTCATTCATGAACTCTCTAAACTTTTCAAGAGCCTCTAAGTTATGTTTCATCAGGTAAACAGATCCATACCTACTAAAATCATCAGTAAAGGTAATGAAGTATTTATACACACCTCTAGCAGTTGTTCTAAAAGGGACACATACATCAGTATGTATGAGTCCTAATAGATTAGTAGTCCTCTCAATGTTTCTAGTGAAGCGAGTCTTGGTCATCTTTCTCAAGAAATAAGATTCACATGTCTCTATTGATTCAAAATCAAAAGAGTCCAAATAGCCATCTTTATGAAGTCTGGATATGTGTTTCTCATTTATGTGTTCTAGACGACAATGCTAAAGGTATGTTTGGTTTAAGTCATTGAGTTTTTGTCTTTTGGTATTTACGTTATATACGCTTGTCTCTAGATATATCAAGTATAGAGCATAGGACATTGGGGCATCACCATAAAAGATCCCATCTTTACTAATAGAACATCTTCCATTCTTTATTAGAAATTTGAATCCATTCTTGACCAAACAAGATACAAATATGAAATTATTATTAATGACAGGTACGTAATAGAAATTCTCTAACTCTATTACTAGACCACTTGGTAGAGATAACTCATAGGTTCCAACTGTGCTGGATGCAACTATTGCACCATTTGCAACTCGCAGTTCTACCTCATCTTTCTCTAAAGGTCTACCACTTTTCAAATCCTTCACACTTGAGCAAATTTGTGATCCACATCCGATATCTAGTACCCATGATGAGGAAGTAGTATATTTAACCTCAATAACGTATATACCTAAAGTAGAGATCTCAATCCCTTTCTTCATCTTCCTAGTTTCCCTTATCTTTCTCCTTATTTTGAGTGCATAAGACTTGGACTTTAGCTTAGCCACAGAAAACTTCTTGGATTTGCTATTTCCCTTGGATTCAACCACTGATCCTCATAAAAAATTTGTCCATCTTCATTTGTGCTTTGAAACTTATCAAGATGTCAAGAAACTCTGACAGCGGTCTAGACATGCTACTCAAGTGATAACACTCGATAAACTGGCTATATGATATAGGCAACAATTGCAAAATCATATCTGTGGCCAACTCTTGGACGAAAGGCAATCTTATTCTTTAAAGATGCTTCATATGCCCAATAATATTGAGCACATGAGGTTCTACTAGATCTCCCTTTGTCATTTTTCACTCAAATAGCACCTTACAGACATTGTACCTTTCATGATTATCATGTTTTTATGCAACTCATAGTTCATACATCCCAACATAAGGTTCTTTATGTTCATAACATCATTGGAATGCTTCAAAGAAGCATCCATGTCAGTCTTAGGCAAATAGGGAGTGGATAATAGAACTAATGTTCTAGGATCATGCAAAGCACTTCTCAAGGTCCCAAACCAGCTAAAAAAATAAATCTCATTTAATTTGTATGATTGTGTTGATTGAGTGTTTTCCATTTGACTCTACAAGAGAAAATTTGGATTTGCCAAAAACCATTTTGATTTGATTCGATTTGAAAAGTTGATTAAAATTAGGTCTTTAATTAATTATTGTTCCCACTATTTTGTACAAATTGATAGCACTTACTACCAATTCGTAAGATTGCAGGGTACAATCTTCTAGTGGGTCAAGATCCATATTTCATCAAGTCATGACTCAACTTTGGCTGATCACCCACAACTTGATTATTTAGGTAGGCCAAACTTGCCAATTTCATTGATACGCAACTCTTAGATAGATGATATGGGAAACTCTTTTCCATAATCATCTTTATACCCATTGCGCCTGGTCTCACCAAGTTATCACCAGTTAAGTCCAACCCAAAATCCAATTCGATAGGATATGTACCCTACTTTGACAAATCTACATACCTACCATCACACTTCCACTATATAGATTTCTCACCATGCTTTGGTGTAAACTACACTTAGTCGATCAAGCTTTTTCTTTATGCCTCTTATGGAAGGCATCTCAAACTTCATATTATATTAAGACATTTTTTATAATACATATACATTAACCAATCACCACATATATATAATACTTATCATATACATACTATAACCGACAATAGAAACATACAATAAACAAAAAGTAATGGTTATGCCCATTCTAATGTAATTCCTTGGATCCACAAGGAACTACCACAACCTAGGGTCTACATCAAATGCAGAAGCCTATTGTTGAGGAAGATTTGTGCTTGCCAATCTGGGTCGATCGATTCAACCCTTAAACCACTCATCTTGCCTCCTGACTAGTCAGTTGGTCTTTGCACCATTCATCAGTTCCACCATCTTCTGGATCCTATAGTTGATCGGTCGGGTCCGTTAGTCGATCGGGTCACCGCATTCTCCTCATTCCTTCTCGATCCTCCATTTGGTTAGCTTCACCTCCTAGACGGTCGACTGTCTTGGTGTGGAACATCTTCTTCTTCGTCGTCACAAGAAAGTAAACTATCCTACTATTACATGATTATAGAGAAACCTCGAGATACATTCGAGGGGAGCATAGGTAGAAGAGAATAATACTTCTACATTATAAAGTTAGGAGAGAGGCTTGATTAATAGACTGAGATATCAAACATACAACCACCATACAAAAATAAAGGTATCCACCATCAAAACTCACTTTTAGGAGAACATGTGTGTGTGTGTGTGTATATATATATATATATATATATATATATATATATATATAAATATAAATATAAAAGACTAATCACCAGATAAGAAACTAAATGTTAAGAACCTAAATGATCTTAACATGTATTCCCTCATTATCAACTCCATTTGAAGATATCATAATAGGAATCCCTTTTATAAATCAGATTTTACCTTTAGTTATTAGCCATAAAGGAGTGCATGCTAAAATAAATGGAAAAATGGTAACCTTCACCTTTGAAGAACATCCTAAACACAATTATTCGCAAAACATTCAATCCACCATCTATTAAAAAGAAAATTTTGTTAAAGAACTTAATAATGAAATACATACCAATGAGTTAGTTAGGAGAATAGATAACGGTGAATTCCAAACCAAAATAAAAAATCTACAACATAAAATTGAAAAGAACATTTGTTCTAATCTACCTTTAGCATTCTGGCATAAAAAGAAACATGAAGTTACTCTACACTATATAAAGGACTTTAATGAAGAAAAATTCCAGCTAAGAACATACACGTGGGTTTTTGTGCTTCATTTAGATAGTTACTCTACCATCCCTTTAACTGCCCAATGAAAGATGAAACAATCATGTTTGTAATAGAATGTTCTGAATTCTTATGTACACGACATGCACTAGCATATATAAGCATTTGGTTGCATGTTTGCACAATTTGATATCCAGATAACCCATCTATATTCCATTCCACAAGGGATTGTCCATCAAAATGAACTAAGGGAAGATCAAGAGTTTCCTCAAATTGTAGGTCGACCGGTGTTGGCCTGCTATAGTAATTCTTTGTTTTAGAATACCTCAGTTTGGAGGACCCAATTTGATTGATAGAGGCATCTAGGTTATTTTCAAAGGAAAGAACATCTTCAGGAGATATATGTATAGGTACATCTTCGGTTGATTCATCTTGGGGTAAGATGTTTATACTTGTTTTGCTTACATTTAGCTGTTGTAATCGATTTGTGCTTTCGTTGGTTATGTCTTATAGATTTTTATCAAATCTGATAGGGGATTTCTTTCCTAATTTGACCTTTGTTGAGAGTGTAGTTGGCATAATTATAGGACTATTTCTTAGATCATTTTTCTTATGGGGAATGGTGGATTTGACATCCTTCAGGATGGACTCTATCCTATCAGTTTATTTTGCAATAGTTTGGAGACAAGAATTGGAATAATTGTTTTGTTGCATGATTCCAGCAATTTGTTCTTGTATAGCAGGCTCATGCCTAATTTCTATCATGAGAATTGGTTTGGTTGGTATTTCTTCTTTTAAGACTTTTATGGGTTCAAAAGGAGGATGTATTGACTCTACTTCTTCATCTTTAAGGCCCGATTTCCATGTAATAGAGGCTTTGTGATAGCCATATTTTTTGAGGTTTTTGGAAATGGTGTGATGTGGTTTTCTACAAACCATTCAAAGAATAGGACATTTATATTGACATCCTCCATGTGTTCATACCATTGTCTTCCAATGAGTGTCCTTGCTTGATCACTGTAATGATCAAAAAACCAATTAACCTTTTCTTTATTCTCTTTACAAAGAAAGTCTCTTCTCAACAAATATTTATCTATTTTGAATTCTTGTTCTATAAGAGCGTTTATAGTAAATTCTGCTTCTAATGGCTCATAGTTAGAACTCCTTAGACTTCTTTTGAAGAAGAACAAGAGAAGTGTTTAATCATCCTAGATCTCTTTGATACGAGTTGACTAGGTCTGAATCATGCAACAAAACAATTATTCCAAAATAAAAAATCTACAAGATAAAATTGAAAAGAACATTTGTTCTAATCTACCTTCAGCATTCTGGCACAGGAAGAAACATGAAGTTACTCTACCCTATATAAAGGACTTTAATGAAGAAAAAATTCCAACTAAAGCCAGACCTATTCAGATGAATCAACGTATGCTAAACATATGCAAAAAGGAAATAAACAAAT
This sequence comes from Alisma plantago-aquatica, assembly GCA_963693085.1. NCBI lineage: Eukaryota > Viridiplantae > Streptophyta > Magnoliopsida > Alismatales > Alismataceae > Alisma > Alisma plantago-aquatica. The sequence continues at coordinate 1,371,889,866 of OY856410.1, read as the reverse complement.
TAAGAGAGAAAAGTCTCATTAGATCTAGCTCATCTCCTTAGAGTTGTGCTGCCTTTTATGTAGAAAATGTTGCAGAACTAGAACAAGGAGCTCCCAAGTTAGTAATTAACTATAAGCCACTAAACAAAGTTCTTCAATGGATAAGATATCCTACTTAATAAACATGACTTAATCAAAAGAATCCATGGGGCAAGGATATTCTCTAAATTTGATATGAAGTCTGGCTTCTAGGAAATCCAAATAAAGGAAGAAGATAGGTACAAGACCACCTTCATAGTACCTTTTGGGCACTTTCAATGGAATGTAATGCCATTCGGATTAAAAAACTCACCTTCAGAATTCCAAAAAATAATGAATGAAATCTTTAACCCTTACGCTAAGTTCAGCATCATAAACAAAGATGATGTACTGATATTTTCAAAAGATTGTGATCAGCACTGGAAACACCTAAACATATTTTATAATATAATAAAACATAATGGCCTAGTGGTATCAGTAAAAAAGATAAAACTTTTCCAAACAAGAATCCAATTCCTTGGATATAAAATTGAATATGGAACCATTCATCCTATTCCACGAGTAATTGAATCTGCTAAGAAATTCCCAGATGAGATAAAAGAGGAAAAAAACTACAAAGATTCTTAGGATGCCTAAACTATGTTGCTAACTTCTACAAAAAATTTAGCAATAGATAGAAAGATACTTTCCAACTGACTTAAAAAGAACCCTACTGAATGGACTAAAGAACACAGTGAGGCAATTAAGAGAATAAAAGAAAAAGTAAAAATTCTACCTTGTCTAAATATTTTGGATCATGATGCTCCTAAGATTGTCAAGACAGATGCCTCTGAAATAGGATATGGAGGTATCCTCAAGCAAAGAACCAATAATGAAGAAAAACTTATTAGATACACCTCATGATCATGGAATGATACACGAAAAAACTACTCCATAGTAAAAAAGGAAATTTTAGCCATTGTCCTAGTAATTACAAAATTCCAAGAAGATCTCTTAAACCAAAAATTCCTCTTAAGAGTAGATTGTGAATCTGCTAAATTCATCTTAGAAAAAGATGTAAAAAATCGAGCATCAAAACAAATATTTGCTAGATGGCAAGTAATATTAGCTATATTTGATTTTGAAATAGAATATATAAAAGGGGAAGAAAATTCCCTTCCTGATTTTTTATCTAGAGAATCTTTATAGGGAAATGGAATCCCAAGATGATAGAAGAAAAACCGTCATATATATATATATATATATATATATATATATATATATATATATATATATATATATATATATATATATATATATATATATATATAATCACCAGATAAGAACCCAAATTAGTCTTATATATATATAGGGCGTTCATTTAATACCGACGAGGGTAACCTGGAGTTCGCTACCCAACAGCCAAAAAAGTAACTTTTCTGGTCAAGAAAGTAATCCTATTATCAAAAAAGTAACTATGCGACTAAAAAAGTAAATCCGTGAAAAATACACAGTAGATGTATGTAACCTTGTTTTTGAATCTGCTGTTGCAAACCTAACTATTTATGCATGAAGCTTTACAATTTTCAAGGTAAAGTAACCCTCTACATGAAAAAATTAAGAAACTAAAAAAAAGTAACTAAAATAGGGGGCAGGTAGCTACCCACGTAGGTATTAAAGATGGACCCATATATATATATATTTGTTTAGGTTCTTATGTGGTGATTAGTTGGATGTACACATCAACTAGTTTAAATCTTCACATCGTATGAATAAATAAACATTATAAAATAAAAAATTCGATCATATCAATTATCCCAAAACATAATTAATTGGTATGGCTCTAATACTACTGTAAGGAAATACAACATCAAATAGGTAGAAGAAACACAAATCTTATTGATATATTTTCCATTAACCATCGGATCACGTCAATGACTATGCAATGTAAAGGATGGTTTTATAAAATTATGCCTAATCCTAGAGCAATTCCAGCGGAAATCATCATTGATGTAGATGCACACTATGTCTTGGACAGTGTCTGTGCAACTCCTGATTGCACTGGGACTCATCTAACTACTCCTCCATGGATGTCAAACTCAAATGTTGTCGTCTACAACAACTCCTCTCATCACAAACTTCTGGCTAACATCATCCTCCTTAGCGACAGGCAAAGGCCACCTCACCTATAAAAAATCTACACGGACCAACTCAAACTCATATCGTCTTTCTAGAATAGACATAAAGGAGTTGTCCCTCCCATTGGTGTACTAGTCACCAACCTACTCTCCCACAACAATGATCCTTAGTTGTTCTCTCCCATAGCTATACCTCCCTAATCGGGTAGGACTTGCTTTGACTCTCTCAGTTACCACAATCAGAGAGGAAAAAAATTGTCAGAGCAATTGATTCTTAATTGTCTGTGTTGTGTTCTGAGAAGCCCCCAATGCCCCTCTATTTATAGTAGAGGCCAGCGTCAGGGTTCCCAGTCTATGCGGGAGTGGAAGGGACCAGAAGATCCTGAATTTTCACAATAAGTCTAGAAATTTTATAGCCTGCAACAGGAGAAATGGTCGTATGGCAACCCATACGATCGTCTGGCATGTGAAAATGGTCATCTATCATTCCAAGATGGTCATTTTGTGGTTTTCCAATTTTGTACATGTTTCAAAAATTCAATTCCAATTGATGCATAACACGACGTCAATACCAATTCTTGTTGCAATCGAATTGCACCCCTGAACCGGCCATTTGGTGCAGATGAGATGGTCGTCTTACACCATGCGAAACGGTCGTCTCGCACAAGTGATCTGGGTATCTAGTAGCCCGGGTTACACTTAATTCCATCCAATGTACAACACAATCCACTTGACACTCCAAATGACTGTCTCATCATTTGGACTGATTGTTTGGTAGTCCAGTCAGCTGATTTCTTGCATGAATTGAATACCCAAATATTTTTAATAACAAATTCAATCGTTGTTTAAGATCAAACTCCTCTTCTAGATGAGTTCCTATGTATGTGACCCTATAGATCCCATATTATGTTGGTAGGAAATGTCCATAATAACTTACGACATCACAAGCAATGAGCGGTGCATAGTAACACATCATTGCTATCCAAGTAAATAGAAATTTGGAGAACAACTTCAACCTACATTCTGTGTATGGTGTTACAGTGTTTGTATAGTTCATTTATCACTGATATCCAAATTAAACTTGAGGCATAAATATGTCATCCTATTCTACATTCAATCTATGTGTCTTGCTATAACAGACTGCATGAGATATGTGTAAGCTCAATATCATATATTGGCTCACATGTGCATGGCCATGTATTTCTCAGTCTCACTAACTCAAGTGGCCTTTGATATCATACTTCCATAGGAGGGACAAATCTCATCTCTATCACTCACAGTCAGTCCCCATGTGCCATAGTCACTAATTATCACGTTATAACAACCAATGTTTCAAGATTGAGTTTGATGATGTCAAAGCATACCGAATGACATGTGATGAGTGAGTCATTTTAGGTCGAAGAACTACAAACACCACCATCACTACAAGAAATGACTATGACTACCATCATAATGGTTTCTATGTGTCAGTCTCATGGTTGTTCTCTCTGATACACTATTCCCTAACATGCTTCTAAGTGCTTGGTTTGATATTTCCATATCATGACTAATGAGATTTTGTCATCAACTGGCTCACAGTCTGATCTTGTGTTATTGTTGTTTATCTACCTTCCACAATAACAACCGATCAGGGCCACAATGAGAATGTATGTACTTTTAACATTTGTATGATTTCATTCTTCCAAGTGACGTACTTGAAGACATACATCATTGAGTAATATTATTCTATAGACATTTAATATGTTATTTTATTATTCAATACTGAACAAACAAAATAAATTGGAAGCTTGTCTTTATTAATAATCAAATTATTTACAAGTTATGTCATTGCAATCATCATATGATTGGCTTTCTAGGCATACATACCAAGAATGAGACCCATGTACCAGAGTAAAGGAAATATATATAAAAAGAAAGAATTAAGAGTAAATAAAGAAAAGTAGTTTATGCTTAAGATTTTCCTACAAATTTCCACTTTTGTTTTACAAGCTAGTTTGATAAGGTTATTATACATAGTCAATTACCCATGAGAAGGTCATACTTTGGAGGTTCCTATGAGTCTTTATGACAATCATCAAGAGTTAGTGTATGTCAGGTATGTGAAACCTTCACCTTTTATTGTACGTTTTTCACCTTTAATTAAGAATAAATGATTAGATATGACATCATTTTAGCATAAATGATCTGATTTTAGCTATTCTTCCTAAAATTGGAGTTTTATCTTGATTATTGTGTGTTTTGCAGGAAAATAAGTAATTATTTGAAAGCACAAAAATTCTCAAATTTCTCTTGGAAAATGTTTTGCACAATTTCCCGCAATGTCTGAAATTCATTTATACCCGACACCAAAAGGGTAATAACTTTTACGTCCAAACTCTAAAATTAATGCACAAGTATGATTGGAAAGAAAATTTAGTGCTCTATAAGAAAAATCTATTCTGCATGTATTTCCAAATGGACAAATGGTCACAAGGGCCAGTCGTTTTGTCATTTCAGAAGTTTTACCGCAAAAAAGAATCAAAGAAATTAATGAGTGGTCAAAGAAACTAAAGGAAGAAAATTAAATAAAATTTTCCACTTTCTATTATGGGAAACTATTAATTTTCATTTGACTAGGAGCAAAGGAAATGTTTGCCATTATTTGTTTTCATATGGAGAAAATAATGCAAATAAAAACTTCATCAATTTCCAAAACAATAAATGTGGTCAACGTTTGAGCAATGTAATTTTTGGATGAAATAAAAAAATATTCTAGTCAAAGCGGACGTCACCATCACAAAGTCATATCTCAAAGGTTTTGCTCCTCCTCATCTCCCTATAAAAGGAGGATGGACTCTACAAGAAAAAGTTTCCAGTCTTAGTTGTAAATCGAGTCTTTGTTTGTAAATATAGTTTTGGTAGTTCACATCTTGTATCATTATAGATCTCTTTTTAGTTTACATTTTTTCTTATTTCACCATGTCTAAGAAATTCTTTTGGGGCATGGGGAGCAGCCCCTAGCCCGGTTCTATTCAATTTAATTGATTGTTTTCTCCATCAAAAAGATGTTTTCTCTCTATTTATACTTTGTTATTAGGATGATCAAATATATTTTTTGAGAATGATATGACCTTGCATCAATGTAAGAACAAAACAATAGTCCTTTAATTATGATTATCATCTTTTCATTCTTTTAATCTTATTTCTATTATAACCTTTGGTGACGCGACCACCTGAACCTTGAGTTCAAAAGCCAGTTTGAGTTCACATGTTTGTTGATATGACTATAGATATTAGCATGTTGGATGGATGAGCAATGATCCGTATATGCCGGGATCAACGACTGTATAGGAAGTCCAATCCTTGTGAGTTTGTCTGTAAGGATCTACAACCATAATGTCCTGATTTGATCTTTGGAACTTAGTAATTGATTAGTTGAATAGAAATGTCATTTTAGTGGTGATCCTCTGGACCCCAGATCTTTATTTCTTGATTAGATAATCTTTATTTGTTTGAAACACCATATACAAACTTTTCCTTCCTAGACCTAAGAGTACATGGATGACTCTAAGACACACTAGACATCTAATCAACTTTCTCAAAGAATTTCCACGATTTTGTTGCCGTCACTGCCGATTACCTAAAAAGATGTGGCGAACCACAAGGGTGAGACCCATGTCCCAACAAGAGATATAACCTCCAACAACGCTTATTGATCAAAACATTTTAAATAGTAGATTCAACACTTTATTTTTTTTCTCTTAGTTCTTAATCACTCTCTCAAATCAAAATTTATTTTCTTATTTAGCATATAGATTTGAATTTCAATATTTTCTTTCCGCCGTCTCTTGGATCGATACCTATGTATGCCCCGTTGACTTGGTTCTTACATCAAGTTGACAACCTGGTTAGAAGGTTAAACTCTAGGACTTGTCCTAGTGATTATTGCGTGTACAACGACGCACACCAATTTGGCTCCATTGTCGGGGACGACAAACATTGTTTTTTGAATCCAATAGCTTGTGTATATTTAGGATTTCTTCTTTTCAAAATTTCTAGTTTTTTTTATAATTTTTAACTTATTTCATAATTTCAATCTTGTTTTATAATTTTTAGACATGTTTAATAATTTCTTTAGCTTGTTCTGTAATTTTTAGACTTGTTCCATAACTTTTTTGTTTCTTTTTAGTTTGTTTTGTAATTTTTGTTCATTGCAAATTTTAGTTTTGTAATTTGTTAGTCTTGTTTAGTAATTGCTATATTGTTCCATAATTTACTTGTATAAATTTTCATAATTTTTCTGCCTTCCGAGCACCATTCTGGAAGTGTACCTCCTCTTTTTGTTGAGTTTTCATTCCACCAATACTACTTTTCTAGCTTATTTTTGTAATTTATTTTGTTCTTTTTTGTGAAAACCATTGATTTATCTTTCAGTAATCATATCAAATGTGATGGCTGATACATTATGGTTTACAATATAAATCGAATGGCCATTACAACCATGCATCATCATAGTGGACTAATGTGTCTCTGGATTATGGTAGCACATTTTATGATCCCAAGCCTTCCTATCTTGGTGGTTATGATGTTAACACCAATGCACATATTCCCAAAGGCCATTATTAGTAACCATGCCACTTTTATCCATATTCTAATGGGGGTATGGACAACAAAACTTTGGGAAATATGAACCTATTTGTAAAACTCAATATAATCCTCAACAAGAGTAGAGACTTTGGGTCTTAGAGAGGATGGCAGCCGAAGGACAGAAAAAATTAGAAACCAGCAAAGCCTTAGTAGCTACTTTGCTAGAAGCCCAATCAAAGAATCTAGATTGTTAAAATGTGTCCCCTCATGCTATGATGACACCTAGTAATTTTGAGTCTTTCCACCAAGGTGAATGTAATGAAAATTTAAATCCACCATCTCTTGCTGACTATTACAAGGAGCAATGTCACAATCAATATGAGGGGTACCAGGACCAAGATCCTTATGAGGGGGTATGTTAAGGGTAACCGACCAAATTTTGGAGGTTATAAACCATATTGTCCACATCAATATACACTTCAGGAGGAGTAGATCAAAATCATATAGAGACAAGAAACAGAGAGATTTTAGAAGAGTGTCAGAAATCTTTCAAAAATCAAAAAGCCCTGTTGGCCACTTTACTAGAAGCTAAACCACAAATGCGCCCCCACCTCACCCCCACCCCCCTGAGAAATTAGAATAGCCCAAGATGGTTCTTCTTGATGATGATGATGATGATGATCCTATTTTTGTGTAATATTTGTCAGATCCTGAGAAAATAGCATAGAACATGGAGTGGTATTCTATATGTGATGAGGTTGTTGGTATTTTGAACCTTCTACTAGAGGCTTTATTACTTGAGTATGAAAAATCAACGTAGGAGAGCCATTATAAAGATCCGACAACTTTTCCTATCATCAACATAAATCGAAAAGTTATCATTGACCAATCTCCTATGGTTGAATCCATTCTGGATATTGAGCACCAAAACCCCAATGATAAAACAAATCCTCACATTTTTTCGCAGCTAATTCCCATTCCTCACACGGCTGATCTAGAAAGGGAGGCACCACTCTTAGAATAAGTCCATACACCCCCTTTTGTTATTTACGAGGAAGATGTCCCCATTTTTATCCCTCTTGAACCATTGGGGACCTCCTGCATAGAAAAACTTGAGTTACATGCTATATCAACAATGAAACCTACCAATCCCGATGTTGATTGTATGATGTTAGAGGAGAATAAAAATATTTGTGATGCTGATTTTTATCCTTTCATTCCGTTCATATCAACATCAATTCTCCCATATGCAAATCAATATGATGGAGGGAAATCAGAGCCAGATCCTCCACCACTCTTCTCTATTACAATAATCATCTAAGCTTGGTTGAGCCCATTGTGGATAATGTACCATCACTCTCCCAAGATTCACTGGTGGATCCTTTTTAAGAAGGGCTTCCTCATCAAGAGCCCTGTATTCCTCATCAACAACCCATTGTTTCACATTTGGATGAATTCGACGAGGTGATTCCACTTCCGCAAGAACCTTCTGTTCCATTTTTATATGGTTAAGTGATCCCTTCTAAGCCCATTGAGTTAAACACATGTTCTTTAAAGGAATTAGATCTCCCCTTCAGCATAGTAGAGGAAGCCAATGACTCCATATACATCCATATTGATAAAAAAATTCACAAAGTAGAGATGAGAATTTCCCAATAGAGATGGAACAATGGGGAGTAATAAATTTTGATGATTATGATGACAACTACATCATCTACGAGTCGTCAAATACAAACCTAGAAGCTTCCATCTATGGGGCAAAGGATCTATATCCACCTTATTGCATAATCCTCCAGGATGACATACGACCCCATGTGATTGTTTAACTAGATGACAAACAAGTTCTTCCAATACCAGTCCTCTCTCCACTACATGTAGATCCAGGGAATAGAAATATACCCAAGCAAGATCCTCCACCCGATCTTGTACATATGACACTACATGTGTTACCCGCCGGGCAGCAACTAATCTCCCCCAATCCACATCTATCTCTGACACATCCTTCACTGTCAAAGAAAGATCTGTGGATCCTTCTTGGAGGGATTGTGTAATGAAAAGAAATATGAACACCCCATTGAGCTTCCACAACTACCCCCCATCATTCAGTACATTATGAAGCTCCAACAATCAAGGTCCTACCCCTCATACATATTCCATTCAATTAGACATTCTTTGAACTACCATGTCTCCCTGGTGATCCTCTCCCTTTTCTTCCCTCCATCCTGGATTTATGTCTTTCTCAGGATGAGAAAAGTTTTATGTTCGGGGTGGAGGTTGGTGGTACGTACTCCTTCAACCCACTCTCTTACATCTTTTGCAATTTCCATTTTTTTATATAGATTAGTTTTATTTATTTTTTCAAATAATTCTTCAAAACTTTTCCTTTTGGCCTTTATGTAGTTGGACAAATGAATAAAACATGTTGTATCAATATACTCTTCCCTTGAAATATAGTAAATCTTCTTTGAATTTTTTTTACAAATTTCCATGATTAGAACTCACCATATCACCTATGATCTCACCTTAGTATCACTCCTTGGAAATATTGGCAAGTCATATAGAATTGATAAGAACAAATTTAAATTTTCACTATTTTTAACTGTGGATTAGCTTGTCATGAATCTTGTATAATATGATGGATTGGAAAAATCTATCTGATGCAATGACACTCCTAAAAAAAGTAAAGTTTATAAGTATAGGAACAATCTCCCCTATTTCTCTCTCAAAGAAAAAGCAAAGAATCACTTCCAGACAAAAATCTAAGTCCTGAGTGGCATGCTTCCCACCTCAATTCTCCATACTCCTCATTTCTAAAAGGGGCATACCATCAAAAGATGCCAAAGAGCACACAAAAAATTGTGATCAATGTAACCATAAGTTCATTAACAAATATATCTGGAGTCAAACAGATGAGGGATTCTTCTTTCACACCTTATTTGTCTTGTTCCTGTGCAAAAACTCAATAAAAGAAAAGAAAATGTAGGAGTGTCAAAGAATAAGTAAGAAGAACTTTGTTTCCTACAAAGTCTTGATTTAGAAACAAGATATGAATTATATTTCGATAGGAAATATGGAATTTTGTGTTACATGATTCTAGGAGATTAGGTTTCTTGACTAGATAAGATGGTAAGGAACAAAATAATACTATGAGGGCGAGATTAGACTTGTTGGTAGTATAAATTGAAATCATTTTAATTTTGTTTTCTTGATGAGATGCAAAAGCTCAAGTCTGGGTTATTTTTTTAAGATAAGTCAGGAGGCAATCTTATTCATCCCGCCTTCCCTATGCGAGTAAACTCAAACAAAAGGTTACAATCACTAATTAAACTGGGAAGTAGAAACATGGTTGTACTACTATTACAATCTTTAATTAAGAGGTGAAGGACCTCCCTTGGGTGTGGACATGCACCCTGTAATTTGAGGTGTTTTTTAGGTTGGTTTTAGCAAGTTCATCAGCTATCATATTACAATCTCGTCGGGCATACACCACCTTCCAACCAGGATGTATCAGCTTGGAGATCTTTCGTATCAGTTTCACAAACCTGGGTTGTTCTTTCTCGTTCTGGGCAACCATCTTTGCAGTGGTTTGTGAGTCAGACTCAATGATGACTCTTGTCAAGGAGTTAGCCGCAGCTAACTCAGTAGCTCTCAAGAGCCCTTCCAGCTCTACCTCAAGAACATTCGTTGTGCGTAATTTAAAAATTGCACCTCTAGCCCACCTACCTAGTTTAAAAATTCAACACCTTTTATTAAACATTTTTTATCTTTAATTAAGAATAAATTATTACACATTAAATAGTTTTAGCATAAATTATCTTAGTTTATCTATTCTTGCTTAAATTGGAGTTTTTACTTGATTATTGTGTGCTTTGCATGAAAATGGAAAATTATTTCAAAGTACAAAAATTCTCAAAATTTCTCTTAGAAGATGTTTTGCACAATTTCCCACAATGTCTAAAATTTATTTATACTTGACACCAATAATGTCATAACTTTTACGTCCAAACTCTAAAATTAACGCACAAGTATGCGTTAGAAAGGAAATTTGGTGATGTAAAAGAAAAAAATTATTTTTCATGGCTTTTTAAATTGATGTCTGGATGAATGGGCCGGTCGTTTTGTTGTCTCATAAATTTTTATAACAAAGCAAATCAAAGAAATTAATGAGAAAATAAAGGAAGACATTTCAATAAAATATTTTATTTTCTATTCTGGGGAACAATTAATGTTATTTTAACTAGGAGAAAAATAAATATTGGCAAATTCCACATATTTTAATGAGTAGAAAAGAATGTAAATAAATACTTAGTTAATTACCAAAAAAAATATAGTCAAGGTTTGAGCAATGTTACTTTTGAATGAAGCAAGAAATTATCCTAGTCAAAGCGGACATCACCGCCATAAACTGATATCTCAAGCGTTTTGCCCCTCCTCATCTCACTATAAATGGAGTGGGGCTCTACGAGAAAAAGCATTCGGTCTTAGTTGTAAATCGATTCTTAGTTTGTAAATCTGATTTTTGCAGTTCACATTTTATATCATTATATATCTCTTTTTAGTTTGTATTTCTTCTTATTCCATCATGTCTGAGTAAATTCTTATGGGGCATGGGGACTAGTCCCTTAGGCCAATTCTATTCAATATAATCAATTTTTTTTCGATCGAAAAGATATTTTCTCTCTGGTTATACTTGATTATAAGGATAATCTGATATATTCTTATAGAATGATATGACCTTGGATTTCTATAAGAACAAAGCAATAGTCCTTTAATTACAATTATCATATTATTGTCCTTTTAATATTATTTTTGTTATAATCCTTGGTAACACAACTACCTAAGCCTTGGGTTCGAATGCCAGTTTGAATTTCTATGTTTCTTGATATGACCGTGGATAGTAGCATGTTGGACGACTGGACAATGATGCGTATACCCTAGGACCAATGAGTGTACGGGAAGTCTAACCCTTGTGAGTTTGTCCATAAGGACATACAACCACAAGGTCCTGATTTGATCTTTGGAGCTTAATAGTTGATTAGTTGAACAAAAATGTGGTGTTCGTGGTGATCATCCAGACACCCAGATCTTTACTTCTTGATTAGATAATCTTTATTTCAACACTATATTTTTGCTATTAGTTCTTAATTGACTCTCTCAAATCAAAATTCATTTTATCATTTAGCCTTCAAATTTGGATTACAACCTTTTCTTTCCTTTGTTCCTTGGATCGATACCTATCTATACTCCGTTGACTTGATGCTTGCATGAAGTTGGCAACCTGGTTAGAATGTTAAACTATAGGACTTTTCCTACTAATTGTTGTGTGTACAATGACGCACATCAAAACCCTACGGTGGGTATCCTCCTATAGTTTAGCCAAATTTTTAGGATGAAATGCCATAAGGTGGGTAAAATTATAACATCATAATGTCTTAGATTTTAAAAACCAATGTACTTTTAATGGATCACTACACCTCATGGTCATGTAAATCCTAGATGAGATAAAATTGATAGCATTATCATGTCTCAATTTCATGGAAATGAGTGAATGGATGGTTATAATGAAATTTGATACCATAGATAATGATCTAGAACATGCTAATATATTTATGTGACTAGATGCTTGTTCATATAGCTGTGTAGCCAATTGAATTTCTTAATATGTGTTCATATCCCTTGACATTTCCTTGATAATTGTAATGGATATTTAGAGGCAATAAGTATAAGTGGAGGCATTTTTCTAATGGATAGTTATTACAAAATCAGAATAGTTAGATCTTTGAAGTAATGAGGATATGTGGATATACATAAGTGATTTAAGAGGGAGTTTGATCACATTACCTTGATGTAGTTTTAATATATATATGTATGAAAATTTTAATAGGAGAAGTCAAGACAAAGATATGCTTGTTCCTTTACATATTAAAAGTTGGTATATGTATATGGACAGATTAATCGTTACACTTGGTAAATGTCTGGTCTAAAATATCATGTACATGAATATCCTGAACCTAACTAGAAACCCAATAGGTAGTGAGGTTTGTGGATAAGCTAACTAGATCTGACCTTAATATATATATATCTAAGTAGTTTCTTACCCTCAACACAGAGTTGCAAACACGACCTTGTATTCTTTTACCTATATGAATCCATGTCCATGGAGATGACTAGACAACCAAGACCACACGTCATGGCTCTTGGTACCCTCAGGCTACAATGGCTCTATGCATATCCAAAGAATCATATTTAGATCTAGTTGAACTCTAGTTGGTAGTGAGTGTGTCCCAAGGAGTTTGTCAAGAAACCTCTACAATGACGTACAACTAGTGTGATGGATTCCATGACTATCATTGTATGCATGTGAGGAGCCAAAATACTGGAGATGTTTTCCTCCGTGCCTGAAGTTGATGTGTCTACATCAAATGAATTGGATCTAGCCTCCATGTCCTAGATCTCTCCTACAGGAAAAGCCCCAATGCTAATGTCTCATCTTCTCCTAGTCATGACAGTAATAGGTTTTAAAGACAAGTTTGTGGCCCTTTTAGGGTGCCTTGATGCCCAAGGATTTCACAGAGGTCTTGGTTCTTTGAGATCAAGAAAAGATAGGATCTTTGGTTGGCAAGGCATTTTGAGGTAGCCATCATAGAGGTTCTCTATAGTGCTGGATTAGTGATAGATACAAGAAGCATTGTGGTCTTCTCCTTCAACCATATGAGAACGGATACTACCAAGAATGTGTGACCCTAGAGGAAGCAAGAAGATGACTTTATTGTAGCATTGAGGGAACACTTGTGAGTGCCGCCTCACTGGAGTGGATTGGCATCAGAGGTCCTCTATTTTCATGGAGGAATAGAGAGTACAGGAACCTAGAGAGGATGAAAGATGGGATCTTCATTGGTTATTCATATCTGACATTAGATGGATCCCATGTTAAATCCAATTATGTGGGCCTGATTGGCTTCCACATTCAAGAGGGAATCTTCATCTGGGCCACATGATGGAGTATGGACAATTGTGTTCTCTTAGAAAGGTAGTGACTTAATAAGATCACATTGACGATCCATGAGTCATATTTGGATGTGTAAGGTATCAAAAGAAATCTATTAAGGTCTAGAATATTGCAAAAATGTTATTTTGTGTTTTGTCTAATGTAGGGAACATGGATTTATTAAGGAGGGAAGTATGTTTGTTACAATGGAGTAGTCATTATACATAACAAATATGAGTCACTAAATAATAGAAAAGCCTTGTAGTTCCTTATTGAGGTCTAACAATGATATAATATATATGATCATGACCTATAACACATATTTCATATCTTTTGCTGTAAAACATGATTAGGACTGGTAACCCTAAAATAATTTGAGAAGATAGTTTAATGACAAGTACACGTAAAGGATTAGTATGCAATTATTCAAAACAAATATGTGATGCCATATGTAAGTAAGATGAATCAAATTGAGGTTACATTTTCAAGTTCCACACACACATACAATGGGAGAAAAACCCCAACTTGGACTTAGGAAGTGTGAGTTATGGGTTTGATATTTACATGATATGTTTATGACATTTGTAGGAATTAGGGTTTTGATTCAAGGATCTAAGAACTAAAATTTATGTTTCTACAATAGAGGTAAGTGGGCCATATTTATTGAGTTTTAATATTATTATGATTCAATTTACCAAGATCCTTACAATGCTACATAGAGATTAAGTTACTTTTTGACATTCAATTATTATAAATTTATCTCGTAACCAATAATGCTTTTAGTAATTAGACTTTATTCAGATGGAGTTATGTTGTGAGAATATCATATTTAGATTCTCATTATTAAGCTACTTTGAGATTCTTCATATTTGTATTTTTTGTTTCTTTTTCTCAAGCCTTTAGACTTAGATGTCAATATATGATATCATAAGACATCCTACTAAATCAAAGTTTCAAATTATGATTTATCAAGACAAATGAATATTTGGTTTAGATTTAATTCATAATTCAAGAGTATAGATTAAGATTTATATTCATGAATCAATACATGTTCAGTAATGAGTCTTCAGTTTCAGTACAAGTAAAGATTCATAATTGAATGAATTTATATTTAAGATAATTAAGTCAAAACCTTCACATAAGACTTATAGAATGAGTCTTCATTCATTTAGTCACGGGATGATTCATAGGCATGGAGTGCCAATTCAAAGGAGTGTTTACTCCAATTTAGAGGTACTTCGATACCAATTGAAAGAAACTTCGATGTCATTCAAAGGCATGTAGCGGCAATTCAAAGGTACTTTGGTACCAATTCAGATGCGTACTCACACCAATTAAGAGGATGACTTTTCAAAAATTGGAGACCACAAATAAATAAAGAACTAAATAAAAGACACATAAATCTAGTATAAATTTACAACTTTCAGATTTTTTTATGCTTTAAGTTATAGTATATTCATTTTTATCTGATTAGAAATTCAATGCTACTTACTCTAACTTAGGTTTCCATTTGCTCATGGCTGGGGATGACATATCCAAATGTGCTAATATAAGAAGATCTGTCAAGATAGATTATACATTTATAATTTAGGAGATTTTCTTAATGGGGTGTCATCTACACGACATGAGATATTAATACAGAGTGCTGACTTTTGCATCATATATTTATGCATTCTTGTAAAGTTTTAAGTAACCAAGTTTCTTTCCAAAGAATTTTCTGAGTATGTATTTTATACACCAATATGTAATGGTTCTTTTCTATTATTGTTGGTGATGACTATCATGTTTGTGACACTCCAAACAAGGAAAAAATGTTTCGCTTCCTCTCATGTGATCTAGAATTTTGAGGTGTTACAACACATTTTTATAAATTTGCTAATACCATTAATATTGACTTTATAAATTGTCTAAATGATAATTTGGATTTAACAAGGATTGCAAAAAAACTAGGATTCGATAATACTAGATCTATGGCTCTAGTTAATAAGAAGGTTGACACTCAAGGACTGTAGTTCATTTTTGTGTGGGTTGTTGCTTATTTACCTATAATGATTTTATTATTATTTCATCCTATAACATTTGTGGTGCCAAATCTTCCAGTATAGAAAATCCTTATATATTTCATATATTATATTAGAATCCAATTTATTACCATTCAAGATTCAAATTTAGAACTTACAAAATTGAACTTTTACTACAGGGAAAAATATGTAAGAAAGTGAAGTCTTGCCTAATTTTGATTTAATTAATATTTTACCATCAAGCATATTATTATTCTTACTTTTAAACAATTCCCATGCTCAATGATCTTATGAGATTCTTGTTCAGAAATATGGCGGTGGAAATAATGTTTTTTACTCACCATATTCCCCTAATATAGCAGATCGCATCAACAACTATGTAATGGGAAGGAAAGGTTGCAAGGCATAACCTGGTCCTACAGTAAGTCCAATGACTATCCATTACAATAGCATTATACTCTCTCAAATTGCACCTAGATGTCTATTAGTATCATCCTCCTGGTTGATCACCACATATGGCGGTTGACTACATCCTCCTAGTGAGTGGAAAAGGCCACCTCACCTATGTAGTAGTCCATGCAGACCACCAAGAACTCCTGTCATTCTAGATGAATAGACAAGAAGGATTTATCCCTTCTAGTTAGAGTACTAGCACCAAATTTCTCTTCTAATTGTCTCTCCCTTGCTTTCCATCCCTTTAACGCTCATGTTCTCACATTACCACAACTGTGAGAAGACAATAATTGTTGGGGATTATTGTTTTGTCTCTGGAAGGCCTCCACTACCCCTCTATTTATAGGATGGTTAGGGTTAGGGTTTCTAGTTTGAGCAGGAGTTGAAGATTTCATATTTTTTTGGAACCTACAAAGTTTGAACCGATAGGTTCACTGATGAACTCTTGAACCGGTCATTTCACAATGTTTCCCTATCCCAATCGTATTGGTAATTAATATTTGATTAATGCAAAACATGAAGTCCACATCAATCATTGATTTAATTGCATTGATCAATCAAGTGGTCCGTTCACAACCTAAACTGATTAGTTCAAGCATCTAAGGCAACAGGTTCACTTAGTGAATTAGTCATTTCAGATTTCATATTTCCAATCTTGTTTGAATTGAATATCTTACACTTTACTAATCAAGGTTAAACCATATTCATAAATAAACTCCTTTTAACTCCTGACTTTTCACAACATATAAATATCACTGATCAGAAGCATTTCACGGGTGTCACAATATTCTAATTTTTGCAACTAAAGCAAATGAAACACCTTGCATTCATTTAAAATAGATTCATGCATAGTTGATAGTCATGAAATCTAAAACTTATTCATAATGAAATATAAATCTACTGAACTATTCTTGGATGAGATAACCTGGATATGATGTAAATGATATCTAATGAAATTGAATTGACCTGGTAAATGCAACCTCACCAAGAAAATCTTGAAAATCTTATAGTTCTTAATTTGGCCTTTCTATCCTTCACTAGCTACAAGTCCTGCGGACATTGCGTCCCCAACCATGGAAAACAAGCAACATATCAATAAGTAGTATTTGGAACTTTATATAACACAAAGTAAATATAACTTGACATGAAGTAAACTTGACATGAAATAAAATTGACATGAACTTGACATAAACTTGACCATGGATTATTTATCTCAATCATTCTTTAAATCATTTAAACATGTCGAGTTGTATAAGTAAATATATTCTACCTCTATTAATGCCCCATAGGAGCCCATAATGCTAGGAAAGCCCATAACGACCTGAAGGTCCATGATCGAGGAGCATATAAAAACTTAACCAATTCCTTAAGTTTGTCAATGATCTTGACTTAATAATTAATATCTATAATATTAATCTTGACCATAATGAGATTTCTACCTCTTAGTGCCATAATGGGATTTCTCCCTCAAAATGTCTTGATGAGATTTTCCCTCATAATATCTTAATGGGATTTTTCCCTCATAATGTCTTAATGGGATTTTGCCCTCTTTATGTATAAATGGGATTAGATCTCCCCTTCAGCATAGTAGAGGAACCCAATGTCTCCATATACATCCATATTGATAAACAAATTCACGAAGTAGATTTGATAATTTCCCAATAGAGATGGAACAATGGGGAGTAATCAATTTTGATGATTATGATGACAACTACATCATCTACGAACCATCAAAGACAAATCCACCAACTTCCATCTATGGGGCAAAGGATCTGGATGCACCTTATTGCATAATCCTCCAGGATGAAATACGACCCCAAGTGATTGTTTACCCTGCTAAAAAACAAGTTCTTCGAATACTGGTCCTCTCCACTACATGTAGATCCAGGGAACAAAAAGATACCCAAGCAAGATCCTCCACCCGATCTTGTACATATGACACTACATGTGTTACCCACCGGGCAGCGACTAGTCTCCCCCAATCCACATCTATCTCTGACACTTCCTTCACTGTCAAAGAAAGATTTGTGGATCCTTCTTGAAGGGATTGTGAGGTGAAAAGAAATATGAAGACCCCTTTTGAATTTCCACAACTACCCCATCATTCAGTACACTATGAAGCTCCAACAATCAAGGTCCTACCCCTCATACATATTCCATTCAGCTTGACATTCTTTGAACTACCAGGTCTCCCTGGTGATCCTCTCCCTTATCTTCCCTCCATCCTGGATTTATGTCTTTTTCAGGATGAGCAAAATTTTATGTTCGAGGTGGAGGTTGGTAGTACGTACTCCTTCCACCCACTCTATCTTACATCTTTTACAATTTCCATATTTTTATGTAGCTTAGTTTTATTTTTTTACAAATAATTCTTCAAAACATTTCCTTTTGTCCTTTATCTAGTTGGACAAATGAATAAAACATGTTGTATCAATATACTCTAGCCTTGAAATATAGTAAATCTTCTTTGCAATTTTTTTTACAAATTTCCATGATTAGAACCCACCATATCACCTATGATATCACCTTAGTATCACTCCTTAGAAATGTTGGCAAGTCACATAGAATTGATAAGAACCAAATTTATTTTTTCTCTATTTTTAATTATGGATTAACTTGTCATGAATCTTGTATAATATGATGGATAAGAAAAATATGTCTGATGCAATGACACTCCTAAAAAAAGTAAAGTTTATAAGTACATGAACAATCTCCCCTATTTCTCCCTCAAAGAAAACACAAAGAATCACTTTCAGACAAAAATCTAAGTCCGGAGTGGCATGCTTCCCACCTCAATTCTCCATATACCTCATTTCTAAAAGGGGCATACCATCAAAAGATGCCAAAGAGAACATAAAAAATTATGATCAATGTAACCATAAGTTCATTAACAAATATATCTGGAGTCAAACAGATGAGGGATTCTTCTTTCACACATTCTTCATCTTGTTCCTATGCAAAAACTCATTAAAAGAAAAGAAAATGTAGGAGTTTCAATGCATAAGTAAGAATAACTTTGTTTCCTACAAAGTCTTGATTTAGAAACAAGATATGAAATATATTTCAATAGGAAATATCGAATTTTGTGTTACATGATTCTAGGAGATTAGGTTTCTTGACCAGATAAGAAGGTAAGGAACAAAATAATACTATGAGGGTGAGGATAGACTTGTTGGTAGTATAAATTGGAATCATTTTAATTTTATTTACTTGATGACATGCAAAAGCTCAAGTCTGGATTATTTTTTTAAGATAAGTCAGGAGGCAATCTTATTCAGCCCGCCCTCGGGGGAACGAGTAAACTCAAACAAAAGTTACAATTGAACTGGGAAGCAGAAACATTACTACTATTACAATCTTTAATTAAGAGGTGAAGGACCTCCCTTGGGGGTGGACATGCACCCTGTAATTCGAGGTGTTTTTTAGGTTGGTTTTAGCAAGTTCATCAACTATCATATTACAATCTCGTCGGGCATACACCACGTTCCAACCAGGATGTATCAACTTGGTGATCTTTCGTATAAGTTTCACAAACCTGGGTTGTTCTTTTTCATTCTGGGCAACCATCTTCGCAGCGGTTTGTGAGTCAGACTCAATGATGACTCTTGCCAAGGAGTTAGCCGCAGCTAACTCGGTAGCTCTCAGGATCCCTTACAGCTCTGCCTTGAGAACATCCATTATGCTTAGTTTAAAAATTGCACCTCTAGCCCACCTACCTAGCTCGCCTCTAGCCCACCTACCTAGTTTAAAAATTCATCACCTTTTATTATACATTTTTTTCTCTTTAATTAAGAATAAATCATTACACATTAAATAGTTTTAGCATAAATTATCTTAGTTTAGATATTCTTGCTTAAATTGGAGTTTTTACTTAATTATTGTGTGCTTTGCATGAAAATAAAAAATTATTTCAAAGTTCAAAAATTTTCAAAATTTCTCTTAGAAGATGTTTTGCACAATTTCCAACAATGTCTAAAATTCATGTATACTTGACACTAATAATGTTATAACTTTTACGTCCGAACTCTAAAATTAACGCACAAGTATGCATTAGAAAGGAAATTTGGTGATGTACAAGAAAAAACTATTTTTAATGGCTTTTCAAATGGATGGCTGGATGCACGGGCTGGTCGTTTTGTTGTCTCAAAAATTTTATAACAAAGCAAATCAAAGAAATTAGTGAGAAACTAAAGGAAGATATTTCAATAAAATCTTTTACTTTCCATTTTGGGGAACAATAAATGTTATTTTAATTAGAAGAAAAGTAAATATTGGCAAATTCCACATATTTTTATGAGTAGAAAAGAATGTAAATAGATACTTAGTTAATTACCAAAAAAATTCAGTCAAGGTTTGAGCAATGTTATTTTTGAATGAAACAAGAAATTATCCTAGTCAAAGCGGACGTCACCACCATAAACTCATATCTCAAGGAATTTCCCCATCATCATCTCCCTATAAGTGGTGTGGAGCTCCACAAGAAAAAGCATTAAGTCTTAGTTGTAAATCGATTCTTTGTTTGTAAATCTAATTTTTGTAGTTCCCATTTTGTATCATTATAGATCTCTTTTTAGTTTGTATTTCTTCTTATTCCATCATGTCAGAGTAAATTCTTATGAGGCATGGGGACTAGTCCCTTGGATCAATTATATTCAATATAATCAATTTTTTTTGCATCAAAAAGATATTTTCTCTCTGTTTATACTTGACTATAAGGATAATCTGATATATTCTTATAGAGTGATATGACCTTAGATTTCTATAAGAACAAAACAACAATCCTTTAATTACTAGTATCATATTTTCGTCCTTTCAATCTTATTTTTGTTATAATCCTCGGTGATACAACCACCTAAGCCTTGGGTTCAAATGCCAGTTTAAATGTCTATATTTCTTTATATGACTGTGGATAGTAGCATGTTGGATGGTTGGACAATGATCTGTATACCCTGGTGATGCAGGGGTTTTGAGTCATTTTTATAGGCTAGTTTTATACTCGTTTTATGCGCTTATTGGTCATATTTGTGGTTAATATTGCATGATTCAATTCCTTTAGCCTATTATTCTTGCCTGCATCAAATTCATTTTGTTTTACATTGTTTTGTATAGACTATCATATTTCTCAGATTTGATTTGTGGTTTTCTCTCATTTTTAGGAAATTCACAATTTTGGACCCGTCGATACCATCGACAGCTTGTCGATAGCATCAACAATGAAACAGTGACACAGCCGGAGAGGAAGCAGATAGTTCAATACCATCGATACTTTGTCGATGGTCTCGAAAGTCCAACAACAAGCCAAATATTGCCCCATCGATACCATCGACGGGAATGGTCGATGGTATCGAGAAGGCTTCAGGCGGCTTCTAGAAATTGAAGAAAGCATCGGTACCCTAAGGTGTCAATACCATCGACACCCCGTCAATGGTATCGACGCTGTCGAATCAGAGTTATGTCCAACACAACTTCAATCAGACGACTGCATTCTTTTGGTGGCCGTAAGTGGTACCTATACCTAGGAAAAAATGGCCCAAATCCGTTAGACGTTCTATTCCATTGCACAAGTCCTGAAGGAGGAGAGAGTGAAGAACGAAGCCCAGAGCTATGCCCTGGGAGATTCCAGAGACACAGACATAGTTTTTCACCGCCGGAAGGCTGTAGAACGCTCATCCTGCACCGAGGATCACCCAGTTCTTCTCCATTCAGGGGTTACACCATCTCCATCCACATTTTCTCCATATTTTCTCCTTCCTTTATGGTGTTTCGCATTGAGATGAACATGTGGGGCTAATCCCCTTTGTCTCTAGGACTGGAGTAGCCCGGACAATCATTGTATGACTCTTCTTACATAGTTTATCATAATTTGTCTCTCAAATATGTGGTATGATATCATTTTCTCCATTTCTATCATTGTGCTTGATCACCATAATGGTAATCTAATACCTGCAATTGCTTTTGATGAAGAATTAACGGCTGAAAAGAGGTGGAAATCACATTAACTAATAAATCCTTTGGAAAAGGCAATGTACAGTTAATGGTGGAAACCCAGAGACATGTGCTTCATGCACCTAGTCTAGGGCATAGGTTACTACTGCCATGGAACTGACCTAGATTAAGGTAGTGAATTGTATCGTGGAAGTGAGCAATTCTATCTACAAGCCACTATTCGGTAAGAGAGATGAGTTGTGATAATTGTAAAGGAATTAGTACAATGAGAACCTACGGTGAAACCACAATCTTAGAGATTCCTTTTGAATTGATTAAACAACCATTTAATTGATTGCTTTGTTTTCTTTTGTCTTTATTTTTCTCTTTTTCAAAACAACTTCCAAACTTTTATAATCAGTTTAGCTAATCGTGAGTAGTTAGTAGTAGTCTACTGATAATTACATTTTCTTGTGTTTGACTCGGGCCTCACAAGGCCTATATTACATTGACGCGTACACTTACGTTATACGCACGATAAAGTCGTGTCAAGTTTTTGGCACCATTGACGGGGAAATGACAATTTTCGAAACTACGAGTGCTACAAGCAAACACTCTAGGCCACCTTTAATAATTTTAATAATTGACAGTAAATTGTCTATCTTTCAAATTCATTATTCATCTAGCACTGTACTTAATCAATTTTTCATATTTCAGGTACTAGTGCATGGTGAAGATGTGTAGTACGGGCTACGCACAGTCGACACCTGAGATTCCACCTTCGGGATTGGGTGACGAGGAGAAGCATATCCACAATCAACTCAAAGACTTAGACACAACTTCAAAACCTAAAGTAATGGCTGAGGAACAGACAATATGGGAGAAGATCAAGGCTTCTTCCTCATCTGCGTCTAAGGGGCCGATCAAAAATAGGCGATCAACATTCCTACATACAAGATTGATCCAACACTGATAAACCTGGTCAAGTCTAATGCATTTCATGGGCTGAACATTGAAGATCCAGTGGCCCACATTAGCACATTTATGGAAAATTGTGATATGATAAAGATTGACAGGTTCCTATAAGAAGCACTCTACTTAAAGCTTTTTCCTAGTTCTTTAGTGGGAAATGCACGTGAATGGCTGCACATCTCAATGATGAGCGTGTCGAGACCTGGGACCAGATGGTAGATGTCTTCTTAGAAAGATTCTTCCTGCCTGAGAAGACGAATGACCTCATGAGAAAGATCCTTAACTTCTGTCAAAAGGCCGGTGAGACTTATTCAGAGACATGGGAGCACTTTCAGATCATGCTGAGGAAGTGCCCACATCATGGGCTGGATAAGGACAAGCAAGTTAAAATTTTCTACTTTTCTCTCAATGAGCACGACAGAAGCAACTTAGATTTAGCGGGCTCAGGCTTCTTCTTGAAAAACACAGGTACAAGGTGTTAGGAGATCTTGAAGAACATGGCCAAGAAGCAGTCGTGGGGTAATAGAGATTCACAAGAACAAGTTAGAGTTGTAGGGGAATCAAAGGCAATTAAAGAGCTAAATGAGAAGATGGACTTGATAGCAAAGAGATTGCTAGCAAAAGAGGATGAAGGATCTGATGATGAGGCACAAGTCAAATTTATGCTCCAACAATAAGGTTACAAGAATAATGATTACTTTTGGAGGAAGGATAAGAAGTTCTCATGAAAGGATCCTAATAACTTTCTACAGGATCTAGATGCCAAACCACAACCTACTGCAGAGGAGAAGAGTAATGAGTTGCTCAATAAAATTGTGAAACAAAACCAAGAACTCATGAGCACTTTCAGCAAGCAGCTGCAAACTCAAGGGGAATTTATGAATCCGTTTGGACAGACACTACAAATCCACGAGGCAAAAATGAGGACACTTGAGACATCTTTAGCACAAATGGTAGTAGAGATTGTGAGTCTAAAGAAGCCCACAATGCAAGGTTTCCTGTGGAATACTGTTGTTCCCAGAAAGAACCATCAAGCTAAGGCCATTCTATTGAGGAGTGGAAAGAAACTTTTAAACTCCAAGGCCAATGAACTGAGCACACCACAGTAAGAAGATGTAGGTGAGGCTGCATAGGATGTCGTAGTTATAGAGACAATGGATGATGATGTAGAGATGGCCACAGAAGAGCCCATTGTAGAGAAAGAGGCTGAGAAGAGGACGCCTTATGTGCCACCACATCAGAGGGCACAGACCATCCCGGTTCCTTATCCAAATAGTCTGAAGGCAAAGAAAGTTGATGCACAGTTCAAAAAGTTCCTGGATAGCATTAGGAAACTTTCGATCAATATTCCCTTACTAGAGGCTATTGAGCAGATACCCTACTATGGTAAGTTCTTGAAGGATATAATTACCAAGAAGAGGAAGATTCCAGACACTGAGGTGGTGGTGCTTAAGGAATAGGTCAACACTTTTATTCTGGGAAAATTACCACCAAAGCGACAAGATCCAGACTGTTTCAATATTTCATGCTATATTGGGAAGGTGAAATTTGGTGAAGCACTATGTTATTCCAGGGCTAGTATCAACTTTATGCCTCTCTCTACATTCAAAATCTTGGTCTTAAAGAATCTCAACAAAGCAACATGACAATTCAACTTGCAGACAATTATGTGGTACGACCGTATGGGATTTGCGAGGATGTCTTAGTCAAAGTTGACAGGTTGTGTTTCTGGCTGATTTTGTTGTCATGGAGATGCAAGTTGAGCAAGGGAATGAGCTGCTCTTAGGAAGACCTTTCCAAGACACTGCGATATGATATTGGAGATGGGGAGAGGTTGACCGACAATGGGTATAACTGATGATAGATTCGAGATAGTCATGCTGCTAAATTCAAAGAAGTCACAAGCGAATGAGCAATGTCACAAAGTGAAGCACTTTGATCATACATTTCTATTTGCTTAGGGAAGCCATTTCTTGATATTACTCACGTCATGACAAAGGTAGATAAGGGAACAATTGCTGTGGACATCATGGAACAAATAAAAGTGGTTTCTCTTGTTAAAGCCGTGGGTTATCCCAATGATGAGGAAGAGGAAGTCTCACCGTCTACTGAGGATGAAGCTATAGAAGTCTTCATTCTTGACTCATACCCACAATTACCTCTTGAAGCTTGTTTGTTTAACATAATGAATGATTGGATGAGAATTACGTCATTACAATAATGTGTTAAGATGCTTCAAGTGCTTCCTTGCTACTGTGCCAAGCACTATGAAGAGCTAGGACCACTACCACCACCGCTTCAATCTTCTTTGGTCAGTCCGCCAGAGTTAGAGCTTAAGTCGCTGCCCCCTCACTTGAAATACACATTTTTAGCGACTGATGCAAAGTTATCAGTGATAATTTCAGCATATTTGAGTGCTGCCGAGGAAGAACAGTTGATTATAGTGTTGAAGAACCACCGTGGTGCATTTGGGTGGTCGGTTTCTGGCATCAAGGGGATCTCCCCTACTCTTTTCCAACATAAGATACAGCTCGCTGAAGGAGCCAAACCTGTGATTCAGCCACAACGTCGCCGCAACCCCATCATGATGGAGGTCGTCAAAAAGGAGGTGATCAAGCTTCTCTCCGCATGCATCATCTATGCTATTTCAGACTCTACATGGGTGAGCCCAACATAGGTAGTCCCTAAAAAGGGGGGAATCATGGTAACTCAAAATATTTTGAATGAACCTGTCACCACTTGATTGTTAACCGGGTGGCGTGTTTTCATTGATTACCGTTGCTTGAATTCCGCCACTTTAAAAGATCATTTTCCCCTCCCATTCATTGATCAGATTTTAGAGCGGCTGGCTGGCCGTTCTCACTTTTGCTTTTTATACGACTATTCCGGTTATAGTCATATTTCTATAGAGAATAAGGACCAAGAGAAGTCTACTTTCACTTGTCCTTATGGGACTTTTGCATATCGTCGGATGTCGTTCGGTTTGTGCAACACACCGGCTACTTTTCAGCGTTGCATGCTTGCTATCTTTTCAGATATGGTGGAGCGTTGTCTAGAGGTTTTTATGGACGACTTTTCCATCTATGGTGCATCTTTTGATGAGTGCTTGTATAATCTAGACAAGGTGCTACAATTATGTGAGGACACACATTTAGTCCTAAATTGGGAAAAATGCCATATGATGGTTAGAGAAGGTATAGTGCTTGGACACATGGTGTCCAACAAGGGACAGGAGGTAGATCCAGTGAAGGTTGAGGTTATTTCCAAACTACCTCCACCGGATTCAGTGAAAGGGGTGAGGAGTTTCCTTGGTCATGTAGGGTTTTACTGCCAGTTTATCAAGGATTTTTCTAAAATCTGTAAGCCATTATCGGAATTGCTTGAGAAGGATGTTGTTTTTGACTTCAATGATAAATGTATGCATGCCTTCGAGGTTCTCAAGAAAAAGTTGATCTCTGCGCCGATTGTTCAAACACTGGATTGGATTAAGCCCTTTGAGCTTATGTGTGATGCGTCAGATTTCTCCGTGGGGGCCGTTCTTGGGAAGTGCCTTGAGAACAAGCCCACAGTTATTTTCTATGCGTCTAAGACTTTGAATGATGCCCAACTCAA
The DNA here is from genome assembly GCA_963693085.1 of Alisma plantago-aquatica. NCBI lineage: Eukaryota > Viridiplantae > Streptophyta > Magnoliopsida > Alismatales > Alismataceae > Alisma > Alisma plantago-aquatica. The sequence goes on along the minus strand of OY856410.1, from coordinate 1,371,863,194 downwards.
TTACACCACCACTGAAAAAGAATTGCCTGCCATGGTTTTTGCATTCGAAAAATTTAGGCAATATTTGGTGGGGCCTAAAGTTTTGGTATGCACGGACCATGCTTCCATAAAATACTTAATGGAAAAGAAAGATTCCAAGCCTATACTCATTAGGTGGATCTTACTCTTGCAAGAATTTGACATTGAAATTAAGGACAAGGCGGGCATTGAGAATGTGGTTGCAGACCACTTGTATTGATTAGAGCGGGTAGATGAGAGAGATACCAACTTACCCATTACTAAGACCTTTCCAGATGAGAAAATCTTTTCCATCCAATCTAAGGACCCTTGGTTTTCACATATCATGAATTATCTTGCATGTAAAGAAATTTCAGATGATTGTACTTATCAAGAACGAAAGAGGTTTTTCCATTCTTTGAGATATTATTTTTGGGATGACCCTATTTTGTTGAGACAGTGCAGGGATGGAATTTTGCATAGGTGTGTACCTAAGAGTGAATATGATAGTGTGCTCAGTCACTGTCATACATTGCCCACTAGTGGTCATCATGCGAGTACGAGGACTACGACGAAGGTGTTAGAGAGTGGCCTTTATTGGCCTACACTTTTCCAGGATGCCTATGATTATGTGAAGAGGTGTGATTCATGTCAAAGGGTAGGTAACATCTCAAAACGGCAAGAGATGCCCCGCAATGTATTTCAAGAAGTTGAGGTATTTGATTTGTGGGGCATTGATTTAATGGGACCCTTTGTGTCGTCTAATTCAAATTTGTATATTTTGCTTGCTGTTGATTATGTGTCGAAGTGGGTAGAGGCAATACCCACAAGGACTAATGACGCTGCGGTAGTGTGCAGGTTCGTGAAGGAGCATATTGTTTTGTAGGTTTGGTGTGCCATGGATGATCATTAGTGATGGAGGCACCCACTTCATGAACAGGAAATTCGCTACACTATTGAGAAAATATGGGGTCAAGCATAATGTAGGTACCCCATATCACCCGCAGACGTAGGGCCAAGTAGAGGTGTCCAATAGGGAGATTAAGAAGATATTAGAGTGCACGGTGGCCTCCTCAAGGAAGAATTGGAGTACATTACTACCAGACGCTGTATGGGCATATAGAACCGCATTCAGGACACCTATAGGCACCACACCTTTTAGGTTGGCTTACGAGTGGGCTTGTCACTTGCCGGTGGAATTAGAGCACAAGGCGCACTGGGCGCTAAGGAAGTTGAACTTGAGTATAGATGATGCATGGAGAAAGCAAGTGTTAGAGCTCAATGAGTTGGATGAGCTAAGGATGAATGCATACGAGAACTCAAGGATCTACAAGGAGTGGACAAAGCAAATACATGATCGACACATTCAATTGTGAGTGTTCTAGAAGAGTGAGAGTGTCATATTGTTCTATTCGAGGTTGAAGTTTCATCCTGGGAAATTGAAATCCTAATGGAGTGGACCTTTTGTTATAGAAGAGGTGTGACCCCATGGTGCTATTATGGTGAGAGATGGTGAAAGAACATTCTTGGTGAATGGTCAACGGTTGAGGCACTATTATGGGGAAGACTACACACGGAAAGTGCATGATATCAAATTCATGACACTAAATGGGGAATGAGGAGCATGCATGTGTCTAGCCCAAGAAGTTAAATGAGGCGCTTGTGGGAGGCAACCCAACCTTGGTAGTGTACATGTTTGTTTCTTTAAATTTTTCACATTCATAGGTAGTTTTCTTTAATTTAGCACTTAGTCTCTAAAAATGATACCCTGATGTGTTTGTTGAGTGTGCAGGCTGGGGAATAGTCAATACCATCGACATCTGGGTCGATGGTATCGAATTTGGAACAACAGACAATTATACTAAAATTTCATTTCGGCGATACCATCGATAGTCTCATCGATTGAATCGAAACTAGAATAGGCAAAAAAAGGATCAGGCGTCGATTGTATTGACTCATCGTCGATGGTCGCGAGAATTCTGGAGATTTTCAGACAAATTATCTCAGTGATTTCGATACCATCGACACACTGGTCGATGGTATCGACATGCCTATAGTTACATTGACTTGGTCAGACATCGCGAGGATCAAAGGAAAATATAGGTGTCGATACTATCGACACATGGGTCGATAGTATCGAAGACACGTCAACGATTTGAGGTTTTCATCGAGTAGTCCACAAAACCTATCCATGGACTGTGTCGATGGTATTGACACCCTGTCGCTACCATCGACACGAGGTCGATCTGGGTCCCCACATCAAGCCGTCAACAACCGTCGATTGCAGTGAGGGACAGATTCCAACAACCATCGATACCATCGACAGCATTGTCGATGGTATCAATGCATCGACAGCAGACCTGACCATCCCTTATAAAAAGGAGGACAAATCTTCATTCTAATCACACAATCTCATTGCCTACCCTCCACATCTGAGGCTTAGCATCCCTGAGCACCTAAGAGCAACCAAGATCACCGCCGACGATCGTCTTTGAGCATCTTCTTTGGCTTTGTGGATCTCCATTTTCTTCGAGTTCCCCGATCGTCTTCTCCGAGCTCCATTCTCTTTTCTCTTCCTCACTCGTTGTCATGCAACCATGGTGAGATCGGGAGCGTCATCATCTAGGGCTGCACCACCTGCACTACCCGCTCCGCAGCAAGGATTAGTCTCTCACCGGAGGCTAGTCCATCCATCGTCGTAGGTCAAGAAGGTTTATGAAGAGTTATGGAAGCACTCCATTGAGCCGACCTGGTATGGAGACAGATAGTTGATCAAGGATTTGGGTTTTGAGGCCAATATGGCCTATGTGCTGCAGGGATAATGGGGCGAGTCCCCTGAGTTTTTCCGTGACCATGCCGACAGTCATCCATTTTCCAGCGGGTGGCCCACTTATAAGGAGATCGTCATCGAGTTCATGACCTCTCTAGATATTTGTGTCATTCCCAATGAACTAGTACCGGTGCGCACAGAGTGGAAGGAGGGTGCGTTTCTTTCCACCTCTACAACAAGGACTATACACTGACCCTTCGTGAGTTCAACACGATTTATGGGTGGGCCCATAGCAAACTCCGTCAGCCACCACAAAATGCTAATTATGAAGCGATGTATGCGAAGATGGTCACCATACCTGAGGGGTTTTCTATCAGGTGGCACCACACTATTGTATCTGATTTTGAGCATCCATTTGTCAAGATTTTGCATCAGATTCTCTCCAACACCTTCTTTGCGAGATCAAAGTTGTCTCAAAGCAAATTTCAGGAGACAGACATGTTCTTCCTCTTAGTCTGTTGGGGCAGACACCTATCAATTTTGGATCTTTCTTCCACATGCGTGTAATGGTGGTTACGAGGAATGTTTCTCGTAGGGCTCCTATTTATTTTGGGGGTCTAATTACACCAATTTCCATGTACTTGGGCCTGGATTTTTCTGGGCTACCCAAGCTGGAGTGCAAGAACATGCTCAATTTGAGCCATTTTGTGACCACATGGCTTGTTGAAGCTCGACATGGCATCTCCTATGCCACATGTCATGTGCGAGGTGTCTTTCAAAGGGCACAATTTCCTGACCCTGCATTCAACATCAGACCAGGCTAAAGCTACAGGTGGCCGATCATTGATGTTGATGATGAGGAGGAAGAAGCAGCTCAAGAGGCGGCGGCTCCAGAGGGCGACAACGATGAAAAAGGGGAGGAGGAAGCCACTATTCCTCTTCGACGATGAGTTGCTCCAAGAAAGCATCCACAAAACTATGGAGCATCCTCTTCTTCCCAGCCACAGCCACCACAACCCTCCCATGACGGAGATGACCCCTATTCTATACAGGGGATGTATACCATGCTCCAGTTGATCCAGGAGTCCCAGCAGACAATGTTGTAGTCACATCAGACAACTTTTGTAGGGATCCATGATACATAGAATAGGCTCTATGAAAATCAGTAGGCGATCTTCAAGAATGAGTGCTAGCTCTTCGCCAACCAGCAGCAGGTCTATCACATGTTGGGCAGGATAGAGCAGCAGCAACCTTTCTATGGTCATCATTGGAGCACAGACTATTTTGGGGGATATCCACAGCCCCCGCCCATGCCACCCTATGATCCCAACTTTCAGGGGCAGTATTTAGAGTGGAACCCCCATACCCACCAGTACCCGCCACACCCACCGCCTCATTAATAGCAGTGTATCACTGTTCCATCTTCTGAGTTTGTTCTTGACTATGAGGCCATAGTCAAATTCAAGCTTGGGGGGGAGATGGAACAATTTCTATCTTAGTTTTGTTTTATTTTCTTCTATTTGATAATTTTTCTTAGCTTTTTGCAATTTTTCTTCTAGTTTTGTAATTTGTTTTATTTATGGCTTTTTAGGACCCACTTTCTATATAGTGTAATATGTGGGTGTCTAATGTAAATGTGTCATTTCAATGTTTTTCATATGGGGCTGATGTGTGAATTATTTGAAATTGAGCACATAACTTATGAAAATAATTGGGTAGGTCAACTTTAAAACTTATGATGATAACTATATATCCTTATGGTTTAAGAAATGAGCACGGATATGGATGTTGAGCTTTAACTGACCAAATAGTAATGGGACTATAATTTAAAGTGAGAAGAGAGAAACCTCTTAGTTACCCTGTGCACATGTCAGTAAGGAGAGACATATAATCTTTTCCAATGGTTCTGTCATTTAGTCTTGTGATCTATCCACCTTACTTCATTCACACTCCACCATAAGAACTGGGATCACACTACTATTTTTCATCTCTTAACTGCATGTCATTTAGATAGGATTACATTATAGCTAGATTTTGCATAAAAAAATTGAAAAATAATTTTTTTTTGTAGTTTAGTTATGCATGCACACATTCTAGAGTGCATGCCATTGTAGTTGCATAATTACTTTCATGTAGTTGCACTTTGCATATTTTTGAGCATATAGGACATTATGTGTCTGATTTCTTCTGCAAAATAAGAAAAGCGGGTAACTTGTTCTATACTCTCTAAAAAGTAGGTTGTAATGCATCAATTGTAGTAGTTATGTGAAAAGAAGCCCGAAAAAAATTATGTTTTGTAAATATTTCTGTAGTCAATTGAGAAAATTGGGGCTTAAAAAACTTGAAAAAGAAAAAAAAATAAGTAGAAATCAAAGGGAGAAAGGAACTTGTTTCACCTGCATAATAGGAAGAATAAGCACATGATGATGTTTTGTAGACATTCTATCTCACATTTAGACGGAATAGTAGAGCATGCATCATTCCACCTAAAATGTAGGCATTAGGTCATTTTCATATTCATATGCATCATTTAGGTCACTTTTGTTGTTTTTGCATGTTAAACTGTATTGTGCTTTCTATTCTTTCACAACTGCCCATTCCATCCACCTGTTCCTTAGAACGGTAGGCCACCCATGATTATCTCCTCATTCTTGTATAATTAGAAGATCTGCTTCCATTGTAGATGGTAATTAGGATTTGAGCAATGTAGATAGTAGATCACAAGATGCACCACACATAAACCAGAGGAATTGATTATATTATCTACTTTATTTGATTTTGTTCATTGATTACGGGGTGGACATCTCTCATGGATGATCATTGTCACCTTTAGGGTAGTTATCGTTTCGTGGTTAGTGAGAGCCGGTATGTGCCTTGCAGGTGGGAATCATACTGTGATGTCTTTTATGTGATTATGTTCTTTAGTTGACCCTCGCAATTTTATTCTATAGTTTTGTTGCTCGAGGACAAGCAAAGTTCAAGATTGGGGGAGTTTGATGCAGGGGTTTTGAGTCATTTTTATAGGCTAGTTTTACACTCATTTTATGCACTTATTGGTCATATTTCTGGTTGATATCACATGATTCAATTCCTTTAGCCTATTATTCTTGCCTGCATCAAATTAATTTTGTTTTACATTGTTTTGTATAGATTATCATATTTCTCATATTTGATTTTTGTTTTTCTCTCATTTTCAAGCAAATCACAATTCTTGACCCGTTGATAACATTGACGGTCTGTCGATAGCGTCGACAGAGCAATAGTGATAGAGCCGGAGAGGAAGTAGATAGTTCGATACCATCGACACTTTGTCGATGGTCTCTAAAGTCCAACAATGCGCCAAATATCACCCCGTCGATACCATCGACGGGAACGGTCGATGGTATCAAGAAGGCTTGGGGCGGCTTCCACAAATTGAAGAAATCATTGGTACCCTAAGGTGTCGATACCATCGACACCCTATCGATGGTATCGGTGCCGTAAGATCAGAGTTTTGTCCAGTACAACGTCAATCGGACGATTGCGTTCTTTTGGCGGCCGTAAGTAGTACCTATACCTAGGAAAAGATAACCCAAAGCCATCATTGTTGTTCTATTCCATTGCATAAGTACCGAAGGAGGAGAGAGTGAAGAACGGAGTCGAGAGCTACGCTCCGGGAGATTCTAGAGATGCAGACGGAGTTTTTCACCACTAGAAGGCTACAGAACGCTCATCCCGCACTGAGGATCACTCATTTCTTCTTCGTTCAGGGGTTACACCATCTCCATCCACATTTTCTCCATGTTTTCTCCTTCCCTTATGGTGTTTCGCATTGAGATGAACATGTGGGGCTAATCTCCTTTGTCTCTAGGACCAGGAGTAGCCCGGGCAATCATTGTATGACTCTTATTACATAGTTTATCATAATTTGTCTCTCAAATCTATGGTATGATATCGTTTTCTCCATTTCTATCATTGTGCTTGATCACCATAATGGTAATCTAATACCTTTAATTGCTTTTGAGGAAGAATTAACAGTTGAAAAGAGGCGGTAATCAAATTAACTAATAAATCCTTTGGAAAAGGCGATGTATGGTTAATGGTGGAAACCCAGAGACATGTGCTTCATGCACCTAGTCTAGGGCATAGGTTACTACTGGTGTGGAACCGACCTAGATTAAGGTAGTAAATTGTATTGCGGAAGCGAGCAATTCTAGCTACATGCCACTATCCAGAAAGAGAGAGGAGTTGTGATAATTGTGAAGGAATTAGTACAATGAGAATCTGCAGTGAAACCGCAGTTCTAGAGATTCCTTTTGAATTGATTAAACCAACCTTTTAATAGATTACTTTGTTTTCTTTTGTCTTTAATTTTCTCTTTTTCAAAACAAATTCCAAAATTTATAATTGGTTTAGTTGATCACAAGTAGTTAGTAGTAGTCTACCGATAATTACGTTTCCCTGTGTTCGACTCGGGCCTCACAAGGCCTATATTACATTGACACGTACACTTGCGTTATACACACGGTAAAGTCGTGTCACCTGGGACCAACGAGTGTACAGGAGGTCTGACCCTTGTGTGTTTGTCTATAAGGACATATGACCACAAGGTCTTGATTTGATCTTTGGAGCTTAATAGCTAATTAGTTGAATAGAAATGTGGTTTTGGTGGTGATCATCCAGACCCCCAGATCTTGATTTCTTGATTAGATAATCTTTATTTCAACACTTTATTTTTGCTCTTAGTTCTTCATTGACTCTCTCAAATTAGATTTTTTTTCTCATTTAGCATTCAAATTTGGATTACAACCTTTTCTTTCCTTCGTCCCTTGGATCAATACCTATCTATACTTCATTGACTTGATTCTTGCATCAAGTTGGCAACCTGGTTAGAATGTTAAACTCTAGGACTTTTCCTAGTGATTGTTGCGTGTACAATGACACACATCAAAGACCTACGATGGGTAGCCTCCTATAGTTTAGCCAAAATTTTAGGATGAAATTCCATAAGGTGGGTAAAATTATAACATAATGTCTTAGATTTTAAAAACCAATGTAATTTTAATGGATCACTACACCTCATGGTCATGTAAATCCTAGATGAGATAAAATTGATAGCATTATCATGTCTCAATTTCATGGAAATGAGAGAATGGATGGTTATCATGAAATTTGAGACCATAGATAATGATCTAGAACATGTTAATATATTTATGTGACTAGATGCTTGTTCATATAGCTATGTAGCCAATTGAATTTCTTAATATGTGTTCATATCCCATGACCTTGCCTTGATAATTGTAATGAATTTTTAGAGGCAATAAGTATAAGTGGAGGTATTTTTCTATTGGATAGTTATTACAAAATCAAAATAGTTAGATCTTTGAAGTAATGAGGATCCGTGGAGATAAATAAGTGATTTAGGTGGGAGTTTGATCACATTACCTTGATGTAGTTTTAATATATATATGTATGAAAATGTTAATAGGAGAAGTCAAGACAAAGATATTCTTGTTCCTTTACATATTAAAAGCTGGTATATGTATATGGACTGATTAATCTTTAGACTTGGTAAATGTTTGGTCTAAAATATCATGTACATGAATATACTGAACCTAACTAGAAACCCAATAGGTAGTGAGGTTTGTGGAAAAGCTAACTAGATCTGACCCTTATATATATTTATAAGAAGTTTCTTACCCTCAACACAAAGTTGCAAACACAACCTTGTATTCTTTTACCTATATGAATCCATGTCCATGGAGATGACTAGACAACCAAGACCACACGTCATGGGTCTTGGTACCCTAAGGCTATAATGGCTCTATGCATATCCAAAGAATCATCTTTAGATCCAGTTGAACTCTAGTTGGTAGTGAGTGTGTCCCAAGGAGTTTGTCAAGAAACCTCTACAGTGACCTGCAACTAGAGTGATGGATTCCATGACTGTCATTGTATGCATGTGAGGAGCCAAGATACTAGAGATGTTTTCCTACATGCCTGAAGTTGATGTGTCTACATCAAATGAACTATATCTAGCCTCCATGTCCTAGATCTCTCCTTGAGGCAAAGCCCCAATGCTAATGTCTAAGCTTCTCCTAGCCATGATAGTAAGAGTTTTTAAAGGCACATTTGTGACCCTTTTAGGCTACCTTGATGCCCAAGGATTTCACAGAGGTCTTGGTTCTTTGAGATCAAGAAAAGGTAGGATCTGTGGTTGTCAAGGAACGTTGAAGTAGCCATCACAGAGGTTCTCTATATTGTTGGATCAGTGATAGCTACTATAAGCATTGTGGTCTTATCCTTCGACCAGATGAGAACAAATACTACCAAGGAATGTGTGACCCTAGTGGAGGCAAGAAGATGACTTTATTGTGGCATTGAGGGCACACTTGTGAGTGTCGCCTCACTAGAGTGGATTGGAATCAGAGGTCCTCTATTTTCATGGAAGAATAGAGAGTACAAGAACCTAGATAGGAAGAAAGATGGGATCTTCATTGGTTAGTCATATCCTGACATTAGATGGATCCCATGTTAAATCCAATTATGTGGGCCTGACTGGCTTCCACATTCAAGAGGGAATCTTCATCTGGGCCACATGATGGAGTATGGACAATTGTGTTCTCTTAGAAAGGTAATGACTTAATAAGATCACATTTACAATCCATGAGTCATATTTGGATGTGTAAGGCATCAAAAGAAATCTATTAAGGTGTAGAATATTGCAAAAATGTTATTTTTTGTTTTGTCTAAAGTAGCGAACATGGATTTATTAAGGTGGGAAGCATATTTGTTACAATGGAGTCATCATTATACATAACAAATATGAGTCACTAAATATTAGAAAAGCTTTGTAGTTCCTTATTGAGGTCTAACAATGATATAATAGATAAGATCATGACCTATAACACATATTTCATATATTTTGCTGTAAAACATGATTAGGACTGGTAACCCTAAAATAATTTGAGATGATAGTGTAATGACAAGTAAATGTAAAGGATTAGTATGGGATTATTCAAAACAAATATGTGATGCCATATGTGAGTAAGATGCATCAAATTGAGGTTACATTTTCATGATCAACACACACATAGATTGGGATAGAAACCCCAACTTTGACTTCGGAAGTGTGAGTTATGGGTTTCACAAAGATTCATGATATGTTTATGAAATTTGTAGGAATTAGGGTTTTGATTCAAGGATCTAAGAACTAAAATTTATGTTTCTACAATAGAGGTAAGTTGGCCATATCCATTGAGTTTTTATATTATTATGATTCAATTTACCAAGATCCTTACAATGCTACTTAGAGATTAAGTTACTTTTAGACATTCAGTTATTATAAATTTATCTCATAATCAATAATGATTTTAGTAATCAGACTTTATTCAGATGGAGTTATGTTGTGAGAATATCATATTTTAGATTCTCAATATTAAGCTACTTTGAGATTCTTCATATTTGTATTTTTGTTTTTGGTTTCGTTTTCTCAAGCCTTTAGACTTAGATGTCAATATCTGATATCATAAGACATCCTACTAAATCAAAGTTTCAAATTATGATTTATTGTGACAAATGAATATCTGGTTTAGATTCAATTCATAATTCAAGAGTATAGAATAAGATTTAGATTCATGAATCAATACATGTTCAGTAATGAGTCTTCAGTTTCAGTACAAGTTAAGATTCATAATTCAATAAATTTAGATTTAAAATAATTAAGTCAAAACCTTCACATAAGAATTATAGAATAAGTCTTCATTCATTTAGTCACGGGTTGATTCAGAGGCATGCAGTGCCAATTCAGAGGAGTGTTTACTCCAATTTAGAGGTACTTTGGTACCAATTGAAAGAAACTTTGATGTCATTCAAAGGCATGTAGAGCCAATTCATAGGTACTTTGGTACCAATTCAGATGCGTACTCACACCAATTAAGAGGAGGACTTTTCATAAATTGGAGGCCACAAATAAATAAAGAAATAAATAAAGGACACATAAATCTAGTATAAATTTACAACTTTCAAATTTTGTTTAGCTTTCAGTTATAGTATATTCATTTTTATCTGATTAGAAATTCAATGCTAGTTACTCTAACTTTGGTTTCCATTTTCACATGGCTGAGGATGACATATCCAAATGTGCTAATACAAGAAGATCAGTCAAGATAGAGGATACATTTATAATTTAGGAGATTTTCTTGATGGGGTGCCACCTACACGACATGAGATATTAAGATAGAGTGCTGACTTTTGCATCATATATTTATGCATTCTTGTAAACTTTGAAGTAACCAAGTTTCTTTCCAAAGAATTTTCTGAGTATGTATTTTATACACAAATTTGTAATGGTTCTTTTCTATTATTATTGGTGTTGATTATCATGTTTGTAACACTCCAAATAAGAAAAAAATGTTTAGCTTCCTCTCATGTGATCTAGAATTTGAGGTGTTACAACACATTTTTATAAATTTGCTAATACCATTGATATTGACTTTATAAATTGTCTAAATGATAATTTGGATTTAACAAGGATTGCAAAAAATACTAGGATTAAATAATACTAGATCTATGGCTCTAGTTAATAAGAAGGTTGAAACTCAAGGCCCGTAGTTCATTTTTGTGTGGGTTGTTTCTTGTTTACCTATAATGATTTTATTATTGTTTCATCCTAGAACATTTGTGGTGCCATATCTTCCAACATAGAAAACCCTTATATATTTCATATATTATATTAGAATCCAATTTATTACCATTCAAGATTCCAATTTAGATCTTACAAAATTCATCTTTTACTATAGGGAAAAATATGTAAGAAAGTGAAGTCTTGCCTAATTTTGATTTAATTACTCTTTTACAATCAAGCATCTTATTTTTCTTACTTTTAAACAATTCCCATGCTCAATGATCTTATGAGATTCTTGTTCAGAAATATGGCTGTGGAAATAAATTTTTTTACTCATCATATTAACCTAATATAGTAGATCACATCAACAACTATGTAGTGGGAATGAAAGGTTGCAAGGCATAACCTGGTCCTAGTGCAAGTCCAATGACTATCCATTGCTATAACATTCTACTCTCTCAAATTACACCTAGATGACTGTCGGTATCATCCTCCTAGTTGATCACCACATACAGCGGTTGACTACGTCCTCCTAGTGAGTGGAAAATGCCACCTCACCACTATAGTAGTCTATGAAGACCACCAAGAACTCCTGTCATTATAGATGAATAGATAAGAAGGATTTATCCCTTCTTGTTAGAGTACTAGCACCAAATTTCTCTTCCAATTGTCTCTTCCTTGCTATCCCTCCCTTTGATAGGTAGGACCTATACATGCTCTCACATTACCACAACTGTGAGAAGACAATAATTGTCGGAGATTATTGTTTTGTCTCTGGAAGGCCTCCACTACCCCTCTATTCATAGGATGGTCAAGGTTAGGGTTTCTAGTTTGAGCAGAAGTTGACGATTTCATAGTTTTTTTGGAACCTACAAAGTTTGAACCGATAGGTTCACCGGTGAACTCATGAACCGATCGTTTCACAATGTTTACCTATCCCAATTGTATTGGTAATTAATATTTGATTAATGCAAAACATGACGTCAACATCAATCATTGATTTAATTGCACTGACCAGTCAAATGGTCGGTTCACAACCTGAACCGATTGGGTCAAGCATCTAAGGCAACCGGTTCACTTAGAGAATCAGTCATTTCAGAGTCCATATTTCCAATATTGTTTAAATTAAAAATCTAACACTTTTCTAATCAAGGTTAAACTATATTCATAAATAAACTCCTCGTAACACCAGACTTTTCACAACATATAAATATCACTGATCGAAAGCATTTCACGGGTGTCACAATACACTAATCTTTGCAACTAAAGCAAATGAAACACCTTGCATTCATTTGAAATAAATTCATACATAGTTCATAGTTATGAAATCTAAAACTTATTCATAATGAAATCTAAATCTACTGAACTATTCTTGGATGAGATAACGTGGATATGATGTAAATGATATCTAATGAAATCGAATTGACCTGGTAAATGCTACCTCACCAAGAAAATCTTGAAAATCTTATAGTTCTTAATTTGGCCTTTCTATCCTTCACTCACTACAAGTCCTACGGACATTGCGTCTTCATCCATGGAAAACAAGCAACACATCAATAAGCAGTATTTGGAACTTTATATAACACAAAGTAAATATAACTTGATATGAAGTAAACTTGACATGAAATAAAATTGACATGAACTTGACATAAACTTGACCATGGATTATTTATCTCAATCATTATTTAAATCATTTAAACATGATGAGTTGTATAAGTAAATATATTATACCTCTATTAATGCCCCATAGGATCCCATAATGTTAGGAAAGCCCATAACGACATGAAGGTCCATGATCGAGGAGCATATAAAAACTTAACCAATTCCTTAAGTTTGTTAATGATCTTGACTTAATCATTAATATCTTTAATATTAATCTTGACCATAATGATATTTCTCCCTCTTAGTGCCATAATGGGATTTCTCCCTCAAAATGTCTTTATGAGATTTTCCCTCATAATATCTTAATGGGATAATTATGTAAGACTTCCAGAGCGCGGCTGCGGGTTCTGCTCTCGCGATCGCCAGGGCATTTTAGGGTTCGCTCGCCGCCGACCTTGCTCGGGGGGCAAGGAGGTTGGCTATCAGAGCGCAACGCTTCCACTTCACCCCCTGGGCTTCTCTCCTTCCTTTACTTCATCTTCATCTGCGTGGTTCTTTGACTGGGGTCTCTGCTTTCTCCCCTTCTTCGCCCGCCCTTCTAAGCGACGCTGCGTTTCGGCTAGTGGCAACGGCGTTTTTGGGGGCTGGGCGGGGGTCTGGCTCACTTTGGAGGCGTGTGGGTGTGGGCGACGGCTCGTGAGGTCCTGTTCTCCGACTGGAGGTCCCTTGGGAGCCTGTGCTCTCTTCGGTGACGTGAGGGCGTGGGCGTCTCATGCGTGCTGGTCGCGGCGCCTGGCAGAGCTTCTTGACTGCTATTTGAAATTCTAAGCGAGCCAAAATGCCCATCTCGTAATTTCAAACTTGGCAAGCCCTATTTTGATCAGATTTCATGCATCCTTACACCAGAAAAATGACTTCTTTTCTCTTCTCCCTCACTCCGGCGGCTATTAATGCAACTAGACCTTGACCTAGCCCTAGAACCTAACCATCGGCCCTATATAAAGGCCTCCTAAGATTCATCTTCACCTCACCTTACTTTGAGCATCACCCCTACTCTATTTGCAAGCCTCAAACACCTTGTTTTTCTCCTCCCAACCTCCTTCTATCATAGAAGCACCACCGCGTAGCCCCTTCTCGGCATTCCTACTCTGCACCTCCTCCCCCCTTTCTTTGGCTCCCACCGAGTCCGCGAGGTGGTGGCGAACTGGGACGGCCTGTTTGCAGCCTCCCTCACCCACTCTTGTTCCTATACCTCCTTTATGCCAGTGAGGTTCTCCATCTAGCTTCTGGCCTCTTGAGTGGATGCATGTATGTGAAAGAAAGGTCCCTGAACCACCGGTTCATAGGAGAAGAAACCTAGTCCAAAGAACAAATCACTGAGCCAAAGGGTCCAACAAACCAACAGTTGAACCAACTATTTGAAGATCAAACTGGCCAATCAAGGTTTGAACTAATACTCTAGACCTGCGACCCGATACCTACATGGCACAATCGGTACCACTCATATTGAATCGAACAACCATCCATTTCTTCTATTAAATGTATTTTCTTTTCCTCCATGCTCAATATTCCAATAAATAACCAAACCTTGTTTTAATCATAGAAAATGCATCGTAACTCCAAAAATTACAAGTAAATAGTCAATCTTGATCAAAAATATGCGGTGGATCATTTAAAAATACTCTGGAGCCTAATTCCTAATGGATTTCATTGATATCCCTCATCTTGAATCTCTTACTTATTTAATTTGTCTAATGATTCAACAATGATGTTTAATATTTGGAAACCCTAAATTTGGACTCTGATGATTATCTTGTAACCTAGATCAATCTAGTTGACTCATATAATCTTAAAAATGACTCATTAGTGATCTAGATCCATATTTGTAGACTTGATTTAATTTTTAATATGATGATGACATCATAATATTATGTTTGGCACGAATCTTATGGAATATTATTATCTTTTGACATAAAACATGATCTATGATTTACTCCTTATACTAATCTGAACTTGAACACCAATGATGCTAATATATCATGAGGATGATCTAATAACTTGCATACTGACCAAGATAATTACAGTTAACACATGTTCCTAGAATACCTAGGTGGGTCATTCACACTTGAAACATAAATGACACTTTAATAATGTTGAACATCTTGATATTGTTGATCATAAGTGAATGACCTTACCCCAAGGTAAAATAGGAATGCGTAACCCTAATCTTGAATCATGAAACATGATATTCTAAACATCATGATCTTGACCCTTGATCCAATATTGATGATTTAGGATCTAACTCGAAGGGTTGACCTACTACTTGTTGAGATCTATACTCGAAATCCTCGATGAAAGGTACACTATTATATCTTATCCTTGGTTGTATTGAAGATGCTTTTTATGTATCTCTTGATTGTATACTTGGCTATATACTTGTTTGAAATGTTGTTCCCTACTGATTAGGCTTCTATTTTTCCTATATCATATTTTGAGAAAAAAATGAGAACATAAATGATATTTCCCATTATGACTGCCTGTATATTGATAATGATGATGATGTTGATAATGTTGATAATGTAGATATTGAGTATAAGCGACCTCCTCATTTGGAGGTGGGACTTGTACATTGGCCTCCTACTTCATATGGAGAGAAGGAGCTTGGTGACCTCCACCATCGCGTTGGGGTGATAGAGTCACACAAAATATATAAGCATGCTTCTCAATTATAGCATAATGGGAACCAGTAATAAAAATTGAATTGTTTGAAATAAACATCTTGTCGAATAAATTTTTGATTTGGAAAATCATTTGTTAAACTTTTCTTGAATATAGGTCTTGCCAAGTATACTCTTTTTCTATAAACCATTTTACTTGATTTTGATAGCGTACCGTGCAATTGCATGATTGTGTCTCGATTTTATTTATTTTAGGCAAGAAAAATGGAACACTAATAAGATTGCTTTCGCACTCTATATACTCCGATGACAACGATAAATCAGCCATATCTCCTGTATTGGGCTAGTTTGTTCTTTAAATATCTAGTTTTTGAGTTATTTTTTTTTATTGTATATGCAGTGTGTAAGATCCTATCGGGCCACTCAGGGACGGGCACTTCAATCCTTTTTCTACTGTCTAGGCAGTGGGATTGGGATAAAAATGGTTTCATGACAGTCTCACTCGTGAGATGATGACACATACATAATAGATGTAATGAACTAAAACTTGGAAATATTCTCTTTTTGGCCCTTTTACAAGCTTTTCCTTTCTTATATATCATTTTAGGCCTTGACGTTTAATTTGTGGAAATAATAATGGTTTGGAATGTAATTTTTTTTTGTCTCCCAAAGCGTGTGCCTCCCTTTTTTCATTTTTGAAAAGATTACAAAATGAAAACGAAGGAAAAGAGAAGAGCCTTTACAACCAAAGGCAAACAGAAAACAAATAACTATATAGAGCTACATAAGGCCATCTATATATTTTTTCACCATCCTCCAAAGCTGTAGACCAGAGCAATCCAAATTTGAGAAGATCCTTTGGTTCCTTTCAGTCTAGAGCGCATTCACTATTAACTGAATGCTGGTAATGCTTTTCCTATCAGTAAAAGAAGATAAATCCTGAAAAGAAGTCGACATCTGAGGAATGAATTTCTCCACAGAGGCTTCCTTCCAAACATTTCCGGTATAGCTGCAAGAAACAAAAACATGATCCATGTCTTCTGTACATTCCTTACATAATTCACATCTTGTAGTGAAATTGAACCCCCGATTTTTGAGGTGGTCATGAGTGAGAAGTTTCCCAAGCATCAGCCTCCAGGCACGAAATTAGCATCTGGCTAGAGTCTTCGATCTCCAAACCCACTTTCTCTAGGTAACATGGGTGTGTTTATCACGCACGAGGTTCCAGAAATCTTTGATCTTGGCAGGAGATCCCTTATATATTGGAAGAGTCCCCTCTAGCTTTCTCACAATACGAGAATGGATATGAATTAAATTCAAAATTCTATTCCAGTGTCTGGATCTACTGCCCTTCCATTACCCTTCATCAAGAAGGCAATCCATCTTAGCATACTTTCCTTTCCCAAGTTTTAAGATGTCACACTTATCAAGCACGCCATCCAGAAACTTCCCTTAAGAAATCCACGGGTCTCTCCAAATAAAGGTAGACAACCCTACTTCAACAGAAACTCTGTTTAAGATCATATCTTGAATTCTAAGTAGGTATCTCCACATCTAGGAGGGATTAGAAGATTAACCAACTCTCCAAACAGAGTCATTCTTGATGTATCTAGCATGGATCCAACACACCCACATTAAATCCTTCTTTTGAGCGATACTCTAGAGATTCTTCACAGAACAAGCTGTACTAATATTAAAAGTACATTTGATGTTTAACCCTCCTTCCTCCCTCGGTCTACAAATTATGTCCCACGCAACCATATGTGTAGTACTTTCAAAGGAAGGCCCTCCCATAGAAATTTTCGACAAAGAGAGTCAATTTCATCAGAAACCGCTTTGGGGAGAGGAAAAGAGGAAGCCCAATAAAGATGAAAAGAAGCTATATTGGATTTGATTAAGTCAATCCTGCCTGCATAAGAGAGATGAATGGCTTTCCAACCTTCCAATCTGTGCTTGATCTTGTCAATAATAGGTGAACAAAGAGCTCTTGTCAATTTACCAGTGAATAAAGGCAGACCTAAGTAATTTAGAGGGATCTTTCTTATCTTGATATTTAGATTCGAAGATTCAACAAAAGATACAACAACTGAATTGCATATGATAACACTTTTATCTAAACTAATATTCATACCAGAAGCACGACTGGAATCACTAAGAACTTTGCCTACACCTTTAACTGGATTAGCATCAACTTCAGAGAAAATCACTATATCATCAGCAAAGATCGCATGGGAGACAGTGAAGTCATGACCTCCACTAATAGGAATAAGGTTCTTTTTCATAACATTGTAATTTATGATGCTAGTGAATCCTTCCATAGCTATCACAAAAACATATGGGGCGAGTGGATCCCCTTGTCTTATACCTCTAGTTGGGTTAAAAGATTCTCCATGGCATCCATTGATCAAGACCTTCATGCTAGATGAACTAAGAAACCAGATTGATTCAACAGGACGCACGACTCGCGACATGCGACGCGCGTTGCCCTAGGACTGGCGCCGCCTCAGCGAGGGACGGATGGGCGTCTCTGAGGTAAGCCCCTCCCTTCCCCCAGAGGGGGTTCTCCCTCCTCCCTCCCCGACGCCATGGCTGCGGTGATGCCTCCTGGAGTTCAGGCACCTGCTGCGCCAGAGCGCCCCACCCTCAGATTGGCATGGAATCATGTTCTGGCCGGCGGCGGACTAGACAACGAGAAGCACACGTTCAGCCCGACTAAGAGGATCAACGACAAATGATTCGTGACTATAGATGAGCCAACCTACGATGCCATGGATAAGTGCTGGGAACATACAGTGATCCTATATGTGATGGGAAACAGGCCATATTACCACCATCTTCTTGCTTGGATTCATAGGGTTTGGAACCCTAATGGAGGATTCGACCTGTTCTCCAAACCGAAGAAGTTGTTCCTACTTTGCTTCAACTCGGTCGAGGACAAGACGAGAATTATCAATGGTGGACCTCGATGGTTTGATAGCCGGTTGGTGGTTGTCAAGGACTACAAGATGGGTGACGACTTATAGAAGGACTTCTTCAGCACCATACCGGTCTGGATCAACATACCAAGCATGGGGCACAAGAGGTCCCCTAGGGCTATTGGGATCGTCGCAAGCAGAGTTAGGAAACTACTCAGGATTGACTACAAGTCCTTAGGGCAGGAGTCACTGAGAGAGGCACGTGCGTTGGTGGAAATCGACGCCGATGAAGAACCTCCACTGTAGGTGTGAGTCAACATGCCTCGGCGTGACCCTATTCTAGTGAAGATTCAATTTGAACATGTCCCGAAGAAGTGCGTCGAGTGCAGGGTATTTGGCCATGATAGGTCGGATCGCCCTATCAAACCGGTTACTGAGGTGGTAGAACCTGCTCCAACAACACAAATATGGAAGGTTGTTGGTAAGAAAGGGAAGGCAACGGCTGTTGCTAGTGTAACGGAAGATGAACAAGGGGTCGATCAGGTCGTGCTTGTTAGTTCAAGTAGTGAACAAGATGGTGGCGCCTCTTCCGTGGGTGCTGTTGGCACCGAACCAAGGGCTGATGACGGGCGTGCTGATGGTGTTGGCAACAACACAGGGGTCTTGGGCACTGCTGGACATGTATCTGGTGCACATGTTAATGGTGTTGCAACTCCAGTTGCTGCTAGGGATGCTGGTGGGGTGACGCAGCGTCGCGGTGCGGATGTGAATGAGGGTGATGGTGTTGCTGTTACTGGAGGACCGGGCGGTGTTGTAGGCACTGCAACACCGACTACTGTGGCAACATCTTCAGTTGCTGCTAGGGCTGATGGAAGGGCGACACAGTGTCATGGTGTGGAGGTGAATGAGGGTGCTGCTGCTAGTGTTGTTGGTGGGGCGACGCATCATCGTGATGTTGCTGTTAGTGTTGCTGCTAGTGTTGCTGGTGGGGCGACGTAGTGTTGTGGTGCGGAGGTGAATGAGGGTGTTGCTGCTGGTGTTGATGGTGGGGTGACGCAGCGTCGTGGAGTTGATGTGAATGAGGATGCTGGTGCTATGGTAGATGCTTGCATTGCTCGTGGGTCGACGCAATGTTGTGGTGTGGAGGTGAATGAGGTGAATGAGGGGAGTCTGATGATTCTATCAGATGATCCAATGGTGCTTCCTCTTCTTCATCGTCTAAGGCTTCAAGGGCGTCCAAAGGTGATGGGTCTCGTAAGAACCGCTCGGTTGCCAGAGGTCATTAATGAGCGTTCTCATGATTAATGTTCATGGCTCAGGGAAGCCACATAAAAAGAAAGAAGTGAGGAGAACCATCCTTGATAATAAAGCGACAATGTCCATTCTTGTTGAATCTTTAAATCAAGTCTCACATGACACATACATCTGATCGTATGTTCCCTAAAGGTTGGTTATGGGTTTCTACTCATCTGCATGATCATATGTTGGCTGGAATCCTAATTGCTGGACTACTTCTGTGGTTGAGATGGATGATCAATAGGTCACTTTGAAATGCACTAATAAAGGTGGTCTCATCATCTACACTACTGCTATCTATGCTAGGAACTCTGTGTCTGAGCGTTCTTTTCTGTGGCATACCTTGGAGAGGATTGCTATTAGCATAGATGAAGCTTGGCTTATCACTGGTGACTTCAATAATATCAGGAAGCAAGAGGAGAAGGTTGGGGGTCATGAGGTGCCCTCTGTTATCCTTAGTTCTTTTAATGTTGCTCTAGATAATGCTGGTCTAACCAAATTACCTGTCATTGGTAAGGAGGTTTATACATGGCATAACAAGCAAGGTGTTGCTAAAAGGGTGGTGTGCAAACTGGATAGACCCTTTGTTAATGCCGCTTGGCTGACTAAATTTCCTGGTTCCAAAACAAAGTTCATCACATGTAATTATTCATATCACTGTGCTCTAAACATCAATATGAAGCCTATCTCTTTCAAGAAGAAGCCTTTCCGTTTTCTCAATTTCTGGCTGGATTGGGAAGGTTGTAGGGACATTATTAAAGAGGCTTGGACGATTGAAATCCACGGTAATCCTCTCTTTCAATTCTGTCACAAACTTAAGAATGTCAAAGAGAAGTCGAAGACTTGGTCCAAACACTATGTCAACCTCAAGAACCTGATTGCTAGAAAAAGAATGGAGCTTGATGACATTTCAGCTATGGTCCGTAGATGTCCTCTAGATCCAGACCTTATTCATGCTGAAAAACAAACCCTTGAAAAATTGGACTTGCTTCTCAAGGCAGAAGAGGTTTATTTCTGGCAGCGTAGTAGAATGGAGTGGCTCTCCAATGGTGATAGAAACACTACTGTCTACCATACCATGGTCAAGAGACGGGATGCTATCAACTCTATAACTGAACTTTTTGACTCACATGGTAATATTTTGCAGGATAAAGATGTTATTGCCGATGACACTGTCCAATATTTTGAACAACTATACAATCAACCTTGTGATGATTCAGTCTCTTGTATTCCAGATTGGTCACCTCTTGTTTCTGGTATTGACAATGACATGCTTTTCTCTACTCCTAGTTTGAGTGAGGTTTGTGATGTTGTGTGGAGCATAGGTATGTTGGTGTGTATGCCCTGAGAGCCAATCATGGGATGATTGGTGGGATACATTAAGATTGATTTGATAAACATCAAAGGCAAGCTTCCAATTCTTTCTGGTTCTGTCATATGAGATAGTGATAGAACAAATTGAATGTCTAGAGAATGACAGTACTCAATGACGTATGCTTTCAGGTTGAGGACCTGGACGATGAGATCATATGGATGCGAAGAGTTTGTACATTCTTGTTATGTCCCTAGTCGGATGTCATTGTGGAAGGAAGATAGACAACAATGACACACAAGACTAGATTATGGTGTTGGTTGATGACAGAATCTCATTAGTCATGATATAGAGATATCAAACCAAACACATAGGTACTTGTTAGAGAACAAGTGTACCGGGCAGACCCACCATGAGTTTGACACATGGAACCATGACATGGTAGTCACAGTCAGTACTCACAGTGATGGTGGTGAGTGTGATTCTTAGACCTAAAATCACTACACTCAACACATGTCGTTGGGCACACTTTGACATCATCAAACGCAGTCCTGAAACATAGGTTGTAATAAAGATGATGATTGGGTGTCTTTGACAAATGGGGCTTTTGAGGGGTGAGTGATAGATATGGGATTTGTCCCTCCTAAGGGAGTTTGATATCCATGGCCACTTGATGAGTAGGATTGAGAAAGGTGTGCACGCATGTGTGAATCAATATGTGATATTGATGGCATACATATCTCTTCCAATCTACTCTGAGATCAAGAAAGTGAATGAACGTTGACAGGATGACCGTCCCATGCCTCGAGTTCATTCGGGATATCAGCGACAAAGGAATTATACATTCACTGTAACACCATTCACGAATTGTAGGATTGAAAGTTGTTCTCCAACTTTTTACTTTCACTTGGGTAGCACTGATGTGTGACTAGGCACCGCTCTTTGCTTGTGAAGTCATAAGTGTTATGGATTTTCACTGCCAACGTGAAATGGACCTGCATGGTCACACACATAGGATTTAACCTGGAAGAGGAGTTTTTCCCACTAACAATGTTTAGATTGATTACTAAAGGAGTTTAGTAGTTCAATTAAACACTCAATTGATTGATAGCTCAATATCATAATGTTCAAGGTGTTGGACATATTGATTGGAGTATCGGATTGATTGAAATCGCAATTGACTGATTCTGCACAACCTGCACTCCCAACCGATCGGTTCAAGTGTTGAACCGGTCGGCTGAGGTTGCTGAACCGGTCGGCTCAAGGGTTGAACCGATCGGCTCATGTACAGAGTGAAACGAGCGGTTCAAGTGTTGAACCGATCGGTTCAACTGGTGCAACCGAGCAAGTTGGGAAAGTCAGGTCGGTGAGAATTTTCCTTTCGTTTCAATTTCCCAATTTGATTGGAAATAGGATTGGTATTCAATACCAATTAGAAACAAAAGAAGGAAAGTCAATCGGGAACTAACCAGGACCATCAACCGACCGGTTCACTTGTGAACCGACCAGTTGAGGAGTCCCAACTAATCGGTTGAGGTGTCAACCGACTGGTTCAGGTCCCCAACCGATCGGTTCACTTGCGAACTGATCGGTTCAGGTTGCGAGTTGGTTGCTTTTGTGGAAAATCTCGAACCCTTCTACTCCTGCTTTTAGTCCTGCATTGCCCGGGAGAGAGAACCCTATCCCATGACCCTCCTATATATAGGGGTATTGGGGGCTTCTCAAAGTACAACTCAGTGCAACCAGTTGCTCTGTAAAGTTTTCGTTCTCTCTGGTTTTGGTAACCGAGAGAGAGCCCGAGCAAGTGCTACCCGCAAAGGGAGGTGCAGCAAGGGAAGGACAACTGCAGTTGCAACTGGAGGTAGGGGAGTGTGTTGGCGACTAGTACGTCAACAAGAGGGTGTGACTCCTTCCACTTCCTTGTGGGACAAGGAGTGTGGAGTTCTAGGTGGTCCGTGTGGACTACTTCAGAGGCGGGAGGTTTCTGCCGCTAAGGAGGACAACTGTCATCCGACAGTCCGGTAGGAGGAGTCGTCAGTCCCGGTGCGACCAGGAGCTGCACAGACACCATCCAAGACCGGAGTTGAAGACCGCACATTGCACGAGGTATGGTCGCCAAGCAAGCCTTGGGACAAGGTATGATTCCACAAACCACCCTTTCCTATTATATAGATGTTGACGCATTTCCTTGTTCCGGGTTTGGGGGAGAAAGTTTTTTTTGTTTCCGCTGCCTTCTCTGCCTCCCCCAAAACCCAACAGTGGTATCAGAGCCATGTCAACTGCTCTATATTTTAGGAATATCAATATGAATGATTTTGGTTTGTCGCCTTTATTTATTGCATACGATGTGAATAAAATTGGCTTTATGCATGTCCAATCCTGAATCCACAAATCCCAATTACATATATGATATGTATTATTAATGCACTCGATACACATCACCCTTAAATGAGTTTTGTGGTGGATGTATAGCGTGGTTATGGCCAATAAACCCTATCTGTGTATGGATGTTTGTGGTTGCTTGCATCTTGGTCTGCGCACCGATTTTCCTTCTCCTATTCCTGATGTAACTCGAAATAATTCGAGATTCTTTCCTACCTTTGCTCCCCCCGAATGTAACTCGGGGTTTCCCTTTTAAAGCAATGTAATATTAGGATATATTTTATTTCCTGTTATGACAAAGAATGGAGGACATCTGACGATAGTTGAGACGATTGGTTCAAGGCGTGAACCGATCGGTTGACATTCCAGACGACCAGTTCAAGGAGTGAGCCGATCGGTTGATGACCGGTTCGAGGAGCGAGACGAGCGGGTGGCGGCTAGAAGGAGATGCATGATGACCAGGCAAACCGATCGGTTCGAGGAGCCAACCGATCAACTGGTGGCACCCAGATGACCGGCCAGAGAGAGAAGATCATTCATATGATGAGTTGATCAACTCAAAAGTCAAGGCACAGAGTTCATCTTGTACAGGTTGCATGTGATGTAGACCTAGATGACCGTGATTCATCTTGGCTCAAGGAATCACATTAGGATGGCCATAATCATCACTTTTTATCGTTTGTGCTTGTTTTATGTGGGATATAGCATGTATATGATACATACTATGTATTGTGGTGATTGGATATGTATATGTATATAAAAACCAAATCCCTCATTAAAATATTAAGTTTTAGATGCCTTCCAAATGCGACACATGTGAAAAGATTGATCGACCAAGTGTGGGCATGCTCAAGCGTGGTGCACCGTCTATCTCGTGGAAGCGTGAAGGATGAATGTGTGGGTCTGCCCAAGCAGGGTGCATATTCATCGTGTTGGCTTTGGGTTGGACTTAACAAGGTGACCTAGATAGGATCTAGCACCATGAGGCATGGAGATGCTCATGCCAAGGAGTTGCATGTGACATCTTATCAAGAGTTAAATATGATGCAATTGGCAAGTGTTGCCTACCTGAGAGATCTAAGTTGTGGGTGACAGCCCAAGTTGGTCCATGATTTAGAGGATTTCAAGATATTGCCCACTAGAAGGTTGTACACTGCAATCTTCTGAATTGATGGCGAGGGCTATCAATTTGATGTAAAATAGTGGAAGCGATAATTAATTAAAGGCCTAATTTTATTGTCAGCTTTTCAAATCAATCAAACAAGTCAAAAGAGTTTTGGACTGAAATTGCATATATTTCCTTTTTTTAAAATAAATGGTTAATCAACAATAATCACTTTATTTGCGATCGGTCTTTGAGACCAACAAATTAAATGGGAATAATTCCACAATTGGTTAGGATGATGAGAAGTGTTCTCAAAGTGTGAAAGCTCCAAGTCCCAGAACTAGATGAACTCGATCCCACCACATCAATGGCTGAAAGTATGCTTATGGAAGTATACCGAGGATGACATTGATGAGGAGTGCTTGATGTTGTGTTCTCTGAACTATGAGTTGCAGAGACAACATGAGACATATGATGTCTCCAAGAAACTGTCCTAGTATGACATGACAGAAGGAGATCCAGTAAGGTATTCACACACTCAATGTGATTGGGTACGTGGAAAACCTGACTAAGAAGGATTCCCTCTGAGCCAAGAGTTGGATATTGGTATGATACTGCAAATGTTGCGAGAATCATACAATTCATGATAAAATACAACATGAACAACTTTGACAAGCATTGACATAGTTGTTGGACATGTTGAGGACAGTAGAGGCAAAGATGAAGAAAGACAAACCATAATTTTTGATGTGATCAAAGAAAAGTAAGTCCTAAGGGCAAGGTCAAGGGCAAAGAAAATAAGTGTTATGATGCTAGCCAGCAGCCCAAATCGTCTTCAACCTCAAGGCACATGGGAAAGGGTGTATGAGGAAATTGCCCTCTATATCTGGAAGAACAAAAGAAGATGAAGGAGGGGATGGAGATCTCCACCTAAGGTATCATGAAATGAACCGCTTCTTTATCTGAGGTATATGATACCAAGATATGGATCTATCATATATGATATGCAAGATCTGCAAAGAAGTGATGGCCTTTGTGAAAGGACCAAGAAAGGAGTACCCATAAATGGAGCAAATGTTGTTGCCATAGATAGGAGTACCTTTCAGTTTATTTCAGCCTAAAGGGCACGAAATAGAGTTGAGAACTGCTATTTCATATATTGCCAATAGATAGAAACACTTTATTTTTGCATATTGTATGACAATGATGGAAATTAATAAAGTTGATGTTTCAATCTTAAAGATATGATCTTTGTGGCAATGCCTTGTTTATCTTGTGATACATGGTATGCATAAGATAAAATGATACCTAAAGTTATTGATAACTCAAACAATCAGATTAGCATCAATCATGAGAAATTCATTTCTAGTTTCCATATGATGGATAAATCTAGACTCTTTTGGTTAGAGAACCAGTAAGAGACATGAATCGCTTGTACATGATTAATTAACTTCACTAATGGTAGTGGGAGAATGATTGTCCTATTAGGTATAATACATGTGATGTATTTTCATACCTATTGGAACAAATGTTAATACTTCAATTGGTGTTTAGAGAAATACCAATATGAATATCTTGAAGTGCTCAAGATTATCATAGATGAAGTACAAATTTGGTAAAGTATTAATTCTTGATGGGATCAATGAATGAAATACTTGGACCAAATGTTTGAGATCCTTGTTAGTGATTATGATAGTGTATCATAGTGAACTCATGATTAAGGCATGGTGATGTCTAAATCAAGAAGGAATCATACTCTAAGGAGTTAGAGAATGATTATCAAATAACTGAATTCTTCTTAATAAAAGAATACCCCACACTAATAAAAGAAATTAAGAATCACAAGGGTTGTGAGTTCTTATATCCTTAACAGATACACCTCAATTATGTATGTGATGATTTGTTCATGTGATGAGTCAACTATCTAGATGAATATGAGGAACCGAATTTTGAGATATGGTTTATGACCACTACATCCTAAATGACATCCATGTCAACCATAAGGTATGACCTTGATGGTAGCACCAATTGGATAAAATCCATATGTGCAAATGAGTCTTAAGTGTTAAGACACATGGATAACATTTTGAGAAGGATGATGCTTGTTGATTGCAACTTAAGGACTAAGGCATTTGGCATATGGATACTAAAACCACATTCCTATGAGGAATAAAACAAGGATGTGTACGTGACACAATCTATAAGGTTTATGAATCCACTAATGAAAATGAAGTCTATAAGTCACAATGGACTAATCAATGTGATTGATTGAGTACAAGCAACTCGGAATTGGATCTTTACTTTGATGATATAGTCAAAGGGTTTGACTGATATGTCAAAGATAAAGAAGGGATCTGTGATTTAGTGGGAGCGTATTCACATTTCACATATTGATGTGAAATGGAAATGTTCTAAAATGGAAATCCAAAAGTGGAAATTATCTTTAAGGAATATAGAGATGTTTCCTATGTGATAGGAATAGAGATCTATAGAGATAGTTCTCGAAAAATCTCTTGACCTGAAAAGAGAGAGCATACATTGGAAATATGTACTGAAGTGTTCAGTATGCAAAGATTCAGTGAGAGAAAACTTTTCATGTTACATGGAGTTAGTATCCCAAGGCCAAGTGTCCAATTCTTATGAAGAATGGGAACACTAAGATATGGATCTATCATGTATGTAATCATCCCATTATATTGCATGTATGGACATGGCAAGAATAAAATGCATTCATCATTTTGTATGTACGACATAACAACATGATGTGCTCATCCTGATAACTCGCATGTGGGACATGACGAGTGGATGTCTTTCTATTTCTAGTAAGGGTTACTGGAATACCATGAGAACTTGATAAGTACTAGTTCTATGGAGATAAGGAAGAGTTTGATGTAAAGAGTTACATTGATGCAAAATTCCGAAAAGACATAAAATTAATCGCAAAATATACATAGGATGTATAAAAGTAAAAGTTTGTTGATAATTGGAAATGTTCCAATAAAACCATTTAAAAGGAAATGCTGAGTATCTATGCGTTAGAGAACAACAGTAGATATTATATGGATCTGGAAGTTCATGAGATGAACTTATAGATATTCCTCTCATTGATGACAAGTATGGAATCCTTGATCATGCAATGTGGCTAAAAGTTAGCATTGGAATATAAGATCGCATATTACGACAACTCCATCTCATACGTATGACGTACAACGAAGAAGATGTGAGACATGCAATTTAAAACTGACTTTGGCAAGGTGTTGCCATTACTCACTATGCAGGCGCTAGAGCACAGTAACATGTGGGACATGTTTGAAGATCACTATGAATATGATTTAAGGGTGATTGGCTCGCAGTGCAAGTGGGAGTCTGTTGGTGTGTATGCCCTGAGAGCTAATCATGGGATGATTGGTGGGATACATTAAGATTGATTTGATAAACATCAAAGGCAAGCTTCCAATTCTTTCTGGTTCAGTCATATGAGATAGTGATAGAACAGATTGAATGTCTAGAGAATGACAGTACTCAATGACGTATGCTTTCAGGTTGAGGACCTGAACGATGAGATCATACAGATGCTAAGAGTTTGTACATTCTTGTTATGTCCCTAGTCGGATGTCATTGTGGAAGGTAGATAGACAACAATGACATACAAGACTAGATTGTGGTGTTGGTTGATGATAGAATATCATTAGTCATGATATAGAGATATCAAACCAGACACATAGGTACTTGTTAGAGAACAAGTGTACCGGACAGACCCACCGTGAGTTTGACACATGGAACCATGACATGGTAGTCACAGTCAGTACTCACAGTGATGGTGGTGAGTGTGATTCTTAGACCTGAAATCACTACACTCAACACATGTCGTTGGGCACACTTTGACATCATCAAACGCAGTCCTAAAACATGGGTTGTTATAAAGGTGATGATTGGGTGGCTTTGACACATGGGGCTTTTGAGGGGTGAGTGATAGATATGGGATTTATCCCTCCTGAGGGAGTTTGATATCCATGGCCACTTGATGAGTAGGATTGAGAAAGGCGTACACGCATGTGTGAATCAGTATGTGATATTGATGTCATACATATCTCTTCCAATCTACTCTGAGATCAAGAAAGTGAATGAACATTGACAGGATGACTGTTCCATGCCTCGAGTTCATTCGGGATATCAGTGACAAAGGAATTATACATTCGCTGTAACACCATTCATGGATTGTAGGATTGAAAGTTGTTCTCCAACTTTCTACTTTCACTTGGGTAGCACTGATGTGTGACTAGGCACCACTCTTTGCTTGTGAAGTCATAAGTGTTATGGATTTTCACTGCCAACGTGAAATGGACCTGCAGGGTCACACACATAGGATTTAACCTGGAAGAGGAGTTTTGTCCACTAGCAATGTTTAGATTGATTACTAAAGGAGTTTAGTAGTTCAATTAAACACTCAATTGATTGATAGCTCAATATCATAATGTTCAAGGTGTTGGACATATTGATTGGAGTATCATATTGATTGAAATTGCAATTGACTGATTCTACACAACCTGCACTCCCAACCAATCGGTTCAAGTGTTGAACCGGTCGGCTGAGGTTGTTGAACCGGTCAGCTCGAGTGTTGAACCGATCGACTCATGTACAGAGTGAAATGAGTGGTTCAAGTGTTGAACCGATCGGTTCAACTGGTGCAATCAAGAAAGTTGGGAAAGTCAGGTCGGTGAGAATTTTCCTTTCGTTTCAATTTCGCAATTTGATTGGAAATAGGATTGGTATTCAATACCAATTAGAAACAAAAGAAGGAAAGTCAATTGGGAACCGACCAGGACCACCAACCGACCGGTTCACTTGTGAACCGACCGGTTGAGGAGTCCCAACCGATCGGTTGAGGTGTCAACCGACCGGTTCAGGTCCCCAACCGACCGGTTCAGGTTGCGAGTTGGTTGCTTTTGTGGAAAATCACGAACCCTTCTACTCCTGCTTTTAGTCCTGCATTCCCGGGAGAGAGAACCCTATCCCATGACCCTCCTATATATATAGGGGTATTGGGCGCTTCACAAAGTACAACTCAGTACAACCAGTTGCTCTACAAAGTTGTCGTTCTTTCTGGTTTTGGTAACCGAGAGAGAGCCTGAGGAAGTGCTACCCGCAAAGGGAGGTGCAGCAAGGGAAGGACAACTGCAGTTGCAACTGGAGGCAGGAGAGTGTGTTGGCGACTAGTACGTCAAGAGGAGGGTGTGACTCCTTCCACTTCCTTGTGGGACAAGGAGTGTGGAGTTCCATGTGGTCCGTGTGGACTACTTCAGAGGTGGGAGGTTTCTGCCGCTCAGGAGGACAACTGTCATCTGACAGTCTGGTAGGAGGAGGAGTCGTCAGTCTCGGTGCGACCATGAGCTGCACAGACACCGTCCAAGACCGGAGTTGAAGACCGCACATTACGCGAGGTATTGTCGCCAAGCAAGCCTTGGGACAAGGTATGATTCCACAAACCATCCTTTCCTATTATATAGACATTGACGCATTTCCTTGTTCCGGATTTGGGGGAGAATTTGTTTTTGTTTCCGCTTCCTTCTCTGCCTCCCATAAAACCCAACAAGGTCCTCACAAAAGTCCGGGCTCGGATGGCTTCAATGGTTACTTCTATAGGGGTAATTGGAATGTCATTTGTAATGATCTCCTTAAGGCTGTCCAATGGATTTTCGAAGGGGGAAACATGGTTAGGCATGTCAACCATGTTTTTCTTGCTCTTATTCCCAAGAAGGACATTGTTTCGTCCCCTACTGATTTCAGGCCTATCTACTGCTGCTTGATGCCCTATAAAATTATCGCTAAAGTCATATCAAGGAGACTAGCTACTCTTCTGCCAAAGATTATCTCTCCCTACCAAGGTGATTTTGTCAAAGGTAGGAGTATTGAGGATTGTTCCCTTCTTGCGACTGAATTCACTCTTAGATTCAATCGGAAACCCAGCCCTCTTGCTGCTTACATCAAGTTGGATATTACTAAGGCTTTCGACTCTGTTCGTTGGTCTTACCTTTGGGATTGTCTCTACAGCCTCAGGTTCAATGAAAAGTTCATCTCCATCCTTAAGCAATGTGTGGAAACTCCATCCTTTTCTCTCTTGCTAAATGGTTCTTCAGTTGGCTTCTTCAAAAGCTCCAACGGTCTTAGGCAAGGCCCTTATCCCCTCTACTTTTTTCTATTTCTATGGAAGGTCTGAGCAGATGTCTTGAGGAGGCGTATGATAATAGACTCATCAGGAGCTATTCCATCAATGGGACTAAAGCTCTTAGCCATCTTCTATTTGCGGACGATGTTCTTATCTTTTCCGAGGGACGTCTACACAGCCTTATCAAACTCAAGCAGGTTTTGGTTGATTTTGGTTCTGTTTCTGGCATGAAATGCAATCCGAATAAAACACATATATTCTTATCCTCTTCTTGCCGTAACAAGGACACCTTGATTGTCTGCTTGGGTATTCAGCGTGGTACGTGGCCCACAGAGTATCTTGGTTTTCCTATGGCTGGAGGCAACCTCAGGAGGTGCCATTTCCATGAATACTTAGATAAGCTCAGAGATATGAAACAGAGATGGCATGGCACTGTGCCATGGGTCTGATCAGCTATTGGAAGCGTATCGGTGACATCCCTCCTGTTGTCTTACGAAGAATGGAGTTGTTACTTTCTAACTTCCTTTGGGGTAGCTTGGTACACCCCTCTAGTTGGTCACATTTAGCTTACCCACTTGGCGAATGTGGCTTGGGGATGAAGAGACTTGATGAACTTGCGGATTACCATTCGTTACATCACATCAAGAAGTTCAACCAAGCTCAATGTTTATGGAGCTCATGGCTTTCTTGTAGGTATGGTGATACCTTATCTATTGCTTCCAGGAATGGCTCTACTTGTCACAGACGTATGGTTGCTCTATGGCCTTCCTTCTCAGCTTGGGAAGGCAAGGATCTTTGGGAGAACGCAAGACAAAAGCATCCATCTGATAAGGCTTATGGAAATCTTTGTCTCTCCAAGAACTATCCTAGATGGAATCTTACCACCTTTAGAGCACTCACTAATGTACTACCTACTATGGAAAAGATTAGTTCCTGGTCGGGGGCTCTCATTCCTCCATGCTTACTATGTGGCCAACACAATGACTCCATCACTCATCTCTTTGGGGGCTTTAAATACTGGAAATATATTTGGGGACGTGCTCAACTTAAAATCAACATCAGAGCCTCATATTCTCTTTATGAATGCCTCATGGATCTTGGTAAAAGGTCAAAGCAATCCAGAATCATTGAACTTTGGGCCATCACTGGTGTTGTTCACTTCATTTTGGAGGAGCGTAATAAAAGGCTACATAACGGTGGCGTTTCTGACTTTGTCGCCATCTTGCGCTTGATATCAAGAGAATGTACTTTACTTTTAAATCTTGTCTTGATTTTCCTCCTATTATAGCTAGGAATTGGGATCTGCTGTAACCAATTCGTAGATGTGTGTAGTCACATGTGTGGGTGTGGCTTGTAGCTTTGTCCTCTTTTAGGGGTTTTTTGGAATATACTTACCCAATTTTCCAAAAAAAAAGGTGAACTAAGAAAGGCATCAATCCAATGTATAAATCAATAAGGGAAGTTTATGCAAGTAAGGATCTTTTTAATATACAACCAATCAATTGAGTCATAGGACTTCATGATGTATGTCTTGATACACATCTTGGGCTTAGATCTCTTGAAGATGCTATTAACCACCTCATTAACAAGAAGAGTAGAGTCACTAATCAATCGACCTTCCTTTAATAAAGGTTGACTGCCTGGGACTAATGAGACTTGGCATAATAGGCTGAAGTCTATTGGTGATAATTTTGGAGATGATCTTAAAGAGTACATTGCACAAAGAAATGGGCCTCCAATCCATGACAAAAGAAGGATTCTTCACTTTTGGTATAAGAGCAATATGGGTTCTATTAATTTCATAGAGAATCTTTCCACTTTCAAAGAAATGGAACACAACTTTAGAAACATCCTGCTGAATGATAGGCCAACACATCTTGTAAAAGTGATAGTTAAAACCATAAGGGCCTGGGGCTTTGTCCCCATTTGAGTTTTTAATGACAAGGTCAATTTCCTCTTGAGTAACTGTTGTACACAAAGAATCAAACTGGTCTCTACTATGTTTTGGAAAGATCCAGTTATCATCCCAAGTATACTCCTCCTGAGAAGGAGCTGAGAAAAGATTCTTGTAGAAACTAGTAACATGCTCTCCAATAGCATATTCATCAGTGCATATGACATCATTAATGACCATACTTATGATACTATTTCTTTGTCTTTTGTTCTTAAGAGACGAATAGCAAAACTTGGAGTTTTTGTCTCCAAGTTTCAACCATTGGACTCTAGACTTTTTCCTAACAAGAGATTCTTCAACATCATAGGCTTCAGTAGAAACTTTTCTTTTCTCTCTAGCAAGTTGCTATAGGCATTCATCTTCAGGGTTAGCATCGACCTTGTTCTGTGCGTCGCATGCCTCAGCTTCAAGAGTATGTCTATTATCAAAGATATCCCCAACTACCTTCTTATTCCATTTACAAAGAGATTTTTTAAGTTTCCTAAGCGTTTCACAAACCCTGAACATCGGGCAGCCATTAACATCCTCTTTCCATATATCTTTGAAAACATCAAGGAAATCCAGACGAGAGGTCCACACATTAATGAACTTGAAATGTGTTTTCCTCTTAAAATAACTCCCATCCAGTTGAACAGAAATGATGTGATGGTCACTATGAATAGAGGGAGTGATCATCCCCCAAAGACGAGGAAAAGAATCAATTAACCATTGATTGTAGAAAATCCTATCAATTCTAGACATAACAAGATTTGCCCCTTCTTGCCTATTGTCCTAGGTGAACATAGAACTCGAGAGAGTGGCTTCAACAAGACTAGTAGTATTAACAAAGTCATTGAAGAAAGTCATAGAGCTATAGGATGGTTCTACATCACCAAATCTGTCAGCTGAGAATATAATACAGTTGAAATCTCCATTGATAAGCCAAGGAGCCATACCAATAGAACTGTGAATGTCAACAAGCTTTGGCCAGATGACATTTCTTTTAGCTTCAGGATTATGTGCATATATTGCCATAAGAAAGAAAGAAAATTCATCAAAGGAGACATGACAGTGCACAAACTGATCACCAGTGAGAACTAGATCAATACAAATATCATCTCAGTTCCACATAACCACTACTATCCCCAAAGGATGAGCATCATGATTTGAAATCCACTTAGCATGGGGCCAAGCCCTATTAATGTCCTTCATGATTTTCCTTATTCTCACTTTAGTTTCGACCAGACAAACAATAGAAGAACATTGCCTGTGTACAACTTCCCTCACAACATCCTGGCGCCTACTTTTATTGAGCCCACAGACATTCTAGGTAAGAACTGAGAGGTTGTCAACCATTTGGAGAGATAGATGGAAGCCCTCCAGCTATGGCAACTTCTAATTCAACATGGAATTCAAGTACACGAAAGCTATTAGGTGAGACCGGGATTCCAGTAGCCTTCGACGGCGATCTGGGCGGCCTGGGATGGGAAAAGTAGTGAACTGACGAATTCCATTTTTTTGACTGACCTTTGGACACGAACACTATTCTTTTCTTTGGACACCTCAGTGCCGCCTCCAAGCTCTAAGATGTCGACTAGTCTCCTTGCCGTTCAATTGGAGATAAGGCTTCAGGATTGTAGTGAACAGCTAGGGCCAAGGGTCCCCCAGCGCGGGAAGGCAACAAAGTTCAGTTCAAGAGACCACTGTGGAGTGGAGCAGCCGCGACACGAAGTTACTTACCGGAAGCTGGATCTCGCTGGTGCCACCTAAACTGTAGGCGGCGGATGTGTGACGTTTGGAGTTGTCGTTCATGCACCTGTCCCCAATAGAAGAATGAGTGATCCGTTCCCTTGCAGATCATGGCCTTACCACTCGGTCCCCGATGGCCAGCGGGGGATTCGGTCCTTTGCGCTGCGCCGCTGGACTGGACACATGTGGGATGTAGGAAGTATGTTCCCGAAAGTGACTTCGGTTTGCCAGTTCATGTTCAACAATTTTCAGCACATTTTTTGGAGGATGACCATTTCTCTTAGAAGATTTCTGAGTCCAATTGCTAGCAGGAGTGGCAGGTACATTTTAGCCCTGAAACAAAGGTGTAGCTGGATTGTCAAAAGGATTAGAGACTTCTTCTAGTTGAACATGGGACATTTCAATGAGCACTTCCACCACCTGCAGTGAAGATGTAGTTGGTGCCTCATTAAATGTCTAGTCTCCCAGAGGACAATCATAAAAGGTGTCTGCATGACCTTCATTGTCCGATTTCACCTTCTCAACCCAAATTTGCTTCTGCTTGGGTTTATGAGTAGTCTTGACACAATCACCTTCTTCATGTCCAAAGGTGCCACAACACTTGCACAAAATAGGAATCCATTAATATTCAATTCTTATCACGTCCTTGACACCATCATAACTTATGAGTGTCATTTCATAAGGGAATGATGAGGTGGCTAGGATTATGACTTAGATTCTGGAAAAGTCAAGCCTTTTTAGCTTCCTAGTAAAGAGGTCCGACCGAAGAGGAGTTCCTACAAAGCTTCCAATCATTCCAAATACCTCCTCATCCCAAAGTTCCAGAGGTAGATCGTAGACATGAATCCACACCGGGACCTTAGTTAGCTTGAGTTTTTCCAATGGATCCCCTCTTTGCCATTTGTTAAGAATCAGTGGCTTGCCGGCAACGTATCAGGGAACTCACTCAAGAGCTATCCTCATATCTTTCGGATCTGAGAATCTAATGACAAAGTAGTCATTCCCCCCTTGATAGAATCTCAATCTCTCCCATAACTTTCCAGATCATGGATAAATGTCTATGTAAGGTAGGCCAGTGCAGTTTCAGTCTGATGACATAGCCAACCACTGTGTTTGACAATTTAGATGCATTCCTTTCAGCTATGGACTTAATATTACCAACCAACTCCATCAAAAATCTCTAGTTGACATGGTTTGAGGATTGGATCATCATCTTGCTTGGTCTCAAAGAGATCTTTCCACGACTTCGTTCCTAATGCTACTGGAACCTACTGATTCCTCTAGATCTGGTTCTTCCAGACTTGATGTTGAGGATGAGGATTTGGAGTCACTGCAACGAGACTCCCTCCGGTACTCTTTGCTGCATCAGATGTCGGAGGCTCGCCGGTATCTCGTTTATCGTCTGGTTTGGAATGTAATTGAACACTAATTATGTCGATGTAAGGTCTTATGAATAAATATTTCAGTGGATGTTTCAATGAGGGACTAAAATCCAATTTAACCACTTATGATGGATAATAGTAAATAATTATTACTAGAACCTTCTATGTCCTTTTGGAATAAAAAAGATAAAAAGAAATAAATGGAAAATGTTAAAGTTAAGAAAACAAGGGAATAAATGCTTTAATGTGATAAATAGTGGAAATATTAATTAAATTGCCTAAAAATCATAAAATAGAAACTTAAAAAATAATTCTAACCCCAAATTCTTTTTCTTGGAGTTAAAGTTTACTTAAGTGACAAGTTTCACTATTTTGGGATATTTGTAATTATATTTGCATTAATTGAGTTGGAAAGTAGGAGTTATCTTTAAAAAATGAAATATTTTAATTTAATGACTCTAAAAGTGGAAACTAATGCCAAACTCGTGTTCTACATGTTAAAATATGCCTTTGGGTGAATTTTCACTCAATTTGGAGAATTGATTAAAAGGTGAAACTAGGAGAGAGAAAGTGTGTAGAACCTTCAATACATTAATTAGTTAAATAAATAACTTCAACATGAGGAAATAATGGCAAAATCATGTTTGACGCATTAAATGTGACTTATGTGTGAAGTTAAACAAAATTTAGAGAATCTTATAGTCATTAATACATGAAGAAAGAGAAAATAAGAATTGTCTTAGTTAACAAATCGAAAGTTCTCAAAAGGCAAATTTAATTGCAAATTCCCATTCTACATATAAATAATAGGCTAGGTGTCAAGATTCTTAAATTTGGAGATGGTTTGCACCCTCAATTGAGGAGAGAGAAAAATAGAAATTAATGCATCCACACTATAGTCCAATTCGGTTTAGAATTTCCTTTGTGGTGTCACACAATAGATTTTTATTTTTCTTTTGAAAGCGTGGATATAGATCATTGGATCCTCGATCCAACGGCTCCCCATCATCCTCTTCCTCGGTCCAAAGAAAGAAACAAGTGTCGATTTGGCAGCCTGGTAAATCACAAATTTCTCAATCAACTCTCAACCTTTTTTTGAGATTTTGGTTGCAATGTGTTTGTGAGACAGTTGCACACATTTTGATCCATTAGATAAAAGTTCTCATGAAGTATTCCAAAATTTCCCAATTTTCCCCTCTCCACCGTGTTTAGGCTCTGACCTCCTTTGGACCTCTACCCTTGCACACCTATAAATAGGGCAACATACTTCCTTTTCGACTCATGTGTAATCGTTTCCCTACCTCAATTTTCTCAAAGACCACATACATTGCCATAAAAATCGAGTCCATCGTCCTGACTTTGTGGCAACCAGTTCTTCCTCACCTCTTATTCTCTGAATGAATTGGACACAGGGGTTTGTTCGTAACCTTTTGCTCTTCCTTCCTATGTTTCAAGTTTCTCAAATCATCAACACATGTGGATTTTCCCAAATATTCTCTAGCTTGAGCCTTGCTGCATTGCAGCAATGGTGCGCAAGTACGAGAGGGGAAGATGAGCCCTTGAGGATTCCCTATTCTGCCCCTGTCATCTTCTATTTTCTTTATTT
This sequence comes from Alisma plantago-aquatica, assembly GCA_963693085.1. Taxonomy (NCBI): domain Eukaryota; kingdom Viridiplantae; phylum Streptophyta; class Magnoliopsida; order Alismatales; family Alismataceae; genus Alisma; species Alisma plantago-aquatica. The sequence continues at coordinate 1,371,825,696 of OY856410.1, read as the reverse complement.
TACCACACAAGGACATAATCATCTTTTCAACCTTCTTTTCTTTGCTTTCATCGAGTCAAAGTCGAGATTTTGACTGTGACTTGGCCAGACCTGATTGGGCCAAGTCAGTGGGTCGGCCCTACTTTTGACCGTCTCTCTCGCTGTTTTCTTGCTTATATTGATTTTTCTAACTATTTGATTGGCTGATTTTGGAAAATTCATATCATTTCATCCTCTTTTCCAAAAATTAGAAATCAATATGTTTTGGAATTGGAAAAATATTCTCTACCTAGTAAAAATACTTTCAAAGCCTAACTTCAATGTTTCCTGAAGAATTATTTTTTAGAATGAAATATATGTATAAAATTCATAATAATTATAACTTAATCATTTAACCCCGAATTGGACAAAAATATATGTTTTCTTAATCAAGAGAATCTAATGAATCGGTTGGTGAAGTTTTTAGAGTCTAATTCTAATTTAATAAAAGGTGATACTTCTAGGGTTTTTATATATTCTCATTAATTAATGGTTTACATATAATATGATAGCTTATGATAAACTATGATTGGATCTAGGGTGTGGATCCTAACCTGATATCCACATCAACCGGGTATGTAGCATCCTCTTTTGAGTCATGTTGAGCAATTGGTTATTTCTCACTTTCTCTCTCGACTTGATGGTGACACATTATCTAGATGTCACATATTTGCTTATCGTTATACTAATTGTTCCCTAATCTTGAAATTGGACTAGTGCACTATGATAATTGTTACTTGGATCCTATCCTTGTATCTTGTGGCTATTTCATTTAGTTTGTATCTTGTTGGTGTTGATAATCTATATTTAATGGAAACCCTAAATTTCCATGTGTTAGCCTTAAAAGTACATTTGACTATGCCTATACTTCTTTTTGACGACTTTCGAATTTGGACACCTTTATGGTAATGTGACTATATCTCTGCTTGCCTCTCTATTTATAATGCATGTTTGGTTTGGGTAACTTTCTTATTTGCGTAATTGTGTTGTGATGCCATTACTCCCTCGAAGATTATGGTGGTGACACCATAATATATAGTTATGGTGGTGATGCAATATAACCCAAAATTTTATTATGTGGATTATTATTTAGTTTACCCACATGCATAATAATTATTATTAATTGTTTTTCTCTTCTTGAGATTTTAAAGGAAATATTTGATTAATGCGGGCTTTATTATTTTCTTCATATATTCTCTTTTATCTTACTATATGAAAAAATTTTTTTTGATATCCAATTGGATGATTCTCCCTTATTCTATGGGAAGCCTTGTGATTTGTTGTCCCTATTTACTTAATATAGTCCAATCACTATTATATGCACATACCAACTTCGATAGCTGATAATTTTCCATCATTTTCTTCTTTTCGGGGAATGATTTTAAACCCTAGGTAGTGAGAAAGGAGAAGCTACCTAAAGTTGACCAAGGCTATCCCAGAGTTAATTTATCTAGCTTGGGAGGTAGTTTGAGATAGTGGGATGACCCTCTTCTTAAAATTTCCTTTAGTTTCCTTCTATGTACACCATGTGTGGTGAAGAATTGTCATAGACACTCAATTGTAATAGTTAGATATATTTCTCTTCTGTTGCTACATTATTGGTTTTATGATACATACATGTGAATGAATTGGTTATCATCCCTTTTTGTGAAAAATTTATGATGGATTTTGTTAAAAGGGATATTTCCTTTTTATTTTTATTTGGGAGTCGATCCCCTCTGGGTCCCATTCCTTACAATTGATGTCTAAAGAATGATGTTACTTGATGACATATGTCTTCAAGTATGTGTCTTGAATAATGAGATCATACAAATGCTAAGAGTATATGCATTCTTGTTATGTACCTAGTCATATATTATTGTGGAAGAAAAATAGACAACATTAATACATAAGACTAGAGTGTGAGTTTACTGATGACATAGTCTCATTAGTCATGATATGTGATATCAAATCAAGCACATAGGTTCATGTTAGAGAACAATGTATCAGACGGACCCACCATGAGAGTGATACATGAAGACCATGGAATGGTAGTCAAAATCAACTCCCATAGTGATAAGTGGTGCTTGAGTTTCTTAGACGTGAAGCCACTACATTCATCACATGTCATTATTGTACTTTGACATCATCTACCGTAATCGTGAATAAGGGTTACCATAAAGGTGGTGCTTGTGTGTATTGTGACACATGGGGATCGAGTGTGAGTGATGTAGATGGGATTTATTCCTCCTACAAGAGATTGATATCAAAGGCCTCTTGATAAGAGAGACTAAGAAATGTATGTCCATACTTATGTGACTCAATATGTGATATGTGAGCTCACATGCATCTTAGACAGTATGCTCTAGTTCAAGGAACATGGATTGAACATTGAGAGGATGATGATTCCATGCCTCAAGTTCAATACAAATATCAGAGACAAAGGAACTATATGAAAATAATAACACTGATCATAGGTTGTAGGTTGAAGTTGTTATCTAACTTTTTGAATTACTTAGGTAGCAGTAATGTGTTGCTAGACACCGCTCTTTACTTGTGATGTCATAATTGGTTATGGACATTCACTGCCAACGTAATTGTTGACCTATAGGATCACAAACATAGTATACACTTGGATTAAGAGTTAATTCATGAATTATGTTTAACTTGATTACTAAAGGTGTTTAGGTATTCAATTAAACAACTGAGGTTAAAAATTGACTGAATGGTCTCCCAACTGACTGTTTCAAGTTTTGAATCGACATGTTGGAGTGTTAGGTTAATTATAATCAACATTTGCTGATTAATGGATGAACGAGGGTGTGAGACAGTTGGTTCACAAAGTCCCAACTGACCGATTCATATGATGAACTACCGGATTCCATGGTCAATTCAATTGGATCAAGGATTGGTGATGTCATGTTATGCATTAATCATATGTTTAATACCAATGTGATTCAGAGCAGGAAAGTGCACGAACCAACTGGTTCGCTGCACAAACCAACTAGTTCACACATGAGCCGATCGGTTGGGCATGCGAACTGACCTATTCTAGAAAATTTGTCAATCCATCTATTTTGATTCCCACATCGACTGGGAACCCTGACCATGGTCTCTTCTATAAATGGAGGGGTACTAGGGTCTTCTCCACACAACAATTGCTCTGATAGTTGTTGTCCCCTTTGGTTGCGGTAACCAATAGAGAACCTGAGCAAGTCCTAACCGATAAAGGGAGGGATAGCAATGGAGAGACAATTGTGGGAGAGTGTATCAACACTAGCAGGTCGACATTCGAAAGGGACAAATCTTTCCCATTGGCTATGGTAGAACAACATGGAGTTCCCGGTGGCCCACATGGACTATTCTAGAGGTGAGAGACCATTGTTTGTCACTAGGAGGACACTATTAACCACTGTCCATGGTGTTGCACCAGGAGGTCGATGGAGACGACTGTTTGAGTGTTTTTGTTGTAGAAGGAGCGAGTTGCTACCTTAAGAAGAAGCACAATGCTACTTCAAGGTAATTTCACTAGACTTACTCCAAGACTAGGTAAAACCTTACAAACTTTCCTTCCTTGATACATTGTTGTAGACGCAATCTTACAGTTAAGGGGAATCAAGCTTTGAATTTTTATTTTTTTTGCCTAATGTATCACCCTGATCTCCCTATAGTGGTATCAAAGCCACATCATTTATAGTGTATCTAGATTTAAATCGATATGATTGAATTTAATTTTTCTTGCATACAATGTGAATATTAAACAGATTAATGTGGAAATATGATTATATACCACAAATGATTCCACAAAATTATATATATATATATATATATGTTTATACATACAATTTACATGTGTCACCCTCAAATCGGTTTTGATGGTTGACATGAATCATGGTTATGGCAATAAACCTAGATAAGTGTGTGCATGGTTGTGGTTATTTATTCCTGTTGTTAATCGGTATGTGTACCAAGCGTCTCTCTTCTTTACAAATGTAAATTAATGCTCTTCTTCCTATTTATCCTTGAATGTAACTCTTGGTTTTCCCTTATATAATTATACTATGAAAAAGGATAGTTTTAATTTATGTCTTGTCATGAGAAGATGTTCTCCATCAGATGAGCTGACCAGCTCATGAGACAAACCTATCGACTGGAGGAGCGAGGAGGCTAGATGATAGGAGGATCAACTGATCGACTGGTGGCCCAACTGATCGAATGGAGGTTTCCTGATGCTGCTTTGACCTAAGAACCAGACCACCACTACAAGAGACCAACCGAGAGACCAAGCTGACTGGTTCAAGAGTTGAATCAATTAACCCGAATAGGTTTGAGAACAGATCTTCATCAATGAAAAGTTGCATACGATGTGGATCCTAGGTGGTAGTAATTCCTTATGGCTCCAAGGAATTATAATAGTATGGCCATAACCATCATTTGTGTGTTTTAATTATTGCATGTTCTCATTTGTAGTCATAGCATGTATATGATATGTACTAAGTATGTGGTGATTTGAGATGTATATGTATTTATATATAAAAACCCTCAATATAATATTAAGTCTTATATGCTTTTCATAAGCAACACACATGAAAAGCTTGATCGACTAAGCCCGGGCACCCCAAGGGTGGTGTGTTGTCTATCTCGTGGAAGTGTGATGCTAATAATATGAGCCTGCCAAGCAGGGTGTATTATTGTCATGTTACTTTTGGGGTAGGCTTGATTGTGTGTCCTTGATGAGATTAAGCACCACAGGCATGCAAATGACTATGGAAAAGAGTTACACATATCATCTATCTAAGAATTTCAAATGATGCAATTGGAAAACATTGTTGACCTTAATAATTGACTATGGACGCTAGCGCTGGCTGAGTAATAGTTGAATTATTTTGGATCTTGGATCACTATAACATTGTACATTGTAATCTTCCAAATTGATACATGTGGATTATCAATTTAAACAAAATAGTGGGAGTGATAATAAAAAGGCCTACTTAATATTGTTAACTTACAAAAAAATAAATAAATAATGTTTTGAAAAAGTTGCAATATTTGCTTGTAGAATCTAATGTCAAACACAAACAAGTTCACATTGCAATTAGTCTTTGATAAAGGACAAAATAAGATAAAGTTCCACATGTGGTTAAGGACTTTGAGAAATGTTCACTTAAATGAGTGAAAGCTATATGTTCTTGAATGAACAGAGCTGGAGGAACCCGCTCCAAATGTGCCTAACACTAAAATTGATGCCCAATGATGCCATAGACATTGCGTATGTTATTCTATGTTGTATGAAATATGAGTTGCATGAACAACATAGAAAACATGGAAATTCTTGAGTTGGTAACACATATTTACAATCATGTAAAGCAAGAAAGGTATAATGTCTTCAAAGTGTAGTTTGAGTGGAAACTGACAGAGGGAGATCTAGTAGAGTACCATGTGCACAATGTGATTGGGCATGTGGAACATCTAAAGTGACCAAGATTTCTTTTAGGTCAAGAGTTGACCACAGATATGATTCTACAATCAGTGTATAAATCATACAACCAGTTTATCAAGTGTTATTACTTGAGTAACTTGGGTAAACCGCTGTCAGAACTACTTGGCATGTTGATGCCAAAGCATGTTGATGCCAAAGCATGAATGAATAAGGACAAATCTATGATAGTGATCAATGGAAGTGAGTCCAAGGGCAAAGGAAAGGCCAAGAAGTGCTCTGATGCTAAGCTAAATTTCAAGACTTCAGCACTCAAGATAAGGATAAGGGTAAGTGCAAAAGGAATTTGTTCTTTTTACTCAAAGGAAAAAAGGAAGAAGAAAGAGATAGAAATCACTACTTCAAGACCCAATAAGAAGATAGCTACAACTATTCAGAGCAAGAGTTGTTGCCACTATGGCTGGAATATGTCATTAATGGGCATGTAATAGAATTAGTGAATTACTATTATGTACCTACCTTGATGAACACATCATGTATTTTGTATGGACAAGTATATTATGAATGTTTCATTTTGAAGATGTGATCTTAGAAGGCAATGTGCTATATCTCATAATATATACTTGATATTTGTAGAGATAAATGTGTATGACACATATACTGAATGGCTTGATGACTCAAACATTGAATAGATATAGCATTGTCATCTAAAGCACATAAATGAGAAATGCATTTCTAGAATCCATATGATGGTTATCTAGACTCTTATGGTTATTTAACTAGTGGAGACATGCGACTCTTATATATTGGACAATATGACAAGAGCATCTTCACTAGATGTAGTGGGAGATCGAATGCTAAAGGTAGGTACCAATATTGATGTACATATGCCTTTTAGAATACTAAAGGTAGGTACCAATATTGATGTACATATTGATGAGAAATTCCATTAGGACTAGTACATATTAATGTACATAGGCCTTTTAGAATAAATGCTAAAGGTAGGTACCAATATCTCATTATATTTACGAATGCTATCAGTTGATATAGAAATTTGTATTTAATGAACTGCAAATATCAATCTCTTGAAGTGTTCAAGGAGATTATAAATAGAGTACATAACCGGTGTTGTAAACATATTAAAATACTTTGATGTGGAAATATTTTAACCAAGAGTTTGAGGACCTTATGGTAGATCATGATAGTGTATCATGATGAACGTCATCTAAAACACATTGATGGTGTATCATGACAGTGTATCAGAAAGAAGGAATCACACCTTGTTAGTCATGGTGTGATTATCAATAAAATCTAGATGATCTTCCAATTTCTTTTGGGCACATGCTTTACACTAAAAGATGTACAGTCTAAAATTGGTTCAAAATACACCATATGAGATATGTCAGGGGAGATGTCCCTATATGTCTTTTATAATGATTAGGATTGAAAGATTATGTAAGAGAATAGTTATTTGAAAATCTTTATCCACAAATCACATAAATGTTATTTTGTTAAAATGCTACTTTTATCCCAATGCAAGACAAAGGTGTTTGTTGCCATGATGACTAAATTCCTAAAGGGGATTTATATTCCAAAAGAATTAGTGGGAGAAAAGGTAGAACTCAAAAAGTTTGAGACCAAACAAGAAAACATTGAACCTAAAAATGTACAATAGGATAAAGGAGGATCACAAGATATTGTGGAATTTCAACTTCCTTATGTAACATGTGAAACATGTAGTTCTAGCTAAACAACACCAGTACAAGAATGGTCTGTAGCGTCGATTTTTTAAGCCTGCAACGTCACTTTTTAACCGACGCCTAAGTGGCCATTGCTATAGACTTTTCTCTATAGAGTCGGTTTATTTGACCAGAAAAAATCAACCTTACACAGTAAACACCGACGCAAAAGGTTGTAAAAAAATATGACCCAGGTGAGAAAAAAGGAGCCTGTAAGGTCAGTTATTCCAAAAAAAACGACCCTGTAAACACTCTCGATCGAGAATATTGTCAACCGAACACATTTTCGGTCGACAATTTTCTCGACCGAGAGAGTTTACAACATCAGTTTTTTTAGAATAACTGACGGTAAATATTGAATAGCCACTTCAGTGCTCCTTCTCAGTCGACGAATTTGTCGACCGAGAGATAGTTTACAACGTCGATTTTTTTTAAAATAACCGACGCTAAATATTGAATAACCACTTTAGTGCTCCTTCTCGGTCGACGAATTTGTCGACTGAGAGGTAATCGGTTGACAAATTCCTCGACCGAGGGAGCTCTAAGGTCAGTTATAAGGAAAAACTGACCTTAAAGGTGCTTATACACGTGAAATCTGGCTCCTTCTCGGTCGATGAATTTGTCGACCGAAAGGCTATCAGTCGACGAATTCATCGATCGAGAGAGTTTATAGGGTCGGTTTTTTGGAATAACCGACGCTAAAAATTTAAATAAACATTTTAGTGTACCCCTCGGAAGAAAAATTGTCGACCGAAAATATTTTGGTTGACAAAAGTTTCGACCGAGGGGTACACTGAAACGTTCAAACTGAAATAGAAATTAATATTCATATATTCTGGGAGAGGGGAGCATTGATGCTCAACCGTCACCATTCAAAACCACACATTCATGACAAAAATGATTCATAATCACATCATAATTTACAAAATGATAGATTGCTTGAAATATAAGGAGGAAAAATTAGTTTGAAATTCTAGAAATATACATCTTTTGAGATATTAAAAGCTATCCATATGCAAACAAAGTCTATGATTACCACTTCCTTAAAAAAAAATCATGCACAAGATGTAGGGTTCATCTAAGATGATACAAAAAACTATCATACAAGCTCACACCCTAGGTAAAGGTACATCATTATACTTGGATCAATATTTTTAAGGCAAAATCATGTACATGTAACGTAAGAGTGAACAATAATCATGGATAAAGTTATATAACTCACCTTAGAGATGATGTAGAAACTCCAAACAGCAAGGTAGAATGAAGAAAAATGAGGAAGAAACCCTAGCTTGGGCACTCCTCTTCACCAAGCTGGTTCCTTCTCCAAAAAGGAAGCAAACCCTATGTTGAAAAGGTAAGAAAAAGAGTGGAAGATGTTTTCAACCATTATCTCAAGCTCCACCATGGAACGTCATGGATTCAACCAAGAAGAAGAGAGGGGAAGATAGAACAATAAGAAAAACAAAGAAAAAGAGACATATCTCACTTACCAAGACTAACAAAGGTGGATTCGAACCCGGAAACGAACCCGGGAACCTTACATGGAAATGGCGGCGACCTTCCATGGAAATGGTGGTGACCTTACTTGGAAATAGCGGAGACCATCGTAGAGGATGAGACGACCTTCACGGAGAGGCGGAGACCTTCATGGAAGTGTGGAGAGGCAGCGACGACGAGCTCTTTTCACGGAGAGGAGGCAAGGGCTTTGGCGGCACGAAGAGGTGGCAAGGGCTTCGTGGTGGAAAAGGTATCCGCGCCGTGGGAGAGAAAAAGAGAATGAAAATTTTGTTTCATGGTGGAGAAAGACTAGGTTTCGGCCATTTTAAAGGAGAGACTCGACCTGTAGCGTCGGTTAAAAGAAACAAATCGACACTAAAGATAAGTGGTGCCCGTGTTTGGTTATTTAAAAACACTCAAACACATTTTTGGTCGACAAATTTGTCGACCGAGGGGAGCTCTAGGGTCGGTTAAAAGTAAGAAACTGACGCTAGAGGTGCTTATACATGCGTGAACTAAACTGGATCCAAAATTCATGTCGGTCAACAAATTCGTCGAATAAGAAGTCCTTTAGGGTCGGTTATAAGAAAAAACCGACCCTAGAGGTGCTTATACACGTGAAATCTGGCTCCTTCTTGGTTGATGAATTTGTCGACCGAGAGGTTAACGGTCGACAAATTCGTCAACCGAGGGAGCTCTAAGGTGCTTACAAAACCCTAATATGGGATGATGTTATGTGAAACCCTAATATAGGGTGATGTCGTGTGAAACCCTAATATGGGATAATGTTATGTGAAACCCTAATATGGGATAACGTTAAGTGAAACCCTAATATAGGGTGATGTTGAGTAAAACCATAATATGATAATGTTATGTCTAACCTTAATATGGGATGATGTGATGTGAAACACTAATTGATAAAGATGGGAAACTCTAACCCTAATGAGGGAATAGTTATGTTATCTTTGTATTGCATGATGTTGATATGAAATTGATATGGTTGTTATCAAGTATACTAACCATGTGAGATGCTTGTGCAACAAATATCCTGAATACCTTGGTCATATGACCTAAAGGTAATAGTTACCTGATAAGTGATAATCATGTTTAGTGATGAACTAAGGGTTTGAATTCCCAGATCCAGCAAATGTGATGATGGTGGTATTGAGGTATGTGAATTCCCAACAATGAGACAAGGGATTGAGATCCCAATGCTTTATAAAGTTTTTAAAAGTACTAAACTGGATCCAAAATTCATGTCGGTCGACAATATTGTCGACCGAGGAGCCCTTTAGGGTCAGTTATAAGAAAAAACTGACCCTAGAGGTGAAATCTGGCTCCTTCTCGATCAACGAATTTGTCGACCAAGAGGTTATCGGTTGGCAAATTCGTCGACCGAGGGAGCTCTAGGGTCAGTTATAAGGAAAAACTGACCTTAGAGGTGCTTATACACGTGAAATTTGGCTCCTTATCGGTCGACGAATTTGTCGACCGAGAGGTTATCGGTCGACAAATTCGTCGACCGAGAAGAGCTTTAGGGTCGGTCATTTGGAAAAACCCGACGCTAGAGGTGCTTATACATGCGTGAACTTAACTGGATCCAAAATGCATCTCGGTCGACAATATTGTCGACCGAAGGAACTTCTAGGGTCGGTTATTTGGAAAAAACTGACGCTAGAGTTGCTTATACATGTGTGAACTTAACTGGATCCAAGATTTATCTCGGCCGACAATATTGTCGACCGAAGGGACTTCTAGCATCGGTTATTTGGAAAAAACCGATGCTAGAGGTGCTTATACATGCGTGAACTGAACTGGATCCAAGATTTATCTCGGTCGACAATATTGTCGACCGAAGGGACTTCTAGGGTCGGTTATAAGGAAAAAACCGACCCTAGATGTTATGACCCGTTTTAAAGCCTATTGGTAAGCAGTATGATTTGAGCCTAATTAAAGTTATTTGAGTTAATTTATGTGCTCATGAGGTAGTTAGTGAATCATTAACTTGATTTAGTTGAATCAGGCACATAAGATCAATTGGTGCATAATTAAGATGATTAATTTGAGTAAAGTAATAGTTGGATGCAATTGGAATGTTGAATCAGTAAAACAATGTGATTAGCATGTTTTCATGCCTTGGGTTTGTAGTGGGCCTCATTCTTGAAGTTTCGCAAAAGAAATCATTTGAATCAGATATTCGAGGCAAAAGATACGAGAATTTCAAATTTTAGGGTTGGAAATGTAATTTTTCCATTTATTTACCCATTTAAGTGGGTCGGCAACCTGTTAATTATCTCATTCCTTTTATTAGCTCCCGATAGATCAGCTTGAGCGGCGCACAGGGTGCAAGCCGCAGGTGATCGCAGGAGGCGATCTTGGCGATTTCCTTGCAGCAGCTTGTTCTGCTTCTCTTCTTCCTTCCTCCTTTCTTCTTCTCCCACCACCCACTCTTCCCACCATACAAAGCAAGCTGTCGCACAGCAGCTTGGCTGCAGCAAGCTACTGCTTTCTAGCAGCGCCGTGCGTAGCCTGGAGGAGGAGAAATTAGGGCGGCCAAAGCTTCTAACCACCACCTTGGACCTCGGCTAGGAGGTCTACGCTAGAGATTTCAATCAATTCAGCTCAGTTTAGCGCCTAGCAACCAAGAGCCATCCTGCTGCTTGGACGGCAAGCAGGTAGCTAGCAAGTGGCTACGACTAGCAGCAAGCTACGCCTAGCAGCAAGAATAGTTGTTCTTACTTCTGAATTAAAGAAATCCAAGGTAGGTCTTCAGCTCCCAGCCAAGAACCTAGCCTTTCAGCCAGCCTGCGTTTGGCGTGGAGTTGCTCTGTGCTATTGAGCCGTAAACAGTGAAATACCAAGGAAGAAGATGATCAAATTTTTCTCGGAATCAGACCTCTAGACGCAATTCCGGACAAATCCGGACAGTCCAAATCACTGTGAGTAGGGTTTCATTTATTTATCATTAATAAACTCAGGCGTCTGAATATTTTCTGTTTTGTGCGTGAATTACACTCATAACAGACGTTATCAGGCGTCGGGCAGCGTTTGGCGTCGCCTGACTTTTTATTTCATAAAATGCTTCTAGACGTTGTTATATGATTTAGTTTAGCATCTGATCAGTGTGGATTGAATTGATGAATTTATATGGTTCATTGGAACTTGAAATACGTAATATAATTGATGAGAATGATGGAATTTTCTGTATTACAGTTGCAATGTATATGCTGATTAAAGACGGTTGTTTAGCATTGAATCTGGATAAGTGATATTGAGTCATGTTTAAAGATGACAAATGATATATATGTGTTTTTAAGTGATATTCAGAATGTGGAATAAATATGAAATGTGATTTTCCTATTTAAATGTTTATATGTTAATCAGTTAATAGACTTAGGTGCCCTAACACCGTAGAACCCCTTTGACAGGTCTGCTTCTTAGGGGTGAAACTCGTGTCCAACATCAACGCGTGCGATGTCACGATGGCACGAGGATGGAAAGACAGTGTTCAACAACAACGCGTCCGATGTCACGGTGGCACTGGAGTAAATAGGGGTTGTTCAACAACAACGCGTGCGATGTCACGGTGATAACCCAGACCTCCTGAGCCTGTGTACTCAGGTTAGAGGAGGAGTTCAGAGCACTCGATGTAGTGCAGTGAGGCCGATGAGCCTCGAGGCCGATGAGCCTGAAGGCCGATGAGCCTGTGGGTCCTGTGGCAGAGCAGGGCTGGCGTCAGACTTAGCATTTCCCGGGTGTGTCGCTAAGTCTTGTACGGTGGGATCGTAGTTCGCTACAGATCTTTATATGCAGGGTACACTGCATATGATTAGGGCATAATAATAATATAAATTGATACTCATATAGGATCATAGTAAATTAAAGTATTCAAACTTTTGTGCTATTTCTTTATATCTGTTTATCTGTTCAAATTATCTGTTATTGCATGGAAATGTGATTATATTCTGCAAATCTGTTATGTTATTAGAACTGCCCTGCTTAGTACTGTACTTATGTTTTATTTCAATTTATAAACCTGATGAGTTGTTTAGTGATAGCTAAGTGAAATGCTATTCACTGAGCGAGTAGGATCATACCTCTACTCAAAACATTTTTAGGTCATCACCAGCAGCAGGAATCTGAAGGATCCTTTCATCCTAACGCTTAGTCTGTAGAAGGTATATGTAGTTAGTTTAGTTAGAGGTCTCTTAGTCCTTTCCCCTCGATCCTTGGGACATGGTGTGGGTGAGAGAGAGTGTGTATGTGGTATGTGTATAAAGATGTAAATTAATTGTTATGTTTACTTTTTGTTAAACAATGTTACATGTTGTAAACTCTGTTTACGTACTCTAGCCAGTTTAGTTGAAATTCTTCCACAATAGTTTATTATATTTTAGTTTACAGCAATAATCCAAATATCATTACGAGGTTTTAAAAAAAGGAAAAGTTCTCAGTGATTTGTTTAGGTGATAATCCCTCCGTCACGCCCTAATCTCATGATTAGTGGTTAGTGTGAGATCGGGGTGTGACAACTTGGTATCAGAGCCTAGGTTGAGTACATAGCTACTCAGAGTCCAAGTCAGGGGACGATAAGAGACCAATAGGATTAAGGTTTAGGTGTCTTTCTACTATCTGTAGTTTTCTAGCAGGAAATATGCTGTTATATCATTGCAGATGGCAGAAAGAGGCTTTGATCGTGATGATCAGGCTGAGAGCCATGTTGGCCCTGACCCACTGTGCTTGGGTCCAGGTGGTGGTGACCATGTGGATGAAGCATCCCGGATGTACAGAATGTTTCTGGAGACCAGAGAGAGGTACAAGGCTGATAGACGAGCTTCTACTTCTACCAGCAGTAAGGATCTGATGCGATCGTATGAGCTTATAAAGAAGCTTGGTGGTACAGAATTCAGTGGTACTACAGATCCTGCAGAGGCAGATGAGTGGTGGAGACAGGTAGAGAAGGTCTTTCACTTGATGGAGCTTCTAGAAGAGAAGAAGATTAATCACGCCGTTTATCTTCTGACAGGCGATGCAGAGTTGTGGTGGCACGGTGTGGAGGATAAGAAGAGAGGTACATAGCTTTCTTGGCAGGATTTCTCTGAAGAGTTTCATCTTAAGTTCTATCCACCTACCTTCCTTAATGAAAAAATCAGGCAGTTACAGAACATTAAGCAGGGGAACATGTCAGTTACTGAGTATGAAGCGCTTTTCACCCAGTTAGCGAACTTCTGACCGCAACCTGTTCCCGACAACATAGAAAGATGCAGAAGGTTTCAAGAAGGGCTAAGGCAGAGATTCGGCATACAGTTTATGCTACTAGTAGGAGGAACAGAGAGAACATTGGTGAGTTTGTTGAGGCTGCTAGACAGGTTGAGGAATCTGTGAATGCTGACAAGGTGCCTGAGTCTAAGAAGAGATCTACAGATTTCAGTAGAGGACAGTCTAGTAGTGGATACAGAGGTGGAGGTAGAGGTTTCTTTTCTAAACTCGGACGTGGCTTTAGCTGTTTCAGTAGGTAGAGACCTGAGGATGTTACTTCTTCTAGAAGCAGAAGGAGATACAACCCCGGGAGATGGGGTAGCGCATCTAGTGGACAGTCTTCTGGGTCATCAATGTCAATGACAGGTCCCCAGAAACAAGAGATGCCGCCATGTGACAACTGTGGAAAAATACATACTGGTCCGTGTTGGGGTGCAAGTTGTTTTGTCTGCGGACAAGTAGGACATTTCAGAAAGGAATGTCCTCAACTTCGACAAGCAGCATCGCAAGCTTTCCAGCCTCAGTACCATGATGTTCCGAGTTCTTCTGTGGCTTCTGGGTCTAGAGGTGGTGGTGTCCCTAGTGGCAGGAATGGTCAGAGAGGACAGCGTGGCAGAGGGAGAGCTTCAGCACGTTTCTTTTCTTTGACACCTCAGGAAGGTATAATCTCTTCACAAGTCGTTACAGGAGAAATGCTTTTATTTAATAGTATACCAGTTTCAGTTTTGATAGATCCGGGTGCTACTCACTCTTTCATACGACGTTCTTTAGTTGGTGAACTTAATTTGTTAACTCAAGAATTGGTAGATGAGTTAGTGTTGAGAGTTCCACTAGGTGGACCAACGGTTCTGACTGAGTTCTGTCCCGGATGTTTGTTATCTTTTGGAGGTTACACCTTTGCTGCTAATCTCATACCCTTGGATGTCAATACTTTTCAAGTCATCTTGGGTATGGATTGTCTTGAGACATATCGAGTGCAACTCGATTGTTGGAAGAAGGAAGCTACCTTTCAACTAGGTGAATTTTCTTGTGTCATTACTGGAGACAGGAAAGTTCTGCCTACGTGCATAGTATCAGCTGCTGTAGCTGATAAGATGCTACAGAAAGGATGTGAAGCATTACTTGCTCATGTGGTTGACACTAGAGCAGAGAAGAGAACCGCCAGTGTTTATGATGTGCCCGTGGTTCGTGAGTTTTCTGATGTTTTTCCAGAAGAGTTGCCAGGCTTACCTCCTGTCAGAGACATTGATTTTGAGATTCAGTTATATCCAGGTAGTCATCCAGTTGCACTGCCAGCTTATAGAATGGCACCTGCAGAGTTGAAGGAACTCAAGGTGCAGCTGCAGGAGTTGCTGGATAAGGGTTTCATCAGACCCAGTTCTTCGTCGTGGGGTGCTCCAGTCCTGTTTGTTAAGAAAAAGGATGGTACTATGCATCTTTGCATAGATTACAGGAAACTGAACAAGATCACTATTAAGAACAAGTACCCTTTTCCAAGAATAGACGATCTGTTTGATCAGTTGCGTGGAGCGACAATCTTCTCTAAAATAGATTTGAGATCTGGATATCATCAACTCAGAATATAAGCCTCTGATATTTCCAAGACAGCTTTCAGAACCAGGTTTGGGCATTATGAGGTTTTGGTCATGTCGTTTGGGCTGACCAATGCCCCAACAGCCTTTATGGATATGATGAATCAGATTTTCAATCCGTTCCTAGATCAGTTTATTGTAGTCTTTATAGATGATATCCTGATCTACTCCACAGATGATGTACAACATGAGCAACACCTGAGAGTAGTGTTGCAGTTGTTGAGGCAACACCAACTGTATGCTAAGTTTAGCAAGTGTGAGTTCTGGTTGGCTGAGGTAGCATTTCTTGGACATGTTATCTCGAGAGATGGAGTTAGCGTTGATCCTAAGAAAGTTGATTCTGTGCTTCAGTGGGAACAACCTAAGACGCCTATTGAGATCAGAAGTTTCATGGGTTTAGCAGGCTATTACAGAAGGTTTATACAGAACTTCAGTGTGCTAGCATCACCCTTGACACGTTTGACGAGGAAGAATGCACCGTTTGTTTGGTCTGATAACTGTGAGAAGAGTTTTCAGATCTTAAAGAGGAAGTTGACCACAGTGCCAGTGTTGGTTTTGCCCGAGGCAGATAAAGGTTATACAGTGTTCTGCGATGCTTCCAGGAGGGGTTTAGGCTGTGTGTTGATGCAAGAAGGCAAGGTTGTGGCCTATGCATCTAGACAGCTTAAGAAGAACGAAGAGAACTACCCTACTCATGATCTGGAATTAGCTGCTATAGTTCATGCTCTTAAGACATGGCGTCACTACCTATATGGTGAGACATGTCAGGTGTTTACAGACCATAAGAGTTTGAAGTATATCTTCACTCAGAAGGATTTGAATCTGAGACAGCGCAAATGGCTTGAGCTGATTAAAGATTATGAGGTGACAATCGATTATCATCCTGGTAAAGCGAATGTTGTGGCAGATGCTGTAAGTAGAAAGTTGAGCTCAACAGCTGATGCATTTTCTATGGCATGTTTCAAGAGAGACTTGCTTGTAGATATGCGAAAGTTGAACTTAGACTTGGATGTGTCTGGACAGAGTGGGTTGATTGCTCAGATGCAGGTCAAACCTACTTTCTATGATCACATTAAGGTGTTGCAACAGTGTGATGACGAGTTGTGGCAGGTTATGCAGAATATGTCAGAAGGTAAAAGGTCAGACTCAGGTTTTCTGACGATGGTGTGTTGTATCTTCATGACATGTTGTGTGTACCTGGGAATAGTGAGCTGAAAGAGCAGATTCTTGAAGAAGCGCATGCTTCTATGTATGCTATGCATCCAGGTAACACAAAAATGTATAGGAATCTCAAAGAGTTGTACTGGTGGTCTGGTATGAAAAGAGATGTGGCTGAGTACGTGGCTAGATGTGGAGTGTGTCAGCAGGTTAAAGCTGAGCATCAGAAACTTGCTGGTACCTTACAGTCGCTTCCTATACCTGAATGGAAATGGGAACACATCACAATGGATTTCGTAATAGGGTTACCCAGGACGCCTAGAGGTTCGGACTCGATATGGGTGATTGTGGATAGACTAACTAAGTCTGCTCACTTTCTTCCTGTCAAGTCAACCTTTGGTGTTCTGAAGCTGGCCAAGATATATGTGGACGAGGTAATCAGATTGCACGGTATTCTAGTTTCCATTATTTCTTACAGAGACCCTAAGTTCACATCCAGTTTTTGGGATCAGTTACATCGTGCGTTGGGCACAAGGTTGAGGTTCAGTACAACGTTTCACCGGCAGACGGATGGTCAGTCTGAGAGGACCATTCAGACTCTTGAAGACATGCTGAGAGCATGCGTTCTGCAGTTCAGAGGTAACTGGGAAGAACACTTAAGTCTGATGGAGTTTGCATATAACAACGGCTACCATTCTAGTCTTGGAATGGCCCCATATGAAGCTCTATATGGCAGAAAGTGTAGATCACCAGTTTGTTGGTACGAGGTTGGCGAGAAAGAAATTCTTGGACCTGAGATAGTCGATATGACTACAGAGAAGATATCTGTGATCAGGGAGCAGTTGAAAGCTGCTCAGGACAGACAGAAAAGTTATGCAGAGAGACGACGTCGACCTCTTGAGTTTGAGGTTGGTGACGAGGTTTATCTGAAAGTTTCACCGTGGAAAGGAGTGCTAAGGTTTGGCAAGAGAGGTAAATTGACTCCTAGGTATATGGGCCCATATTCTATCGTTGAAAGGATTGGACCTGTAGCCTACAGGTTGGATTTGCCGTCTGAGTTGGCAAGTCTTCATGATGTGTTTCATGTGTCTATGCTTAAGAAATGTTACCCTGGTACAGAGAAGATAGTAGACCCAGAACCGGCACAGCTCAGAACAGACGTGTCCTATGTTGAAGGACCGATTCAGATAGTTGATCGAAGGATCAAGAAACTAAAGAATCATGAGATACCTTTGGTGAAGGTTCTGTGGAGGAATCATAACCTTGAAGAAGCTACGTGGGAGCTTGAATCTGAGATGCGTAGCAAGTTTCCTTTTCTCTTTTAGGAATTTCGGGACGAAATTCTAATAAGGGAGGGAGATTGTTATGACCCGTTTTAAAGCCTATTGGTAAGCAATATGATTTGAGCCTAATTAAAGTTATTTGAGTTAATTTATGTGCTCATGAGGTAGTTAGTGAATCATTAACTTGATTTAGTTGAATCAGGCACATAAGATCAATTGGTGCATAATTAAGATGATTAATTTGAGTAAAGTAATAGTTGGATGCAATTGGAATGTTGAATCAGTAAAACAATGTGATTAGCATGTTTTCATGCCTTGGGTTTGTAGTGGGCCTCATTCTTGAAGTTTCGCAAAAGAAATCATTTGAATCGGATATTCGAGGCAAAAGATACGAGAATTTCAAATTTTAGGGTTGGAAATGTAATTTTTCCATTTATTTACCCATTTAAGTGGGTCGGCAACCTGTTAATTATCTCATTCCTTTTATTAGCTCCCGATAGATCAGCTTGAGCGGCGCACAGGGTGCAGGCCGCAGGTGATCGTAGGAGGCGATCTTGGCGATTTCCTTGCAGCAGCTTGTTCTGCTTCTCTTCTTCTTCTCTTCTTCCTTCCTCCTTTCTTCTTCTCCCACCACCCACTCTTCCCACCATACAAAGCAAGTTTCCGCACAACAGCTTGGCTGTGGCAAGCTACTGCTTTCTAGCAGCGCCATGCGTAGCCTGGAGGAGGAGAAATTAGGGCGGCCAAAGCTTCTAACCACCACCTTGGACCTCGGCTAGGAGGTCTACGCTAGAGATTTCAATCAATTCAGCTCAATTTAGCGCCTAGCAACCAAGAGCCATCTTGCTGCTTGGACGGCCAGCAGGTAGCTAGCAAGTGGCTACGGCTAGCAGCAAGCTGCGCCTAGCAGCAAGAATAGTTGTTCTTACTTCTGAATTAAAGAAATCTAAGGTAGGTCTTCATCTCCCAGCCAAGAACCTAGCCTTTCAGCCAGCCTGCGTTTGGCGTGGAGTTGCTCTGTGCTATTGAGCCGTAAACAGTGAAATACCAAGGAAGAAGAAAATCAAATTTTGCTCGGAATCAGACCTCTAGACGCAATTCCGGACAAATCCAGACAGTCCAAATCACTGTGAGTAGGGTTTCATTTATTTATCATTAATAAACTCAGGCGTCTGAATATTTTCTGTTTTGTGCACGAATTACACTGATAACAGACGTTATCAGGCGTCGGGCAGCGTTTGGCGTCGCCCGACTTTTTATTTCATAAAATGCTTCTAGACATTGTTATATGATTTAGTTTAGCATCTGATCAGTGTGGATTGAATTGATGAATTTATATGGTTCATTGGAACTTGAAATACGTAATATAATTGATGAGAATGATGGAATTTTCTGTATTACAGTTGTA
The DNA here is from genome assembly GCA_963693085.1 of Alisma plantago-aquatica. Taxonomy (NCBI): domain Eukaryota; kingdom Viridiplantae; phylum Streptophyta; class Magnoliopsida; order Alismatales; family Alismataceae; genus Alisma; species Alisma plantago-aquatica. Next base: position 1,371,806,326 of record OY856410.1, on the reverse strand, counting down.
ATGTATATGCTGATTAAAGACGGTTGTTTAGCATTGAATCTGGATAAGTGATATTGAGTCATGTTTAAAGATGACAAATGATATATATGTATTTTTAAGTGATATTCAGAATGTGGAATAAGTATGAAATGTGATTTTCCTGTTTAAATGTTTATATGCTAATCAGTTAATAGAATTAGGTGCCCTAACACCGTAGAACCCCTTTGACAAGTTTGCTTCTTAGGGGTGAAACTCGTGTCCAACATCAACGCGTGCGATGTCACGGTGGCACGAGGATGGAAAGACAGTGTTCAACAACAACGCGTGCGATGTCACGGTGGCACTGGAGTAAATAGGGGTTATTCAAAAACAACGCGTGTGATGTCACGGTGATAACCCAGACCTCCTGAGCCTGTGTACTCAGGTTAGAGGAGGAGTTCATAGCACTCGATGTAGTGCAGTGAGGCCGATGAGCCTGAAGGCCGATGAGCATGTGGGTCCTGTGGCAGAGCAGGGCTGGCGTCAGACTTAGCATTTCCCGGGTGTGTCGCTAAGTCTTGTACGGTGGGATCGTAGTTCACTACGGATCTTTATATGCAGGGTACACTGCATATGATTAGGGCATAATAATAATATAAATTGGTACTCATATAGGATCACAGTAAATTAAAGTATTCGAACTTTTGTGCTATTTCTTTATATCTGTTTATCTGTTCAAATTATCTGTTATTGCATGGAAATGTGATTATATTCTGCAAATCTGTTATGTTATTAGAACTGCCCTGCTTAGTACTGTACTTATGTTTTATTTCAATTTATAAACCTGATGAGTTGTTTAGTGATAGCTAAGTGAAATGCTATTCACTGAGCGAGTAGGCTCATACCTCTACTCAAAACATTTTCAGGTCATCACCAGCAACAGGAATCTGAAGGATCCTTTCATTCTAACGCTTAGTCTGTAGAAGGTATATGTAGTTAGTTTAGTTAGAGGTCTCTTAGTCCTTTCCCCTCGATCCTTGGGACATGGTGTGGGTGAGAGAGAGTGTGTATGTGGTATGTGTATAAAGATGTAAATTAATTGTTATGTTTACTTTCTGTTAAACAATGTTACATGTTGTAAACTCTGTTTACGTACTATAGCCAGTTTAGTTGAAATGCTTCCGCAATAGTTTATTATATTTTAGTTTACAACAATAATCTGGATATCATTACGAGGTTTTAAAAAAAGGAAAAGTTCTCAGTGATTTGTTTAGGTGATAATCCCTCCGTCGCACCCTAATCTCGTGATTAGTGGTTAGTGTGAGATTGGGGTGTGACACTAGAGGTGCTTATACATGTGTGAAGGCAAACTGGATTCAAGATGTCTAATTACCCGTGTTTTTTTTGACATATAAGGTCGGTTTCTTCAGAAAAACCGACCCTATAGATCAAGGCTCGAAGCCAAAATCAAGCAAATTTTTGCCACGGGAAACTGTCATTGGCTCTGTAATCCAATTGTCTATAAAAGGTCGCTTATTTTATGAAAAACGACCCTATAGAGATACACTACAAGTTCAATTATTTTAAGAAAAGCGACCCAAGAGGTCTTAAGTGGTGCCCGCATTTTTTATAGACATATAAGGTCGGTTATTTGGAAAACCGACCCTATAGAGTTACACTACAAGGTCGTTTTTTTAAAGAAAAGCGACCCAAGAGGTCTCAAGTGGTGCCCGCATTTTTTATAGACATATAAGGTCGGTTATTTGGAAAACCGACCCTATAGACCTAAGAGGTCTTAAGTGGTGCCTGCATTTTTTTAGACATATAAGGTCGGTTATTTGGAAAAACTGACCCTATAGGTAGTGACGTTATAACCCATTTCTGTACTAGTACACGCCTTGAGATTGAAAGATTATGAGATCTTATGGCTCGAGAAGGCGATGAGTTGGTCATATATGATGAGTCAACTACCTACCTAGAAGCTATTGAGTGACCAAAATCTAAACATTGGCTTGAGGGCATGAGATCTAAGAAGGAGTCCATGTAAACCAACAATGTATGACCTTGGTGGATCCATGTGAAGGGGTTAAACCCATATGGTGCATTTGGGTTTTTGACAGGAGACCAACATGGAAGGGCAAATTGCTTACAAAGAGTTTAAAACAAGTTCAAGGTGTTGAACATTATGAAGTCTTTCATTAGTTACCATGGTTAATTTCATCTAGATCATGCTTGCAACTATAGCTTGTTATGGCTAATGTGATATGGCATATGCATGTTAAAACTAAATTCCTTAACTGGAATAAGTATGAGGATGTGTACGTGACACAACCTAAAGGTTTTATAAATTTGATAATGCAAATAAAGTCTATGAGCTACATATGTCAATATGTGGAGTGAAGTAAGCATCTTAGAGATGAAATCTTCTATTTGATAAGACAGTAAAAGTGTTTGACTTGAGTCAGAATGAAGATGGAATTTGTGGTTACAAAAGATTTAGTGGGAACATATTTATATTCTAGATAATGATGGGGAATAATGTCCTTATCCTACAAATGTTAAAACCTGGTAAGGAATGTACCTTCTCTATGAAGGTTTTAGGTGAAGTATCCTATGTGATAGGAATTTAGATCTATAGAGATAGATCTGAAGGACTTCTTGACCTAAGAAAGAGAACATACATTGGAAAGATGCTGAAAGGGTTCAACATGCAAGACTCGATGAGAGAAAACTTGTCCATGATTCCATGGAGTTAGTCTCTCATGAGCCTAGTGTCCCAATTCTTATGAAGAAATGGAACACATGGATAGATACCATATGCATTTATAATTGGATTTATATGCAATGTTATGTACTTATCTCAATATCTCATATGTATTGGACATGACGAGAGGATATCTAGTTGTCTCATGTTTATTAGACATGATGAGAGGATATATATATACCTATCAAGAAATATCATATGTATTGGACATGACAAGAATTTATATGTCAGATTCCAATAAAGATCATTGGACTACCATAAGAACATCATCAAGTGATTGAGAAGCATGAAGAGGATCGGTTTCTTGGTGAGGGTAATAAGGATGAGTTGGTTGTAAAAGGTTACACTGATGCAAGCTTCCAAAATGACAAATAAAATTAATGATTGGAATCTAAATAATGTTTGACCTTAAAATAGAACTGTAAGATGGAAGAGTTTTGAGAAAGAGACAATTGTTAAATCTACAACAGAAGCTGAGTATCTTGGTGTTATGTGAATATCAGAAGATATTTTATGGATCTAGAAGTTCATAGAGGTGAATTATTGGAGGTTCAAACCATTGATGACATAGGAGAAATACTAATGACAACAATGGAGCTACTAATTAGGCAAGGAATCTCAGATAGTATACTATGTCACTTCCATCTCATGCAAAAAGTTGCACAACGAAGAGATATGGAACTTACAAAATACCGACTTGAAGAAAATATTTCTAAATCCGCTATAAAAGCTCTTGCATAGTAGAAACATGACGGACATGTTAAGATCACTTGGAATAAGATTTGTGGGTGATTGACTCTAAGTGCAAGTGGGAGTCTGTTGGTATGTATGCCAGAGAGCCAATCATATGCTGATTGGAATGTGACATTAAATATCTGATTTGATAATAATAAAGGTAATTCCATCTATTGTGTATGTCTCACTCATGATATGATGACACATACATAGTAGATGTCTAAATAATAATGTTAATCGATGATGTATATATTCAAGTATGTGACTTGATCAATGAGATTATATGAATGCAAAGAGTATGCACATTCTTATTATGTCCATAATTAGATATTAGTGTGGAAGAAAAATAAACAACAATAATAAATAAGACTAGAGTGTGTGTTGACTGATAACAGAGTCTCACTAGTCATGATATGTGATATCAAGTGAAGCACACAAGTACATGTTACAGAACAGTGTATTAGAAAAACCCATCATGAAAGTGATACATGGAGACCATGTAATGGTAGTCAGAATCATCTCTCATAGTGATAAGTGGTGATTGTGGTTCTTAGACCTGAAGTCACTCTCAAGTCTTTGACATCATCCACAGCGACCCTGAATAAGGGTTTCCATAAAGGGGGTGCTTGGGTGCATTCTAACACTTGGGGATAGAGTGTGAGTGATGTAGATGGGATTTTTCCCTCATACAGGTGATTGATATACAAGGCCTCTTGATAAGTGAGACCGAGAAATGCATGGCCATACTCATGTGACTCAATATGTGATATGTGATCTCATATGCATTTCATACAGTCTGCTCTAGTTTAAGGAACATGGACTAAATGTTGAGAGGATAACAATTCCATACCTCAAGTTCAATCTGGATATTAGAGACAAGGGAACTATATGATCATGATAACACTGGTCATGGGTTGTAGGTTGATTATATTCTCCAAATTTCTAAATTACTTGGGTAGCAATGATGTGTTTCTAGATGCCTCTCTTTGCTTGTGTTGTCATAATTGGTTGTGGGCATTCACTGCCAATGTAATTCTGGACCTATAGGGTCATACACATAGGATACACTTGGATTGAAGGAGTTCATTATAAATGATGTTTAATTTTTTTAATAAAGGTGTTTAGGTAATAAATTAAATAACTGATGTTCATAATTGACTGAGTGTATTCCCAACTGACCGGTTGGAGTGTCAGGTCAATTGGAATCAACATTGGTTGATCAATGGTTGAATGAGGGTGTGAGACGACCAATCACATACTAAACCAATTGGTTCACAAGTCCTAAATGACTTGTTCATGGGATGAACCACATGGTTCAATGGTCAATTCGATTGGATCAAGGATTGGTGTTGATGGCGTGTTGTGCATTAATCGTACACTAAATATCAATGTGTTTTAGAATAGGAAACTACAAAAGCTGACTGATTCAATGCACGAACTGAACGGTTCATGCATGAACGGACCGGTTGGGCATGCGAATTGAACGGTTCGTTGTGTACATGTTCTAGAAAATTCATGAATTCGTTTGTTTTGACTTTCACACTGACTGGGAACCCTGAACCTGGCCTCTCAATAGAGGGGTACTGGGGGCTTCTCAGAACACAATAGTTGCTCTAAAAATTGTTGTCCTCTCTAGTTGTGGTAACCCATAGAGAGCCTAAGATTGTCCTACCTAATAAATGGAGAGTTAGAAAGGGAGAAACAAATTTGGGTGAGCATGTCAACTTTAGAAAGTTGATGTTTGAAAGGGGAAACTCCTTCCCCTTAGCTCTAGTAGTGCAACATGGAGTTCTAGGTAGTCTGTGTGGACCACTCTAGAGGCGGCAGGCCGTTGTCTGCTTCTAGGAGGACACTGTCAACTACTATTTGTGGTGCTTCATTAGGAGTGTGGTGGAGATGACTATTTGAGTGCTTTTGTGGAAGGAGTGTGTTTTGTTGCCTGAAGAAGAAGCACGATGCTACTACAAGGCTAATGTTGTTGGACTTTCTCAAGGACCAAGTATAACCTTGCAACCTTTCCTTCCTATATACATTGTTGTTGACACGATCTTGCTATCAAGGGGAATCAAGCTTTAAATTTTTTTTATGTTGCCTTATCTATCACCCTAATTTCCCGAGAGTGGTATCCGAGCTACATCGATTTATGGTGTATCTAAATTTAAATTGATGTGATCGAATTTATTTTATTGCATATGATGTGAACATTAAACTAGTTAATCTGAACTTTTGATTAAATACTACAAACAAATCCACAAAGTAATATGTATGATATGATATATATGTGATTACATGTGCCACCTTGAAATCCATTTTGATGGTGGATGTGAAGCATGGTTATACCCAATAACCCTAGTTCTGTGTGCGCATGGTTGTGGTTATTTCTTCTTGTTGTTACTTGGTCTGCGTATTGAGGCTCTCTTTTCTTTCCAAAAATAAATTAATGCTCTTCTTCCTATTCCTCCTCGAATGTATTAATGTATGTTTCATCATGAGAAGACACTCTACACTAGACGAACTGATCATCTCGTGAGATGAACAGATCGACTGGAGGACTGAAGATGACATATGACAAGAGGATGAACTGATTTACTAGTAGCCAACCGATTGGTTGGAGGTGTCGAGACACTACTTGAACTTGAGAACCAGATGACCGCTTCAGGAGACCAACCGAACAACCAAGATGCAAGTCGACCAGTTCAAGAGTGGAACTAATCAACCAGATTGGTTCTAGAATAGATCTTCATCAATCACATGTTGCATTTGATGTGGACCCTAAGTGGTAGTAATTCCTTGTGACTCCAAGGAATTACAATAGTATCGCCATAATCATCACTTGTGTGTTTTAATTATTGCATGTTCTCATTTGTGGTTGTAGAATGTATATGATATGTACTAAGTATTTGGTGATTGGATATGTTTATGTATTTATATATAATAATCCATCAATAATATATAATTTCATAGATGCTTTCCATAATTAACACACATGAAAAGCTTGATTGATCAAGCATGGCCACCCCAAGGGTGGTGCACTATCTACTACGTTGAAATGTGATGGAAATAATGTGGTCCTGTCAAGCTGGGTGCATTATTGTTGTGTAGACTTTTGGATTAGGATTAAAATGTGCCCTCAATGATATTAAGAACCAGAGTCATGCATATGACTATGGAAAAGAATTGCACATATTATCTATCCAAGAATTGCATATGATGTAGTTGGCAAATGCTTCCTACCTTAATAATTGACTATGGGCACTGGCATTGGTCAAATAATAGTTGAATTGTTTCGAATCTTGGCTCACTAGACGATTGTATGGTTCAATCTTTTGAATTGATACATGATGGTTATTAATTTGAACAAAAAAAGGGGAGCGATAATGAATTAAAGATCTAATTAAATTCATTATCTTATCAAATCAAACAAATATAATTTTTTGAAAAAGTTGATATATTTATTTGTAGAATCTAATGTCAAATAGAAAAATGTTTGCATTGTGATCATTCCTTGAGAAAGGACAAAATAGGATTAAGTTCAAAAACTGATTAAGGACTCTGAGAAATATTCTCATCAATGAGAAAAATCTCTATGTCATTGAAAGACCAGAGCCAGAGGAACCCACTCCAAATGTGCCTAACAAAAAAATGGATGCCCAATGATGCCATAGACATTAAGTACCTTACACTATGTTGTATGAACTATGAGTTTCATGAAAATCATAGAAAACATGGACATTCTCGATATGATAACACATATTAAGAATCATTTAAAGCAAGAAAGGTATAATGTCTTCAAAGTGTTGTTTGAGTGCAAACTGACAGTGGAAGATCAAGGAAAGCCCCATGTGCGCAATGTGATTGGGCATGTGGAACATCTAAAGTGATTGGAATTTCTTTTAGGTTAAGAGTTGACTACGGATATGATTCTAAAATCATTGTATGAATCATACAACTAGTTTATCAAGTGTTATTACTTGAGTAACTTGGCTAAACCGCTGTTAGAATCACTTGGCGTGTTGATGCCAAAGCATAAATGAAGAAGGACAAATCCATGATGATGATCATTGGAAGTGAGTCCAAGGGAAAAGGCAAGGCCAAGAAGAGTTATGATCTTAAGCTAAAGTCCAAGTCTTCAACACTCAAGAATAGAAGGGTAAGTGCAAAAGGAATCTATCCTTTTCAATCAAAGGAATAAAGGATGAAGAAAGAGATATAGATCTCTACTTTGGGACCCAATAAGAAGATAGCTAGAATTGTATGGAGAATGAGTTGATGCCACTACAGTTGGAATCTGTCATTCGTGGGCATGTAATACAATTAGAGAATTGCTATTATGTACCTGCCATTGATGAAAGATCATGTATCTTGTATGGACAAGTGTAATATGAATTTTTCATTTTAAAGATGAGACCTAAAATGGGAATGCCCTATATCTCATAATCAATACTTGATAGTTGTAGAGACAAATGTATATGACACATATATGACTAACTTGATGACTCAAACATTAAATACCTATAGTGTTGCCATCCAGAGCACATAAATAAGAAATGCATTTCTTGAATCAATATAATGGTTATCTAGACTCTTATGGTTATTGAACCAGTAGATACATGCAAGTCTTATTTATTGGGAAGTATGACAAGAGAATCTTCACTAGTTGTAGTTGGAGATTGAGTATTCCATTAGGACTAGTACCGACTGATTGAAATAGACCTTTTAGAGTAAATGCTAAAGGTAGGCAGTAGTACTTCATTATATTTACTGAGTAGATATAGAAGTTTGTATTTAGTGAAATGCAAATACGAATATCTAGAAGTGTTCAAGGAGATTATAAATGAAGTACACAATTGACTTGGTAAAAGTATTAACAACTTTTACTTGATTAATCTGAAAATATTTTAACTAAGAGTTTGAGGACCTTCTGGGAGGTCATGATAGTGTACCATGATGAACTCCATATGAAACATAATTATAGTGTATCAGAAAGATGGAATCGCACCTTGTTAGTCATGGTGTGATTATCAATAAAATTTAGCTAATCTTCCAATTTCTTTTGAGCACATGTTTTACACTAAACAATGTACCATCTAAAATTGGTTCAAAAAACACCATATGAGATATGGCATGGGAGATGTCCTGATATGTCTTTTATAATGATTAGTGTTTGTTGAAAATATTTGTCCACAAATCACATAAATGTAGTTTTATTGAAGTACTACTTTTATACCAATCCAAAAACAAATTCTCCTGGTCGCTCGTCTTCTAGGGCTTCTCTAGGCGACGGCGCATCCAGGCCTTCTCGCCACCGAGGCGTCGTCTCTCTTGCATTTTGCAGGGCTTCTCCGCGCTATGGCGGATGAACTTGTGGAAAGGTACGCGGCACTGAGGGTTCAAGAGGAAGAGGAGAATGATGTCCTTGATCTCCAAGGGGCGACGGAGGGGGAGGGAAGCAAGCACATAGCCCTAGCACTGGTCGGACGGCTGACGATGGATAGGCCATACAATTTTCCGGTGTTCAAAACAACGATGACAAATGCTTGGGCGCTGACGAAGGATGTGAGCTTCAGACAGATTTCCAACAAGCTCTTTGTGATCCAGTTTCTCCATTGGAAGGACAAGGAGAAGGTCGTGGCGGAAGGTCCATGGAATTTCGACAATCATCTTCTCGTCATCAGGGATATCAACCCGGAGGACACACCGTCAAAGATGGTTCTCAATCTCTGCCTATTTTGGATCAGGTTGTACAACATGCCTCTAGGCTACAGATCAGAGGAATCGATTACGACGGTTGCTAGTAAGATCGGAAGGGTCGTCGCAGTTGATAGGCGTGACCTCGAATGGGGGGCGTCGTGCAGGGCGCACGTTGAAATCGACATCACAAAGCCTATCCGACAGTTGCAAAAGATAAGGGACAAGAGCGGCAAGGTTGTTCCAATTGAAAGTAGATATGAACGGCTTCCAGGTTTCTGCTATCTTTGTCGCGTCATGGACCACCTTGAGAAGGACCACAGAGAGGAGGAAGAGGGAGCGGACGAAGGTGCGATGCCTAGGCACTGGGGGCCTTGGATCAAAGCGTCGCCGACGAAGCGGTGGTTTGTTCCGATCAGGGAGGAACTCATGGGTAGGGAGGGAGCATCTAAAGAGTTGAGGTTTATCTCCAAACCGATCGCTACACACACCATGTCGGGGGAGCAGCAACGCCACGCTGATGCGAGTCGACGGCGTCCTGATGCTGACGGGCGTCCGGGGAGGGAGAAGGCGTCGGATGTTTCAATGGAGATGGTGGACCTAGACGAGGTGTATGTCCAGTGGGCGGACACTGCAACGGCATCGGCAGGGGCGTTCAGCAAGTGTTTTGACACTGCGACGGAGTCGGCTGTGATTTTTGGCAACCGTGTTGACGCTGCTACGGAGCCGATGACTAATGACCTAGAGCGGCGGATGAGGGGTGCTGATATGGCGCCGACGGAAGTTGTTCAGGGTGCTGGGCACCAAGCTGTGGAAGGGGCAGGGGTGCCGCAGGGTGTGACGTTAACGTCACCGACGGTGATGCAGCGAGCAATGGAGAGCCAAAGTACGAGCAGACACAGCATTATGGGACTGATGGCAGAGAACAAATCTCAAATGTCCAGTGGGGGCGTCGATACCAATATGCAAGGCCCGGCGGTATCATCCAACGGTGCAGGACAGGTGGTAGGTGTGTCTTCCAACATGGCGGCTCACATGTTAGGGGACAGCAATGCTCAGGCTTTCATGGAGGACGTCGGCTCGGGGGTGACACAGCTGCTCCAGGATAACAGCAAGGCTTATGACATTGCAGGGGGTGTTGGGGAAGGAGGGGCAGGGGAAGAAGGGATGAGGATGCTTGCTATGAGGTCGATAAACCATAGTAGGAAGGGTGGGGAGGGAAAGAATAAGGGAAGAGGTCAAAGGTTTACAAGGCTTGGGTCGCGGCAGGTGGTTGTGGGGGGGTGATAGGGCGTCACAGCGAGTTCTAGAAGGGGGAAAGAGGAGGAGAGGGGGTGCGGAAGGTATGGAGGGGATTGAGGAAGGTGAGATGGGTTTGGTCGGAAAACGGGTGCGGGTGGTGGTGCAGTGTGAACCAAATCACATAACAGTAGCGGGTGCTGGCGAGGTCCAGGCTCGTGAAGAGCCATGAAAATCTTATGCTAGAACGTCCAGGGTCTGGGCAGCCCTAGGATGGTTGACTCTCTTAGGAGGCGGTGTTGGAGAGAGTTTCCCGACATAGTCTTTGTGATGGAGACTATGTGTAGAGGGAGGGACCAAGAGGAGGTAAGAAGGATATGTGGGTACAATGCGGGGTTTGGAGTGGACAGCAGGGGGAGAGCTGGAGGTCTGGGGGTGTGGTGGAGAGGGGAGGATGTGTCGGTGAAGTCTTTTTTGGACCATCATATCAGTGCGGTGGTGGGAAGGGAGGACAACCAAGATTTCTTTTACTTTGTGGGGATTTATGGTTGGGTAGCAACTCATGAGCGTCACAACACTTGGAGGCTGATGGAGGAGCTTTGTGCACAGACGACTTTGCCTATTGTCTTCGGCGGGGATTTCAACAAGATACTTTTTCAATCTGAGAAGCAAGGAGGTCAACCTAGGCATGAATGGCAGATGCGGAACTTCAGAGAGGCAATGGAGAGATTTCAGCTCATTGATTTGGGATCCATCAGAAATAAATTTACGTGGAAGAGGGGACAACAAGTAGACACGATGATTCTGGAAAGACTTGACAGGTTTTTGGCGGACAGGAAATGGTGTGATTTTTACAATATCAGAAAGGTCAAAAACTTCCCTATTCTTAACTCGGATCATGGGCAGATTCTCTTATGGGCATAGCATAGGAATTATGTCGGTGGGCAGCCGGAGAAGTAGTTCAGATTTGAAACCTTCTGGTTATCTTCACCGGAATGCAGAGATGTCATCACTCGGGCTTGGGACAACAACTATGATTTGGGCCTTAAAGGACAGACAGACTGTTGCGCGGATAAGCTTGCTGGATGGGCGGAGAATAAATTTGGTAACATAAGAAGGAGAATTCAGCAACTCGAGAAGAGGCTTGGTCATGCTCAAGATAAGCCACCATCTCATGACATGTTGCAAGAATGTGAATCTTTAGGGAGAGAACTACAGGATTTACAGAGGCTGGAAGAGAGCTATTGGTTGGCTAGAGCTAGGTCCAATGAGATGAGAGACGGAGACAGGAACACAAAGTACTTTCATCACAAAGCTAGCCAAAGAAAGAGACGCAACAACATAGAAGTTCTCTTTAAGGAGGATGGGAGTTGGCATACGGAGGAGGATTCCATTGCTGAAATTATTTCTTCTTATTTTAATTCCCTCTTTTCCAGCTCAAACCCTCACGGGATGGAGGAATTTCTTGATGGCATGCCTAGGGTGATTGATGAATCTTCATTTTCAGATCTAGAAAAGATTTCCACCGAGATAGAAGTTTGGAAAGCTCTTCAACATATGCATCCGAACAAAGCTCCCGGCCTGGATGGGATGAAGGCTATTTTCTACCAAAAATTTTGGGAGGTGATTAAAGGTAGTTTGTTGGATTTTATTTCTAAATGGTGGAGAGGGGAGATTGGACTTGCTGACATTAATGATACTGGTATAGTTCTCATTCCTAAGACAAATAGTTCTATCCGCCTGTCTGAATATAGACCTATCAGCTTGTGCAACGTTTCATATAAGATTATTACTAAGGTCATGGCAAATAGAATCAAACCGCTGATGAATGGGATTATCTCAGAGAATCAAAGTGCTTTCATAGAAGGGAGGATGATCATCGACAATGCCTTGGTGGCATATGAGCTATTTAATACCATGAAACACCACAAGAAAGGAAGAGAGGGGCTTATGGTGCTTAAGCTGGACATGAGCAAGGCATATGGCAGAGTCGAGTGGGTTTTTCTAGAGGGGGTTATGGAGAGAATGGGGATGTCGTATATTTGGAGAAGGAAGGTTATGGATTGTGTTACAAGCGTATCCCACAAGTTCATCGTCAATGGCAATAGGAGAGGGTCTGCAAAACCATCCAGAGGACTTCGCCAAGGTGACCCTATATCCCCTTACCTTTTTCTTTTTTGCGCTGAAGCACTTTCTTTTTCTCTATCCAAAGCTGCACAGGTTAACAAAATACATGGGACAAGAATATGCAAAAGGGCACCACGGGTCACTCACCTTCTTTTTGCAGATGATAGAATTGTCTTTACAAGGGCTACCTCAGAAGAATGCTCCGCTTTAGCTGAAATTTTCAGCCAATATGAGAGGGCATCCGGGCAGAAAATCAATTATGAGAAGACAGAGGTTTCCTTTAGTACAAACGTCACTAGCGAGAGAAGGGAGTTCATTAAAAATCTGCTACAGGTGAGGGAGGTGGATAGACATGAGAAGTATCAAGGCCTTCCCACGGTGGTAGGCAGGTCCAAAAAGCAGGTGTTTGCGGCTATAAAGGACAGAGTGTGGAAAAAATTACAGGGGTGGAAGGAGCAATTGTTGTCCAGACCAAGGAAGGACGTGTTGATCAAAGCAGTCATCCAAGAAATTCCTACGTATCTCATGAGCACCTTCAAACTTCCGGAGGGAATTATTGATGATATCCATGCTATGATGGCACGTTTCTGGTGGGGATCTAAGGAGGGGGAAAGGAAAATTCACTGGATGAGCTGGGATAGATTGTGCAAGCCCAAGGAGAGTGGGGGCATGGGGTTTAGGGACATGAAAGCTTTCAACCAAGCACTCCTCGCTAAACAAGGGTGGAGGTTGGCAGTCTATGGAGAGTCTCTTGCTGCTCGGGTACTCAAGGAAAAATATTATAACACATCTTCTATTCTACATGTCGAGTTAGGGGGGAATCCCAGCTATACTTGGAGGAGTATTTGGGGGGCACTGCAAGTAGTTAAGAGTGGCTTCAGGTGGAGGGTGGGGGATGGAAAAAATATTCATATCTACAAGGAAAGATGGATTCCACACTTGGGGGGCACAGCAGATAGATACTTGATTCATGGTCCAGTGGATTACAAATGGGTGAGCGATTTGTTGGTTGGAGGACCTAAGAGGTGGAATAGAGAGGCGGTGGAGACTTGTTTTCCTACATATATAGCCCAGAGAGTTCTTAACATTCCACTGTCACAGCGGATTGACGAGGACACACTATATTGGGATAAGGAAGGCAATGGGAGGTGTACTGTCAGGAGTACTTATTTCTTTATTCGGACAGGAGAGGATTTAGTTGATGGCTTGGATATTGATTTGTGGAAGAGGGTTTGGAAGCAAGGTTTGCCACCGAAACTGAAGCAATTCATATGGAGAGCTCTCAGGAATATACTTCCCACTAAGGATGAACTACAAAGGAAGCATGTGACACCGGATGACAGTTTCCATCACCGCGGACAGTGGGAGGATTCTTCTCATGCACTGCTACACTGTGACGTAGCCAGACAGGTATGGGCGGCCGGGGTGTTTGATTGGGGCGGGCGGCTGGGCAATCACGACGTGGTGTCCTTTGTTAGGAGTCTTTTACAGGAGGAGGACAGCAGAAAAAAAGACGAGGGCGCTACCCTTATGTGGGTCTCATGGACAACGAGGAATAAGATTCTTTTTTAGGATCATCCCCCCCCATATCTCGGGTCTTGTGGCTTCTTACCTCAGCCTGGTTGCTGACCATGCACGCTATCATGGGGCTGTGGGTAGAGCTGCCTTTTCTTCCACATCTCCACGTCAGGTCTCATGGCGTCGCCCACCACACGGCTGCGTTAAGATCAACACAGATGCATCAGTCATTATAGTGGAAGAGAATGGATGTGCGGCAGTCATTTGAGACGTTGGCGGCCAGCTTTTGTGGACCTTCCAATGCCGGTTAGAACAGCCTTACTCGGTGATTAGTGCAGAGGGTTTGGCTGTTCTACACGGTATGCGACTGGCTCTTAGGGAAGGGTACACAGATGTTGTGGTTGAGACAGACTGCCTGCTACTAGTGGAAGTGGTCAAGAAGGGATACGGCGGACGCGGTTATGAAGACTATATTTCTCAGGATATTGTTGATCTTTCTTGTAGCTTCCTTTCTTTTAATTTGTGTTTTGTTAAACAACAAGGCAATAGAGTAGCTCATGCCTTAGCCGCTGCTGCCTGTCATTTTGTTAATCCTCACATTGTTGATGAGGACTGTGAGGATCAGATCCTTGTACTTGCTGCAAACGATTTGATTACTTAATAAAATGGTGGGCGCCCTTCCTAAAAAAAAAGGTGTTTGTTGCTAGGATGAATGAATTCCTAAAGGGGATTTATATTCCAAAGCAATTTGTGGCATCTGTAGATTTTCAATGCCTTGACCCATTGTGTGACGTCCAAATTGAGACACTCACCTCAATAAGAATCCCAATTTGAACACTAAATACTAGGCCAATAAGAAGAAAATCAAGGGAATCAGAGGAAAGAACACTAGCACATACACATGAATAATAATGAAACCCCAACAACACAAGTTCACCATTTAACATATAAATGCAAAATGAATTATTACAAATTGATATTACACATTGAATAGTAAACTTTTACATATGCATGTACTACCACTAAATAGGATCTTAAGACAATAGGTCCACATGCACATCAGCTTGCCACACAACTCTTAAATATCTTGGTTCTTCAAGAGCATATGTCCACATACCTAAAACAGAGATTACATGTGGTACACGTCGACACAATATTCCCAAATGTTTTACCGAGTATGATTATGTCTCTTTTATCTACCTCTTGTTACTATGACTTGGTAATAAGGTAAAACTAGAACTTGGCAGTAATAAACAAATATATCAAAAATCACAATTGAACAAAGAATGTTTATTAAAAAAAGAGAACCACATATTTTAGGTAGATTTTCCTTTATATCATCCATGCATTTGCCACTTAAGGGAATAATACATCATATTAGCTACCAATGATTTTGAGATGCAAGGCCTTACACTCTATTACCAAAGAGTTAGATCATTAATGTGATCTACTACAAAAGGCAATGATCGCTTTCCAGCACTATGCTACCATAGAAAATTAGTGCTTTCATATAATAGAATAGATATATTATATTTCATGTGTTCATAACTATATGCATGGAAAACCAAGCAAGATAACATAGAAGAACAATAATTTCATGCAATGTCCTATGCCAAGTGTTTGTACACATATAATACAACCATACTAAATAGTAGGTTGAGTAAGAGGAAAAGCGTACCTTGATCAATATATTCTAAAAATCATATTCTTGGAGACAACTTGCACCCTTGGTCAAACTCTGATTAAGACAAGGATCACATATAACTTGCATTAGATTAATCATTACCTTATGTCTCATCTTAAACCAAATTATGTCCATGAGGGTTTATCTTAGTCCTTAGGATATTCCCATTTTTTCTTGCATTCTTATCTTGGAATTATCTTATCGATGTTAGATTCTAGATTAGAATCAATTGCTTGATCATTAGTTTCCATATCATTGTGTGCATGTATTAACCCTAGATCATATTCTTTAACAATGTTAGGGTTTATATCACATTAAGAGCAACCATCATTGTATACAATGAATTATGTGAATCATTGTGATCTCAGAATTACTTATACATTTCCATGTACCGGTATAAGCTCATCTTGGTTATTCCAACATTTATTGACCATATATGTATTTTATACATTTTATTTAGGGTTATTATCCCTAGATATCCATACTAAGAAAATTACATCATTACATGTTATAACATGATCATATCTGATATGTTAAGGATCATATATCGTAATTAGGAGTCACTGACACATTTTCATAGTTTTAGTCCATCGTCAGATATTTATTACACATGATATTAACATTATACATGTTACATAATATTCTTGACATTAATTCATCAAAAGCTTGTATTTTTGATATATTCTTTTTGGGCCCATCAAAATGTGCCACATGTCCTTTATGGGGCGAGATTCCTTACTTGGATCCGCTGGTTCAACATCGAGCCATGTAATACGAATTAGGTCTAGGATTGTCCAGTTCATGGCTAGTCTATCTGAGCCACTCATTAGTATTGTCTCATGTTTTGACGTCTGCGAGGGTCTATTCTTGTGGATGTGAGATGCCATCATGGCCACACGGCTCTCCTCAACAAGGGTCATCATCAAAATCTACTATCATAGAATCAGTTTGGTGTAGCTATACATTGTCGACCTGGTGGCTAAATGTTGGAAGCTCCTGCTGATTACTTAAGGGGCTCATTGCCGTAAAGGAAGATAACTGACGAGAAAATATAGAAATGATGTGGCTCCTAGTCAAACCCAAATCCCCCCTTCATCTTCGATGAATTCTTATAGACCTCTACGGGTTCATACCTCCTTGGTTTCTCCTCCTAAACTCTACCTCCATGAGCTTGCTACCACCCACATTTGCTGCAGTGGAGCCAAAAAGGGATATCTTTCCCTCACCTTCTGACTCTTAATAGAGCATATAGAAATCTACATCAAACTTCCACAAGCCTTGTCTTCATATTTTTTTGATGTTGATAAACCCCTATAACCATCACTAAGCTTCATCTTTAACACCGGTAATGTGGAGTTCAACACCCAACAAAACCTCCACTGAGAGGTTGGAAAGGCATGATATGTGATATTTAGATCTCCATCTTCTTCTTCACTCTCTTAACTTCCTATAAAACATTGTCTACCCCAGTTCTCTTCTCCTTGCTCTACCTATAGCATGCGGTGGAGAGACGGGGAGGAAAAGAAGATGGTTTTCTCTTATTTGGTGGCTTCGTGTCCCAAATGATGGCTAATTGTGAAGAATTGATCAATCCAAAGCTACCTGCCCATTCAAAAGTTTCCATCCACCCACGACTCTAAGCACCATGTTAGTGAAGGGGGTTGTATTCCTATAACTATAAGGGAAGATAATACCTCCACCACTATCAGTTAGTATCCAAGGGTTAACAGTCGACATCCACTAAATCCAATCCATGGCTTCTCCTCCTCTAGGCTGACCACCACTGGATCATAGATCTAGGGCTGCAAGCTAGCTACACAGACCCAATCCAACAAATAAGGGTCACATGACACTAGGTAATGTCCAAACTTAGGTCTATAAATCATCAATTATACACATTATTTCACAAATTTCAAATCTTAAAAGCGTCCTCTAGGATCTTTCAATAGCCACTAAAATTTAATCATAGCTTTATAACAACTCAAACTACATTCTATTCAAATTTGGTGCCAAAAATCAACTATTTGAACAATCAATTAATTATATCAAAAATACATATGAAGTCTCATTAACATAATATAACCATTCAACAATATTCAAACTCTTCCAAACAAAAGGAAGCACATTTCTATGAACAAAATGCACATATGTATATACTTTCCAAATAGTCATTCCAATATGAAATTCATGAACATGATTATCCAATTGGGTACTCCAGAACATCAAAAGTTCACTCTATTACATCCTACACACCTTAAAAGAAATTTCTTCCTCAAAATGAAGCCAAAATCCATTCCATCACATCATATACATCTTAAAAGAAATTTCATCCTCAAAATTAAGCCCTTCTCACATTCCAAGAGAAAACCAAAAGGTCTTCATCCACATGAAGGCAACCACTCTATGTGTAACATTCCCATAAAAACAATCTCTAAAACATACATGTACCACCCCTAGGCGGATTTATAGAGCATCTAGGGTGAACTACCCCTTCAAAAAGGTTTAGGAACTCATGTTATGTCAGGACATATTTCATATGTTAGGATCTACACTATCATTTTTACACAAACTATGAGATTTCTAGATTAACATATTTTTTGGAGGGAGTTAACTATAATTAACCTACATTATCCATCTTGACCAAAACAAGGTGTCATCATCAATTTTATGTTGGGCCAATTTAAAAAAATTAATATTTATATCAAGAACCAACTTTAACAAATCATTGACATATATCATTAATACAATCTCATTCCATATCCACATTATGTCACAAACTTTATTAGTGATTTCATCACTATATTCATTAACCATATTATGTCAACATTATTCATGTATATGATTAAACATATATACATTTGAACTATTAAACCATCTCTAGGTTTTCCATCATGTCATATCTACTATCATATCTCAAGATTGGATCACATTCTTACATATCTTATATCATGGTTGTGCTAAAAAAACTTATGTGATTGGCTTGTCAAACATGTACCAAAACTTTATCTCATCCAATTGAGATCCTCCTAACCCTTAACCTGGGGGTAGTGTCATGCTCAGTCTCTCTGAGATCACTCAACTATATGAATATATCATATGCATGATATTTTTTATCTTTCCTCTCAGTCTAGGGTTCTCAAGTCTACCTCCTTGGAACTAGTGATCAACTTTACAAGCTCTAGGCACATAAGCACAAACCAAAACATGATATGACATTCTCTTCATACATATATACTCATGAAACACTACTTCCATCTCTCTCTTTCTTATATAGAACCACTAGACTCCTCCAAGGAACCACCATCTCGAGCATGAGGCTTTATAGAAACTAACATAGTTACCTCCTCTAGGGTCTTGTGTGCCATACAACTCATAAAAACATAATTAACTAATGCGGAAGCATTCACTAAGTAGAGGATTACCAAAAATCACTAAAAATTAAAACCTTTTTATCAAGAGATCCATCAAAGGAAAACTTTCTCACATAGAACCAAAGTAACATATTTACATTCTTATTCAAAGGTACATATTCTGTATCATCTCCTTCAGAGAATTACAAGCATTAACTGTCCTACTAAGCTAAACACAGGCAGTACAAAATCTCGAGGCACTGATCCAAAATCTCAAAAGCATTGACTACTACTCCGAGGACCTGAGAGTACAGAGATGACACATAGGACTCTATATACATCTATACAAGGCATAACAACCAATGTCTCTACCTGAGACTTCACTACTGTCCCTATTGCTACTACTGCTATCCTTCACCTACTGAAGGATTATTGCCTCCTCGTCTGCGGCCACCTAAAAATATGATGCCCACGGGGGTGTTACAATTGTAAATTGCCCCATCGAGAGATATAACTCTCTGCCAGAAAAATTATTATTGCAGCTTAAGAAGATAAATATGAACAGAGGAATCATATTTATTTAACAACATATATTTTAATGTCTAACAGATTAGAACATTATTCTTATCAAAAGATTTGCAGCTATAACTTGGTAGAACAACATGTCACTTATCCTTTAAGGAATATGAAGAACATGTATAACATTTATTCACTATAGAATCATTACCACAACAATAACTCTCTTCAGGCTTAGATCATATATCTACACTACTACAGAAATAGCATTCAGTGTCGCTTTTCTGGGCGTCGGTTATTAAGGAAAACCGACGCCTATCATATAAGGCGTCGGTTGTTTAAGCAAACCGACGTCTATATTCGAAGACCAGCCAGACACGGGTACCGCTTTGTATTAAGCGTCAGTTGTTTATAACAAACCGACGCTTAAAGTCGCCCGCGAAATCCATTTTTCGATAAAACAAATAGTGTCATTTTCAGCGTCGGTTATATACCTAGAAAACCGACGCCTATGTGCGATGAAAATTTGCGCCGAAAATGTCACTTTCAGCGTCGGTTATCCTTGTATAACCGACGCTGAAGGTGGTTCCCGCCAAACATTTTCATGAAAATATCGTCCAATTGGACGTCGGTTGCTTACAACAACTGACACTAAAGCTGTTTAGGCGTCGGTTGTTGTAAAAAACCGACGCTATTGGGGAACTTCATAACCCACGATCGCCCGACACTTCCCCTTTCTTCTGTTTCATTGCTACCCTATTTCCCTGTTGCGGCGATTTCTCCGGCGATTTCTCTGCTGCTGCTGCTAGTTTTTCTCCGGCGCTTCTCTCCGGCACCCCATCTCCGGCGTCCCCTCTCCGGCGCCCCTCTCCAGCGCGTTTCTTCTCCGCCGCCCCTGCTGCCCGCCCTGCTGCTCCAACCGCCTGCGCCGCCGCCACGCCTGAGAACCGGCGCCGCCGCCACGCCTGGTGCCCACCTGCCTGCCCACCGCCGCCCTAGCTCCAACCACCTGCTCACGCCCGGCGCCACCCCTTCTTCCTGCTTCGACCACCACTGCTGGAAAAGGTATGTAAGCTGCTTCCTTATATACTAGTAATGCATGATTAGTTTTACTGATTTCCTTGCTGCTTTCAGTGATTAATGATTGGTACTACTGGTTAGTATTACTTTAGTGATTACTTTAATTCAACAATTCATAGTTTGTTATTTACAATTACGGATCTGCTTGCCGATTTTAATGATTAGAGATACTGATTAATAGTAAGTATTGATGAATACTTAGTTAATTACTGATTTGTTGATTAGATTTGTATAGAAGTTCCTTATAAATATATTTTTTATATACACATACATGTAATTTTGTATAAAATACATGATGTAGTGTGATCTTAAATCCTAGAGTGTACCCCTTTTGTTCTATGATGGTACCTATGACCCTAAATACATCCATAAGGGTCTATTGTATCCTAAAGAAGATTTATTTCTTACTTCTGCCCTAATTTTTATATGGATCCTAATCTTATATCGCTTACTCATAAATAAGGAAATATCCTCCCTTATGACCACCTTGATGTGTATGTCCCATATAATCCACATGTTGGACCCTAATGATACAAATTTTTTATGTTGAAAACGAATGTATGTTTCAAGTGTTGAACCTAATGTTGGACAATGTGTTTGTTATAGGTGGTACACATTTATTATATAAGAATGACATCACATGTGTTTGTTGGCCTAGAAAAGTCAACAATCATTATTTTTTATATTACTTGTACATTGGTATAAATTAGAATGAACAATCACTAAATTATATACTGTTTGTATGGAGTCCGACTTCATTGTAGATATCTATTATTGTGTTTGTTGGCCTAGAAACCCGTCCAAGATTGACTCATTAGGAGTAAATCTTGGATAGTCCCCGGTTTGGGACTGTTCTTGAACACCTAATCTCACTTAGGATGTAAGTGTATAATGTGTATTGGGTTTTTGAGAAAATTTTGGTAGCATTTCCCCGTTTGTTCTCTAAGTACATATGTACTTAGAGAACAGCGGGGAAATGCTGCCGAAATTTTCTTGAAAACCCAATACACATTATACACTTACTAGTGAGATTAGGTGTTCAAGGATGGGATAGGTGGTACACATTTATTATATATAAGAATGACATCACATGTGTTTGTTGGCCTAGAATGTGAACAATCATTGTTTTTTATATTACTTGTACATTGGTATAAATTAGAATGAACAATCACTAAATTATATACTGTTTGTATGGAGTCCGGCTTCATTGTAGATATCTATTATTGTGTTTGTTGGCCTAGAAACCCGTCCAAGATTGACTCATTAGGAGTAAATCTTGGATAGTCCCCGGTTTGGGACTGTTCTTGAACACCTAATCTCACTTAGGATGTAAGTGTATAATGTGTATTGGGTTTTCGAGAAAATTTTGGTAGCATTTCCCCATTTGTTCTCTAAGTACATATGTACTTAGAGAACAACAGGGAAATCCTGCCGAAATTTTCTTGAAAACCCAATACACATTATACACTTACTAGTGAGATTAGGTGTTCAAGGATGGGATAGGTGGTACACATTTATTATATATAAGAATGACATCACATGTGTTTGTTGGCCTAGAATGTGAACAATCATTGTTTTTTATATTACTTGTACATTGGTATAAATTAGAATGAACAATCACTAAATTATATACTGTTTGTATGGAGTTCGGCTTCATTGTAGATATCTATTATTGTGTTTGTTGGCCTAGAAACCCGTCCAAGATTGACTCATTAGGAGTAAATCTTGGATAGTCCCCGGTTTGGGACTGTTCTTGAACACCTAATCTCACTTAGGATGTAAGTGTATAATGTGTATTGGGTTTTCGAGAAAATTTTGGTAGCATTTCCCCGTTTGTTCTCTAAGTACATATGTACTTAGAGAACAACAGGGAAATGCTGCCGAAATTTTCTTGAAAACCCAATACACATTATACACTTACTAGTGAGATTAGGTGTTCAAGGATGGGATAGGTGGTACACATTTATTATATATAAGAATGACATCAAATGTGTTTGTTGGCATTTCCCCGTTTGTTCTCTAAGTACATATGTACTTAGAGAACAGCGGGGAAATGCTGCCTAATCTTTTCCTAATATATACTTGTTTCCTAATATATACTTGTTTTCTCTGATCATAGAATGGATAGATCATGGATGTCCATTCGTAATCGTTGCACCCCAGAGTTTATATCTGGTATTGATCAGTTTATTAGATTTGCCGAGGAACATAGGAAAAAACCTACAGATAGGTTCTACTGTCCATGTAGGCATTGCGGTAACAACTTGAAAGTCAACACTGGTGAGGAAATCAAAAGTCATGTCATATGAAACGGGATTGTACAAGGCTATACAGAATGGTACTGGCATGGAGAGATTTCAAAATCGAAACCAGTAGATGTCGATAGCAGTGCTTGGGTGGAAGAAGAAATTGCCTCCGATGACGTAAATGTGAACGAACCAGTTCCAGCAGACATCGTTGATGCGATGCTGCATAGTTGTAGGGTAGAGCACACCGATCCACCTCCTATCTTTACAAACATTGTGCATGATGCTGAGATACCGTTATACACAGGCTGTGCTAAGTTTACGAAGCTTAGAGCTGTGTTGAGATTGTATAAGTTGAAAGCTAACAATAGATGGAGCGACAAAAGCTTCACTTCATTGTTGACTTTGTTGAAAGAAATGCTTCCTGAAGGAAACGAGCTTCCAATCTCAACATACCAGGTAAAGAAAATGTTGTGCCCAATGGGAATGGAGGCCAAGAAGATACACGCATGCCCGAATGATTGTGTATTATTTCAAAAGGACTATGTAGATTTGAAAGATTGTCCAAAATGTGGTGCGTCAGGGTATAAATTGACGACTTCGGGGGAGTCCAAAACTGGTTCTCCTGCCAAGGTGTTGTGGTATCTACCTATAATATCACGGTTTCAACGCTTGTTTGCAAATCCGAAAGATGCGAAGAATTTGAGGTGGCATGCAGATGTTAAGAAAAATAATGATGGGATCCTACGACATGCGTCTGATTCCCCACAGTGGAAGAAGATTGATCTGTTGTACCCTAAATTTGGTGAAGAAGATATGAATCTAAGACTTGGGCTTTGTACAGATGGGATGAATCCGTACGGGACATTGAGCAGCCAACATAGCACTTGGCCAGTCATGCTTGTTATATACAATCTTCCTCCCTGGATGTGTATGAAAAATAAGTACGTTATGTTGTCATTGTTGATATCGGGCCCTAAACAACCCAGAAATGATATCGATGTTTATCTTGAACCTTTGATTGATGACTTAAAGAAACTTTGGGCTGAAGGTGTGATGACCTATGATGCTTCAGCAAGAGAGACATTTCGTTTGCACGCTATGTTGTTTTGCACTATTAATGACTTTCCAGCATATGGGAATTTGTCTGGATATAGTGTCAAAGGAGCTAAAGTGTGTCCTATATGTGAAGAAAACACTGATTCAATAAGACTAAAACATGGCGGCAAGACTGTATATCTTGGTCATCGAAGGTTTCTTTCAAAATTCCATCCGTATCGTAGGAAGCGCAAAGCATTCAATGGATGGAATGATGAACGGAGTGCACCTAAACCTATACCAGGGGATGTTGTTTATGAAAGAGTAAAGGACATTGTCAATGAATTTGGTAAGAAATCACAATGTAGTATGGCCACACGGAGTGACAATTCTTCATTCAAGAAGAAGTCAATATTTTGGGATCTTCCTTATTGGAGTTCTTTGACAGTCAGGCATTGTATCGATGTAATGCACGTTGAGAAAAATGTGTGTGATAGCATCATTGGTACTCTATTAAATATACCAGGTAAGACTAAAGATGGGATAAAATCCAGACTGGACCTACGTGAAATGGGAATAAGGTCAGAATTAACAGAATTATGTGAAATGGGTAATAAAAGAACATACTTACCTCCCGCTTGTTACACGTTGTCTAGAAAGGAGAAGAAAACTTTTTGTGAATGCTTGGTAAATGTTAAGGTGCCACATGGTTACTCATCCAACATCTGTAGATTGGTATCAATGAAAGATCTGAAGTTGATAGGTCTTAAATCTCATGATTGTCACACTCTAATGCAACAAATATTGCCCGTGGCAATTCGATCTATATTGCCGAAGCATGTAAGGTTTGCAATTACCAGACTTTGTTTCTTTTTCAACAGTCTATGCAGCAAAGTTATTGACCCTGATACTCTCGATAATTTGCAAAGAGAAGTGGTTGTTACCCTATGCCAGCTTGAGATGTATTTCCCTCCTTCGTTCTTTGATATCATGGTACATCTTGTTGTCCACTTGACTAGGGAAGTGAAAATGTTGGGACCAGTTTTCTTGCATTGGATGTATCCCTTTGAACGATACATGCGCGTTTTTAAAGGTGATGTTCGAAACCGTTATCGGCCTGAAGGGAGTATTATTGAAGGTTATGTGGCGAGAGAGGTTATGGATTTTTGCAATGACTTTCTCAGTGGTAATGACACTCCTGATAATGACAAGAATATTGAGGAGGGCAAAGGAATTTTGGGATCACGGGTGAAAGTAATCAGCCGTGAGCAGTTGGAACAAGCTCACTTGTATATTTTACACAATATGGATGAAGTGAGTGTTTATATCGAGGAACATACCAAATTTCATAAATAGACAACATCCTCGAGCAAGTTCAATGTGGCTTGCTAGAGAGCATAATAAGACTTTTACTAAGTGGTTTGAAGATAAAGTCTTACATCAACTATCTCAAACACCAAATGATATTACAGAAACTATCAAATGCCTCGCCTTTAAACCAAAACCGAATGTTATGTCTTATGAAGGGTTTGACATTAATGGATTCACATATTACACAAAGCGCCAAGATGATAAGAGTGTCGTCCAAAATAGTGGGGTCACTCTTCAAGCGTCGACTATGTACTTTGCAAGTGCAAAGGATAAGAGTCCACGTGAAGCTAAAATGTCATATTACGGTGTCATTGAGGACATTTGGGAGTTTGACTACATAGATTTTAAAATTACGCTCTTTAAATGTAATTGGTTTGATAACACCAAAAGAGTTATAGTGGATGAATTGGGTTTCACTTTGGTGAACTTTGAAAAGATTGGCGAGAAGGGTGAACCATTCATATTGGCATCACAGGCGAAACAAATATTCTATATCGATGATCCTGTGAATGATAAATGGTCGGTTGTTCTTCATGGTAAAAGACAGTTCATTGAAGATCATATAGATGAAGAAGAGTACTATGATAAGTATGATGACTCCAGTCCATTCTCAGTTGGGTTTCCCACTCCACAAAATATTGAAGCTAATGATGACTTATATGTGCGCGGAGATCACAATGAAGGATTGTTAATTGATAAAAGATCACAATTTTATAGACATGTATGTTAATACAAATGCTAAATGTTTGCCTTTTTCTAGTTAATACAAATGCTAAATGTTTGCATTTTAAATGACATTTTCAGATGGCTGACCATGATGAGCATGATGTCCATGATGAGCATGAAGTCCATGATGAGCATGCTGTCCATGACGAGCATGGCGAGGATACTGATGTAAGTTCTAAAAACATATCCTGTATTTCTATAAAATTCATTAACTTCTAGTTATGTCATATATCCTATATTTCTATATTGGGCTAATTTAGTGTGTTTTATTTTTGTCAAATTTTAGGTTGATGCACCTGTACCCACTGAAGCACTGGAGCAACTTGATGCGCAACACCAAACACTTAACAAGAAAAGGGGCATCACTCTGTTGAAGAAGTTATTAGCGCTAAGTGGTAGTGGATCTAAATTGGTGGTGGAGTTTGATAATGGAGGAAATCCAATTGGAGTGAACCGCAATAATTTTGTAAACTATCTTGGGTGTACCACTCGGAGCCATTGTGGTGTTAAGTAGGACAATTGGCATAAAGTTCCTCAAGGGAAAAAAGACTTGATATGGAAGGATTTATGCGTGAGTTATTATTATTTGCAATTCTATTTTGTAGATTACAAATTCTATTATTTGCAATTCTATTTTGGATACTAGTTAATAACATTTCTATTTTACAGAATCTGTTTGCATTGGATGAGAAGTTGCATCGTAAAAATGTGATGCAACGCGCTGGAAAGATGCTTAGGAATTATAGGACAAATCTGAACAGAGAATACATAAAAGAGGGTGATAAGAAGAAGAAGTCAGCCCTTGAACAATGGAACTTCTTGGACAAAGAAGATTGGGACAATTTTGTTGCTTCAAGAAAATCTTAAGAATTCAAGGTATTAGGCGTCACTCCCAATTTAATTAATATACATTGTATTCACCTATTCAAGATTAGCATTTAGTGCTACTAACCAAATCATTAATGTGCATACTAACTAGGCCCTCAGTGACACACAAAAAGCAAGGCGTGCACAGAATGTGCATGACCACACTATGGGTCCAAAAGGCTATGCAAGCGTTCGCCAAAGACTACAGGCGGAGTCTGCGGCTACTCAGGAGTCTGCTCCTACTCAGGAGTCTGCCACACCCATGCCTCGCCATGATATCTGGATAGCTGGCAGGCAAAACAAGAAGGGTGAAATAAAGAAGCCTGTAACTGCTGAGGCGGCTGCAAAAATGGTAAAATAACACTCTTAGAGAAATCGTTTGAATATTGATTATTTGTGGTGTTAACTTACCAATTTCTGTTTATGGTGATTAGCGGGAGCTGCACGAGCAGAGGAAACAAGGCACGTTCATCCCTCAGGGCACAAGGGATGAATTGACAGTTGCTCTGGGTAACCCAGAGCATCCTGGACGTGTTAGAGGTGCCGGCGCTGGTGTTGGCATCAAAGCATTCTTTGGGCCATCCCAGCGCAAACCCAGAGCGGGGCTTTCTCAAGAAGAGGTAACATATTCTTTTTTTAGAATGTTACTGCAAAAGGAAATTCATTAATAAGAAGCTAATGTTTCTTTTATCCATGTATAGGAGAATAAGAGAGTTGAGGATTTAGTTGCTAAGAAGGTCAACGATGTAGTTGCTGAGAAGGTCAAGGAAGAATTGATGCGGTGGCAGGCATCTCAGGCTTCCAATCAGCCTATGGCGACCCACTCTTCTCCTGATGCACAGACTGCGAGTAATCCTGGAGACCCATCGCCTAGCACGTCTGCTGTAAGTATTGTTTATGACATTGTAGCTAGTCTTTTCAAGATGATATGTTTTCAAGATTATATGTATATATGTATAACATTCTTTACGTAAATTTGTAGGCATTGAATCCATGCCGCTTAAGAATACAAGACTATGTTGTTGCAGAGGCGCAAGCTTACCCGTCCCTTCCTGGGGAAAGGTTTCACGGGACTCCAATGCCACAGGGCTATGTTCGTGTGGGCCCATTACGTGTTACCCGATTGGAGGGAAGTTGCGTTGCCATATGCCCACCCAGATATTGATACACTTGGTGAGGCAGAAGGCGGGGTCATATTGTGGCCCACAGCAGATGTCGTCTACACGACTGAAATTGTAAGATAAATTTACATTGATTTAGACTGTTAATGTGTATATATGATGTCAACTGATCTGAAATTATATATACAGGTTAAAAAGAAGACACCAGGAGCACCTAGGCCTCCACCTCCACTTCCTGCATTACCAACTTGGGTTCCAACTGACCTAACATACCCGTTAGGTCCTGCTTGTAGGGGAATGGCATGTTGGCTACGGGCACATAATATACATTGCCCTATAATAGTTTCTTTAGATGTAGATTATGTTGGTCGATCATACGATAGCTCTTTATTTATACAAGATATTATTGAGTTGTTTATGTATGATTGGCTGAATACATCAATGATAGAGACATGGATAAGGTGAGATCTTGTTTATACATCCATATACCTTGTGTAAGATCCGGTGATCTGGTTTCTTATATATTAATGCATACGCCTATATGTTTTGCAGCTACTTAGTCGAAGATCATTGCAAACAATTTGCATTTGATCATGTGGGATTTTTGATTCCATCATTGATTAGTTTGGTAGCTAAAGACCCTGATAATGTTCAACAATACTGTACAGATGCTTTTACAATTTTTGGTCAGCAAAAGAAGACGATAATAATAGCTCCATTCAATGTCAAGTAAGTTTACTTTATTTATAATTTGGACTTAAGAAAATTCCATTTTTATTTTTCATTTTGAGTTATTAACTGTTAACTTCTTACTTCTAGCGGTAGACATTGGGAGTTACTAGTTATTGTCCCCGGGACATTCACTGTTTATTATCTAGATCCTGCGGGGAGTACATTGAACACTAAAATTGGACACGTAATGAGAATGCCATTATTCTGGTGAGAAATATTTCATTTTTATATCCGTTAACATCTTTTATTACATTACTATTTACTTATGCAATTTATTGTGTTATATTAACATGTAGGGGTTTAGATGCATTCAAAAAGGCTGGAGGAACGGTCCCAAGGAAAAAGAACCAGCCAATAAATTGGCAGAACGTACAAGTAAGTTCCCGACTCGAATATATATATTATTGATGTGAATTGTGCTTAGTTGTATTATTTTGTATGTTTCAATTTATAGTGTGCTACACAAGACAATGGCTGGGCATGCACATACTATGTGATGCGATTTATGCAGATGATTATCAAATATGCCGCATTGGACATCGATACCATACATGAGGTATTATATATAGTCTCATTAGTTAGTATGAAATATATCAATCTTATCTTATTTTTATATTATTACTTATATATATACATCATTCTCTTTGCAGGTGTTTAAAACTGACAACACTACAGGTAAACGCTTAAAAAATATACATGCTCCATATACGATGGAAGCATTAAATGAAGTAAGAGAAGAATGGGCAAAAGCCATACAAGCAGTGGCAACTGTAAGATATAATTGGGATGTTGATAGCGATAATGAATGATACTTTGTAAATGAATATTTCTGAATGTTAATACATGTATTTGAATGTTTCTATATGTGTGAATGTGAGAATTGAATTGATGTATGAATGTATGTACTTGTGTAGAATTTTCCTTGTGACTTTTGCAGGTTTGCGGCCTGTTTGTAGGCTGATATCAATGGATGTCGTAAACCTGCAGTTCAAAAAATTGAACTGCAGGTTCTCATCCTGCTGACCAGCCACAGCAGGCCTGCAAACTGATATGAAAAAAATATATATATAAATAGGCGTCGGTTATTTATAGAAACCGTCAGCAAAGACATACATCGTCGGTTATTTGATAAAAACTGACACCTAATAGCACAAACAACCCGACCGTGCAGGATAGCACGGCCGTGGTGGAAAAGGCATCGGTAATTCATATAAAACCGACGCCTATAGTACTAAACACGGCCGTGCAGGGAAGCACGGCCGTGTCATCTTGAAGTACAGGCATCGGTGTTTTAGTATATAACCGACGCCAAAAGTGTTCACGCCACAGAAAATGGTGTCATCTAGGTCACTTTATGTGTCAGTTATCTACTAAAACACCGACGCTATATTCTATATAGGCGTCGGTTGTGTAGTAAATAACCGACGCACAAAGTGCCCTAGATGATGCCATTTTCTGTGGCGCGAACACTTTTGGCGGCGGTTATTTACTAAACAACCGACACCTATAGAACAAATAGGCGTCGGTTAAAAAACCGACGCCGAAGTGTTCGACCTTTAGCGGTGCCCACATAGGCGTCGGTCGGAAACCGACACCAAATGGGGTTAAACGACCGATGCCAAAGGCCGTTTCTGTAGTAGTGCTAATACCTGGCATTATCATTGGGGAGTCATGGCCTATAGCCATACTCTTTTCACAAAGTGTTAGGATCTTAGTCCCTCAACTCACCAAGTACAATTCCACTTCTTAACAAGTTCATCATCATGATTATAGAAATTGGGTGTTTGAACCCTTATCTCATCATAGAACACTTGTTACCGCTTATTAGGTAACTTCATACCTTCAGGTCATCTAACCAAGGACATTATAATTCTTGCTACACAAAGTATTGCACATAGTTCACAGATCTCATATCAACTCTCATTACCCCTTATTAGGCAACAAGGCATATTATGGCTTATAAAGATTATAAACAATCTAAGATAATTAGCACATCATGTGACACACATAACTCATTAATTATAGGTTACCTCTCACTAAGCAACAAGGCATATAAAAACTTATAAGGCCTACAAAACATTTTCAGTATACAGAACATCATAGCCCATACCTGGCTACGATCATCTTCTCAACATATCTGCATGATTAGTAATCATGATACAATTACATATCAGTACCATGCAATACAAAGGTTATCTTATTACATTCATAACCCATTAGTTTGTATTTGAGCTTCACATAGGATTACTCTGTATTAGATCTTCACATAGCATGACCCTGTATTAGGGTTTCACATAGCATTACCATGTATTAGGGTTCGCATAGTATTAACTTGTATTAGGGTTTCACATAACATTATCTTGTATTAGGGTTCACATAGAATTATCTTGTATTAGGGTTCACATATCATTATCTTGTATTAGGGTTCATATAGCATTATCTTGTATTAGGGTTCACATATCATTATCTTGTATTAGGGTTTCACATAGCATTACCCTGTATTAGGGTTCACATAGCAAGGAAATCAATATGGATTACATAAGTATTCAATCATCATTATTTATTCTCATCATTTACCATTAAATGAATTATCAACACACAACATGAGTTTCTCTCTCATCTTTGCCAGAATATGATTACATCATAGTTTATAGGTTTGGATAATCCTTTTCATAAGGCATGTTAACCTACATTCAACAGGGTGCATTACATCTCAATGTAACCATTGACATGACACATCTCATGTGTCATTCAACCAATTATATTGGACTTATAACACATCAAGGTATACTAGTATTGGGGTGTTGGATGTGATATCTATCATATCTTGATGTATCACTTCCCTCAACACCTTTATCTTACTTGAGTTCACACACTTAGCTTGTATTAGGGTATTCCCCATCCTAATACTCTATGCACCAGTTCAACACATTTATCATGTAAAGTATTGGTCATTAGTCACTCACTTATAATATAAAACCATTGCCAATACTATGGACTCATCCTTGAGTTAGGAACTATTAATATCAGGATATTCATTATCAACCCCTCTAGGTGTCACATTTCTCATAACATTAATCACTATTCCATTATTAGGAATAGTATTCTCCATATTTATAATTTGAGGATTCACATAGAATATTTTGTACATTTATGGATTTCACGTAGTATTACTCTTCAATAGAGTTTCATATAATCATCCTTGTATATCAGGGTTTCACTTAGTATTATGTGAAATTAAGATTTCACAACACATCATCCAGTGCTAGGTCTTCACTTAGGATTAGTGGCACGATCCTATATTAGGGTTTCATGCACCTTACCCCATTTTTGGGATTAAGGTTTTCTATTCACATCCAAGTAAGGTTTCTCTTACCTCATACCCAAATTAGGGTTAGGGTATACAATTCCCATTAAATTAGGGTTTCCTTCATTGATACACTAAGTTAGGGTTAGATCATCACCTTGGATTTATGATAACACTTAGCTTTGGCCTCAATTAGGGTTTCACACATAAATTTTCCCAAATTAGGGTTTCACACATAGCTTTTCCCTAATTAGGGTTAAGGCTCATTGATTAGGATTTCATGATCTCATTATTATGGGTCAAACGCTTATTACATAGTTTACTCATAATGAGTGAATTAGGGCTTAATTATAATAGTATTCATCTCTCTCATTCTCTCTCTCTTTCTCTCTCATACTCTCTAGGATGTTAAGTACTCCAAGATTGATCTAGGTCAACTCTTCACTTGAGTACACATAGCTAGGGTTAACCTTCACAATCATCATGGGTCTACATCTTTAATAATCACATAGTTGATTGACCTTTGATCATGTTAGATGTCCAAATGGTCTAATCAATTAAATCATCAAATATATAAGGAATTCAAAAGAATTGACCTATTAAACTTTCAATTCCACAAAGTGATCAATTGGATTAACCATTGAAATCTTCAAATGTATTAAGTATCTAAATAGGTTCACCATATTGGACCTTCAATTACATGAGATATTCAAATGGATTGACCATGTTGATCTTCACAAAGTTAATTACTTAGACCCTCAATGATCTTGGTTCTCATACATAAATTGGTTGAAAACCATTTGACCAAGTTATACTTGAAACACTACTACAGAACCTACCTTTAGTGTCGGTTATTTAAAGCCTTTAGTGTCGGTTTCTAAGTGACACCTATGTGGGCGACACTAAAAGTCCACCCATTAGGCGTCGGTTCCAAAACTGACGCCCAAACACTTCGCGTGCCACCGAAAATTCGTCATCATGGGACTATAGGCGTCGGTTATTAGGTACGAAATCGACGCCCAAACCCTTCGCGCCACAGAAAGGGCGCCATCTTGGGCACTATCAGTGTCAGTTATTTACAAATAACCGACGCCATATATCTTCGCGCCACACGAAATAGACGCCGGTTATTTGTAAAAAACCGACAATATATCATTATGTGTCGGTTATTTACAAATAACTGACGCCTATTGGTTTTTTTTTTTCTGTCAGTTTGCAGACCTGTTGTGGCTGGTCGCAGGATGAGAAACCTGTTCAGTTCAGTTATGAACTGCAGGTTTTACGGCATCCATTGATATCAGCCGACAACATGCTACAAACCTGCAAAATTAACAATAAAAAAGTAGCACATGCATTTAGCAATGCAACCTGTAGTTCCATTTTATTTTCACACATTTATAAACATTCACATATGCTAGCAATTTGTAGTTCCATTCATTCACATTCACACATGTAGAAACATTCATATAGCAACCAACACTTTCATTCATTTTCACTCAGACACATGTAGAAACATCCAGACATGTAGAAACATTCACACATATATTATAATTCAGAAATTCATTTACAAAGTATCATTGTTTAGTCATTATTCGCTATCAGGATCCCAATTATATTTTAAATCCCCCACTAATTGTATGGCTATTGCCCATTCTTCTCTTACTTCATTTAATTCTCCCATTGTATAGGGAGCATTAACATTTGGTAAGTCCTTTCCTGTAATGGGGTCAGCTTTAAACACCTGTAAAGAGAATGATGTATATATATAATTAATGAGCTAAAAATAAGATTGATATATTTCGATCATATTATCTAATGACACTATATAATACCTGAGCAATACAATCGATGTCCATTGCGGCATATTTGACAAGCATGCGCATATATCGCATGACATAGTATCCACATGCCCATCCGTTGTCTTGTGTAGCACACTATAAATTCAAACATACAAAATATTAAAAAATACAACTAATTAAGCATTGTTCACATAAATAATATATACATATATTGCAGTCGGGAACTTACTTGCACGTTCTTCCAAATTATTGGCTGGTTCTTTTTCGTGGGGACCTTTCCTCCAGCCTTTTTGTACTCCTCAAAACCCCTACATGTTAATGTAACACAGAACATTGCAATTAAATAGTAATGTAATAACATATGTTAACGGATATGAAAAATGAAATATTTCTCAATGAAATATTGCCATTTTCATTATGTGTCCAAATCTTGTATTCAATTTACCCCCTTAGGATCTAGATAATACACAGTGAACGTCTCGGGGGCAATAACCAATAACTCCCAATGCCTACCCCTAGAGGAAAAAAAGTTAAAAATTAATAACTCAAAATCCACAATAATATGTAATTTTCTTAAGTCCAAATTATAATAAGCAAAGTAAACTTACTCTACATTGAATGGAGCCATTATCACCGTCTTCTTTTTTATAGAAAAATTTGAAAAAGACTCACAGCAGTATTGTTGAACTGATGTAGGGTCTTTAGCTACTAGACTAATCAAGGATGGAATCAA
Source organism: Alisma plantago-aquatica (assembly GCA_963693085.1). Classification (NCBI taxonomy): domain Eukaryota; kingdom Viridiplantae; phylum Streptophyta; class Magnoliopsida; order Alismatales; family Alismataceae; genus Alisma; species Alisma plantago-aquatica. Next base: position 1,371,771,727 of record OY856410.1, on the reverse strand, counting down.
AAACCCTACATGTTCGAATCCAAAATCTGCACATATGTTGTCTAAGTAGCTGCAAAATATGTATTAATTACGCATGCATTAATAAATAAGAAACCAGATCACCAGATCATACACAAGGTATATGGATGTATAAAGAATATCTCACCTTATCCATAGCTCTATCACAGATGTATTTAGCCAATCATATCGAAACAACTCCAATATATCTTGTATAAATAGTTTTGTTTCGTATGACTGACCTGTAGAAACTAAATCAGAAGAAACAGTTATAGGGGAGTTTATATCATGTTCCCCTAACCATACTGCCATACCCCTACAGTTAGGACCTAACGGGACAGGTAGGTCCTGTGGAACCCAACTAGGTAATGCAGGAGGTGGAAGTGGAGGCCTAGATGTTGTGGGTGTCTTCTTTTTAACCTGTATATATATATATAATTTCAGATCAACTGCCAGCATATTCACACACTAACAATTGAACGTAATGTAAATGTACCATACCTTATCAGTAAATAAGACATCCGCTTTTAGCCACAATATCACTCCGCCTAGTGCCTCACCAAGCGTTTCACAATCTGGGTGGGCATATGGCAGTGGAAGTTCCAGAAATTGGGGGAATATATGTATCGGGCTCACCCAAATCCAACCAGCTGGTACTGGAGACCCGTGACACATTTCCCCTAGTAGGGATGGGTAAGCCGACGCCTCTGCCACGACATATTCTTTACTTTTTAGACGGCATGGCTTCAACCCCTACAAATTTTTGTGTAAAGAATGTTATATACATATATACATATCATCTTTTTTTGAAACGACTACAATTTCATATATACGTATCATCTTGAATTAAAAAACTAGTTACTATGTCATAAAAATACTTACAGTGGATATGCTAGGTGGTGGTTCTACAGGATTACTCCCAACCTCTGCAGTAGGAGTAGGAGTAGAGTCTGCAGTAGGTATTGTCTGGTAAGTGGCAGTCTGAGATGCCTGCCACTTTTTCATTGCTTCTTCGAGTTTCCTGTCAAATAGCTTATCCACCTATACATGGATAAAAGAAACGTCAAATTCTAATTTTTGAATTCTCTTTTACAGTAACATTATAAAGAAAGAATATGTTACCTCTTCTTGTGAAAGTCCCGCTTTTGGGACATGTTTGCGCTGGGATGACCCAAAAAAAGATTTGATGCCCACACCAGTGCCTGCAGCCCTAACACGTCCAGGATGCTCTGGGTTACCCAGAGCAACTGTCAATTCATCCTTTGTTCCCTCAGGGATGAACTTTCCTTGTTTCCTCAGCTCGTGCAGCTCCCGCTAATCGCCAAAACAAAAATTTGTACTTAAGTAAACAACACAAATAATCAATATTCGAATGATTGCTGTAAGAGTTGTATTTTACCATTTTTGCAGCCGCCTCAGCAGTTGCGGCCTTAGTTATTTCTCCCTTCTTATTTTGCCTCCCAGCTATCCAGACATCATGGCGAGGCAGAGGTGTGCTACCTATGGTAGAGGACTCCTGAGTAGAAGCAGACTGAGCAGCAGTAGCCTCAGCCTGTAGTCTTTGGCAAACACCTGCATACCCCTTTGGACCCATTTTGTGGTCATGCACATTCAGTGCACGCCTTGATCTTTGGGCCTCACTGAGGGCCTAGTTAGTATGCAAATTAATGATTTGGTTAGTAAAACTAAATGTTAATCTTGAATAAGTGAATACAACATATATTAATTAATGAGATTGAGACTGATGCCTAATACCTTGAATTCATCAGTTTGTCTTGAAGCGACAAACGCATTCCATTCTTCTTTGTCCAGGAAGTTCCACTGTTCAGTGGCTATCTTCTTCCTCTTGTCGGCTTCTTTTATGTATTCTCTGGTGAGATTTGTCCTATAGTTCCTTAGGACTCTCCCACAGCGTTGCATCACGCATTTACGATGCAGCTTTTCATCCAATTCAAATATACTCTGCAAAATAGAATTGCTATTAACTAGTATCCAAAAATTTAGTAATCTACAAAATAGAATTGCAAATTAATAATAACTCACACATAAATCCCTCCATATTAAAATTTTCTTCTCCTTAGAAACTTTATGCCAAGAATCTAAGAGACAACCGCAATGGCTTCGAGTAACAAACCCAAGATATGAAATAAATGAATTGCGATTCACACCACATGCATTTCCTGCATTATCAAAATCCACAACAAGTTTGGGTCCATTGCCCTTTTGCGCAATTAACTTCTTCATCATAGTGATGCCCCTTCTCTTGTCAACTTTTTGGTGTTGTTGATCAAGTGCCTCAAGTGCTTCAGATGGTACCTGTGCATCATCAACCTAAAATTTGACAAAATAATTCACATTTACAAGATATAACTATAAATGGACATATAGATATAAATATATGATATATTTTTAAAACTTACATTGTGAGGCGGCGCATTGATGTCCTCACCCTCACGGTAGTCATCAGCACGGTCATCAGGAGAATGGTCAGCCATCTGCAAATTCACATTCAAATTGTAAAGTTCGCATTGTAAAGTAGTAATTCAAAGTGTAAAGCTCATATTGTAAAGTTCACATTATTACAACAAAGTATATATCACAACAAAATTGTAAAGCTCTATGATCAAAGAGAAAACAAGTATATATTACAACAAGATTACGGTCTAGGGTTAACAAATACATGTGATGTCATTCTTATATATAATAAATGTACATGTACCACCTATCCCATCCTTGAACACCTAATATCACTAGTAAGTGTATAATGTGTATTGGGTTTTCAAGAAAATTTCGGCAGCATTTCCCCGCTGTTCTCCAAGTACATATGTACTTAGAGAACAAACGGGGAAATGTTTCCGAAATTTTCTTGAAAACCCAATACACATTATACACTTACATCCTAAGCGAGATTAGGTGTTCAAGAACAGTCCCAAACTGGGGACTATCCAAGATTTACTCCTAATGAGTAAATCTTGGACGGGTTTCTAGGCCAACAAATACATGTGTTGTCATTCTTATATATAATAAATGTGTACCACCTATCCCATTCTTGACCACCTAATCTCACTAGTAAGTGTATAATGTGTATTGGGTTTTCGAGAAAATTTCGGCAGCATTTCCTTGCTGTTCTCTAAGTACATATGTACTTAGAGAACAAACGGGGAAATGCTACCGAAATTTTCTCAAAAACCAAATACACATTATACACTTACATCCTAAGTGAGATTAGGTGTTCAAGAACAGTCCCAAACCGGGGACTATCCAATATTTACTCCTAATGAGTAAATCTTGGATAGGTTTCTAGGCCAACAAATACGTGTGATGTCATTCTTATACCTACAATCCTAGTTTCATCATTCATATCCTAGTTCTTCAAGTTAGGTGATTAACATTGTCAATATACTCAAAAAGGAAACAAGTTACCAATTTCATAGTTAGGATGGTAGAGATACCCTAAGATCTAGAGATACCCTAAGATCTAGGCAATTTAGGGAAAAGTTCATCATTTACATTCCAAGCATGTCACATGTGTGCATTACAGTTCATCATTAAGCAAGAAGGGTGATTAGGATTCTCAATATACTCAACAATGAAACAAGTTAAACATGTGTGCATTACAGTTCATCATTTACATTCCAAGCATGTCACATGTGTGCATTATAGTTCATCATCAAGATATCTATAACTTACTTAAACATTCAATTATGAAGTAAATATACACTTAATTAATTCAGAATAGCATGACGCACAAAGTTGCAGTCAACATCATTATGCTTTGTTCTATCATGGACTATCAGATTGGTATAGCACATATGTATAAGTACAGAATTAAATAAACACAATCAGTAAATAACTTTAAAAAAATCCACTAGCTCGGTGAAATCAGTACATAAATAAACACAATCAGAATATTTTTCATGGCTTTTGGGGTGACTTGGTGAAATCAGTGCATGTTTTGGGCATCAAGTAGATGAATCCAAACCCCAGCAGCAGCCTAAACGTGCCCTGGCGCTGCCCAAGCATCCGTCTAGAGGCCTAGCTAGACAGGGCACCTGGGCTTGGGACCCTAGGCGTGCCCTGGCACCTGCTTAGGCGCCGCCTAGGTGAGTTCCAGGTCGGCGGCGGCAGAGAAAAGCAAGGCAGAGGAGAAAAGGGGGTGAAGCTTTTGTGGGTTACCTTGCAGGAAGCTGGCGGAGGAGAAAAGTTGATTCTACCGGCGGGGGCGGCGGGGACGAGGAGAGCACCGTAGCTGCTTCTACCGCCGGCGGCTACGAGAGGACAGTCAACGACCGGCGGCGGCGACGAGCGGCGACGAGAGGACAGCAGCAACGCGGCGGCAGCACCGAGCGGCGACGAGCAATAATCGTCGGACCTAACTGAAATCGGGAATGAAACAGATAAAGGGGAAGAGTCACTTGTGCTGGTGCTATTAAGTTGACCATAAGCGTCGATTTTTCAAAAAAACCGACAACAAAACCAACAGTGTCGGTTCTTTTCCAAAAACCGACACCTATACTATATTATAGTCGTTGGTTTTTAACTAAAAGACAACCGACACCTATTTCTGTCTCGTGAATAACCTTTAGTCGTCGGTTATTTATTTATGAACTGACGTTGTATGTCAAATTTTGGAGGCAATTTTTTTGGCTGGAATTTTTGTTTTGGCGGTTGATTTTCGGTGTCGGTTTTTTATTAATTAACCGACACTTAATAAAAGCGGTACCCATGTCTGGTCGACCTTCACAGATTGGATGTCAATTTATGTTATAAACGGACACTGTAGAGTTTAGGTGTCAGTTTATGTATACAACCGACACCTTGAAAAGTGACTTTATAAACCATTTCTGTAGTAGTGAAACTAATTGGACAAAGTAGGTATTGAAATCGTTTGCACCTTGGGTCTCCAAACGGTTTGAGATCGTTTGGTCCCAAACGGTCTTGAGACCATTTGGTTCCAAATAGTCCTGAGACCGTTTGGACCCAAATGGTCTTGAGACCGTTTGGTCCAAATCTTCTCAAAACCGCATGGACCAAAAAGGCACTTCAACACTCAATCGACTCAATGTTTCAATCCCTGGACCAATTATAAATTGAACCACTAAAGTATTCATCAATTGGACCAATGAATCACAATTCAATTAGACCTTCAATTTAGGGTTTTGAACCCAATTGAACTAGGTTTGATAATCATGAAACCATCACTTAGGGTTTGAAATCGAGGATCCATCAATGGTTGACATTGTGGAATCAAATCAATTGAAAACAATGAACTATCATCATCACATGATATGACCTGACCTCAAATGGTATTGGATGAACCCCAAATGGTCTTGAGACTATTTTGTTAATCTCCAAATGGTCTTGAGACCGTTTGCCCATTCCATCATCAAAATCCATGACATCCAATTAGGGTTTTGGACCATTGGATTGATTATCAAATCAACACTTAGTTGCAATTCAATTTGGTACCTTTGGACCTTCAAACACTTAGCCATACTTAACAATAGACCTCCAAACGGTCTTGGGTAACCCCCAAACGGTCTTGAGACTGTTTGGGTGATCCCCAAACAATTTTGAAACCGTTTGGGTCAATCAACCCAAAACATCATTTCAATCTATTTCAAAATCACCACTTAGTCGATTAGGGTTTGCAATTAAGGAATCATTCACAATTGAAACCTTCAAGATCAAACCAATTGAAACCATTGGATCACGATCCAAGCACCACAACATATATCTTCAAATGGTCAACCATCTCAAATGGTCAACCATTCCAAATGGTTTGGAACTCAAACCACCAAACGGTTTGCAAACCGTTTGGTCACCAAACGGTTTGGTGAAACCATTTGGACTCAACATAGAAACCGTTTGCCCTAGATATTTAGGGAGGTGTGTGCTTATGATGATGCCATCATCATCAAGCTCCAAACTCACGAAATTACTGTGATTTCCATGGAGATTGCATCAATCAATCAAACTTAATTTCTGAAATGTAGAAATGATCACCAATTGATAAGAAATTGATTGCAATAATAAAATTAAGGGTTCAAGTTATAAAACCCGCCTCCAATTGAGCTCCAAAGCTCCAAGCTCACGGAAAAAATGGTGGATGCAACTACTTTCACTATTCCAAGGGTTGTCCTCAACCTTTGAGTGAAAAGAATTGGTTAGAATTGAAGAGGGGATCGAGATATGAAGAATTTATGCATTGATTTTCAATTTTCACCATGGATTCAAGGTGAAAGGAGGTCAAGAACGTTATCAACAGGTTTGGGGTCGTCCTCCTGATCCTCCACAGATCCTTGGTCGTTTTCCAAGCAAGGGAAAGAAGGGAATCCAAAAAAACCTTTGTTTTGGCTTGGAAAAGGTACTTTTATAAGAAAATGAATGAGAGAGAAAATACTTTATAAAAGTCTTTTAATTCCAAAATTGTTGCCACCACTTCCCCCTTGGTTTCTTGAATGCAAGGGCATCTATATCCCCATCGAGATCCCTTCCATTATCCATGAATTAAGGGAAAAGAAATTAAGCACCTTAACCCTTATAATAAGAATATCCATATTTGAGTGGAAATTATTTTTCTTATAATAATGGTTAGTGGAATTTCACTATGCTCATGCCTTTTCAAGGATTTAATATCATCCACACACATCTTAATCCAACCATTTTAATTTTGTTTGAAGTACCTTTAATTAATACATTCACTTTTGCCCTAAATTGAATTAGGGTTTCACTTAGGATTAAATCTTGATTATTTTAATATCAAGATTCTCTCTCCTCCAAATTAATTCCAATGAGGCGCCCCTCTCATCTTATTTTCTCTACATGATTCCAAGAAACATTAGGGACATTATTGAAGTGGTAATTTTCATATTGAACCCTAGGTTTTGGGTAAATTGCACATTACACTAAAACTAGGTTTTAATGCACATGGATTGCTTTACAAGCTTAATCTTGGTGCCCAAGCTTGTGAAAACCATACCACTACATCATATTAATTCATATGATGTCTCAACATCAGAGGGACATCTTATCATGCAAAATTTGCAATTTAACCCCTTAACTTGGGTAATTTGCACTTTAGTCCAAAATAAGCAAACATTGCTTCAACATTGTTCAAACATGACCAAAATTGAAACATAAGTTTCTCATGAGCCCTAATTATTTTTCCCAAGATAAGATTAAGCATATAATCAACCTTATTAGGCAAAACATCTAGGGTTAACACATAACCTAGGTCAGGGATGTTACAAGTTATAAACCCCTAACAAGGATTTCGTCCCCGAAATCCCAGGAAAAGGAGGGACAAATTTATTCAGTTATCATACCCTAAGGCCTCCACATAATATCTTAATATTATGGATATATCATGGATTCTGTAATCCACACAAAGTTCCTTTCATTAATTCAACCTTATCAATGTTAATGTTTATATAAAGCATAAACCCCTAACATATGATGTCCATATTATTGAAAGGAAGAAGCATAAAAGAACATACTTCAATCATCACTCAAGAATATTTACCAAAAGAGAAACATATATATATAATAGAGATAATTCATTCAGCAATCCTTTATTCATAAAGTTCACTTAGCAAAGTCTATGTAATTGGTAATGTTCACTTAGCTTTTCCTTTTTGTTGGGAATGTTCACATAGCTTTTCCTTTTAGTTGAGAATGATCACATAGCTCTTCTTTTTTAGTTGGGAATGTTCACATAGCTTTTCCTTTTAGTTGTGAATGTTCACATAGCTTTTCCTTTTAGTTGAGAATGTTTACATAGCTCTTCTTTTTAGTTTGGAATGTTCACATAGCTTTTCCTTTTAGTTGAGAATGTTCACATAGCTCTTCTTTTTAGTTGAGAATGTTCACATAGCTTTTCCTTTTAGTTGGGAATGTTCACATAGCTTTTCCTTTTAGTTGAGAATGTTCACATAGCTCTTCTTTCTAGTTGGGAATGTTCACATAGCTTTTCCTTTTAGTTGGGAATGTTCACATAGCTTTTCCTTTTAGTTGAGAATGTTCACATATCTCTTATTTTTAGTTGGGAATGTTCACATAGCTTTTCCTTTTAGTTGGGAATGTTCACATAGCTTTTCCTTTTAGTTGGGAATGTTCACATAGCTTTTCCTTTTAGTTGAGAATGTTCACATAGCTCTTCTTTATAGTTGGGAATGTTCACATAGCTTTTCCTTTTAGTTGGGAATGTTCACATAGCTTTTCCTTTTAGTTGGGAATGTTCACATAGCTTTTCCTTTTAGTTGGGAATGTTCACATAGCTTTTCCTTTTAGTTGAGAATGTTCACATAGCTCTTCTTTTTAGTTGGGAATGTTCACATAGCTTTTCCTTTTAGTTGGGAATGTTCACATAGCTTTTCCTTTTAGTTGAGAATGTTCACATAGCTCTTCTTTTTAGTTGGGAATGTTCACATAGCTTTTCCTTTTTAATTACATTATACTCTTTAGATTGTTTCAGAATGACTACTTGATCAGAGTAATAAAAAAGATAACAATCTAAGAGTTTCATACTTGCCTCATCTTCAATAATCATATACCTGGCTAGGGTATATAAGTATTGAGATTAGGTAGTATGCACTTTATTTTCTATCATATTCGTCACTTTTCATATCATTATACACACATGATTTTCCATTTCCTAGATTTTTTTTCTAGGAATCACTTCTATATCTCATCTTGTATCACAAAGATAAGAGAGATTATAAAGCATTTTAAGAAATACTAAATAAGATGTAGATTCTCATCTTCCTTGTGTCCTTATAGGACTAGTCAAAGGAAGTTCAAAAATAACTGCTTTCATTTCTTTAACACATAGAATTAGGAAATGAAATATCAGAATGAATTTATTTCATATAACCTGTCTGGGATGTCTGTCCATGCCATCTATTGTTACTATAAAACTGCCTCCTTTGTGATCCTTGCTGACTCTGCCCCTGAGGTTGAGACATCATTGAATTCCCGCCTGGAAAATCCTTTACTAGATGTCCCAATTGTCTACATTGATAACAGATCCTAGGTGCAAAATAGGGTCTGTGAGGTCCAAATACCGATGTTGATGCTATGTTGGAGGCTCTATTTGGAACATTACTATGATCCCTATCCCTACTTGACATCCATTGTGTCTGGGTATGAAATCTTGATGATGTTGCCGATGTAGAAAATCTCGGCTTCTTAAAACTTTTAGACCTTTGTTTTTTAGTCCGAGTGTACACCTTCTTGCTACTAGTCTATCGTTTCTTGATTTCAGACCTCTCTATCCTCCTTACTGATTCCACAAAGGTGGAAAACCTCTCCCTATTTTCTAAAGTAGACACAGGAGTGGTCCGTTCAGCATTCAACCCCTTCTCAAAATGCTGAATTCTTTCCTCATCATTAACTGCCATTTGCGGACAAAACCGAAACAACTCCATGAACTTTGCTTCATACACGCTAACGTTCATCTGTCCTTGTTTGATCTTCTCAAGTTGAGAAATATTCTCATCTAGATATGTCTTAGGGAAGTATCTACTGACAAATTCTTGTCAGAATACCTCCCATCCAATTTCTTCACCTGGTCTCTTATCTTCTTCTATCATCCACCAATGACCAACACTCCCTTTTAGGAGGTACACAACATGTCTTACCTTTTCAGCTTCAGGGATATCAAGGATCCTGAAAGCCTTTTCCAGTTCTGTCAGCCATAAATCAGCATCTGTTGGATCAGATGTACCAGCATAATCTATGGCTCCAACCCAGTGAAGTCTCTCAAAAGTCTTACTGGCTCCATAGCCCTCATGGTGAGTTGATGCCCTAGGTGCACGTATTTGCATCCTATCTGTCATGTGAGTCATGGAAGCCATAAACTGCCCAAACATGGCTTGGAGGGCTAGGTTCCCCATGTCAGCTTGGTTAAACTGGGGCTGTTCAAGTACGGGCTCCTCACTATTATGGTCTCCTACACCTCCTCCTAGTGTAGCAGTGCTGCCCTCAGTAGCATGTTCTTCATGTGGTCTAGACATCTTCAAGTTCTTCTTCTCCTATGTGAGCCGAAGATACTATCCGATAAACTGGAAGACACTTAGAATAGGCTCTACAACCTTAGTCCTATGTCTCTGTAGACTTAGTGAACCTAGAGCTCTGATACCACTTAATTGTGGCATACAACTCATAAAAACATAATTAACTAATGCGAAAGTGTTCACTAAGCAGCAGATTACCCAAAATCACTAAAAATTAAAACGTTTTTTTCAAGAGATCCATCAAAGGAAAACTTTCTCACATAGAACCAAAGTAACATATTTACATTCTTGTTCAAAGGTACATATTTTGTATCATCTCCTTCAGAGAATTACAAGCATTAACTATCCTATTAAGCTAAACACAGGTAGTATAAAATCTCAAGACACTGAGCCAAAATCTCGAAAGCACTGACTACTACTCTGAGGACCTGAGATTACAGAGATGACACACTGGACTCTATATACATCTATACAAGGCATAACAACCAGTGTCTCCACCTGAGACTTCATTGTTGTCCCTGCTGCTACTGCTGTCCTTCACCTACTGAAGGATTCCTACCTCCTCGTCCACGGCCACCTAAATTCCCACAGGGGTGAGACAATTGTAAATTGCCCCAGCGGGAGATATAACACTCCGTCAGAAACATTATTATTGCAGCTTAAGAAGATAAATATGAATAGATGAATCATATTTATTTGACAGCAGATATTTTAATGTCTAACAGATTAGAACATTATTCTTATCAAAATCTTTACATCTATAACTTGGTAGAACAACATGCCACTTATCCTTAAGGAATATGAAGAACATGTCTAACATTTATTCACTATAGAATCATTACCACTACATTAACTCTCTTCAGGCTTAGATCATATATCTAATTCCTGTCATTATCATTGGGGAGTCATGGCCTGTAGACATACTCTGTTCACAAAGTGTTGGGATCTTAGTCCCTCAACTCACCAAGTACAATTCCACTTCTTAACAAGTTTATCATCATGATTATAGAATTTGGCTGTTTGAACCCTTATCTCATCATAGAATACTTGTTACCGTTTATTAGGTAACTTCATACCTTCAGGTCATCTGACCAAGGACATTATAATTCTTGCTACACAAAGTATTGCACATAGTTCACAGAGCTCATATCAACTCTCATTACCCCTTATTAGGCAACAATGCATATTAAGGCTTATAAAGCTTATAAACAATCTAAGATAATTAGCACATCATGTGACACACATAACTCATTAATTATAGGTTACCTCTCACTAAGAAACAAGGCCTATAAAAAGTTATAAGGCCTACATAACATTTTTAGTGTACAGAACATCATAGCCCATACCTGGCTATGCTTATTTCTCAACATATCTGCATGATTAGTAATCATGATACAATTACATATCAGTACCATGCAATACAAAAGTTATCTTATTACATTCATAACCCATTAGTCTGTATTTGAGCTTCACATAGGATTACTCTGTATTAGATCTTCATATAGCATCACCCTGTATTAGGGTTTCACATAGCATTACCCTATATTAGGGTTCGCATAGCATTAACTTGTATTAGGGTTTCACATAGCATTATCTTGTATTAGGGTTCACATAGCATTATCTTGTATTAGGGTTCACATATCATTATCTTGTATTAGGGTTCAAATAGCATTATCTTGTATTAGGGTTCACATAACATTATCTTGTATTAGGGTTTCACATAGCATTACCCTGTATTAGGGTTCACATAGCAAGGAAATCAATATGGATACCATAAGTATTCAATCATACTTATTTATTCTCATCATTCACCATTAAATGAATTATCAACACACATCATGGGTTTCTCTCTCATTTTTGATAGAATATGATTACATCATAGTTTATAGGTTTGGATAATCCTTTTCATAAGCCTACATTCAATAGGGTGCATTACATCTCAATGTAACCATTGACATGACACATCTCATGTGTCATTCATCCAATTATATTTGACTTATAACACATCAAGGTATACTAGTATTCGGGTGTTGGATGTGATATATATCATATCTTGATGTATCACTTCCCTCAACACCTTTATCTTACTTGAGTTCATACACTTAGCTTGTATTAGGGTATTCCCCATCCTAATACTCTATGCACCAGTTCAACACATTTATCATGTAAAGTATTGGTCATTAGTCACTCACTTAGAATATACAACCATTGCCAATACTATGGACTCATCCTTGAGTTAGGAACTATTAATATAAGGATATTCATTATAAACCCCTCTAGGTGTCACATTTTTCATAACATTAATCACTATTCCATTATTAGGAATAGTATTCTCCATATTTATAATTTGAGGATTCACATAGAATATTCCGTACATTTATGGATTTCACGTAGTATTACTCTTCAATTGAGTTTCATATAACCATCCTTCTATATCAGGGTTTCACTTCGTATTATGTGAAATTAAGATTTCACAACACATCACCCAGTGCTAGGTCTTCACATAGGATTAGTGGCACGATCCTATATTAGGGTTTCATGCACCTTACCCCATTTTAGGGATTAAGGTTTTCTATTCACATCCAAGTAAGGTTTCTCTTACCTCATACCCAAATTAGGGTTAGGGTATACAATTCCCATTAAATTAGGGTTTCCTTCATTGCTACACTAAGTTAGGGTTACATCATCACCCTGGATTTATGATAACACTCAGCTTTTCCCTAAATTAGGGTTTCACACATACCTTTGCCCAAATTAGGGTTTCACAGATATTTTTGCCCTAATTAGGGTTAAGGCTCATTGATTAGGGTTTCATGATCTCATTATTATGGGTCAAACCCTTATCACATAGTTTACTCATAATGAGAGAATTAGGGATTAATTATAATAGTATTCATCTCTCTCATTCTCTCTCTCTCTCATCCTCTCTAGGATGTTAAGTACTCCAAGATTAAACTAGGTCAACTCTTCACTTGAGTACACATAGCTAGGGTTAACCTTCACAATCATCATGGGTCTACATCTTTAATAATCACATAGCTGATTGACCTTTGATCATGTTAGATGTACAAATGGTCTAATCAATTAAACCATCAAATATATAAGGAATTCAAAAGAATTGACCAATTAAACTTTCAATTCCACAAAGTGATCAATTGGGTTAACCATTGAAATCTTCAAATGCATTAAGTATCTAAATAGGTTCACCATATTGGACCTTCAATTACATGAGATATTCAAATGGATTAACCATGTTGATCTTCACAAATTTAATTACTTAGACCCTCAATGATCTTGGTTCTCATACATCAATTGGTTGAAAACCATTTGAACAAGTTATACTTGAAACTAATTGGATAAAGTAGGTATTGAAACTGTTTTCACTTTGGGTCTCCAAACAGTTTGAGATCGTTTGGTCCCAAATGGTCTTGAGACCATTTGGTCCAAACCTTCTCAAAACCGCATGGACCAAAAAGACACTTCAACACTCAATCGACTCAATGTTTCAATCCATGGACCAATTATAAATTGAACCACTAAAGTATTCATCAATTGGACCAATGAATCACCATTCAATTAGATATTCTATTTAGGGTTTTGAACCCAATTGAACTATGTTTGATAATCAATAAACCATCACTTAGGGTTTCAAATCGAGGATCCATAAATGGTTGACATTGTGGAATCAAATCAATTGAAAACAATGAACTATCATCATCACATGATATGACCTGACCTCAAACGGTCTTGGATGACCCCCAAACGGTCTTGAGACTATTTCGTTGATCTCCAAACAGTCTTGAGACCGTTTTCCCATTCCATCATCAAAATCCATGACATCCAATTAGGGTTTTGGACCATTGGATTGATGATCAAATCAACACTTATTTGCAATTCAATTAGGTACCTTTGGACCTTCAAACACTTTGCCATACTTAACACTAGACCTCCAAGCGGTCTTGGGTAACCCCCAAATGATCGTGAGACTGTTTGGGTGATCCCCAAATGGTTTTAAAACCGTTTGGGTCAATCAACCCAAAACATCTTTTCAATCTTTTTAAAATCAGCACTTAGCCGATTAGGGTTTGCAATTAAGGAATCATTCACAATTGAAACCTTCAAGATCAAACCAATTGAAACCATTGGATCAAGATCCAAGCACCACAGCATATATCTTCAAATGGTCAACAATCTCAAACGGTCAACCATTCCAAACAGTTTGGAACTCAAACCACCAAACGGTTTGCAAACCATTTGGACACCAAACGATTTGGTGAAACCGTTTGGACTCAACATAGAAACCGTTTGCCCTAGATATTTAGGGAGTTGTGTGCTTATGATGATGTCTTCATCATCAAGATCCAAACTCACGAAATCTACTGTGATTTCCATGGAGATTGCATCAATCAATCAAACTTAATTTCGAAAATGTAGAAATGATCACCAATTGATAAGAAATTGATTGCAATAATAAAATTAAGGGTTGAAGTTATAAAACCCACCTCCAATCGAGCTCGAAACCTCCAAGATCACGAAAAAAAATGGTGGATGGAACTCCTTTCACTGTTCCAAGGGTCTTCCTCAAGCTTTGAGTGAAAAGAATTGGTTAGAATTGAAGAGGGGATCGACATATGAAGAATTTATGCATTGATTTTCGATTTTCACCATGGATTTAAGGTGAAAGGAGGTCAAGAACCTTAACAACAGCTTGGGGGTCGTCCTCCTGATCCTCCACATCTCCTTGGTCGTTTTCCAAGCAAGGGGAAAGAAAGGAATCCGAAAAAACCTTTGTTTTGGCTTGGAAAAGGTACTTTTATAAGAAAATTGATGAGAGAGAAAATACTTTATAAAAGTCTTTTAATTCCAAAATTGTTGCCACCACTTCCCCCTTGGTTTCTTGAATGCAAGGTCATCTCTATCCCCACCGATATCCCTTCCATTATCCATGAATTAAGGGAAAAGAAATTAAGCACATTAACCCTTATAATAAGAATATCCATATTTGAGTGGAAATTCTTTTTCTTATAATAATGGTGAGTGGAATTTCACCTCCTTAGGATATGCTCGTTCCTTTGCAAGGCTTTAATCTCATCCACACACATCTGAATCCAACCATTTTAATTTTGTTTGAAGTCCCTTTAATTAATACAGTCATTTTTGCCCAAAATTGAATTAGGGTTTCACTTAGGATTAAATCTTGATTATTTTAATATCAAGATTCTCTCTCCTCCAACTTAATTCAAATGAGGCGCCCCTCTCATTTTATTTGTGCTACATGATTCCAATAAACATTAGGGACCTTAGTGAAGTGGTAATTTGCATATTGAACCCTAGGTTTTGGGTAAATTTCACATTACACCAAAACTAGGTTTTAATGCACAAGGATTGCTTTACAAGCTTAATCTTTGTACCCAAGCTTGTGAAAACCATACCACTACATAATATTCATTCTTATGATGTCTAAACATCAGTGGGACATCTTATCATGCAAAATTTGCAATTTAACCCCTTAACTTGGGTAATTTGCACATTAGTCTAAAATAAGCAAATATTGCTTCAACATTGTTCAAACAGTACCAAAATTGAAAGATAAGTTTCTCATGAGCTCTAATTACTTTTCCCAAGATAATATTAAGCATCTACCCAACCTTATTAGAAAAAAAATCTAGGGTTAACACATAACCCAGGTCAGGGATGTTACATCTTAGGACTCTCTCCCTCACCCAGATGGTAGGTGCTCATATTCATACTTATATGTACAAATAAGCCTCTCTCCTATTCTTAGGTTCGGTCCTCCCAAGGACATCTATGGTTCAAGCTATTTATAGGAATAATGCATAAATAAACTCAAATCATTCAATCAGTAGGAGTATAGTTTAGGACATATCATAACACATATTCTCATATCTTGGAGTTTATGTTCTCTGACCTTATCCTTCTAGGTATCACTCTCTATGGAGCTAACCCTATATCTGGTCCCAACACTAGAGGCCCTCCTTTGTGAAAGATATTAAGGATCTTGCTTATTCACATTCTTGTCTTAACTTATCTAAACTCAACTTACAAAATCATTCTTACTTTCATAACAAAAATCATCTTGCATCCTCAAAATAGAATCATATTTTCAAAACCAACTTTGATCATCATACACAAACTTATCTCATGATATAAAACTTAGATTATATCATCTAAACTGATATCATATATTGCATGTATCATATATTCTAACAAGGCTATAGACATCTAATCTAGAACTATTCTCTCTTCTAGACTCATGTCACTCACTTTCACTTATGTTGCATGACCATCTCATACTCGTACATGTGTTGGGGCACATTTTTTTAATACTTACATATATAATAAAATATTATATAGTTTTTCTCCAATAAAATGAACATCATAGAAAACTATCAAGGTTCAATCCAATTAGAATAAAAAACCAAATCTACAAAATGAGTGTCCCACACATAGTAGAGAGTCTACTGTCATGTCACCTAATTAAATGGGTGAGAACAAGATGTAGACTAGTGTAGCTACCCTAGACAATGAGTGCCATATGACTAGGTGTCACAGAACTAGATCCCAGTCCCATAAACTAAATGAATACCAAAGACAACATGAAGAAATGTGAAATGCTTAGCATACATGAACAAATAACAAGATAAAGGCACAAACAATAGTCTCAACATTCAACAAGATATATTAAACAACATTATTTTATTACAAGATTTCATATACATATTCAAGAGTACGTTTTTACAAGTCTGCTCATGTAAACTAGGGATCCTACAACTAGTACACCTGACATAGCTCACCAAGCCCATCAACTTCTAGCCATCTGTGAACCTATAAATATGTGAAACAAGGTGGGTCAAGCACACGAGGTGCCACGTACAAGGCTAAAAGATACATATACAAAAGCTTTACATAATTTGAAAAGAATGTAGAAGTAAATGAGAAAGAGTAAACAAGATAAGTTCTTAGCTAAATGAGAGCCCTTATTTAATGTCATTTCACTCCAAATATACCATCATATCATGTATTCATAAGGCCTTTGATCAACTTCCCATTGGAAGGATCCCCAAGGGTGTTCAAGATTAGCTAACCCTTCTATACGTGAGGGACCTCAAGGCCATTACCAAGAGCTAACCCTATTTCAACATTGTATACTAGAGTTTCTATATTATGTTTGCAAGTTATAAAACCATGATACGAGACAAACATTAAGTACATACTAGAATACTACATGACAATATTTGAGCAAGTTAACAAGCATACATATGTATCACATGTCAAGCCAGAAAGCCATAGTAATATAATTATTTAAAGACCATCTAGCCACAAGCATTACATGATTAAGCACAAGATTACATACATGCATTATATTCTCATCATTAACCCTAACTAGATCCATTTTAGGGTTTTGTCCAAGTTAGATTCCAAGTTTCTTATTAGTGTCTTTGATGATCTCTTATTAATTTAGAGTCCATCATTAGGGTGAGGTTCAGTTTTCATGTCATTTTGAGGTTCCATTCATTTTCTATAATCATTATGAGATTCATGTCAACTGTGTACAAACTAGGTCATAAGAATCATCAAATGGAAAGAAGGGCCAAGGGTCATCAAGATCAAGTAGAAAAGATAGTTCATATCAGAAAGATATAGATGAAAGGATCATATCCCAGATTAGGTGGATGTCCTCAAGTCCGGGCATCATTGGATTCCACATTGTCAACATGCATTCCAAAATCCAACTCATAAGACATAGGTCAGAAGGTCCAAACATATGGGATATACCATATATCCATACCATGGGGATCACAATGTATAGAACATCTCTAATTTA
This sequence comes from Alisma plantago-aquatica, assembly GCA_963693085.1. Classification (NCBI taxonomy): domain Eukaryota; kingdom Viridiplantae; phylum Streptophyta; class Magnoliopsida; order Alismatales; family Alismataceae; genus Alisma; species Alisma plantago-aquatica. The sequence continues at coordinate 1,371,753,868 of OY856410.1, read as the reverse complement.
GAATAGGAAAGAGGAGAAATTAAGATCCACAATACTTTTGGGGTGCAAACTAGATCGACAAGCCATGAGTTTCAGTGTCACACTAGGTCATCACTAGTGGACTTAGGATTTCAAACATCAACATGGGGTAAGGGGTTGAAAAGTCACTTAAACATCACAAGATTATAGATTTTAGAGATCTGAAAGATTTGTATGCATAGGAAGGCCAACATTCCACCATAGATAGAGTACACTCATGCATCACCATACAGGTGTCATTTTCATGCATTAGGCGTGATATGGGGTGAACAAGTGAGAAGTAGAGTGATCATGGTCATGCATGTTATATAGCATCAAAAGGTTACTGAATATTGACATTACAATGAGTTTAATATATCAATGAAGCAAGATTAGCAAATGATCAAAATTCTTGGGTTAAAGTTCGCATACATGTCACATTAGTTCATCAAAGTCAAATAAGGATCAAGAATGGTGATTACATCTTTCATAATGTTCCATTTTCATAGAAGTTATTGATCTGAGGTGTAGGAAGTAGATTGGGCATTAAAGATCCAATATTTACTATAATAGTGCACTTAATATGGTCAACTGGTCAAATATCACATATTTATCAAAACAGGAACAAAGTAAGAGAATTTGTTAAATAAAACTATGCTCAAGTTGTAGATCTCGTCGAGTTGATCGATTTGATATATAGTTTTTCCTATTTTGACCTTAGGAGTTGGGAGATATGCATTTCTAAAGATATGCATTAGAACTATATAGAAAGCACCTTAGGCATTACCTTTATTCATTTGGAGGGTGAGGTGCTCCATTGATGCGCTGATCTACAGCTCAGATGCCACGTGCGTACAGTGCTTGAGGACCCTAACCATGATCTAGATGCTAAACAAGTAGTCTGCAGCCTTCGGCAACCATCGTGTGAGAGGTGGGAAGGGGTGAAGGGAGGTGGATCCTCTGCTGACATGTCCACCCATGGTTGGTCATCGTGGGTCTTGACCTTTGACCCTTGACTTGACTGTGGTCATCTCCCTTCATGTTTCCCTTACACATATTGTGGTCGCTATGGCATATAGTGCTCACCGACGTGAGTTGGCCACGAGGATGTGGTGCTCCCAGGCTCTCTCTGAGGTGTTGTCTAACTCCATCATGTCGACACGAAGTAGATTGTGGCTTCACCTAGAGCCGAGTAGTGGCGACGTGAAGACGCCTAAACGTCCAGTGGCGGTGGCACCACACAAAGCATGGGAGACGAAGGGGTGAAGAAGAGAGAAATAGGGCATGAACAGTAGTGTAAAAGAGGGGTGGGATGAGAAATAGAGTGAATGGAGTGATCAAACGTACAAAATGAGATGAGATGGGGAGTGTTAGGGTTGTGTCGAAGTGGTGGTTGGGGATGCAGCGCCATCAGCGTTGGTGCACTGTACGAACGAAGAGGACAACTCGGGCACCGCTAGATCTCTAGTTCTGAAGATCTAACGGCTGAAAACACATGCAACTTAGGGTTTTTTCAAGGGGGGTGGTGGCTGGGCCGCCCAAATTGGGCCCAAAAAGCTCAAATCCAGTTAAAATCAACGAGCCAACTTAAAAAGATCTCAACTTGGGCTACAAACTTCCGATTGAGGTGATTTTTGCACTATTGGAAAGCTAATTGAAACCTCTATATCATGAAAAATATAAGAAAACAACCTGATCATAATAATGAATTTCAACATTGGATGCAAGAAAGTGATGTGTGTGAGAGCATGATAATTAATTAAATTCTCAAATTGAAGTCACAAATCATAAAATTGGTCATTCAAGTGATCAAATTGGAGCATCTCAACCTTTCAACTATTAAGTTGATACTTGATGTGATAGAAAGAGTATAATAAAGGATAGAGAAAATCAAGGTTGTCATATTAGGATTCTCTTCCCAATATGCCCATCATCTCCTAACAATGTAACATCCCATATAGCCACATTATAAAGGATAATTGACACTTCAACACTTTCTATACAACAAGCACTGGTATAGACCTAGTTCTCATACATCTAGGTGCTAACATATAGTCTAGGTTAGATCTAGTCTCTAAAAGACAACTAATCTAACACTAAAGATTTTTAGGTTCAATGTTTTATTAGTTTCAAGTTGCATAATGAGAAAATGTCAGGCTCTGCTATTGTTCATGCTCAGATACCACCTATGGCATCACCAAATTTTCAATGCCTTGACCCATTGTGTGACATCCAAATTGAAACCCTCATCTCAGAGAGCATCACAATTCCAACACTACACACTAGGCCAATAATAATAAAATCAAGGGAGTTAGAGGAAACAACACTAGCAGATGCACATGACCAATAATGAAACCACAACAACACAAGCTCACCATTTCCATATAATTACAAAACAAATAATTACAAATTTGATATTACACATTGAACATTAAACTTTTACATATGCATGTACTACCTGTAAAGAAGTGAAATCAATCCACCTCTCTACTAATAACAATGGTAAACAAAATCCAATTTGGATAGAAGTGGAAGTTAAAAACTTGACTATTTTCAATTTAAATAAAGAGTACATAAATTTTTCCAAAAGGGTGTACACGCTTTATACAAAAAGAGGATCTAAGTAGAGGGAAACTAGACTACAATAATATGTCTCCAAAAATAAATAACTTAACAAATAGACCATGATGGAAATATGAACTCTTTCTCCTAATCTTAGGCTGGTTCACCATGATCCTATTGCACACTCTGATCCTAACCTAGGCGGTTGGGATCACCCAATAAGAGGAGAGAAAATGTATGTGTCAAATAAAGAATAAGGACAATTATAAACTAAAGTAGGAAATAAAAAGTTTCACTATGATAAGAGGGTCAAGAATATGAGGCAAATAAAACAAATAAGAATTTCTGCCAATTAAATAATAATAAGTTGCATGTATGATTAAATGTGACTACATTAAACTAATATAGGACTGAGGCACCTACCAATCCTCAACCTCTGGATGAGGGAGAGTAACACATTCCCAAACACCTGAATATATATAAAGTGGGGAGAATTATCACATTCCCTGGGGAGAGTGGTCACATTCCCCTGGGCTCATGCCCACAACTATGGGTGGTTTGTACTCATGTACACTACATTAGTTAATTAGGCATTTTCATCATAATGCTAAAGTATTTCAATGGTAGATATAAGGAATTCAAATAACTTTGCAAATGGGGTCCAAGACCCTCGAATAATTGAATTAAAAGTACCACAAGAAGGCAATATAGAGAATAAAGGAAAAACAATGCCTCAGTGGAAATTAGGTTTGGGTAAAAATGCCCAACTGAAGGATAGTGTTCAAACTCATAAAAAATAGGGTTGCACATACATACCTCACTTTAAATTCTTAAAGAAGATCTTTTCATCAATTAAATGTGTCCAATCTCACTTTTTCCCTAGATACAAGTTTATACACATGGATTAGGGTTTATAAATCATGTTAGGTAAGAAACCCTAAATTTGGACCTTCTATGAAAACCATCGAATTGGGACTAAAAACTAAGACCAAATGATCACTTAGATTCTCCTTATTAAGAAAACATATTTGTTTCTTAGATTTGGAGTTAAAATGAATTAGATATATATTTTAAGGATTTTTATATAATTAATGTGGTATTTATTATAAACATTGAAATAGGGGTGCAAATCAATACTTAAAAACCATAAATTCGGATTCCTTGTGAAAAATTCTTTTCCAACAATTATTTATTTGTATTTTTCTAATAAACCTATGAATTACTAGGAAATATTGAAAATCAACTAATGATATTCTGAGAAAAGTCCACGTGTGTATATCTAAAAATCCGGTCAGCGGTCAGAGGACCTGGTCCCGCACTGACTTGGGCCAGTAGCACTTGCTAGCTAGCTAGACCATCTTGACTTAGTGCTCAACTAAAACAAAGCACGAATGATGATAATTCCTATACACAAATTATGATTTGTTTAAATGTCTAGGGACTGTGGTGTAATTTCATATGACATGTATTGCATTTGATAAAACAAAACTCGTGTGAATGGACTAAACTGTCCATGTTTGATTTAGTGATCAATTGATATTGTGGGGATTTTAAGGTCATTTGATGACCTGGGATCTTCCTCTCACATCAATGGTGAGAGGTCCCCACCTGCAGAGAGGGTCAGTGATTCTAGACCCAAAAATGAGGTCCTTTGAACAAGAACTCAGACTGATGGAGGCCTCTTTGCTCGACGTCGATGGTAAAGTATCAAGGTATAGAACTCAAGGCTCCATAACCACCATGACATCAGGCATCAGGCTGTGAAAAATAGAGTAGGGGTATGAATGTTAAAAACTGGTGAAACAGGTCAACACAAGGTTGAGTGAAGATTGAGATATGTTGCTTAAGGCCTGGTGATGCTAATGGAGGTGTTTATGAGGTTGGAGGAGCACTGTGTCTCCATGGTGGCTACAGCAGGCAAGCTTCTTGGAACCGATCTATAGGTCATGGTGATAGAGACCATAACAGATCAAACGAACAGAAGGAAAAGAAAGAAGGAGGGCCGAGGATGCTTACGGGGCTTCCAATTTTGACCACGGGGGCAGAGAGATTGGTGGATAAGGGGGTGGTCACCGTAAACTAAAATTGAGTAGGTCAAGGAGTTTGGGGTAGTTGAGGAGGAATTGGAGGAGGAGGAGCTATGGTGGTCTAGGGATTCTTTCTTTGGCCTTATATAGGAGAGAGGAGAGTTGTAGCTCCCTCTGCAACTCCTCGGTGGTGAGGAGGAGGAAGCCTGCACTGGGTGTTTCATGTAGGGTCCAAGGTAGCAGATGAGTTATAGCTCAAATGAACAGGCGGGGAGAGACAAATCTAGTGGAAAAAGAATCACACGCAATGGTGAAAGATTGAGAGAGAGAACAAGGTCGAGGGATCAAGGCATCAGAAAATTACTGAGACCCGCGAAACGGTTGGAGGTAGAGGATGACCTCAGGGCCATCAAATCAAAGATGGATTGTTGTATTTGCACGTGCGTGATCAAAATTGTTGATGTAACATGTGATAGTGCAAATGACCAAAACCATATGTTAAATGTGATGCATTAATGAAATTTACTGAAAACCATAGTTTCACTTTACTCAAATCTTATAAAGTCAATTTGGAGGGTCAAACATGGGTCAGATGACCTCAAATTTGAACCATAGGCTAATATTAATGCCTAGATTAATGCTATCTAATTACATTTTCACTTTTTACACGATATGGCCATCAACCACCATATTGTCCATTAATGTGTATGTTAATGCATTTTAAAAGGGTAAATTAATTCAAAGCTATTTTATTACCAATTCCTTTAAGAGGGAAACTAGACTACAACAATATGTCTCCAAAAATAAATAACTTAACAAATAGACCATGATGAAAGGATGAACTCCTTCTCCTATCCTTAGGTTGGTTCACCATGCTCCTGCTACGCACTCTAATCCTAACCTAGGTGGTTGGGATCACCCACTAAGAGGAGAGAAAATTTATGTGTCAAAAAAGAATAAGGACAATTATAAACTAAAGCAGGAAATAAAAAGATTCACTATGCTAAGAGGGTCAAGAATATGAGGAAAATAAAAGAAGTAAGAATTTCTGCCAAGTAAACAATAATAAGTTGCATGCATGATTAAATGTGACTACATTAAACTAATATAGGGCTAAGGCACCTACCGAACCTCAACCTTTAAGTGAGCGAGAGTAACACATCCCCAAATAGCCGAATATATATAAAGTGGGGAGAATTATCACATTCCCTTGGGGAGAGTGGTCACATTACCTTGGGCTCATGCCAAAACTATGGGTGGTTTGTACTGATGTACACTGCATTAGTTAATTAGTCATTTTCATCATTATGCTAAAGTATTTCATTAGAAGATATAAGGAATTAAAATAACTATGAAAATGGGTCCAAGACCCTAGAATCATTGAATTAAAAGTGACACAAGAAGGCAATAAAGAGAATAAAGGCTAAACAATGCCTCAATGGAAATTAGGTTTGGGTAGAAATGCCCAACTGAAGGATAGTGTTCAAACTCATAAATAAATAGGGTTTCACATACATACCTCACTTGAGATTCTTAAAGAAGATCTTTACATCAATTAAATGTGTCCAATCTCACTTTTATCCTAGATACAAGTTTATACACATGTATTAGGGTTTATAAATCATATTAGGTGAGAAACCCTAATTTGTACCTTCTATGAAAGCCATCAAATTGGGACTGAAAACTAAGACCAAATGATCATTTGGATTCCCCTGATTAAGAAAACATATTTGTTTCTTAGATTTGGAGTTAAAATGAATTACATATATATATATATTAAGGGTTTTTAAAATAATTTATAAGGTATTTATAATAAAAACCATAAATTCTGCTTCCTTGTGAAAAATCCCTTCCAATGAGTATTTATTTGTATTTTTTTTATAAACATACAAATTACTATGAATTATTGAAAATCAACCAATGACATTCTGAGAAAAGTCCACGTGTGTATATCTAAAAATTCGATCTGCGGTTAGAGGACTTGGGCTAATAGGCACCTACCAGCTAGCTGGGTTGGCTCAACTCCGTGCTCAACTACAACAAAGCATGAATGATGAGAATGCCCATACACGATTTATGATTTGATTAAACGACTAGGGACGGCGGTGTAATTTCATATGACATGTATTGCATTTGATAAAATAAAACTCATGCAAATGGACCGAACTGCTCATGTTTGATTAAATGAACGATTGATATTGCAGGGATGTTAAGGTCATTTGATGACCTGGGATCTTCCTCTCACATCAATGGTGAGACCTCCCCAACCACAGAGAGGGTCAGTGATTCCAGAACAAAAAATGAGATCCTTTGAGCAAGAACTCAGACTGATGGAGGCCTCTTTGCTCGACGTCGATGCTAAAGGATCAAGGCAAAGAACTCGGGGATCCATAACCACCATGGAACAAGGCATTAGGCTGTGAAAAATAGAGTACGGGTATGAATGTTCAAAACCGGTGAAACAGATCAGCACAAGGCTGAGTGATGATCGAGATAATGTTAAGGCCTGGCGAGGCTAATGGAGGTGTTTACGAGGTTAGAGGAGCATTGTGTCACCATGTGTGCTAGCACAGTGAGCTTCTCAGAACCAATCTATAGGTCACGATGACAGAGACCAAAATGGATCAAACGAACTGAAGTAAAAGAAAGGAGGGTTGAGGATGCTTACGAGGCTTCCAAATGTGACCATGATGGCGGAGAGAATGGTGGAGAAGAGGTGGTCGCCGAAAACTAAAATTGAGCAGGTCGGGAAGTGTGGGGAAGTTGAGGAGGAATTGGAAGAGGAGGAGGAGCTCTGATGGTCTGGGGATTCTTTCCTTGGCCTTATATAGGTGAGAGGAGAGTTGTATCTCCCTCTGCAACTCCTTGGTGGAGAGGAGGAGGAAGCCCGAAATGGGCATTTCTTCTAGGGTCCAAGGTAGTAGATGAGTTATGGCTCAAATGAACTGGTGGGGAGAGACGAATCCAGTGGAAAAACAATCGCACAAAATGGTTAAGAAGAGATAGAGAACGGGGTCGAGGGATCAAGGCATCAAAACACTACTTGGACCCGCAAAACGGCTGGAGGTAGAGGATGACCTCGGGGCCATCAGATCGAAGATGGACATATGTGATTGTGCGCATGTGATCAAATAGTTGTTGTAACATGTGACAATGCAAATAACCAAAACCATAGGTCAAATGTGATGCATTAATGAAATTAATTGAAAACCATAGTTTCACTTTACTCAAATTTTATAAAGTCAATTTGGGGGGTCAAACATGGGTCAAATGATCTCAAATTTGAACCAAAGGCTAATATTAATGCCTAGATTAATTATATGTAATTACATTTTCGTTTTTCATGAGATATGTCCATCAACCACCATATTTTCCATTAATGTGTATGTTAATGCATTTAAAAAGGGTGAACTAATTAAAAGCTATTTTCTTAGCAATTCATTTTATAAAATTCGAGATAAATATTATAAAGCCATTCAAGTGTCAAGTCCCACCTCTTATTCTCCTTTTTAATGCTTTAATAACAATTTGGAGAAGAGAGGAGAAAGAGAGTGATTATCACATTAATTGAACTCAATTTCATATTAACTCTTATTTTTATTCAAAAAAGCCAGAATTAACACAATCTATTGCTAATCTCTCATAATTGTCCAATTTGCATTATTAGACTGTAATTAACACATAATTTGAGATAATTGTGCAAACACCCATTCATCGTCATGAATATGGGTAAATGTGGTTCAAGTCATCAAGTTTAGCTCAAATTCATCATTGAGTCCAAAATTGATAGAAAATATAGTAAAAATTAGGGAAAAGCCCAAAATGATAAAAAGGAAATGGAAAAATTGAAAATGGGTAAAATTTCAAAAGAATCTAAGATTTAGTATGTTACACTACCACTAAATAGGATCTTAAGACAATAGGTCCACCTGCACACCAGCTCGCAACACAACTCTCAACTATCCTGGTTCTTCAAGAGCATATGTCCATATACCTAAAACAAAGATTACATCTGGTAAATGTTAGCACAATATTCTAAAATATTGTACTGAGTACACCTATGTGTCTTCTATATACCTCTTGTTACTATGACTTGGAAATATGATAAAACTAGAAATTTGCAGTAATAAACAAATATAACAAAAATCACAATTGAACAAAGAATGTTTATTAAAAAAAATAGAACACATATTTTAGGAAAGCTTTTCATTATATCATACATGCATTTTCCACATGAGGGAATAATGCATCATCTCAACTACCAAGGAGTTTGATATGCAAGTCCTTATGATCTTCTACCAAAGAGTTAGATCATTAATCTGATCTTCTACCAAAGAGAATGATCACTTTCCAACACTATGCTACCAAAGAGAATTAGTGCTTTCATATAATGGATCAAATTTATAACGTTTCATGCATTTATAACTATATGTATGGAAAATAAAGAAGATACCATAGACTAACAACCATTTCATCCAATATCCTATGCCAAGTTTTTGTACACATATAATACAACCATACTAAATAGTAGGCCAAGTAAGAGGTAAAGTGTACCTTGATCAAGATATTCTAGGCATCATATTCTTGGAGTCAACTACCACCCTTAGTCAAACCCTAATTAAGACAACATCACATTGACTTGCATTATATTCTTCATTACCTTATATCTCATCTTAACCCAAATTACGTCCATTAGGGTTTATCTTAGTCACTAGGATATTCACATTTTTACTTTCATGCTTGTCTTGGAATGATCTTACTGATGTCATATTTAAAATTAGAATCAATTGTATGACCATTAGTTTCCATATCATTGCATGGAGGTATTAACCCTAGATCATATTCATTAAGCATATTAGGTTTTATATCACATTAAGAGAAACCATCATTGTATACCATGAATTATGTGAATCATTGTGATCTCAAAATTACTTATACGTTTCCATGTATTGATATAAGCTCATACTGGTTATTCCAACATTTAATGACCATATATGTATTTTCAACGTTTTATTTAGGGTTATTAGCCCTAGATAGATATAGTAAGAAAATTACATGATTACATGTCATAACATGATAATATATGATATATTAAGGGTCATATATCACAATTAGGAGTTCCTGGCACATTTTCATAATTTTTTGCCATCATTAGATATTTATTATACTTGATATAAGCATTATAAATCTTACTTAATATTCCTAACATTAGTGAATCAAAAGCCTGATATTAGGATAGTTTCTGGTTCTACTCATTTTTTTTTATAATTTTGGTATATTGTTTGCAGTTTTTTTTAGAATTAGGATAATTACTATAAATTATATAAGATTTGAGTGTTTTCTGTATATTTACCTTTTCGGGCTAGTCAGAATGCGCCACATGTCCTTTAAGGGGCATGGTTCCTTACGTCGATCATCTTGGTTCAACATCTAGCCAGTTGGTTCACATTTGGTATGTGATTGTCCGGTTCATGGCTGGTCTATTTGAGCCACCCACTATTTGTCTCTTCTTGTGTTTTGCGTATGTGAGGGTCTGTTCTTCTGGGTGCGAGTTGCCGCCATGGCCACACGACTCTCCTCGATGAGGGTTAGTAGTGGCTTCTCACCTACTCATCATCAATTTCCATTGCCATAGGATCTGTTTGGTCTATCCTTGCATTGCCGGTCTTGTGGCTAGCTGCTGGAAGCTCCTCCTGATTGCTTGAGGGGCTCATTATCACAAGGGAAGATCACCGACAAGCAAATACAAAAACTATGTGGCTCCTTATCAGAGCCATATCCCCTCCTTCATCTTCAATGAATTCTTACAAACCTCTATAGGCTCATACCTCCTTGGTTTTGCCTCTTGAACTCTACTTCCATGACCTTGTTGCCTCCCACAGTTGCTACAACAGAGCCAAAAAGGGATATCTTTCCCTCACCTCCGGACCCTTAATCGAGCATTTAGAAACCTACCTCAGACTTCCACAAAACTTATCTTTGTATCTGTTTGATGTGGAGAAACCCATATAACCATCATGGAGCTTAATCTTCAACCCCAATGATGTGGAATTCAACACCCAACAAAACCTCCACTGAGAGGGATGGAAAGGCATGTGATGTGATCTTTAGCTCTCCATCTTCCTCGTCACTCTCTTAAATTCCTTTGAAACATTGTCTACCTGTGTTCTCTTCTAGTTTCTCTATCTATAGGACACAGTGGAGAGATGGGGAGGAAATGAAGACAATTTTCTCTTATTTGGTGGCTTCGTCTCCCAAATGATGGGTCATTGTCAAGAACTTATCAATTAGAAGCTAACTACCCATTCAAAATTTTCCATACACCCACAACTCTTAGCAGCATGTTAGTGAGAGGGGTCGCCATCTTAGGATAGTATCTAAGGGCCAACAACTGACATCCACTAAAACCAATTTGTGGTTTCTTTTCCTCCAGGACGACTTCCACTAGACCACAGATCTTGGGCTACAAGCTGACCACACAAACCCAGTCCATAAAATTAGGGTCACATGACACTAGCTAAAGTCCTAAATTAGGTCTATAAATCTTCAATAAGACACATTATTTCACAAATTTCAAGTCTAAAAAGCTTCCTCTAGGATCTTCCACCAGCCACCAAAATATAACCATAGCTTTATAACAACTCAAACTAATCAAATTTGGTGCCAAAAACCAACTATTTTACTAATAAATTAATTATATCAAAAAGACATATATGAAGTCTCATTAACATAATATAACCATCAAACAAACTTCAAACTCTTCCAAGCTAATGGAAACACCTTTCTATGATCAAAATACACATATGTATATACTTTCAAAAGAATCATTCCAATCTAAAATCCATGAACATGATTATCCAATTGGGTACTCCATATCATAAAAAGTTCACTGTATCACATACTACACACCTTAAAAGAATTTTTTTCCTTAAAATTAATCCAAAATCCAATCCATCACATCATATACATCTTTAAAAAAATTCATCTCAAAGTTAAGGCATTCTCATCTTTACACAAACTATGAGATTTCAAGATTTACATATTTATCTTGGAGGGATTTAAATATAATTAACCCACATTATCCATCTTGGCCAAAACAAGGTTTCATCATCAATTTTATGTTGTGCTAATTTTCAAATTATATTCAGTATCTTTATTAAGCACCAACTTTAACAGATCATTGACATATATCATTAATATGATCTCATTCAATATTCACATTAGGTCACAAACTTTATTAGTGATTTCATCTCTAGATTCATAAAACATATTATGTCATCATTATTCATGTATATGATTAAACATATATACATAGGAACTATTAAACCATCTCTCAGTTTTCCATCATTTTATGTCTATTATCATTTCTCAATATTGGATCACATTTGTACATATCTGATATCATGGTTGTGCGAAACAAACTTATGTGAGTGTCTTGTCAAACATGTATCAAAACTTTATCTAGTGCAATTGAGATCCTCCTAACCCATATCCTGAGGGTGGTGTCATGCTCAGTCTCTCAGAGCTCACTCAACTCTATGAGTATCTCATATGTACAAATTTTTTTTTCTTCCCTCAGTCTAGGGTTCTCAAGTCTACCTCATTCGAACTAGTGATCAACTTTACAAGCTCTATCCACACAAGCACAAACCAAAACATGATATGGCATTCTCTTCATACATATATACTCATGACACTATTTCCAACTCTCTCTTTCTTATATACAACCACTAGATTCCTACAAGGAACCACCAACCTGAGCATGAGGCTTTATAGAAGCTAACATAGTTACCTACTCTAGGTTCTTGGGACTCACTCCCTCACCTAGATGGTAGGTTCTCTTATTTATACCCATATGTTCAAATTATCCTCTCTTAGACTCTATGGTTTGGTCCTCCCAAGGACATCTAGGGTTCAAGATATTTATAGGAATCATGCATAAAGATACTCAACTCAATCAATAAGGACTAGTCTAGTTTAGGACATATTATAACACATATTTCTCATACATTGGAGTTTAGGTTCTCTGACCTTCTCCTACTGGGTCTCACTCTCTATGAATTTAACCCTATAAATGGTCCCAACACCAGAGGTCCTCCTTTGTGAAAGAGATTGAGGCTCTTATTGATTCACATTATTGTCTTAACTTAGCTTATATTAACTTATAAAAACATGCTTACTTGCATATCAAAACTTATCTTGCATCCTCAAAATTGAACTCGTATTCAAAACCAACTTTTATCATCATAAAGAAACTTATCTCATAATATAAAACTTAGATCATATCATCTAAATTGATATCATCTATTCCATCTATTGTATATTCTAACAAGGCTCTAGACATCAAATATAGAACTATTCTGTCTTCTAGACTAATGCCACTCACTTTCACTTAGGTTTCATGACCATCTCACACTCTTACATGTGTGGGGACACATTTATTTAATGCTTATATATATTAAAATAGTATATAATTTTACTCTAATAAAACAAACGTCATTATCTACCAAAGAGTTTTTGATGCAAGGATTTATGATCTACTACCAAAGAATTAGATCATTAATGTGATATACTAGAAAAGAGAATGATCACTTTCCAACACTATGCTACCAAAGAGAATTAGTGCTTTCATATAATGGAACAAATATATTATATTTCATGTGCTCATAACTATATGTATGGAAAATTAAGCAAGATAACATACAAGAACAATCATTTCATCCAATACCCTATGTCAAGTGTTTGTACACATATAATACAACCATACTAAATAGTAGGCCAAGAGAGGCAAAGCGTACCTTGATCAAGATATTCTAAACATCATATTCTTGGAGTCAACTACCACCCTTGGTCAAACCCTGATTAAGACAAGATCACATATGACTTGCATTAGATTCTTCATTACCTTATATCTCATCTTAACCCAAATTATGTTTATTAAGGTTTATCTTAGTCATTTGAATATTCTCATTTTTACTTGCATTGTTGTCTTGGAATAATCTTACTGATGTTATATTCCAGATTAAAATCAATTGTATGACCATTAGTTTCTGTATCAATGTGTGCATGTATTAAACCTAGATCATATTCATTAAGCATATTAGGGTTTATATCACATTAAGAGAAACCATCATTGTATACCATGAATTATGTGAATAATTGTGATCTCAAAATTACTTATACATTTTGATGAACTGATATAACATACTACTGGTTCTTCCAAAATTTATTGACCATACAAATTTTCTTACATTTTATTTAAAGTTATTAACCTTAGGTATCCATACTAAGAAAATTATATATTACATTTCATAACATGATCTTATCTGGTATATCAAGGATCATATAGCATAATTAGGAGCAACTGACACATTTTCATAATTTTAGGCCATCATTAGATATTTATTACGCATGATATAAGCATTATACATCTTACTTAATATTCTTGATATTAATGCATAAATATCATGATATTAGGATATTTTCTAGTTCTACTCATTTTTCTGAGAATTTTGGTATATTGTTTGTACTTTTCTGAGAATTAGGCTAATTACTATGAATTATATAAGATCTATGTGTTTTCTGGATATTTACCTTTTCAGGCCAGTCAGAATGCACCACATGTCCTTTATGGGGGCACGGTTCCTTACTTGGATTCTCCTGGTTCAACATCGGGCTGGCCAATTCACATTAGGTCTAGGATTGTTCGGTTCATGGCTGATCTATCTGAGCCACCCGTTGTCTGTGTCTTCTAGTGTTTTGGCATCTATGAGGGTCTATTGCTTATGGGTGTGAGCTACCACCACGAACACATGGCTCTCCTCATTGAGGGTTAGAAGTGGCTTCTCACCTACTCTTCATCAAATTCCTCTATTATAGGATCAGTTTGGTCTAGCCATACGTTGTCTATCTTGTAGCTAGTTGCTGGAAGATCCTCCTAATTGCTTGAGGGGCTCACCGCCTCAAGGGACGATCACCAATGAGAAATTCCAGAAATGATGTGGCTCATTGTCACACCCAAAGCCCCCTCATCTTCGATGAAGTCTTACATACCTCTACATGTTCAGACCTCCTTGGTTTCACCTCCTGAACTCTGCCTCCATGAGCTTGCTATCACCCACAGTTGCTGCGGTGAAGCCAAAAAGGGATATCTTGCCCTCACCTCAGGACTCTTAACTGAGCATACATAAACCTACCTCAAACTTCCAGAAACCTCATCTTAGTATGTGTTTGATGTGGAGAAACCCCTATAACCACCACCAATCTTCATCTTCAACCTTAAGGATGTGGAGTTCAACGCCCTACAAAACCTCCACCGATAGGGTGGTAAAGGCATGTGATGCGATCTTTAGATCTTGAAGTTCCTCTTTACTCACTTAACTTCCTCTAAAACATTGTCTACCCCTATTACCTTCTCCTTGCTCTACTTGTAGGATGCAGTGGAGAGATGGGGAGGAAAAGAAGACAATTTTCACTAGTTTGGTGTCTTCGTGTCCCAAATGATGGGTCATTGTGAAGAACTGATCAATCCAAAGCTAACTTCCCGGTTAAAAGTTGTCATCCACCCATGACTCCAAGCAACATGTCAGTGAAGGAGGTCATTGTCCATGGTCTTGTAACTACAAGGGAAAAGAAGCCCTCCACTACCATCAAATAGTATCCATGGATCAACAACCGACATCCACTAAAGTCAATCAGTGGCTTCTCCTCCTCTAGGCTGACTACCACTAGATCATAGATCTAGGGCAGCAAGATGGCCACGTAGACCCAGTCCAACAAATAAGGGTTACATGACACTACCTAATGTCCAAAATTAGGTGTATAAATCATCAATAATACACATTATTTCAGAAATTTCAAATCTAAAAAGCTTCCTCTAGAATCCTCCAAAAGCCTACAAAACTTAACCATAGTTTATAACAACTCAAACTATACTCTATTAAAATTTGGTGCTGAAACACAACTATTTGACCAATCAATTAATTTTATCAAAAAGACATATGTGAAGTGTCATTAGCATAATATAACCATCCCACAACCTTTAAACTCTTCCAAACTAATGGAAACACCTTTCTATGATCAAAATACACATATGTCTATACTTTCAAAATAGTCATTCCAATCTAAAATCTGTGAACATGATTATCCAATTGGGTACCCCAGAACATTAAAAGTTCACTCTATCATAGAATCAATGGGAGAAATGGTATAAATCGAAAAGTTCATGACCAAACAAGGAAACATTGAACCTAAAGAGGTACAATATCATAAAGGAGAATCACAAGATGTTTTGGAATCTCAACTTTCTTATGTAACACACAAAACTTGTAGTTCTAGTTGAAAATGCCTTGAGCTTGAAAGATTATAAGATCTTATGGATCAAGAAGGCGATGAGTTGGTCATATATGATGAGTAAAATACCTACCTAGAAGTTATTTTGGGACCAAAATCTGAATAATGGATTGAGGACATGAGATCCAAGAAGGAGTCCATGTAAACCAACAAGGTATGCCCTTGGTGGATCCACGTGCAGGGCTAAAACCCATAGGATGCATTTGTGTCATTAAAAGGAGACCAACATAGAAGGGTATATTGGTTACAAAGAGTTTTAAAGAAGGTCAAGGTTTTGAACACGATGAAGTCTTTCACCAGTTATGGTGGTATCAGAGCCATGTCAATTTATGGTGTATCTGGATTTAAATCAATATGATTAAATTTTTTTTTCATATGATGGGAATATTAAACTAGTTAATGTGAAAATCTGATTACATACCACATAAGACTCCAAAAACTAATTTATATATATGATATGATATATATGCAATTTACACACGTTGCCCTAAAATTGTTTTTGATGATGGATGTGAAGAATGGTTATGGCCAATAACCCTAGATATGTGTGTGCATGATTGTGGTTATATATTCCTATTATTACTCATTTTGCGTACCGATCTTCTCTTTTCATTCCAATGTAAATTACTGCTCTACTTTGTATTACCCTTGAAGGTAACTTGAAGTTTTCCCTTACAAAATGTAAAATAAAATAAGATAGTTTTAGTTTCTATTTTGTCCTGTGAAGATATTTTGCACCAGATTAACCGACCAACTTGTGATACAAGACGATTGACTGGAGGATGGAGGAGGCTAGATGATAGTGGGATGAACCAATCGACTGGTGGCCCAACCATTTGGCTGGAGGTGTCCAGACACTACTTGAACCTGAGAACAAGATAACTGCTTGAGGAGACCAACTAAATGACCAAGAGGCAAGCCGACCAGTTCTAGAGTTGAACCGATCAACCTGAATTGGTTCGAGCATAGATCTTCATCAATGACAAGTTGCATACAATTTGGAGGTGGTAGTAATTCCTTGTGGCTCCAAGGAATTAAAATATTATGACCATTACATCACTTCTGTGTTTTAATGATTGCATGTTCTTATTTGTAGTTATACCATATATATGATATGTACTAAATATGTGGTGATTGGATATGTATATGTATTTATTTATAAAATCCTTCAATATAATATTATGTATTAGATGATTTCCATAAGAAACAAACATGAAAAGCTTGATCGACTAAATGTGGACACCACAAGGGTGGTGCATTGTCTATCTCATAGAAGTGTGATGGTAATAATGTGGGTCTGCCAAGCGGGGTGTATTATTGTCATGTTGGCTTTTGGTTAGGATTAACTATGTGTCCTTAATGAGATTAAGAACCAGAGGCATGGAAATGACTATGATAAAGAGTTTCACATATCATCTACCCAAGAATTGCATATGATGCAATCAAAAAATGGTGCCTAGACACATGTGCACAATGTGATTGGGCATGTGGAACATCTAGAGTAATTGGGATTTCTTTTAGGTGAAGAATTGACTATGGATATGATTGTACAATCAGTGTATGAATCATACATCCAGTTATCAAGTATTCTTACTTGAGTAACTTGGCTAAACCGTTGTTAGAATGACATGGCATGTTGATGCCAAATCATGAATGAAGAATGACAAATCCATGATGTTGATCAGAAAAAGTGAATCCAAGGGCAAAGGCAAGGCCAAGAAGTGTTTTGATGCTAAGCTAAAGTACATTTCTTCAACACTCAACATAAGGAGAAGGATAAGTAAAAACGGAATGTGTCCTTTTCACTCAAAGGAACAAAGGAAGAAGAAATAGATAGAGATATCTACTTTAGGACTCAATTAGAAGATAGCTAAAATTGTACAGAGCAAGAGTTGTGTCATAGAACTATTTGTTACCCTAAGTCCAACCTCCTAATGGATGCAAAGCCAAATGTGAGTGAACTTAGGCACCTATCCGTAGAATGGATCTCATAACATATTTCACACAGGAAGTATATATGTAAAAGCAGTAATAAGAAGAGATGACAAGATACTAAACTTGGAGATAGGGATATGTACCCATTTCTATATTCAAGTATACCCTATTGGTGTTTCCTTTTAGAGCTTAGAGTCTTGATTGCTGCAAATCTTCATTTGGGAACTACAAATTCAATAAACAAAACATATTAATGCTAAAGCATTAAGTACACTATGAAAAACATGTGACCATAGTTTAAGAGTAATATAAAAGTTGCTTGTCTAGGAACAACATAATAAGCAAGAACTAGAAACAAATCAATAACACTTAATGACTACCATTTATACAAAGCATGTTTGGATTTCTTTATCTATAATATCAACTATAGGCCTTTTGGACTAATTTCTCATGAAAGAGTCTGTAAGGGTGCACAACGTCAACTACCAAATCCTTAAGGGGCCTCAAGGTCATCATGAAGAGGTAACCCTTGTATCATAATGGTTTTCCTTATCATGTAAGACGCCTAACCTGGTGTCCTTACCCCAAAACTGCAGGCAGGTGCACCAGGGTATATAATTGATTTCAATAAATTATGTTCAATGTCATTGTCAGAGTTTCTTGGCATGTTGATTAATTTTGAAGAATGAATGTAGAAATAAAAATCTATGATGGAGATCAGCGGAGTGCATCCCCAGGGTGAAAGAAAAGACAAGAAGAATTCAGAGGCTAAGATGAAATCCAATTAACACTTAAGATAAGGAGGAAGAAAAGTTCAAGAGGAATTTGTCCTCTTTACTTTGAGGGATTTAGGATGATGAATTTGGGGATAGAGATCTCCACTTCAGATATATGGCTAATTGAGATAAATTTATCTACTTCTTCATCTTCAATACTAGATATTGGATGTGGATCTCAATATGCTTGAATATGCAAGATCTAAAAAGAATAAAACCTTAATGAAAAGGTGAGACTGAACTATGAGTTACAAATGGAGAAAGAGTTGTTACCACTGCATTTGGAACCTTTAGTTTACCACGAGGATTGCAATAGAGTTAAGGAACTACAATTTTGTACCTGCCACAAATAGAAACATTATTTATGTATCTTATATGGACAAGGATGGATATGAATTCTATATCATAAGATGAGATCTTTATAGCAATGCTCCAATGTCTAATGGTCTTTATTTTTTGTATCTTAAGACAAATATTTATAACATTAATACCAAAAGATTAAAATCAGTAACTCAAACAAAACATATCTTTGGCATTGTCGTCTAGGGCACATCAATGAGAATCACATCTATAGACTACACAAAGATGGTTATTGTGGCAACCCGCCTCTCTAAATGAGATTACTCACAGGAAAACATGCGATCAACTACTAATTATCCACGTTACCAAAAAATAGGTAAATTAAAACCGATTTATACATTACCATGATGTTCAGAAACATTTATATAAAGGTCCCTCAACTTACGTGTGAACATATACCATATCAGGTATTTACATATACGTCCAGTGGCCTCAACCACAACCTATTACAAAAGATATGATTTTGCATATGCATGCCAAATACAAACATTGACACACTACCAAAAACATGTACCGGTGTACATATCATCTACAAAACATCCCATGCACAGACCTAAGAGTATAGGGACGACTCTAGGACTCTAGAACTACTATTCAACCTTATGCTCCTACTACTCTCCAAGCTACTCCTACTCAGCACCATAATCTTGACCACGTCGCTGACAGCCCCCTGAAAAGATGTGGTGACCCATGAGGTGAGATCAATGTCCCAATAAGAGATATAACCCTCAGCTAATTGTTATTGATTACAGTAGGTTATACTATTCAACAAGTGAAGTAGATTAAGTAGTTTAAATAGATTAAACAAATTAAGAAGATTAAATAGATTAAGCAGGCTAAGTAGCTAAAATAGGTAAATCAAGATTAGCACAGTATATAGGGAAACACGTAAAGGTACCCTTTATATATAGTTGATTTCTCTTTCCGCACTACATAATAACTAAACATTACAAGAAACAAGGAAACATGTTAAAAACCAATGTGAATTGTATTTAACCCTAAATAGATATACTACACGGCTGTATTACGTCTTTTATTAAGTCCTAGGGAATGTGAGGTATACCACTCAAATTTCAACTGACCACTACTAAGGAGAAATTAGTTCCATAGAAGATCTAGCAGAGCCAGAATCCTAAGATATCATTCGCCCTTGGTCCGTGTGAGTCCACCGCAGTGACACATAAGGTCAAGCTACAAAACAATCTAGTCCACCCTTGGTATATAGGCCATGGCACTAGTGAACATACTAATCCATCCTTAACAGGTCATGATACTAGTGAAACCAAGGTATACACAACGCTATCATCCAATGTACAAGTGCAGTTGTCCTCCATCACATCATATATGTTGAATAATTATCATCTGAGATACGGTCTCGATCATTCTCCTGTTGTGTTATGACTGCAGCCATCCTCAAAACTTGCATGTACTCAACATCATACCACTATATCTTCCATTATAGGAATACTCATTTCACCATCCAAAAAATCCTAATACTAGAATGGATCTACGGCACACGGTACTACATGATTAGGGTTTCATTTGATTAGTTAATGTCAATTGGATAATTTAAGGCTGCATCAATCAAGTTACAAGAAAATCCTAAAAGAATTCTACAAAAGTATGATTGGTTGTAACTTTAGAAGATATAAAATATAAGAATTATAGAGCTTATCACATCACCCATGGTATTATTCCATTGCCATTCATGCATCTATATTCATCATCATACCATCATAGGATACAAATCCTTCTCATATCATGAAGAGGATAACACTTCACTAAGGTCTTAACCATTCCCAAAGGTCATTGGGACCATCACACCATTCCCGACAAGAACATCATTATCTTTCCATGCCTCATTAAGGCTCATCAAACCATCACTAAACATGTAGAACATATATGTTCAACATAACTTTGCATTTAGGAACTATGATGTTCATATGACAACAAATTAGGGTTAGGTTTCACAAGTTAAGTTAATCAGGGTTCCAAATCAGCAATTAAAGGCAAACCCTAATTCTTATCATCTCCATCAATCATGAAAGCATTTAGGTCAAACATCACCATTGACCATAGTGTAAGGAATTGCATCGACCACTAGGTCAGGAAACATAGCGACCACATAGGTTGAAGACACATTAGCGACTGCTAGGGTTAGTTTCTCTAGCGACCACTAGCGTTCAAGGTCATAGCAACCAACTTAAATCAAAAACTTCATCGAGCAGTAAAGGTCAGAGATGTCATCTACCGCTAAGAGTCAAGGAGGTTGGATAATGCCAAAGATCAGAAATGTTGGTGACCGCTAGGGTTAGGATTCCTTCAACGACCACTAACGTTCCAACCTCAACTACCACTAAGGGTTAAAAACCTTGGCTACCGATGGAGACACAAATATTTGCGACCATATGCTTCCAAAACATGGTGATCAAACATCATTCAGAACTCATCAACCACATAATTACTAACACCCCAGAGACCATCATGCGTTCAAAATTTTGACTATGAAGAAACCAAAATTGGTTAATAACTACTAAGAGTCTGAAGGGTCATCAAGTAACATTACTACGAAGAAGATCATGATAAAACCCTTATTTACCAACCATCATTTGAGAGCACAAAATCATCATTTTCATAAGCATGCAAGGACCAACACTTTTACTCCCAATGAAAGTTCATCCACAAGAATTAGGGTTCATCCAAGAGGAGTTATCTATTCAAGATCACCATGTAAACACAAACACTAGATAAAAGATAGTATCATTCTACTTGTATCAACTTTTTTTAGGGTAAGATTATGTGCATGCACGAAGGAAGTAAGCAATAATCATGGAGAAAGATATACAACTTGCCTTAGAGATAATGGAGAAATCCAAATAGCAAGGTAGATTATAGGGAAGAGGATATAAATTCTAGATTAAACAATCCTTTTATCCAAGTTAACTTTTCCTCCAACAAAGAGATTAAACCCTAGGTCAAGGAAGCAAGAAAGAGGTGTTCTTCAAGCTCTAACTCAAGTACTACCATGGAACACCATAGGTTTGGCCAAGAATAGAACGAGAGAGGGTAGGGAAGAAAGGAAAACGTAGGCATAGAGAGAGATATCACTTACCAAAATCAAGAAGAAGAGCAAGGAAGCACTAAACAAACACAAGAAGGGTAGATTCAAGCCCTAGATCAGCATGCAATGTAGAATAACCTTCTCCTTCAACCTTGATATCCTCCTTCACCACAAAGAAAGAGGGGACGAGCTCCAAGAGTAAGAAGAGAGAAGATAGAGGAAGCTAGGAGTGTAAAGAGGATATATGGATGCAAAGAAAGGGGTTTATATAACTTAGGGTTGGAGAGAGAGAAAGGGGGTAGTTGTCAAGAAAAACATGCCAGGTGTCCAAGGTTAAAACATATCAACCATGCCATCATCTCGCCCATGCAACAAAGGAGACCTAAACAAGAAAAATAAATGACGATACTTGTTTAGAGAAGCAAATGACCGCTAGGATCTTGGTGACTAAGAGATCAGAAATCTAAATGGTCGTTAACCCTAGGTGAGTTGGCGACCAAAGATGAGTTAGGAACTTTCATTGACCGACAACCCTAGGTGCACAAGGAAACCTTGGCTACATAAAACCCTATATGGGACACATATAACCTTGGTAACTGCCAAAACAAGGGGGTTCATCGGTCAATACACTTTAAGGTCAACCATTCAGCTAGGGAATCCATCAAAGCAAACTCTAATCTGAACATAAGATGTCACCCCTCAAACCAAGGTGTAACAAGGCACCCCAAAGAAAAAAAAATACAAAGCATTATGAGTAAAAATGTGAAGAACAACAATCATGTGAAAAATTACAAGAAAAATCCTAGATATGTTTAAATTGCATAAAATCCCAAAACAAGCACATATATGCATAGCTTGCTCAAATAGTGTCCAAACTGGACCAAACTTGAAACTTAGTCTTATAACATGATAAACAAAGCACATTACAAGGTTTGATTATGGTTTTAAGCATGTAATTATGATAAGCAAGCACATTCAACCAAAAAACAGGGTTATGGGTCTTACAATTATCTAGACTCTTTTGATTTAAAATTAATAGAGACATGTGCATCTTATTTGTTGGGAAAGATGACAAAGAATCCCTTCAATGGAGACACTGAGAGGGCTAGTGATCAATTAGGACTCATATTTATTGATTTATGTGGCCCTTTCAGAACAAATGATAGAGGTGGTTATTGGTACTTATTACATTTACTGTTGACTTTAGCAGGTATGGTTATGTTGACTTGATGAAACATAAGTGAGAAACTCTTGAAAAGTTCAAGGATTTCATGAATGAAGTACATAACCAACTTGGAAAAAGTACTAAGTCACTTAGATGTGGTCATGGTGAGAAATACATAATCCAAGAGTTTGAAGACCTTCTGTGAGACCGTGGTATTATATCACAGTGGAATCCACCTAGAACATCACAACAAAATGGTCTCTCAGAAAGAAGGAATCATACATTGCCAGATATGGTGTGATCAATGATGAATTTTACTAATCTTCCATCTTCCTTCTGGGTTATGCGATGTAGCATTTAAATTAAACAATGTACCATCTAAATCGGTTCAAAAGACACCATATGAGATTATGGACTAGGAATCGTGCCAAAATGTGTCTATGAGGATTTGGAGGTCTGAAGCTTATGTCAAGAAACTGTTTCCTAAAAATCTTAGCCCTAGATTAGATAAATGTTATTTTGATGGATATCTCAAAGAAACTAATGGATACTAGTTGTATAACCCATCTGATAACAAAGTGTTTGTTGTCAGAGATGTTGCATTACTAGAGAAGGAATTCATTTTGAAAGGAATCAATGGAAGGAATGTAGAAATCAAAGAGGTTAGAAACCAACAAGAAAGCATTGAACCTAAATAGGTACAAAAGGAACATATAGAGTCACAAACTATTGTGGAATCTTGAAATTCTCATGTGACACAACAACCTCACAGATCTAGTAGAACACACCTTGAGCCAGATAAATTTGATCATCTTTTGACTCAAGAAGGTGATGAGTGAGTCATTGATGATGACCCAATTACCTACCTAGAAGTTGTTAAAGGACCAAAATCTGAGAAATGGCTTGAGGCCATGAGATCTGAGATGGAATCCATGTACGTTAACAAGGTATGAACCTTGGTGGATCCACTTGAACTGGTAAAACCCATAGGGTGCAAGTGGATCTTCAAGAAGAAGACTAACAAGGATGGTAATGTACGAACTTATGAAGGCCAATTGGTTGTAAAGGGATTCAGACAAGTTTAAGGTGTTGACTATGACAAAACCTTTTCTCTAGTTGCAATGGTTAAGTCCATCAAGATCATGCTTGTCATGGTAGTCTATTATGACTATGTGATTTGGCAGATGGATGTTAAAACTGCATTCCTTAATGAGACTCTTATTGAGGATGTGTAAATGACACAACATGAGGGTTTTATAAATCAGAAGGATTTAAATAAAGTATGTAAGCTATAAAGGTCAATCTATAGATTGAAGCAAGATTCTAAGTTGGAATCTTTGATTTGAGAAAATAGTTAAAGAGTTTGTCTTTAGTCAAAATCAAAATGAACCATGTGTTTACAAGAAGTTTAGTGGGAGCATGATTGTATTCCTCATATTGTATGTAGATGACATACTTTGATGGGGAATGCCATCACTACTTTATAGATGACAAAGTCCTGGCTAGGAAATACTTTCTCTATGAAGGACTTTGATGAAGCATCCTACATCTTAGAAATCAAGATCTATAGAGATAGATCTAGAAGGCTTCTTGGACTAAGTCAGAGAACATACATTGACAAAGTGTTGAAAAGGTTCAACATGGAGAAATCAGAGAGTAAACTTACCCATGTCTCATGGTTTGACTATTTGTAGAGCTCAATATCCTAATTCTTGTAAAGAAAGGAAATGTATGAGTAGGACTTCATATGCATATGCAGTTGAATATGTCATGTACGCAATGTTGTGTATGTTCCTCCAATGTCTCATGTACCTTAAGAATAATGAGAACATATCAATAAAATCCTAGTGATTCTCACTTGATTGTCATGAAGAACATCCTTAAGTACTTGATAGGAACAAGGATTAGTTCCTTGTCTATGCTAGAGAGGAAGAGTTGGTGATAAAAGGTTACACTGATGCGAGCTTCTAAACTGTCAAAGATGACTATAAACCACATACTAGATTTGTGTTTTGCCTAAATAACAAAGTTGTAAGTAGAAGAGTTTCAAGCAAGAAACAATTGATGATTCTACAACAAAGTCTGTGTATATTGCTGCATCTAATGCAGTAAACGAAGTTGTTTGGACCAAGAAGTTCATTTCTGAACTTGGGGTGGTTTCAAGCATCTGTGATGCAATTGATATATATTGTGACAATAATGAAGCTTTTGAACAAGATAAGGGACCCAAATCCCATCAACATTCCAAGCATATATAAAGGCATTTCGATCTCATACGAGAGATTGTATAGTAAGAAGATGTGAATATTTGTAGAGTACCAACTGAGAGCAGCGTGGAAGACCCCTTGACAAAAGCACTTTCCCAAAAGAAGCATGAAGGTCATGTTATATCATTTGGGATTAAGTTCATGAGTAATTGGCTCTAGGTGCAAGTGGGAGCCTATTGGTATTTATGCCTAGAGAGACAATCACATGATAATTGTAATGGCATATCTTGTAAATGATTTGACTTATAATAAAATCAATCTTCCATTTATTCTATTTTATTCAGTTGTGAGATAATGATATTACATAATAAATGTATAAAGAATGATGTTACTTAATGATGTACATCTTCAAGTTGAGGACCTAGATGATGAGATTATACAGATGCTAAGAGTATATACATACCTTATATGTCCCTAGTCAGTTGTTATTGTGGAAGATAATAGACTGGAGTAATACATAAGACTAGAGTGTTTGTTGTTTGATGAGAAATCCTCATTATTCATGATATCTGATATTAAACCAAACTCATAGGTACTTGTTGGTGAATAATGTATCTTATTGACCGCATTTGTGCTTAATTGGTAAACTAGGGTTTACCTGAATGATTACATGTTTAATTAAATTGATCATTATTTAAACGTGATTAATGATGTTAGATCAATTGTTATATTTCAAACCTAATAAGGAACTCTAAGCATGCTTATAATTTTAAGAATTAGGGTTTGAGAAACGTAAACCCTAGTTAACAAAAATTAGGGTTTTGATAGTACATGAATATTGAATTTGATCAGGATAGTAATGTGGTAAATGATTTTTCATATTTTCTATCTAACATGTATTGAATTGAATTTTTTACATGATATGTATAACTCAATGATTCATGATAGTGCAAAATTTTAGAATATTTTGATGGTTTTTTGATGTGGTTCTCAATCAAATTATACGTCGACCGACGATGCTGACAGAGTGTTGTTCAGCACTGTAGTATTTGATTTTTAATTATTTATTTATAGCTCAGTATGATCTAATAGTTTTTCTAGAGCTCTAAATTTACATTTTATACATCAAAAAAATTTAATAATTTTTGGAGGATGTTTGACCTCTGAAATAAACAAATGACATTAACATGTTTATGATCAAAAAATCTGTTGCAATAAGAGAAAGTATAGTGAGGGGTCATTATCCAAATTACCCAAGCATCTCAATTGCTTTGTATGAGAAAGATGGAACCCAAGGTTCTGTCATATTTTGTGATCCATTCTAGTAAAAAAAATTCTATAGTGATATAATAGCTAGGGTTTTGAGAGGAGAAAGTGGTGGAGATGTTGACCTAGGATTTCACTATCTGGGATATGATCAAATCAAGTAAGTTTAGCTTCTTTGCAAGCCGTCAATGGTGAATCTTGTCTAACATGTCAATATTCCTCCCCTCCTAAGATTTGATTCGAGATGATATCAAATCTTCCCATTTTCTCGCTCTTTCTCGATAAATCTCCATTTCTAGGGTTTCCGAGTTGAAAGGAGAAAGAAATTAGTGATTTGCTAGGGTTTTGATATGGATTTTAAATTTTCAGAGATGGTCTATGTTTTTAAGTTTTTTTTCACAACATAGGGTGAGTTGTCATTTCCTTTATATAGTAGATTGCATGAAAATGAGTTAAATCATCAACAATCTCCAATTGCTTAATATGCGACTACAAATCCTAAATTGTCTTTTTGATCTAGTTTTTGCAAAATGATATGAAATGGATTAGTCCTTTGTTGTGACAAATTTTAGATGATGAAATCATATTATAAATGGATACAATTCATCCTAATGAGAATTCCCCAAGTAATTATAGAAGTTATAAGAATAAACTGAATTTGGGGTTTTTTGTTATAACTAAAATTGTTGTATAATTAAATAAAGAAATTTTTCTATATGAATATCCTTGTTTATGAATGATTTTTTATTAAAATGTGTAGTACATATATGTCATATACTATCTTGGATTTTGTTTGATGCCATTAGTGTTTTCTTGATATCTCACTAATGAGGATGAAACCCTAGATGAGTGGAAAGATGGAAATTTGCAAATAGATATCATGAAATCCATTTGAAGTGCTTCTCTTAACATCATAGAATTTATTTATAAATTTTATTCTTGATGAATGATATCTCAGTGAATTGCATGAAAACATAAATTCAGCTCAATTCTAGGATTTCATACATGTGCTGATTGTATATGAATTGTTGAAAGCAGTCTTTATTCAGTGAATGTTTATAATACATTAAATCCTTATGTGAGCCATGTGATAAGTGAATGAGGTAAATGAAACCCTAAGGATAGGGTGTTCAGTGAATAAAGTATTGTGATAATAATGTTTCTCAATATGTGATGTGGTAATGATTAATAGTTTGGTTTTTGGGAAATATTATCAAACGATCTGTGAAATGAACGGTTTACAAAGCTAAACTAAGATATGTTGATGTGATGATTGAATCATGAATTTAGAGAGTGGATTAGACATTTAGATGCCCTGGATACTATAAAATCCTCATAGGATGAGGCTTGCACTGTGGGGAGGAAATAGTATCCCGATTGGAGGTAGTCTAGATTGGGGTAAGAGGAAGAGAACCACTAGGGTGTGAGGGTCTTGGTTAGAGGGAATACTACTCACAGTTGTATGGTACCCAACACCAACCGGAGATTCTTGTGGTACCTGTGGTACATGTTGTAGTGATCAGTGGTTAGTAGGTCAACTGATGTACAATAAGCCTAAGGACTTTAACTCATTGCCTGAGTGCCCAGGTTGAGAGGTGGAATCTATAAAGAGTGGGACTTGAGAGTGGGCCCACTCAATGATACAAAAATGAGCCATGAAATATTTAAGAAGAAAAAAACATAACTAATTATGAAGTTACTATTTTTTTTCCATGTACATTACTTTCTCACCATAAAAGGTGGTACGTAAAATGAAAATGTTACATTTATAAACACATAAGACCATGTGAAGATGGTAACAAGGCTATCTCAAGTTGTCCTTATGTCCACCAATTAGCTCACGATCATCCTGAGTCTCTGTCCTATAAAGCACCTACATCTGAAAGGAGGGAACACCCAAAAAAATAGGAAAACAAGATATGAATCAACAAAAGTTGAGTAAGTAAATTAGAAGATTAAGTAGGCGCTAATTATTTCAAAAGTAAAATAAGATGTTCCCATCCAAAAGAGGGCCATTTAGGCTAGGTAAGTTTCAATGAGAAGTAATAAGAGAAAAACTTTCCAAAAGAATGAGGCAATATAATTAAACAATTAAAATCACAAATCTTGCCATTATCAACCATCCAAGCATGGAAGTATTTGCATGTCGATATATTTGACTAAAGTAAATATAGAAGGTCCACGACACCACTGAGTCATCGACCTAAGTAAAATAGTTGGAAGTAGCACACCCTAGGCTGAAGCATCACGTCTCTATATATATCATGGTGGAAGTAGCACACCCTGGGCAAAAGTAGTAAGCCCTAATGGTTACGCATATGCATCTACAGTAGTTAAACTTGTCGAATCAATCTAACATTCATATATAGAGTGGTAAGATACACCTTTTGAAAACATATGTGGCAATTTTTAAGAACAAAAGTAGGTGGGATCATAAACCCAATCAAACATGATAATAGTAATTTTAGAAGAATAACAATAAGTGCAATTAAGAGTATTTGATTTGTAAAACAAATTCAACAAGAGAAAGTATTTCAAAAGTTTCCTCATTATGGGAACATTTAGTCATATGATGCCCAATTATAAATAGGGAGGATCACATACCTAATCTTCAATACAAACAATTAACTCTATTGCTACATTTTAATCCACAACATGATGAAATTACCCTAGAATTACATTAGGGGTGTTAGTCAAATTGAAGAGAACATGTGTAGGGATTCTTATTGTATATTTCCATATTTCTCTTATCTTAGTCCCAATAACCTAATGACATTTTAGAGTTGTTAATCCAATTGGGTGAATATATGATCTATTAGATATTCATTTTAGTTCTAATATTTATCTTTAACCACATAACTATATACATGCCTTGATTACACATATATGTAGGTAATTCATTTTTACTTCTTGTAATGTTCTCATTCCACTAAGGGTAAATATGTTTTTGTTACATAAGTATGAATGTGCTTACAAGATTTCTATGAAATTGTAGTTACCATAAAATATGTATGTACATATATATGCATCTAGAATTTGTAGGGAAGGAGTGAATATAGTATACTGGGTTTTCTTATGAGATCTACTGAAATTGTTAGACTACTTTCCAACTATTGAACTTAGAGATGTTAATTTTATGTATATTGATTTATGCAAAGATATGACCGCATATACCAGTAAATCTATGATTAATAGTCCTAATTGTCTACTAAATTCAACTTAATCATGGTAATAATGTGATATTATGATACGAATCCTTTGACATATTTTGTGTCTACTAGGCACACCTGAGATTACAAGATATCATAGTGTATGTTACTGAGTTATAGAGATTTGTTTAATCCAAGTATATATGTATACTTAACTATGTATACATGAGTGATGTCCAAACATATATAACTAAGTTTGATATCATCACTCAATCTTCCCTATTACATTATCATATATAATAGATAATTAGTGATCTAAAAAAAGAGATATGTAACTGGATACCTGCATATTGGATATGCTCCTATTGGGTTTTTGGGTGATGGGCAAGCCCTGTGATGGTTCCAATAATTCATGTGCCAAGATCGTTGAGAGTGGATAACATCATTTCTATGTGTGTAGGTCCATGTTTGTTGATGTAGGTCTTCATGTGATGAAGAGGGATGCCATGCATGCAAGTAACCTTTAGGAAAAACTTGTATCAATGATATCAACACTGTTATGTGGTGGTTATCGGTGTTGGAGATGTTAAACGTTGACTTGAGGGGAGATAAAAGGAGGAAGTTTGATGCCTTGTAGATTTATATAACAATCATGGATGGTCTCTTCAACTATAGAGATGGATCCGACCTGACATCTAGGCATTGAGAGAGGGGTAGACTAGGGCAACCATCGCCCACGCCATTGCAACTACTAGAACTGGCAGAGGTTCCATGCACCCTATGTGGTAGCACAAGGAAGAGGAAGGTGGAGGTGAGTTATCAGGAAGTGACAATGGTGTTGTCTTGAGTGATGGCATCATTGGGCTAAGTGATAGGGATGAAAATGTGTTGTTGTATTGCACATCAGTGAGGAGGTGGTTAAAGCATGATCAAAGAAGAAGAGGAAGCTGAGATATATAACTGAAGCTGAGATATTTAACTGAAGCATGTTGTTGTAACTGAAGCTGGGGTCATGATGGTGTTCTTCATGGGGAAGCACTTGTTATGGTCATGAAGACCATTCTGAAGGTGATGCGGTGTTTCCATCGAAGTAATAGTTTAGGGCGCAAGGTATAAGCACTGCAGCTAGTACTCTTATACTTGTGGCAGTGAGAAGTCTGCAGACCTTAACAATTTGGTGATTGTGGTTGCTACAACATCACTATCATTGGGTGTTGATGGGTTGGAGTCTCTACTACTAGGGTTTTTTAGGCATGGATATGATGTTGAGGGAAGATAATGGAAGAGGAGACAGGAAAAGAGGAGAAGGAGATCTGGCAGTCATTCAGTGGCATAGCTCTATCAGTAGCAAGTGGAGGCAACAATGTGCCTTGGTGGCTGGAGAGACCTAGCACAACAGTCAACATCAAAATCTGATTGTGTTGCAGGTTGTCGGTGGTAGAGGGATACGAGATGGAGATGAGGGGTTTTGTTTAGGGTGTTTGGTAGTCGTAGGGGCCATCGACAAGGACTGCAACATGCAATAGCAACCCAAATGTTACAGCGGTGATCATGGTAGTGGTGGTTCTCAATGGGTGTGTTGTTGAGATCTTTTGGAAGCAAAACTCTAGTCCATTGTGGAGGCACAACTGAGGCTGAGGTCCAATGGTGGTGGCGGCAGTGGGAAGTAGGATGAGTTACGGGAATGAAATGAAGGGGAAAAGAAGAAGGATGAGCAATGGAAGCCACCATGCCTTCATCCGCTGGCGGCTAGGGTTAGCTGTGTGGGGGGGGGAACACAGGGAAAGTGGAGGAGGATAATTAGAAGAGAGGTGTGGGGATGAAGAGTTAGAGGAGAGGAGCAATGGAATAGGAAGGTATAGGTGAAAATGCTTGCGATGAGTCACAGAGAAATGATCGTGGGGAAGCATCATGCGATGTTACAGAGACAAAAGGGGAATAGTACCCCCCATTTGAGAGTTCAAAATAAAAGTTAGGTTTTAAATGAATAATTGATTGCATTTTTATGTTTTAAGTTTCATTTAATTAATTGAGGGGAAAAATAATGGTCAATATACTTGAAAATTGTTGAGTAGGCTGACTAGGGAACAATGAAACTAATTTTTAACTTCTATTTAATGTTTATATATATTAATAACATATTTTCTTAATTGGGTGTTAATAATTCACTTAAGGCAATTAACATGCTTAATTAATAAATTGTAACACTATAGTTTACCAATATTCAAATTCTTTCTCGTTATGCTCCTAGGAATATTCTAGGGTGTCAAACTATAGGCAAGGTTATTATTTTGTATATTTGTACTTCAAATCTTATCGGTGTATGGTTATTTTATCTTTACTCCCTATGTTAAATGAATTTATTAGCATGTGATTATTTAACTCAAGTAATTTAATAAATTTAAAATTTTCAGAAAAATGAACATAATTGAAAGGGGTTCTAGAAAAAGAGGGTTTTAAACTTTCATTCTAGATTTCGATATGTTACAACACACCACCCTTAAAGAGGATTGCGTCCCCCAAAATCAACACAATCATGTCCTAAAGAACCATTACCCATAGGGCTCTTCCACCTAGAGACTTAACTAACATATGAGTACAACTTTTGTATTGATTTATTTTAGGTTATCTAATTAATGTCTAGTGTATCCATCTTAGATAGGATTCATTACCCTAAAAGAGAGGAATCATTTGTATGACTTTTAGTTGAGGAAATTACCTAAGAGTTACATGTTGAATACAATATTAAGTTCACATAGTCCTTAAGTTAATTTGGGCTTCTGATGTATAAGTGTACATGAATCTATCCCTTAAAAGGTTTAGCCCACAATCTAACTAATTGGGAGATATAATTAGGGGTAGGTCATTGATATCCAAACCTATTATTTATACTTATTACTACTCACTTAGTTCTAGATTACATGTTGACCTTAATAGTCATGGGGACTTTTCTAAAGATTTACTACTCTAACGAGCCTATCTATCACTACTACTTCCTTATGGTGGTGACTTGGTTCCAAAACCATCGATGAAATCTAAAAAGTATATTTTTTATATATAGTATAATAATGAAAATATTTTTGATGATGAAAACTCTTGCAATGAAAACCAAAAATGGAACCAAAATCAATCCAAAAACCAAGTTGACCACTTCTTACCAGATACAACATATGCTATTGATGGAGCTTCCACTTGCATGGAATTCCGTGCATCAACTAAAAATCCTAAAGATGGTAAGTCTTTAGGTTTAGCCTTGCTTATACTAGATAGAAAACTCCACCCACATATGCTAAGGTATGTGGAAGTCTTATCATAGTATAGTTTAGGGTCGAATCCATGGGACAACGGTCTTGTTGGTTACAACAAGATAGAAAACGTTGGAATTTCACTTAATCACTTATTAGTTGGTAATTAGATCGAAAGATTGGTTTTGTTGTTAACAAACTAAGAACATGTAAAATAAAGCAAGCAAGTGAATTTAAAGAAGTTAAACAATGATAAAAGTCACTAGGGTGTGATCGGTTTTCACCGCCACTACACATGGATCAAGACATGCAAAGTAAAACATGGCCTGCAACAAGAGTTTTAGTCAGTTAGTATCTTCATAGATTTAGTTTCCTTTCGGAGAACTAACTACAAGAAGTGTGGGAATGATGCAACGCTAGCCATTCCTGATCGTATGGTCAACTGCTTTGCATTGTTCCCTTCTCAAAGTGTGTTCCTTGACTTACCAAGGTTATACTCTTATACGTCAACTAATTCCATTTCATAGTATGAAAGTACAACATTTGGAAGTGAGTTTAATCCACTTCTTGAAAGCACTCCTAGATACTGAACCAAGCACATGGTGGATACATGCACCAAGAACCAACATACAAACGAGTTTTGAATCTAATAGTACAAACGTAGACAATTCATACTAAAAGATAAAAGATAACACAAGTTGGTGATCAAGCAAAAAGCATTCATTAAACGTTTGATGTTGAACTGAAAAGATATAGACTCTTTATTACAAACTATGGATTACATTTACATGATATGAAAACATGGGTAGCGGGGATACTCCCCGCACCCTAGTGAGAAAGACTACTCGCTCATAACTAGGAAGGAGGCAAGAAGAGAGAGAGAGAGCGTCATCCCCACAAAGGAGAGAGGAAAGTCAACCCCTTGGAGAGAGAGAGAGAGATGATCCACCGGCTTCACAGGTTGCTTGATGATGAGATCCCCTCTTCCCACCTTCTTTGGCGAAGAGAGAGAGAAAGCAGCTTCAAGATGGAGTGTGGGTCTCAGACCGGCAGCCCCTGGGCGGAGGATGGAAGTCGGATATGCTCTGGAGTGATTGAGGCAACCTTTGGACGTCTGAAAACTTGATATCTGGTGGAGGACCCTTGGGGTCTTATTTATAGGCCTCAAGTGAAGTCCAAACGGTTTGGAGACCGTTTGGATCTCAAGACCGTTTGGGCCTGAGACCGTTTGGATCTCAAGACCGTTTGGACCTTGAGACCGTTTGGATCTCAAGACCGTTTGGACCTCAAGACTATTTGGACCATGAGACCGTTTGGACCTTGAGACCGTTTGGCTTCATGCGGTCTCAGGACCGTGTGATTCCTTGCGGTCTCGGGACCGGTTGGCTTCATGCGGTCTCGGGACCGGTTGACTCCATGCTGTCTCGGGACCGGTTAGCTTCATGCGGTCTCAGGACGGTTGACTCCATGCGGTCTCGGGACCGGTTGGCTTCATGCGGTCTCGAGACCGTGTAACTCCATGCGGTCTCGGGACCGGTTGGCTTCATGCGGTCTTGAGACCGTGTGACTCCATGCGGTCTCGGGACCGGTTGGCTTCATGCGGTCTTGAGACCGTGTGAGTCCATGCAGTCTCGGGACTGATTGGCTTCATGCGATCTTGGGACCGTGTGACTCCATGCGGTCTCGGGACCGATTGGCTTCATGCGGTCTTGGGACCGTTTGAGTCCATGCGGTCTTGAGGGTGATTTAGTCTTTTATGGTATTTTTTTTGTCTTTCTCTGCAAATATAAAGGGGAAAAGTTAGTCTAAAGATATATTTACAATAAGAGGGAATATTTAGGGATTATGGCTAAATTTAATTAAGAAAGAGTGTGGAAAACTAAAGAAAAGACTAAGATAATCATCCAAAATTGGAGGTTATCACCCCCCCTAACTTAGAGTCTAGCTTGTCCTCAAGTTAGATAGAGCTGAGGCATGTAATGGTGAGGCGATTTTATTTAGTTAGGATTTCCATACTCTTGCTTTAATTCTCAACCTGAGTTCTCCTAAGGTCATATCAGGACTTATTGCTTGCCTTGACTCCTTCAGGTTTCGAGAGTTGCTTGGGTTTTAGGTTCCTTCCGTATCTCGTAGCTCGCCTCGGGACCACCTTGATTCTATGCATGTTGTTGACTCTAATCAGCTTTATACCTCTCTGAAGGACATACTGGAAGCTAGAGAGGGTGTGAGGGTTGGCTAAAGGCTTGAAGTGTAACTCCCCCTTCAAGTAGGGAGGGTTGTCTATGCTTTTAGAATCTCACTACCGGGCACGACACATCTACCTTTTTGAGGGAAGCTGAATGTACCGACCGGGTGAGTCCTTTATAAGCCTTTCATATATTTAGATACCTTAGGGTTTCACTACCGGGCACGACACATATGCCTTTGTGAGGGCAGCTGAATGTGCCGGCCGGGTGAGACCTTCATCGGTTCTTTATATAGATCCTTATTTATGGCACAACTCTCATAATTTTATTCAACTCTCTGGCTTTTATTCGAAGACTCGCAGGCTTGGGTTTTGGGGTTTTGTTCGGGAAATTATTTTGGGCGGCCAAGCCTCTTTTATTTGAAGGGAGGAAAACTGTTCTTAGAGTTTTATAACATGCACTTATTATATATATTTATATATATATATATATATATATATATATATATATTTTTTGGTCCACTTGTAGAACTTCTTGATTTGGAAGTTGCCTGAGGCCCCTCTCATCCTTGAGAGCCTGGCTTATTTCTGCCTTGATATTGACCTGTGGAGAGTCAGATGAAGAAGTGAAGCAAAGGCATGAAAATCAATAGTGGAGGGACATTACTAGATCGCCATTATATGTCTAAGTGCTATTTACTTTTTATGAATAACATGATTCTAAAGTTAACTGAGGGTGACTATTTTCAAAAAGGAAAAAAGAAAGTTAAAAAGGAAAAAAGAAAAGAATATATGTTCAAACAGAGAAAGGAGAAAATGGAAAAAGAGGGATTTAGAAATGATACCTCACCCTTGTCTAATGTACCCCCCCAACTAATCACTCACTCTATCCTCAGAGTGTCAAAGTGATAGGTTGAGAAGTACGATGACAAGGGCTACAGGCTAAGTTAATTCCAAATTTTCCCCTGGTGATTGAAGTAGATTAGCTACGAACTATCCACGTGGAGTGTGGTAATCCACGTCCGTCATATCTTCTACTGGACTTTGAAGGACGATGATGGTTGTGGGAGTGGCAGCGGAGGTGGTGATTGGTGGATTGTTTCCTGCCAGGATTTTCTCCCTTGCAGTGGCGGACCGGACTTGCTTTCTGGCTCTTTTCTTGGAGGGTTGTCCGATTGCAGTTTCCTGCACCTTACGTTTCCCCTTTTGTTCTTCGGCTGGGGATTCCTCCTCGGAGTTTGGCTTTTATTCCGAGCCTTCATCATCATCGGAAGAAATTTCAATTTCTTCTTTAGGTGCCTCATCTAGGCACTTGTTGAGGTGGTCAAGGTCGCACAAGACTTGCATCATTTTGACATTTGGTGGGGCCTTTCCAGTCCTGTTGTAGTCGTCTATGATCTTCTGGAGTTTGGCTTGATCTGCCCTCAGTTGCTCATTGGTCTAGATTTGAGTGTCTTCAGATCTAGTGGCCTGCTTTGCTGGTGATGCCATATCTACAAAATGGGAAATCATGAGTTAGAACAATGTGTTTAGAAAAATTTAGATTTTATTTGTATTTATGTGGTTTTATGTATATATATATATATTGTGGAAAGCCAAACGGTTTGAAGACTATTTGGTCCCAAACGGTTTCAAGACCGTTTGGTTCCGAATAGATTGGAGACCATTTGGTCCCAAACTGTTTGAAGACCGTTTGGTCCCAAACAGTTTCAAGACCGTTTGGTTCCAAACGGTTTGGAGACTATTTGGAAGGCGTAACGTCAGGTAACAAGCGGAGAAAGGAAGGCGGAGGCGCCAGCGATTGAGAAGGTGGAGCCGACAATGATAAAAACGAAGGCAACGATGGAAGGAGTCGACGGTGATACAGACAAAGATAAGGAGGATTGTGGCGGAGCCGGCGGCAATGAGGACGAAATCGACGAAGGAGAAGGAGAAACGCCGCGGCAGCGCTGAAGTTGTTGACGGCGGTAAAGAAGGTTGTGGAAGCGAAATGGCCGGCCAGGTTGCCGTGGTGGATGGACTACCTTACAGCTGGAAGCATAGATGACGACCGTGAAGCGGAGGGCGGAGGCGAGGTCACTGCGAAGGAACGCGGAGTGAGGTCGACGGAGGTGATCCGCGTAGGAGCAGGGAAAGCATAGGCAATGGAATAGTTCTTGTGCAAAGGTCAAAGAAAACTCGAGAGTCGAAGAGAGGAGAAGGAGGGGGGTAGGGTTTATATTTATAGGAAACGATTTAGCGACCGTTTGCATTCCAAACGGTTTGGGACCATTTGGCTCCAAACGGTCTCAAGACCGTTTGGCTCCAAACGGTTGCAAGACCGTTTGGACTCCAAACGGTTTCAGGACCATTTGGCTCCAAACGGTTGCAAGACCGTTTGGACTTCAAACGGTTTCAGGACCGTTTGGCTCCAAACGGTTTCAGGACCGTTTGGCTCCAAACGGTTTCAGGACCCTTTGGCTCCAAACGGTTTCAGGACCGTTTGGCTCCAAACGGTTTCAAGACCGTTTGGAAGGGTAAAGGTGGAAAGGATTTTTATATTTTTATGTTTGTTTTGGTTTATATATATTTTTATGTTATTTGGTTTTGCTTTTTTTTTATTTGTTTTGGTTATATGAATTTTTTTTTATATTTTCATAAGATAAACCTAGGGTAATTAAAAGAACGGAAAATAAAGGAAAAAGCTGAAATCTTGGGTTGCCTCCCATGTAGCACCTGAGTTTTACGTCGCTGGCTCAACGAAGGTGTGACGTTGTTATGCTGACGGCGTGGCGTCTTTGATTTCAATGGTTTGTCTTGGCAATTAATCTGTCAGAGTGTAGTATTTTTTCAAACGATGACCATTGACTATCCTTTCTCCTCTGTTGTTGTTGACAATTATGACAGCTCCAGTTGGATAAATATGCTTTATGATGAAGGGCCCAGACCATTTTGTTCGAAGCTTTCCGGGAAACAACTTGAGCTTGGAGTTAAAAAGGAGTACTTTATCGCCGACGGCGATGTCTTTCCTCTTAAGATGACCGTCGTGCCACATTTTGGTCTGCTCCTTATAGATTCTGGCACTCTGATAGGCAGTCATTCAGAGCTCTTCTAGCTCCTGCAACTGGAGTTGTCTATTCCCTCCAGCACTTTTAAGATCAAAATTTATCTATTTGATGGCCCACCAAGCTTTGTGTTCCAGCTCTACTGGAAGATGACATGACTTCCCGTATACCAAACTGAACGGGGTTGTCCCGATTGGTGTTTTGTAGGCTGTTCGATATGCCCAGAGGGCATCGGGAAGCTTGGTGGACCAGTCAGAGCAGTTTCTATTAACTGTCTTTTCTAGAATCGCCTTTAATTGTCTATTTGATACCTCAACCTGACCACTTGTCTATGGATGGTAAGGCGTTTCTACTTTGTGGTTGACTCCGTACTTTTTCAACAGGGCTTCAAAACTTTGTTCCAGGAAATGGGTCCTGCCATCTGATATGACAGTTCTGGGGACTCCAAATCTGGGGAAAATGATATCTTTGAACAATTTAATAACTGGTTTGGAATCGCTGGACACAGTGGGTATAGCTTCGACCCACTTTGAGACATAGTCCACCGCAACCAGGATGTAAGAGAAGCCATAGGAGGAACGGAAAGGGCCCATATAGTCTACCCCCCACACATCGAAAAGCTCGATTTCTTGCCACATTGTGAGGGGCATTTCGTCCCTTTTGGATATGTTGTCAGAAAATTGGCATTTGTTGTAGGATTTCACGAAATCGTAGGAGTCCTTTGCTGTGGTGGGCCAGAAGAAGCCTGATTACAATACTTTTATAGCGGTTTTCTTTGCACTCATGTGCCCCCCCATGGGTCCTGAATGACAATGTTCTAGGACGGGGGTAATTTCTTCTTCCGGCAAGCAATGACGGAAAAGTCTGTAAGCACATAGGTGAAACAAGTAGGGTTCATCCCAATAATATTGCTTTATATCATGAAGGAATTTCCTTTTGTCATGGTAGGAAGTAGAGGGGTGAATAATCCCTGTGGCTAGATAATTGACAATATCTGCATACCAACAGAATCCATGAGTAACCTTCATGAGTTGGTCCTCTGGAAGAGAATCCCAGATAGGGATTTTATCTTCATCTTCAACTTCGATACGGCTGAGATGATCGGCTACAACGTTCTCCACTCCACTTTTATCTTTAATTTCCAAATCGAATTCCTAAAGCATCAACACCTAGTGGATAAGCCTAGGTTTGGCATCTTGCTTCTGAATCAGGTATCGAATGGCAGAGTGGTCGGTGTAAATGATGACTTTGGATCCGATCAAATAGGAGCAGAATTTTTCAAACGCGTAGATGACAGCCAGAAACTCCTTCTCTGTGGTAGTGTAGTTTTTATGTGCTTCATCTAGCGTTTTGGATGCGTAGTAGATTACGTAAGGTTTCGTGTCAATCCGATGTCCTAAAACAGCCCCTATGGCGTAATCGCTTGCATCACACATGATTTCAAACGGTAGCGACCAATCTGGGGCTCTCAGTATAGGTGCAGAAATTAAAGCATCTTTGAGCGTTGAAAAACTCTGTAAACATTCTTGGTTGAAAATGAACTCAGCATCCTTGGTCAGGTGTTGGGTCATGGGTTTTGCTGTTTTTGAGAAATCCTTGATAAATCTTTTGTAGAATCCCGCATGACCCAAGAAAGCCCGAACTCCTCTTATATCCTTTGGTGGTGATAACTTCGAGATAACATCAATTTTTGCTTTATCGACCTCGATCCCTCTGTCACTCACCCTGTGCCCGAGGATGACACCTTCAGTTACCATGAAATGGCATTTCTCCCAATTCAGGATAAGGTTCGTTTCCTCACAACGTTGAAGAACTTGTAGAAGGTTGATTAGACAGTTATCGAAGGAATCTCCGTAAACTAAGAAATCATCCATAAACACTTCCATGATGGATTCAGTTAATCCGACGAAGATGGTGGACAAACACCGTTGGAACGTAGCGGGTGCGTTACACAACCGGAATGACATTCTTCTAAAGGCGTATGTCCCAAAAGGACAGGTGAAGGTAGTTTTTTCCTGGCCTTCCGGGTGTATGGGTATTTGGTAGAACCCGAAATAACCATCAAGATAGCAAAAATATTTCTGATGAGCTAAACGCTCCAGGACTTCATCGAGGAAGGGTAGAGGGTAGGGATCTTTCCTCGTGGCTTTGTTCAGCTTCCTATAGTCAATATACATCCTCCACCCTGTTACAGTCCTGGTGGGTACTAACTCATTTTTGTCGTTAAGCACGACAGTAGTGCCTCCCTTTTTAGGAACAACCTGGACAGGGTTGACCCATTGGAAGTCAGAGATAGGGTAGATTATGCCATCTTTAAGTAATTTGAGGACCTCCAGGCGAACCACCTCTTTGAGATTAGGATTCATTTTCCTCTGATGTTCGCAAGATGGCTTAAATTCTTCAACCATTGGAAGTCTGTGCATACACAGGGCTGGATTTATGCTCATCAGGTCAGTTATCTTATATCCAATGACCTTTTTGTGCTTCTTCAGCTCATCCAGAAGCCTTTCTTCCTGATCTTCTGTAAGGGTAGAGCTGATAATGACCGGGCATAATTTTTCCTCGTCCAAGAAAGCATGTTTAAGCCTCTTGGGTAAAGTCTTCATTTCAGAGGCCTTAGGTGGCTCAGTTGCTTCTATAATGGTGACAGCTTTAAGTTCTTCAAAAGTGGCCGTTGGTGCTTCTTCGACCTTTTCTAAATGTTGCAGACACTGTTGAACTAGTTCATTCACAGAGAATTCAACTTCTGGATTGGTGAGGAAATTTTCTAGTTCGTCTGATGGCTCAGATATCTCTAATTGAGACATTTGTTGTATTGCGTCTAAAAGAAAGACCTCCTCTTGAATACTAAGGCCTTTCATGTTGTTAAGAACTCGGAATTGAATTGCTTCTTTTCTAAGTCTTAGAATGATGGTACCTGCTTCAACATCGATAAGCGCCCCGGCAGTAGCAAGGAAAGGTCTGCTGAAGATTATCGGGTATCTCAAATCTTCTTTGATATCCATGATGACGAAGTCGCACGGGAGATAGGCATCCTTGTCTATCCTTACTGGAATATCTTCAATAATCCCCAGAGGTGCGGTGATGGTGGAGTCAGCTAATTGAATTGTCATTGTTGTGGGCAGCAATTCAGTGAAACCCAATCATTTGCACATAGAATAGGGCATGATGGATATGCTGGCCCCTAGGTCAGCTAATCCCTTTTTGGTAGATGCATTTCCAATGCAGCATTGAATTTCGAAGGAACCTGGGTCCTTCTTCTTCTTGGGCATTTTATTGAGGATGATGTCAGAGGTTGTTTGGGCAAGCTTGACAGTTTCTTGTTCCTGAGTGATGTACTTTCTTGATAACAGAGTTTTGAGGTATTTTTCCCAAGCCGGTACCTTAGAGAGGGCATCAAGGAGTGGGATATCAATGTAAAGTTTCTTCATCGCCTCCTTAAATTTTTGGAACCTGGTATCCATTTTCGTTTCTTGCAGTCTTCCTGGATAAGGGATCCTTGGTTTATAATGCGAGACATCTGGCTCTATGGATACTTGTTCTTTATCTTTCCCCTTTGTGCCCTCTGTGAGCTTCTCTGATCCTTGCTTCAGTCTCTCATTCGTCATAACGGCAGGTGTATCATCGTTATCAAGAGTGATCCTTGTTTTTTCATGAAGAGTGCGTCCAGATCTCGTGGTGACGACATTCAACTGTTCATGCCTATTTTGTATATGTCTGGGGTTCGATTCGGGCTGCCCTGCAAATGTGCCTGCTGGAGGCTTCAGTTGTGCAGCAATCTGGGCAAGTTGAGCTTCTACTGCCTTTTGTTGTGCCTGTTGATTAGCAAGCATAGTTTGTTGGGATTGCAACATCTACCATATCAAAGATATTTCATCTTCCGGCTGAGAAGGAGTGTTTTTCTGAGGAATTTGTTGTTGTCCTTGCTAAGGTTGTTGCGTAAGCGGCGCTAGCTGAGGTTGCTACAACTAAGTGTGCATCTGTGGGTGGAGTGGAGGATGAGTATACTGATAGTAAGAAGATGGGTTCTTGGGGTAGTTAGCTCTCGGGAAGTTATTCCTGGAGTTCCCTTGACTTTGATTGAAATTGTTTGGGAATCCGGGTGGTAACCTACTAGAGGATCCTGCCTGCGTCTGGTGTTGTGGATTTACGGTCCCAATAGGGTTCCCATACTGAAATCCTGGATGGTTCCTTGGATGATTAGGATTGTAATAGACTTGTCCAGGGATAGAATGGATAGAGTTGACTTGTTCTGGCAGTTGTTCTTCAGACTGGTCAGTGATAGGTTCATACTGTTGTGGTGGTGGATGCAGATCCATCATCACATTATAAAGCATACCGCAAGAAAGGGTTGGATGATCATAAGCATGACATGCCTCACAGGTTCCTGTGGCAGCCTTGACTTGTTGAACCAGAGGATTTTTCTTCTTATCCAAATCTCCAAGAGAAGTCTTGAGAGCTTGTTTCTTATGAACTATGGTTTTCAAGGCTTCAGCAATTGCCTTCATCTCTATTGATTCTTCAGCTTTTTAGACCTTGAGGACACCTTTGCCAGCTGATCGTCCCCAGTTGGACTGATTCTTAGCTCCAAGTGTGACAATTTTCCAAGCATCCTCATAATTCTTTCTCATAAAGTTTCCTCCAGATGAGGAATCCAAAAATTGCTTTATATCATCACTCACTCCCCGATAGAAGGTTTCTATAAATTGGTTTTGGGAGATTCCCTGATGAGGGAACTTTCACAAAAGCTCCTTGAACCTTTCCCATGCTTCAGTAAGGGATTCTCCGGGAAGTTGAGAGAAGTGATTAATCTGCCCCTGATCTCGTAAGTCAGTGAAGGGGGGAAGAACTTCTCCAAGAACTTTTCTTCCAGGGGAGCCCAGGTGGTGATTACAGGCTCCCTGTCAAGTGAGTTATACCAGCTCAGAGCTCTCCCAGATAGAGTGAAGTGAAACAGATGAAGCATTATTGCATCAAAGGAAACTCCAGCCTGCGGGACCAGTCGGCATAGTGCCTTAAACCTCTTTAGATGATCCATGCAGTCATCTCCTGAACCTCCGGAAAATGAGATGCCCTGCATGATCTGGATCCATTGGGTCCGGATCTCAAAGTTAGGAATGTTGATGATCAGAGGTCAGACCGGATGGTTGTATTTGTAGTTCTTTGGGATAGCATAATCCCTCAACTGCTTGTTCCTTAGTTCCAACTGAGAAGCTTGGTTTGTTGCCTCATTTTCAGCTCTAATGCGGGCATGTTCTTCCACACAAATCTCCGCTTGAATCTGAGTACGAGTATTAGCGATGAGTTGTGCTCTTTGAGCGGCGATGGCGGCATTGACCCTCTCCATCACCAATGCAGCCTGGCGTTGATCTTCAGCCATTTGCCTAGCTCTTTGGCGTTTGAGTCTAATGTGACGATGGAAGCTTCTCTCTACCTCAGAGTCAAACTCTGGATCAGGGGAGAATCTGAGGTTATGCGATGATCGCATACACATTTTCTACTTGAGTAGAGAAAAGAGAACACCTTTTAGATGATGGTAAGGATATAATGATCTCAAGAAGATGTAGACTAATGATTAAAAGAAAGTGTAAAACTCTAACCAACTAAAAAGATACTAAACGAAATTAAAATGTTCCGTTGTCCCCGGCAACAGCGCCAATTTTTGATGGAGCTTCCACTTGCGTGGAATTGCGTGCACCAACTAAAAATCCTAAAGATGGTAAGTCTTTAGGTTTAGCCTTGCTTATACTAGACAGAGAACTCCACCCACGTATGTTAAGGTACGTGGAAGTCTTATCGTAGTATAGTTAAGGGTCGAATCCACGGGGCAACGGTCTTGTTGGTTACAACAAGATAGAAAACATTGGAATTTCACTTAATCACTTATTAGTTGGTAATTAGATCGAAAGATTGGTTTTGTTGTTTACAAACTAAGAACTTGTAAAATAAAGCAAGCAAGTGAATTTAAAGAAGTTAGACAATGATAAAGTCACTAGGGTGTGATCGGTTTTCACCGCCAC
Source organism: Alisma plantago-aquatica (assembly GCA_963693085.1). Classification (NCBI taxonomy): domain Eukaryota; kingdom Viridiplantae; phylum Streptophyta; class Magnoliopsida; order Alismatales; family Alismataceae; genus Alisma; species Alisma plantago-aquatica. The sequence continues at coordinate 1,371,709,517 of OY856410.1, read as the reverse complement.
TACACATGGATCAAGACATGCAAAGTAAAACATGGCCTGCAACAAGAGTTTTAGTCAGTTAGTATCTTCATAGATTTAGTTTCCTTTCGGAGAACTAACTACAAGAAGTGTGGGAATGATGCAACACCAGCCATTCCCGAATGAATGGTCAACTGCTTCGCATCGTTCCCTTCTCAAAGTGTGTTCCTCGACTTACCAAGGTTGTACTCTTATACGTCAACTAATTGCATTTCATAGTATGAAAGTACAACATTTGGAAGTGAGTTTACTCCACTTCTTGAAAGCACTCCTAGATACCGAACCAAGCACATGGTGGATACATGCACCAAGAACCAACATAAAAACGAGTTTCGAATCTAATAGTACAAACGTAGACAATTCATACTAAAAGATAAAAGATAACACAAGTTGGTGATCAAGCAACAAGCTTTCGTTAAACGTTTGATGTTGAACTGAAAAGATATAGACTCTTTATTACAAACAATGGATTACATTTACATGATATGAAAACATGGGTAGCGGGGCTACTCCCCACACCCTAGTGAGAAAGACTACTCACTCATAACTAGGAAGGAGGCAAGAAGAGAGAGAGAGCATCATCCCCACAAAGGAGAGAGGAAAGTCAACCCCTTGGAGAGAGAGAGACGATCCACCGGCTTCACAGGTTGCTTGATGATGAGGTCCCCTCTTCCCACCTTCTTTGGCAGAGAGGGAGAGAAAGCAGCTTCAAGATGGAGTGTGGGTCTCAGACCGGCAGCCCCTGGACGGAGGATGGAAGTCAGATATGCTCTGGAGTGATTGAGGCAACCTTTGGACGTCTGAAAACTTGATATCTGGTGGAGGACCCTTGGGGTCTTATTTATAGGCCTTAAGTGAAGTCCAAAAGGTTTGGAGACCGTTTGTACCTCAAGACTGTTTGGGCCTGAGACCGTTTGGATCTCAAGACCGTTTGGACCTTGAGACCGTTTGGACCTCAAGACCATTTGGACCTCAAGACCGTTTGGACCTTGAGACTGTTTGGACCTTGAGACCGTTTGGCTTCATGCGGTCTCGAGACCGTGTGATTCCATGCGGTCTCGAGACTGGTTGGCTTCATGCGGTCTCGGGACCGGTTGACTCCATGCGGTCTCGGGACCGGTTAGCTTCATGCGGTCTCGGGACCGGTTGACTCCATGTGGTCTTGGGACAGGTTGGCTTCATGCGGTCTCGAGACTGTGTGACTCCATGCAGTCTCAGGACCGGTTGGCTTCATGCGGTCTTGAGACCGTGTGACTCCATGCGGTCTCGGGACCAGTTGGCTTCATGCGGTCTTGAGACCGTGTGACTCCATGCAGTCTCGGGACCGATTGGCTTCATGCGGTCTTGGGACCGTGTGACTCCATGCGGTCTCGGGACCGATTGGCTTCATGCGGTCTTGGGACCATTTGAGTCCATGCGGTCTTGAGGCTGATTTAGTCTTTTATGGTTTTTTTGTGTCTTTCTCTGCAAATATAAAGGGGAAAAGTTAGTCTAAAGATATATTTACAATAATAGGGAATATTTAGGGATTATGGCTAAATTTAATTAAGAAATAGTGTGGAAACTAAAGAAAAGACTAAGATAATCATCCAAAATTTGAGGTTATCAACTATCACCCTAACATCACTTCATCTTCACAAAAGAGGCTTCTCTATACATATTATCTAGGAATACAACAATCATATCCACAATCTAGATTAGGAGGAGATGCAAGTTTCTTCTAGCATGCAATTAATGTCTAGTAGGTCCTACTAGAAAAGACATCTATTATTCCACCATTATGGAGTCATGACTTAGACCATCACATTCTAAATCATGATTTATTTCGAAGATCATATAACCATAATAAGAAGATATTAGGTCTCTACTTCCACTAGTTGGTTTACATCCATGGTTCCATTATAAGATCAGATGAACTAGGTAGTCAAACAACTCCTAATCTCACACATCAAGTAAAATAATTAAATGGTGGTGATGAGAGAGTGGTAAACTCTAGAAGGATCAACCCTACTTATAGCTACATCACATAACACTTAGTGTCAGTGTACACCCAAAGTTTCAAGAAAAAGAGCATCCACTATAGCTTCCAAACATGACTATGCCTCCATGTGTCCTCGGGGAAAAAGAAAATTAATATGGCACAAAGTTTTATTATGTGATCTAACTATGTGATCATTCCTTTCTACGACAAGCAAGATAACCATCATTCGAACCTTATGGGTACGCAAGGGATGAAATCCAAAAGATCATTACTTGAAACCTATGTGTTGCTTCATCAAATACTCATCTATGAGATATCACAAGTTTATCTAGGATAATATCCAACGCTTGGATAGTGAGTCTCAAGCAAAACTATGTGGAGATAACTACATGTTGCTGGAAAGATAAGACTAACCTTAAAGGATCTAGTTTATACCATCATGTACTATTATGGAAAATCTCAAAATCTTAAACTCATATCAATATTCTAAGTTTCTATCCATGCATTCTCAATCCACATAATGTGCATACCATAGGAATTCTAGAAAACATCAAAAGTAAAAGGTTTGATGACTAGTGCTAGGGCTATGAACAATTATGTGAGTTCCAATCAACCTACTCTCAATAGTAGATGAATTGTCCTCCCCTAAGATTGGAGGTAGAGGATACTTCATAGGAGAGTCAACCTTTACGTATTAGGAAGCTATAAAGACAGAGTAGGATGATAAAAGTTTACCCAAAATTAGGTCATCAAATTGGATACATATATACCACCAAATTGGATAGGGGGTGAAAACCTAATTTTTAAAAACAATTTAGGTTTAGGTATAATATCCTCTAAAGGGTCACCTACTCACTAAGGAATAATCTAGGATAACTTGAAATAGTCTAGTTACCAACTGCTTAGGCTCTGATACCATTTTGTAAAGAGTAGGACCCTAGAGTGGGCTCACTCAATGATACAAAAATGATCCATGAAATATTTAAGCAGTGGAAAACATAAGTATTTATGAATTCACAAATTATTTCCATGTACATAACTTTCTCACCATAGAATGTGGTATATAAAATCAAAAAGTTACATCTATATACACATAAGCCCATATGTAGAGGGTAACAAGGCTATCTCAAGCTGTCCTTATATCCACCAAATAGCTCACGATCATCCTGAGTCTGTACCCTATAAAGTACCTACGTCTGGGAGGAGGGAACACCCAGAAAAATAGGAAAACAAGATATGAATCAGAAAAAGCTGAGTATGTACATTAGAAGATTAACTAGGCATTAATTATTTCAAAAATAAAGTAAGATGTTCCCATAAAAAGGGGGGCCATTAAATCTAGGTAAGTTTCAACGAGAAGTAATAAGAGAAATAATTTCTAAAAGAATGAGGCCGTATAATTAAATAATTAAAATCACAACTCTTTCCATTATCAACAATCCAATAATGTAAATATTTGCATGTCAATATATTTGACTAAAGTAACTATATCAGGGCCATGACACCATTGAGTCATTGACCTAAGTAAAATGGGTGGAAGTTGTACACCCTAGGCGGTTGTAGCACGCCTCTATATATATCAAGGTGGAAGTATCACACGCCAGGGGTGGAAGTAGCGTGCCCTAATGGCTGCACATAAGAATCTACGACAGTTAAACTAGTTGATTTATATAGCATGCATAAATAGAGTGGCAAGATACACCTTTCATAAACAAATGTGGCAAATTTTCAAAACAAAAGCAGGTAGGGTCATAGAACCAATCAAACATGATAATAGTAATTTCAGAAGAATAACAATAAGTCCAAATGAGAGTATATGATTTGTTAAAAAATGGAACAAGAGAAAGTATTTCAAAATCTACCTCATTATGGGAATATTTAGTCATATAATGCCTAGTTATAAATAGGGAGGAGTACATACCTGATCTTCAATACGAACAATTAACTCTATTGGTACATTTTGATCCACAACATGAGGAAATTACCCTAGTATTGCATTAGGGGTGTTAGTCAAATTGAAGACAGCATGTGTAGGCATTCTTATTACATATTTCCATATTTCTCTTATCTTAGTCCCAATCACCTAATGACATTTTAGAGTTGTTAATCCAATTAGGTGAATATATGATCTATTAGATATTCATTTTAGTTCTAATATTGATCTTTAATCACATAACTCTATGCATGCCTTGATTACAAATATATGTAGGTAATTCATTTTTAGTTCTTGTAATGTCCTCATTCCACTAAGGGTGAATATATTTGTGTGACATAAGTATGAATGTGCTTACAAGATTTCTATGAAATTGTAGTTACCATAAAATATGGATGTACATATATATATATATATATATATATATATATATATATATATATATATATATATATATATATATATATATATATATATATATATATATATATATATATGCATCAGGCATTTGTAGGGAAGGAGTGAATATAGTATACGGGGTTTTCTTATGAATTCTACTGAAATTTTTAACTTACTTTCCAACTATTGAACTTAGAGATGTTAATTATATGTATATTGATTTATGCAAAGATATGACTGCATATACCATTAAATGTATAATTAATAGTCCTAATTGACTAATCAATTCAACTTAATCATGGTAATAATGTGATATTATGATAGGAATCCTTTGACATATTATGTGTCTACTAGACACACCTGAGATTACAAAATATCCTAGTGTAGATTATTGAGTTATAGACATTTGTTTAATCCTAGTATATGCATATACTTAACTATGTATACATGAGTGATTTCCAAACATATATAACTAAGTTTGAGATTGTCACTCACTCTTCCATTTTACATTATCATAAATAATAGATCGTTAATGATCTAAAAAAAGTAATGTGCAACTGAATACCTGCATATTTTATATGCTCCTAGTGGGTTTTTAGGTGATGGGAAAGCCCTGTGATGGTTCCAATAGATCATGTGCCAAGATGGTTGAGAGTGGATAACAATATTTATATATGTGTAGGTCCATGTTTGTCGATGCATGTCTTCACGTGATGAAGAGGGATGCTAGACACACACTTAGCCTTTAGTAACAACCTATAGTAGTGATATCAATGATGCTCTATGGTGGCTATTGGTGTTGGAGATGTTGAAATTCGACTTGAGGGGTGATGAAAGGAGGAAGGTTGATGTCTTGTACATTTATACAATAATCGTAGATGGTCTGTTCAACTATAGAGATGACTCCCGATTGATATCTTGGCACTAAGAAGGGGCATACTAGGGAAACCATCGACCATGTCATTGTAGATACTAGAATCGGAAGAGTGTCATGCACCCTAGGTGGTAGCACAAGGAAGAGGAAGTTGGAGGCAGGTGATCAGGAAGTGGCCGCGGTGCTGTCTTGAGTGATGGCATTAGCGGTCCAGGTGACATGGATGAAAATGTGTTGTGGTATTGCACATTAGTGAGGAGGTTGTTGGAGCATGGTCAAAGAAGAAGAAGAGGATGAGATATGTAACTAAAGTTGGGGTTAATGATGAGGATCATCATGATGGCATTCTTCATGGGGAAACACTTGTTATGGTCATGGCGATCATCATTACAGTGATGGGGTGTTTCCGTTGCAGTAACAGTTGTGCGCGTAAGGTAGAAGTATTGTGGCTAGTACTCTTATACTTGTGGTGGCGAGAAGTTTGCATACCTTAACAATCTGTTGATCTTGGTTGATGTGGCATGATTGTTACTGGGCTATGATGGGTTGGAGTCGTTGCTGCTAGAGTTTTGTAGGCATGGAGATGATGTTGAGGGAAGATAATGGAAGAGGAGAGAGGAAAATAGGAGAAGGAGATATGGCAGTCGATCAGTGGCATGGCTCCATTAGCAGTAGGTTGTGGCAATGCAGTCCTATGGTGGATGGTAAGACTTAGCACGACCATCCCCATCGAGATCGGATTGTGGTGCAGGCTTTCGATGGTAAAGGGACACGAGATGGAGATTAGGGGTTTTGTTCATGGTGTTTGGTAGTCGCAAGGGCTTTCGGTGACGACTGCAACATGCAAGAGCAACCCATATGTTATGGTAGAGATCATCATGGTGGTGTTTCTCTGTGGATGTGTTGCCAAGATCTTCTGGTAGCAGAACTCTAGTCCATTGTGGAGGCACAACTGAGACTAAGGTTCAATGGTGGTGGTCGCACTGGGGAGTAGGGTGAGCGGCGTGGATGAAATAAGAAGGGGAAGAGAAGAAGGATGAGAAGTGGAAGCCATCTTGCCTTTGACCGCTGACAGCTAGGATTAGCTATGTGTGGGGGAAAAGACAGGGAAAGTGGAGGAGGAGAAATAGAAGAGGAATGTGGGGATGAAGAGGTAGAGGAGAGGTGAAATGGAATAGGAAGGTAGAGGGGAAAATGCTCGTGATGAGTGCGGGAGAAACAACCAGGTGAATCATCATGCAATGTTATAGAGACAAAAGGGGAATAGTACCACCCCTCCCCCGTTCGAGAGGTCAAAATACATGTTAGGTTTTAAATGAATTATTGATTGCATTTTTATGTTCTAAATTTTAGTTAATTAATTGAGGGGAAAAATAAGGGTTAATTGACTTGAAAATTGTTGAGTAGGCTAACTAGGGCACATTGAAACTAATTTTAACTTCTATTTTATGTTTTAGATATATTGATAGAATATTTCCTTAATTGAGTGCTAATAACTTACTTAAGGCAATTAACATGCTTAAATAATAAATTTTAACACTATATTTTACCAATATTCAATTTCTATCTCATTATACTCCAAGGAATACTCTAGGGTGTCAAACTATGGCCAAGGCCATTATTTTTATATTTGTATTTCAAATCTTATGGGTGTATGGTTATTTTATATTTACTCCCTATGTTGAATGAATTGATAAAACATGTGATTATTTAACTCAAGAAAATTTAATAAATCTAAAATTTTTAGAAAAAAGAACATAATCAAAAGGGGTCATAGAAAAAGAGGGTTTTAAACTTTGGTTCTAGATTCATATATGCTACAAAGTATGAGATATCTGACCACTCCCATTATCCGTTAAGAGGCATACATGTAGAGGCCCACTGCAAACAAAGTCTTACTTAAGAGATAGGCTTAGGAACCCAGGTATGCTTCTAAGCCTTTTACAACGAGATTGTAGCTTGTTGCGATTCTTTCACATGTTGTGGTACACCTCATGTGGGTTCAGGGCATAATAAGATGAATGAGAGATTAACCAAGTGTGTATAGTTATTCAATTATTCTTTATATGTTTCTGAATTATTAGTTCTCTTTGTGATTAATCAAGTATTTTCATATATTGATTCACTCTTGTAGATATCTAGAGTATCATGTCATATTTATGTTTGTGAATGATTAGTCTCATTAAAGCTTATGATGGTTATAATTGATATTAGTTTCTCAATAGTATATTTGTAATAATATAAGGGATTTAAATTGTTTATTTGAAGTGCTCATTCACTGAGTGAGTAGGCTCACCCCTCTACTCATAATTTTTAGGGATAACTCATGGGTTCAAGATGGCATTACATCAGAGTACATCTGCCACAGGAGTTAAGTATGAGATTAATTAAGTTCAGTCGGTCCTTGTCACTCTAGGTCCTTGTATATAAGTGAGACAATTGTAAATTATGATGTGTATCTTTGTTTCCTTAATAAGAGAGAATGTATCAGATTATCATGTTGTATGTACATGAAAGTGTGAGAAATAGAATGAACATTTAAATATGTACCATTATTGTTGAAATCATATTAGTGTAGTCAAGTTTTAAATTTCCTTAGATATTTAGATTATGTGATTGAATGTACATAAACAAGGAGTTTGAAATCAAAGAAAAAATGGGTGACCAAAATTATATTTAAATCCTCAAAGTCATGCCCTAATCACATGATTAGTGGTAATTGTGGGATTTGGGTGTAATAATGTACCAGACAGGTCCACCTTGAGAGTGATACATGAAAATCATTGAATGTTAGTCAAAATTATCTCTTAATGTGATAGTGGTGATTTTTGTTCTTAGATCTAAAATTGCTATACTCATCACATGTTGTTTGATGTACTTTGACATCATAAAATGTGACCTTGAATACGGGTTTTCATAAAAGTGATGGTCAGATGTGTTATGACACATGGGGATTGACTATGAGTGATGTAGATGAGATTTGTCCATCCTGCAGGAGTTTGCCATCATCGCCACTTGATAGGAAAGAATAAGAAAATCATGGCCATGTGCATGTGAGACAATACATGATATTGATTTCATGTATATCTCAATCAGATTGCTCTTGTTCAAGGAGCATGGATTGAACGTTGAGAGGATGATGATTTCATGACTCGAGTTCAACTTGGATAGTCATATACCCTTTTCAAAGAAGCAACTTTTGTGGAGCCAGAGGTGCTGAAAGAGAAGGCTGCAATAGTTGACCCAAAACCTGATAACAAACCAGAGGCAGAGCCAGAAGGACAAGGCAAATTGACATCGTTGGTCTGAATATCTATGGTAAGCAACTAGAAGTTAGAGGCTTTTTGTATGTAATGGAGTTAATGGACATGAAATGGTTATAAAAAAAAATAGTTTGAGTTTTATATTAGAATAAGAAAAACCAGATAATGAAATAATGGTTTAATTGAGATTTATAAGATGTGTAATAAATGTTTGGTTTGACTATCGATATATATCCACAATTTGGATGAGTCTTAAGTATGAAACTAATGCTCAGAATGATCATCACAAATTTTTAGAATTTAATGATGATTTTTAAATGATTCTAAAAGCCTCTTTAAATTCAATTACATCAGATAACTTCTCTTGACTTTGAGGATATTTTTGTGTTACAGTTTTAATGTGTTTCGAGTCAGATTCTAGTAGGCAGTTACTTCTAGTCAAACTAGGATGTGATCTACATTTGCAATGTTTTGGAATTATGGTTTAAAAGTTGACAATTTTTGGAGATAGAGAAGAAGGCATATTTGTAATGGTTTAAATTTAATAAATCTACTTTGGATTTTATTATAATAATTCCACTCACATTTTTTCTTGGCTTGGAAGGCAAGAAACAAAAATGTGTACAATGGGAGGGAGTTTATAAGGGTTAGTGAGATGTGTGTTTCTGTGGTGCCGCCATAACTACCCTTTCTCCTTTCCTTATTCTCCTTTTCCCAACTGTGATGTCCTCGGATTTTCTAAAACTTAATCTAATGTGTGACGTCCAAATTGAAACCCTCACCTCAGCGAGAATCCCAATTTAAGCACCACACACTAGGCTAAGAAAAAGAAAATCAGAGGAAGTCAGAAGGATACAATCAGTAGTACATGCACATGAATAATAAAAAAACTATACCACATATGTTCACCCTTCAACATATAATTACAGCATGAATTGTTACAACATTTGATATTACATATTGAATAGAAAAATTATACATATACATGTACTACAACTAAACTACAAGATCTTAAGATAATCGGTCCGCCTGTACATCAACTCGCCACACAACTCTCAACTATCCTGGTTCTTCAAGAGCATACGACCACAACCTAAACAAAAGATTACATGTGGTACACATCAACACAATATTCAAGAATATTGTACTGAGTACACATACGTATCTTTTATATACCTCTCATCATATCTTGGCAATAAGATAAAACTAATACTTGACACTTATAAAGAAATATAAGGAAAAGTGTATACTAGGACAAAGATATTCATTAACAAAGGAGAACACATATTTTAAGATTATTTTCCATTATATATATCATACATATGCCCCCAAGGGCTTTGATATTTTCAGGCCTTATGATCTACCCCTAAGGATTTTGTGATCATTATACGTGTGATCTACCCCCGAGGAGTTTATGATCACTTTCCGAGCACCGCGTGCTTTTATATAATGGAAATCACTTTTCGAGCACCATGTGATTCATATAATGGAACATATATATTATTTTTCATGTGTTCATAGCAGTAGGTATGGAAAACCAAACAACATATCATACAAGAACAATCATTTCAACCAATACCATATGCCAAGTTTGTACTACCATATAACACAAGGATATTGTATAATAAGCCAAGCAAGAGTTAATGGCGTACCTTCCAAAGAGACATTCCTAATCACACATATTCCTTAGGTCAACTATATCCTTGGTCAAACCATGATTAAGACAAGATCATATACTATCGTCAGGTTCTCATCTTCTTACATCTCATCTTAACCCTAATCGTATTCATTAGGGTTTAGCTTATCTCATTAGGATATTCCCATCATTACTTGCATTCTTATCTTAGATTTATCTTACTGATGTTATTTTCTATATTATGGTTCATTATCTAAACATTAGGTTTCATATCCTTTTTGTGTACATATTAACCCTAGGTTACATCATTAACCAAGATTAGGGTTTCATACCATGTATTAAGGTTCATTTTCATATAACATGGATTATATTCATCATCATGATCTCGTAATTAAATTTGAGGTTCCACATAATGATATGAGCTTACTCTATAAATTTCATCATTTATTGAGCATGTGTGCATTTATTGCATTTTATTGAGGGTTAGAAGCCCTGAATAGCCATTCTAAGCAAATTACATGATTTCATACATCAACATGACCATATCTGATATCATATGCATTGTAAACATGATTTATGATCTATTGGTATTTTCTCATAATTTTATGCCATCGTTAGGTATTCATTATCCATTAAACAAGCATTACACATCTTACAATATATCACTGAGATTAAAGAATCAAAAGTCTGATATTATCATTATGATATGTTCTATTCATTTTATAAGAATTTTGGTACTTTTTTTGCATTTTTTTGATATTTGGTCAAATTAATATGAATTATTGAAGATCTATGTAATTTGGGATTTTTCTTATCTTCTGGCCAATAGATGGGCGCCACGTCTCCTGGGCTGGGCGTCTCCTTCTCCTGGTCCTCCCAAGATGGATATCGCCTACGATCCTTGGATCCCTGAGTCCATTTACATGGTCAGTGCCTTCTTTCTCGCTTCCCCATTCGCGATCCAGTCCGTTGCCCCTATTTCCTCTGTGGAACAGGGCGCCGCCGCTAGGCAGATCCTCCAGCGAGTAAGCAATGGAGCTGGAGTGGTCCTCATCGGCTCTACATGCCACCCTCACCTTCGACATAGGCCTCTGCATCTCCACGGCCGTTCTCCTCCTCGTCTGCGGTCATGGGTGCCGTCCTTCGCAAGGGCGCCGCCGCCCAACTACTGGCACAACGAGGCAAAGTGGGTTCTTGCCTCAGAACCCCTTTCTCGATTCCTTCTCGATTTGAGTACCTTCGGGCGACTACCAGAGACTGAAGAGGACACACAGGTGGTGATAAAACAGCATGAAGCACCACCCCTAGATCTGAGCTTGTCTCTATACTGTACCCAATACTACCGCCGAGAGATCCGCCATGGTTGAAAGAACGACGAGGAAACCTACCACCTCCGGCTCTAGATCATCACCTCCAGATCAGAAATTTGGATTCTCCTCATGGTCCACTACACTCACTGTGTCTTAATGGGCGATGAGCTATTGGATTCCATCCATGAATCTCATGTATGCTGCAATGGAGAAGGGAAGAAAGTAGGGAGTATGTTCTCTCTCTCCTCTTACCCATCAACCACAAACTCTAGTTTGAATGAATGCTCTCAAGGAGTTGAGGCCAACTGCTCTTCTACTCCTCCCTCTCGTCCCACAATCTGCAAGCATGAGGGGCGTGGGTGCTCGCCCACGATGTTGTCCCATGTCTCCTCTTGGTTTGGAGCTGGGGGAAGGTCTTTAAAACATCTGATCAGTTAAACCAAGGGTCGAAAGATAGCCAAAAAGCCAATCCATGGCTCAGGTCTTGGTCACGCCCAGCCAAGGTCAAAGGTTGTGTGACACAACATCAAGCCACCAACTTGGGTCTATGGATCATCAACTATACACAAATAATTAATCATTTTCAAACATTTATAACTCTCTCTAGGAATATCCAATTGCCACCAAATTTTAACCACAGCTTCCTCACTACTCAAGCTTCCTGGTGCACGAATTTTGTGTCAAAACTCAATTGTTAGACCGATCAATTGAATTCCTCAAATAGGCATAAACTTAAGGATCCAAATCATTATATAACCTCAATCAATAATCGAACTTTACCAACACACTTGAAACTCTCAAACAACTCAATATGTATGACTTCACTTGTGTCGTTGGACATTTAAGGATTCCAAAAGTCCACTCCTTCACATCCTACACACTTTAAAATATATTTTTTCCTCAAAATTAAGCCAGAAACCATTTTGTCACATCATATACATCATGAAAGAAATTTCTTCCTCTAAATTAAACAATACTCATACTTCCAGGGAAAACCTTATATTGCCTTCATCCACATATAAGGTACTATTCTAGGTGCAACATATCCAAAAACAAGGCTCCATAATCATATCCACACTACTATTAGGAGGTTTTAAAACATGTAAGGTGAATCACCCCTTCATAGAAGGCTCAAATAAGGGTTTAGAAACTCTGACTATGTCATGTCATATTTCATGTTATAAGATTTGCATCCTTATGTTTACCCATGTATTAGGGTTCCCACATCATGTTACCATGTTATGAGGGAGTTAACCAAAGATAAACCATTATATCACAGTTTCGTCAACATTTTATTGAGCTAAACTTTAGAACATGTTACAACCTTAGCATATGCCATTTAGGAGGGAGTTAACTAAAGTTAACCCACTTTATACATCTAGATCATATCAAGGTGTCATAATCATTATGTTGTGCTAACTGTTAAACATATTCATCATCTTTATTAAGCACTAAGATCAACACCTCATTTAACATGTTTTATTCATATGATCTTATTTCATTTCTCATAATAAATTGCAACATTTACTAGTGATTTGATCACAAGATTAACCAACAATTTCACATTAGCATCATTATTTATGTATATGGTTAACTATTTCTACTTTGATGTCATTAAACCATCTCTAGGTTGTTCATCATGTCACTTCCTCATATATTACACCTCAATATTAGATCACATCCTTACATATATTATATCATGGTTGTTCTAAACAAACTTATGTGAGTGGCTCATCGAACATATATCAAAACTTCATCTAGTCCAACTGAGGTTCTCCTGACCCATATCATGAGGATAGTTCCATGCTCAATCTCTCTAAGCTAACTTACTCTATGAGTATCTCATATACATATAATTTATCTTCTCTTTATTAGCCTAGGGTTCTCGGATTACCTCATTGGCACTAGCAATAGCCTTATAAGATCTAGCCACATATACACAAACCAAAACATGATATGGCATTCTCTTCATAGGTCTTCTACCCATGAAACATGCTTACCCAAAACTCTCTTATATACACCACTAGATTCCTATGTGGGAAACCACCAACCCAATCATGAGGCTTCATAAACACTAAGATAAATACCTCCTCCAGGGTCTTGGGCTCTCTCCCTCACCCAGATGGTAGGCACTCATATTCATGTTCACATGCACATATATAATCAAACTCTCTCTGTCTCTAGGGTTTGGTCCTCCCAAGGACATCTAGGGTTCAATAAGACTATAGGAATCATGCATAAGGAGACTCAACTCAATCACTCAGGAGTATTATAGTTTAGGACACATCATATCACATATTTATCATCATCTCATGTCTTGGATTTTAGGTTCTCTAACCTTCTCCCAATGGGTCTCATGCTTTCTGGTGTTAACCCCGAAATTGGTCCTAACACTAGAGGTCCTCCTTCGTAAAAGAGATTGAGGCTCATGTTGACTCACATCTTATCTTAACTTAGCTTATCTTATATCATAAAAGAATGCATACTTGCATCATCAAAACTTATCTTAAATCCTCAAAACTAAACTTAAGTCCTCGAAAACAACATATATCATCACAACTATCTTATATTATCTATGTAAGACTTACATCATATCATCAAAACTTATATCATCTATTCCATCTATCATATATATTCCAATAAGGCTCTACACATCTAATCTAGAACTACTCTCTCTTCTAGACTGATGTCATTCACTTTCACTTAGGTTGCATGATCACCTCCTACTCGTACATGTGTGGGAACATATTTTTGTAATACATATATATAATAAAATATTATATAGTTTTTCTCTGATAAAACAAGCATCAGATAAGACTATCGAGGTTCGATCTATTTGGAATCAAAAACCAAATCCTGAAAATGAGTGTCCCACACATAGTAGAGAGTACAATGTCATGAAAACTAGTGGAAAGGGTGAGAACAAGGGGTAGACTAGTGTAGCTACTCTAGACAACATGCACAATATGTCTAGGGTTTATCTTCCCTTGATGTACGTCATTTCCAAATAGTGCAACGTCCCATACCACTGCACTACAAGGAAAGAATGACATCTAAGGACTTGCTACTCAACACTATTCCAAACATCTGTTTCAGTTGTAATTTTAAAAGCTAGTCCTAATTACTCTAATCCTGAAAATTGGCAACTCCCTTGTTGATGTTTCTTCGGTGGTCAAGGGTAATCATTATCATAGTTCATCCAAGAAGTCATAATTAAAACTAAAAATATCTTCTTAACATATTTCAAATCCAAGAAATTCTAATGGGATTCAATCATTCCACCATGGGTTCCAGTGGGATGACTAGACCCAAAATAAAGACAAATTGCATTTTGATGCACAAAATTCATAAATAAGAATTTATAGCATAATTAAAATTAAATTGCAATGTATTAATTGACATGGTTGACCATCCCCCTTGAACTCGCTAACCCTACCGCCCACACCTTCATGGATGCAGTTACATGCATGAGCAATGACAAGCTTGTCCTCCTTTTCCCACCATTTCTAGAAAATTGAATGTCATTCAATCCACATGGACTCCCTTCCTTATCAGGATAAGTCGGGTCAATGAAACCCTACAAACCGCCAGCCACCGCAACGTTTCACAAATCATTGGAGAAATGATAGGAAGGAAACATAACCTCACAACTACACCTCTCAATTCTCTCGTGCTCCCAACTATAAACCTCCCCAGACTCTATGGTCTGAAGACACCACAACCAAACATGACTCCATTTGCGGCGCAAACCCACTTGCAAACTATAGAACAACCACCCTAATAGTTTCCACATCTGCAAACAACAACACCATCACCCATTGTATGCCTTGCTAGACAAATCATATCTATAAAAGGGAATCTACAGATTTGCAGTCCCTACCTTGCTCGTCCATTACTAATGTTTAGCCACCATGGTCTTCTGCAACAAAAGCATCACATCTTACTAACCTCCCTTCTCCGACCCACTTGCAGAAGCAAGATCTTGCCATCTGTTACTGCTACCATTCCTGACCATCGATGCTGATTTAGACTAAAACCTCATTGACTCCACTTTCCATACATAGAATACTAATCTACAACCAACACCATCATGCTAGGTTCTCTTCACCTCTGATCACCATCTTGAATGCTAGACACCATGGTCCCTCCTACATCTCCAGAGAATCACGACCAACTAAACCTCCCAATCAACATTAGACTGTGAGTAGCAGATCTCGACTTTGACTAGCTCTTCACTGCACCTTAACATCCTTTCTAGATCATTGATGACAACTTGTAGGATGATTAGACAGATGGTCACGTGTTTATTGATGGATGCACTTGGATTCATCATGACCTCACTTGGGGAAGTTGGAGATGCTTACAGATCTTGACTTCCAACTGAAGGTCAGCTCCATTACATGGCACCTGTAGAAATATTGAAGACCTCCAAAATCACCTCAAGCAATTGAAACATGGAATCCCTCCCCATCATCACTCTAGGGTGCACAAGAACGAGAGAGGAGTCAACTTTGATGAAGAAACCCTAGGTAATCTATTCCTATCTATTATTACCCAAATCCTTTAATGCTAATTTGTAGTTCAGTTAAAAAAAAACCAAGATGATATTACTATAATAATAAAAGATTGGTGTGAGCTATTAGGATATAAATTTAAAAATGGTTAGTTGGATTAAGAAATACACTAAAATGTATCATATTACAAAGTATATACATGTCTCTATATACCTACTAGTGTACTATTATTAGTAAGATAATAACTATGAAGTCCTAAAATTTGGTAAATTGTATCCTCAATAGATACAACCAATGGTTAATACATATAAACATGATCATAATGGAAAGCTTATGACACAAATACAACATAATTGAACAAACATTTGATTCCAAGCCAATAGTAATTCTTTTTACTATACAATATGGTTCCCTTGTGATTGATTCTTGGAACACCGTACTTGCAATACTCAGATTTTCTTGTGTTTGATTCAAGGTACTAAATTCTCAATTATTTTATTGAACTATTTGCCTCCATCTTTAGTTACATACACACACATATATATATATATACACTATACACACACACACACACACACACACACACACACATATATATATATATATATATATATATATATATATATATATATATATATAGTCAAGATAGAATACACTCAAGTGTATTCGGGGAAGACTACACTGAAGTAATTTTTCATGATGCAACATATTTTTCAAAAATCTAATCTGTTGATCTTCTTAAAAATCTTGTGAATAGTTCATATATAAAAATTGAGCCCATTTGGACATTTATAGCTCATGTTATGAAGACCACAAAAATTATCCATTTCAAATTAGTTTTGTGCGTCATTTTTTTCCCTCGGATGAGTGACTTACACTCATCCAAATGGGATCAAAATTTGTATGTAGTCTAATCATAGTATGACAATGAAGATCATTGGTTTACATTTTGCAAAAAAATAGTCCTAATATGCAAACACCACTTGAGTGTAGCGTGCGATTTGTATACTCGAGTGTATTCTAGCCTGACTCTCTCTCTCTCTCTCTCTCTCTATATATATATATAATATATATATATATATATTGCAATGTGGTGAACAAATTTTGTTGTTAGCCTTTCCCTATTATTGAAGTCCACCACAACTAAATTAGATGCATGGACATTGTTGAGAAATTGAAAATATAAGTTGATTTTTGATATTGGCACAAAAATTCAAAATATGGGCTAAGAGATTTGTCTCACTAGACTCGGTGGGTCATACCCCCAACCATACACAGTGTATAATGGACAATTAGAGGTCCCCAAGTACTGGTTACCCCCCATGGGGAAAAATGTAGTTCCCTCATAGAGGGGAGAGATTCTAGGCACCTAGCCACTAGTGAAGACAAAATATTAGATTGATTGTGTCAATTGATATATCTTGGCATTTTGGATTATTTGATATCTTGATATTAGTTTTGAGAATAATCATTCCATTTTGAAATTTTGATAACAATTTGAGAATCTCTTTATTGTTTTATATTTACCACTTTGAATTATTGTATCTTTTTGAAAATCTCATGGTAACTATAACATCTTTTTTTATTTCTGTACTCTAGGCAATCTTACCTAGATTTTATCGCATAACTCTTTATTTTTAAAATAACTTAATTATTGGATATAGTACTAGCCTAGATGACCCATATTTTCCTTTCATGGAGTCCATGTGTGGTTTTGTTCATTTGAGAACTCATGGACGGGTGATACAGAGATGGAATAGACGAGACGTGCATGAGCTTCCCTCTGTTAAAAAGTAGATATGAATAATTGTCTATCCTTAATCTTGTATTCACATTTGTAAGCTACACCAACTCTGATGTCAAAGCATTAATGTAACAAATACTTTTTTATACTTTTGATACAATTTTGTAAATATTTGATCGTAATGATCGAGTATTTATAATAGATATGACTTTTTAAGGTTTTATTAGCTCCTTCTGATCATCAAAAAGGAAGGATAGGTATCCTTGCCCTAGAAAAGGAAGGTCTTATTGTATCTCTTATAATGGAATATAAGGAAGGTGAAATGGTTGCAAAATCCTAGAGGTAGACCTCTCTAGGTAGTGGATGTGCACTCTCCTAGTTTGGAGTTTGGAACCACTATACACAGATTGTTCTTGATCTTAATCAATCTCTCTAATCCTTTCTATGTATCCTTTAGTTTCTCTCAAATTTAATATTTGCAATATTATATTTTGAAGTAATTTTAAGGTTTATCAATTTGGTTTAAGTGCTTTAGCTCTATTGGCCCCCCCTTCTAGAGCCCATTGATCCAACAAGTGGAATCAGAGACACAATATTTTCTGACTAGATATACCATGATATGAGAATATGGGCAAAAACCTTCTAGGTTCTCTTAACTTGGAGGGTGGATTCTCCATGAGATCTCTAATCATCGACGACACAAACTTCCTCTATGGGAAGCAGATGATGCAATTCTACTTGCAAGGGATGAACTACGACATGGGGAAAGTGATCATTCAACCTTACAAGGAGCTAGGAGGAGATGTGGCTACTTGGAATGAATCTACCATAATGAAACCCCAATTGAATGTAAAGGCAATTAGCATCATCCATGCAACTGTCACTCCTTTCGAATTCAACTAGATCTCTTCTTGGGATACCACCTACAACATATGGAACAAACTATGCATTACCTATGAATGAACTAACAAAGTCAAGGAGTCCAATGTCTACATGCTCAAAGATCTCCTTGAGCACTACAAGATGGGTAAGAAAGAGAGAGTGGCAGAGATTTATTCTAGGCTTAACACCATTGTGAATGGACTTGATTCTTTGGGCCAACCTTTAGATCAAGGCACTATCAACTCCATGATCCTTAGATCTCTTCCCAAGATATGCAAATCCAAGGTGACCTCCATTGAAGAAACAAGAAGACTTGATGAAATGTCTATTGAAGAGCTTAATGGAAATCTCTAAGCCTATGAGCCTAGACATGACAACCAAAAATAGGAATAAAATCTAGAAGAGAAGGAGTCTAAGAAGCTAAAGAAAAATGCCTTCAAAGCTCAAGTGGAGACCATTGTTCTTCGACAACAACTTGCCTACCGAGCTACTCCTCCAACTAGTGAATATGAAGCCACCAGTGATCATGAAGCTAACTACTCCAAGGGGAAGCACTTCAAAGGAAAACCCTCCTCCTCCTCCTCCTCTTCTCTAAGGTTCTATGACTGTAGTCAAATGGGACACTATAAGAATGGTTTCCCCAAGGCAAAGAAGTCCTACCCCAAGAGAAGCTCCACGAATAAGGGGCACAACAAGAAGGAAAGGAAGTTCAAGAGGAAGGAAAAGAAGGAAAGAAGAAGCAAGGATGAAGCCCATGTCTCATGGGAGGAGTCTTACTCTAGTGATTCCAGCTCCAATGAAGGAGAATGTTACCTTTCTCTCATGGCCTCAACTATGAAGATATATGTGAGGTAAGTGAGGTAATCTTTAATAAATTATCTCAAGAAGCCCTCATTGACATGCTTAATGTTTTCTGTTCTTCTTATTCTAAATGCAAATCCAAGAAGAAAAGGTTAATAAAAAATATTGATGACTTGTATGCTAAATTGATTTTATTGGGCAAAATGAAAAAAAGTGCATCTTGATAGCATAGACTCCTTGCAAGGTTAATTTCTTGAACTTGAATAGCGATACAATGGAGTTCAGGTAGAAAAATGGTATTTATCTTAAGAGCATCAATAGTCTTAAATATGAAAACCAAACTTTCCTTAATGAACTTGTTTTGAATATAACTAAAAATGACAAGCTTGTTTCCAAGTTTAATGATCTTAGGAATCTATGTGTTGGTATTAAGGATGAAAATAGAATCTATATTGATGAGCTTATTATTCTTAGAGTTGGAAATGCTAGTCTGTTTGCTAAAGTAAATGATCTTGCTTCCAGATCTTTATTTCATGTAATGAAGTAGCTAGTCTTACTTTAGAAAAGTATTCTTATCTTACTAGATCCCTCTATTTAGAGGCTAAATTTCTTCATTCTCAAGATGATTTAGCTAACCTTTCTTCTACAGTCATTACTCTTAGTGATGATAATCACAAGCTTAGAGATTCATTACAAAAGTCCCTCAAAGGGAAAAAGTCCCTCAATGAAGTCCTAGATCACTCTACCAAACAAATTCGTATAAGTGGTTTGGGGTATGGAGGAGCTCCCAAAATCAAGGTCAAGTGAAAGAAAAAGAGCAAGAAACCTACTATTTTCCATGGAGATTCATCCCTCTCTAAGAACCCTATGGTTTGTGCACATCGCAAGAGTGATGATCATTATTCTACTTATTGCCCTTACGAAGAGAAGGGGCCAATCCAAAGATGAAATGGGTCCCCAAGCTAACTCTGGATCCGAAGGTTTGAATTGGGCATTGACATCTTTATTTCTTGTAGGTAAAAGGAAAATGGTTTGTTGATAGTGTTTGATCCAAGCATATGATGTGTGAGATGAGCCACTTCAACAATTTCACAAAAAAGAAAGGAGGACCGGTGACTTTCAGGGATAACAATAAAGGTAAAGTTATAGGTGAGGGTGATGTGGGTAATTCATTACACATCAAGCATGTTGTTCTTGTGGATGGCCTACATCAAAATCTTATAACTGTTAGTCAATTATGTGATAATGGTTATCTTGTTCTATTTACCTCACTTGATGCTTGCTTTTAGATTACCTCTCCTACAATGTGATATATAAGGGAACTAGAAATGGAAATCTTTATGTCATTTTTCTTGATTCTCTTAAGACTATTCTTTATAAATGCCTTTTTGTTGATAAAATTGATTTATCTTTGTGGCACTATAACATTGGTCATGTAAATATGCATCAATTAAAGAATTTGAGCAAAACAGATTTGTTCAAAGGATTTTCTAAATTGTGACTTTGAGATGAATGAGCAATGCCAACCTTGTACACAAGGAAAGAAAACAAAATCCACCTTTAAATCCAAAGGAATCCTTAGTGCCAAGAGAGCTCTTGAACTTCTTCACATTGATCTACTTGGACCAATGAGAACTCAATCACTTCATGGTAGTAAGTATTGCCACATGATTGTTGATGATTTCTCTCACTATACTTGGGCCTTCTTCTTAGTTTCAAAAAGTGATACTCTCAATGTTTCTCTACTTTTTGCAAATATGTTGAAAATGAAGCTTCTTGCTGAATCATCTCCATCAGTAGTGACCATGGGGGAGAATTTGAAAATGATATATTTGAAAGTTTTTGTGAGGAATCTGGTTAGTTGCACAACTTTTCTTCCCCTAGTACTCCTCAAAAAAATATGGTTGTTGAGATAAAGAATAGATCTTTACAAAAAATGGCTAGGAACATGCTTTTAGAGTATGATACTCCCCAAAAGTTTTGGGCCAAAGTGGTTAGCACCTCATGTTTTGTGCAAAATTGGGTTTACACTCAACCTTCCATAAAAAATACCCTATGAGTTTTGGTGTGGTAGAAAGCCTTCTGTCGATTTCTTTCATGTCTTTGGTTGCTCTTGTTTTATTTTAAACACCAAATATTCTCTCGACAGTTTGATGCAAACTCCTACAAGGCTTTCTTTCTTGTCTATAGCACTACTAGTAGAGCATATAGAGTATTTAACATTGATTTGTCTAAAGTAGAAGAATCTATCCATGTTAAATTTGTTGAAACTAACCCCTCCATTGCAAACAATATTGTAAGTGATGATGTTGTACATGAGGTGATTCCTAGAATAAAAGATATCAACATCATTAGCAAAGGAAAAGAGGCGGTAGTTGATGTAGAATCAAAAGAAGAAGAAAATAAGGATCCAACTCCCAAGTTTTCTAAAGATCATCGTAAATAGCTCATCATAGGCAATCCTTTTGAAAGGGAGAAGATACATGCTGCCTTCAACAAAGAGCAAGCCGACACCACCTTCATCTCACAATTTTAATCAAAGAACATCAATGAAGCTCTTAAAGATGATAAATAGACCCTAGTTATACAATAGGAGCTAGAGTAGTTTGAGAAGAAAAAGTGTGGACCTTGGTGGCAAGACTAAATGATAGGAAGATGATAGGCACAAAGTGGGTCTACCACAACAAGTAAGATGAAAGCAGCAAAGTGTTAAGAAACAAAGCAAGGTTAGTAGCTCAAGGGTATAACCAACAAAAAGGTATTGATTTTGATGAAATTTATGCTCATGTTGCTAAATTTGAATCTATTAGAATGCTACCTGCCTTTGCTAGTAATAAAAAATTCTTACTATACAAAATGGATGTTAAAAGTGTGTTTTTTAATGGTATAATAGAGGAGGAAGTCTATGTGGCTCAACCTCTTGTCTTTGAACATGACAAGCTTCCTAATCATGTTTATTTGCTATAAAAATCTCTTTATGGTCTTAAACAAGCCCCTAGATCTTGGTATAAGAAATTGAAGAACTTTTTGTAATACAATACCTATGTCATGGGAAAAGTTGACAATACCCTATTTTTTAACACACTTATAGCATTTTTTTATTAATCAAATATATGTTGATGATGTCATATTTGGTGGAACATATGTTGATCTTTGCAAGGAGTTTAATTATCTTATGTAAAGTGATATGAGATGAGTATGATGAGGGAGCTCACATTCCATCTTGGCTTCCAAATCAAGCAAACAAAGGAAGAAAACTTCATCAACCAAGGGAAGTATATAAGTGAACTCTTGAAGCACTTTGGGATGGACAACACAAAGCGAATGGATACTCCCAGGTCAAACACGACCAACTTGATAGAGATGAGGAAGCTGACAAGGTATATTAGAAGCTCTATAAAGGTATGATTTGGGAATTTTTATATCTAACTTCCTCTAGACTTGATATCATGTTTAGTGTTGGCTTGTGTTCTAGATTTCAATCAAGCCCTAGAAAATCCCATCCTATATAGGTTAAGATGATTCTAAAGTACCTGGACAAAACCAACAAATTTTAGACTATGGATCCCAAGTCAAGGGACTTTACTCTTAGTGCTTATCATGATGTGGATTATGCCAGGTGTGCAATTGATAGAAAGTGAACAAGTGGCACTTGGTTCTGTTGGTATGTATGCCCATAGAGCCAGTCATATGATGATTGTAATGGCATACTTTGTAAATGATTTGAATAATAATAAAGGCAATTTTTGTCTAAATGTTTAATCTATTTTGAGATAATGATATAACATGTTAGATGTCAAAACAATTGTATTACTCAATGACATATGTCTTTGGTTGAGGACCTGAACAATGAGATCATATGGATGTTAAGAGTATACATTCTTGTTATGTCCCTAGTCAGTTGTTATTGTGGAAATAACCATAGACATCAATAACACAGAAGACTAGAGTGTGTGTTGGTTGATGACAAAATCTCATCAGTCATGATATATGATATCAAACCAAGCACACTCATACATGTTAGAGAATAGTGTATCGAACATACCCACCATAAGAGTGATGCATGGAAACCACATTTGGTTAGTCAGAATCATCTCTTATAGTATTGGTGGTGACTGTGGTTCTTAGACCTGAAATCACTGCACTCATCACATGTGATTGGCTACACTTTGACATCATCAAACACAGTCCTAAAACATGGGTTGTTATAACGATGATGATTGGGTGACTTTAACACATGGGGACTTGACTGTGAGTGATAGAGATGGAATTTGTCCCTCCTAAGGGAGTGTGATATCCTAACCACTTGAGGAGTGAGACTGAGAAATGCATGGCCAGGTACATGTAAGTCAATATGTGATATCGAGCTTACATATATCTCAGGTAGTCTACTATGAGTCAAGAAACATAGATTGAAAATTTCTAGAGGATGACAAGTCCATGCCTCGAGTTCAATACGAATATCAGTGTTAAAGGGACTATACATTCAGTGTAACACCAATAACAGATTGTAGGTTGAAAGTTGTTCTCTAACTTTCCTCTTCACTTGGGTAGAACTCTTAGGATGAACCTAGGATGAAACAAGAGTAAATAGCTCATGAACAGTTGAAAGTTCATGCAATAATCAAAGGAGATGATAATCTCTTATCTTTGATAAACAACCCTGGGTGATGATGGGGTGATAAGAGGAATATGTTTCTTTGTGTTCTCTCCTTTTAAGGACATGGCAATCAAGCGAGTACTATGACACTTGATGTGCATGGATTAGAAATAATCCATTGATGGATACATAGAAAAGTATCAGTTCATCTTGGACATTGGTTTGAAGATAAAGATATGTGTAATAAATAATGTCCCAAAGATGAAAGAAAGATCCTTTTATATGTGTGGCTTTGGTAATAAGAAAAGGGAGATGTAAATGACGAGGATGTGATGTGTTTTCAACACATGTGACAGATACCATGGTAAGGATTCTAGTATCTAAGAAGTATCTAGTGGTATGGGAAAGTAAAAAAAAATCCCTAATTAGATGATTTATGTGGGTTACCTAGAATGGCAAACTATGAAATCAGTCTAGTTACATAAAATAGTATGTACAACATATGTTAGGGGTTTATGCTCTGCATAAACACAACATTGATAAGGAAGTACTAATCGAAGGAACAATTGTAAAATCATTGTGGGAAAATCTTATCAAGCTAAAAATAATTCCTTAGAATATCTCTATCTAGATCTGTTGAGGCAACTTATATATACCATCCAGAGATACCTCTGAGATAAGTTCTTAATTGATAAGTAACCTCCCCTTATGCTAAGAGAATGTACAACTAATGAGATAGTTTGTACAAATAGTAAGAAAGTTTAGTGTTGGGTCAGTATATTAGATGGCATAGAAGATGTATGATAAGACTTGTAGTCCCAAGTGGGTGACAAAACATAACTCTAGCCTTTCCTTGGAAGTGAAATGCTAAACTGAATGAGGAGTATGGAAGACTCCCCCCAGAATCAAGAATCTTGTCACATAAAGTTGTAAGTTGAGAAAGGTGACAAATAAGTGAGGTTTGACACATGAGTTAAATAGGGTATGTATAATGTTTCTCTGAGTAAAAAAAGTGTTACCAGAGACAGAGTTGACTCTACAGTCAATAATGAAAAAGAAAGTGGAGTATGTGTCCTGTGTGACAGATTCTATGATAACCCTGTGTGGAAGAACTTTGTGTTGATCAAAGTTCTATGGTATCTCCATGACATTAATATGTTATGTGGAGACTTGATGATATGATGAATGAATAATATCTGTCTCTCTTTACCTAGGATTTCGGGGACGAAATCCTTGTTAGGGGTTTATAACTTGTAATGACCCTGACCTGGGTTATGAGGTAACCTTATTTTTTTGGCTAAGTAAGTTTCTTAGAAATTTAATATAATCCTCTAAGGAGTTTTCTTATCATGTGACACACTTATGTTTCAAGTTTGGTCTTGATTGAATGTTATTTGAGCAATGTTCCTTTATTTTGGACCAAAGTGAAATTTACCTAAGATGAAGGTTATATTGCAAATTGTCACATATTTAACATGCCTTAAGTGTTTTAGCATCATAAGAGAGAGATTGATGCTAAGTGGTGGCTTTTGGAAAGCCTAAATGCCAAGTTTGGACTTTTTTGAATAATGTTAGTATCGTGTGCACCAATTTTGGTACAAAATGTAATTTACCCAAAATGTGGGGTTGATATGCAAATTACCACCTCTAGAGTGCTCCTACTTCCTCTATGTATCATTTAGAGGAGATAGAATGAATGAGAAACCATGTTTGAATCATTTATGAGTGGTAGTACTCTTAGTAATGAAAAGACCAAGAAAGAGGTTGAATGGAAACCCTAATTTGAGTTTGTATTAAGTGTATCGAGTTGTAGTGATTAAATGGGATTCCCTGTAATCCAAGGAGCCAAAGAGGAGACCCCCATATCGTGTGGTTAACTCTTTGACTTTTCAAAAACGAGCTCAGCACCTCAATAAAGCAATGGTTATCAGCTTGCAACTTTCCTTGGGAAAGTTTGCATTCATTTGTGAATGTAATAATAATGTGAGTGGAAGTGGCTTGTCCTAGAAGATAACCAAAGGGGGCCGACCCTTATCCCTTGCATTATCCTCAAGTTTTTTTTTTCATGGAAAGATAAAGATGGAGTGCATGCAAGTACATGTGTCAATCCATGCATGGCCATGTGGCACCTACTAGTAGTAAGTTGATGACACCTCATATACACACTTTTTCATGAACCTCAAGTATATATACCCTTCCTTTCACCCCTTAGTGAACTTTTTCGAATCCTACCACCTCCTTTCTCTTAGATATCGTGCATAGAGCCTTGGTATCATGCATATGTGATGTGGTATTCTTCATAGGGTTTGGGTATCGGCCATAGCATGTTGATATTGGCCATAGCATGTTGATATCGGCCAAGTGGAGTGGTTTTGGTCACAAGTGAGGGGGATATCGGCCAAAAGTGATGGCATATCATGCATGAGTAGTGAGGTATCGTTCAAGGTTCTAAGTAACAAGAAGGATCTCAAGTCTTAACCCTAAGGTGAGGCCATGATCATCTTCAACCTTGGATTGAAGCATGAATCTAGGGTTATGGACATCCTTTCTTTTCTTCATTACCAAATTCTTATCCATGGTGATTCTTTGCATATAGAGGAGTTTTTAAGTCATTTTCAACCTTAAGAACGTGGATCTTTGGATCTTGGAGCTTTGAAGTTGTTCTTGAGGTAGGTTATATAACTTGAACCCAATTATATTATTATGTACTTTCAATTCTATCATACTTGTTGATCTACTTGCAATTTTGATTTCTCTTGAATAATTGATTATCTTTTGAGTTATAAAAGTTTCATGGGAATGTTTTCCATGACTTAGAATAGTAAGAACAAGAGTCTAGAGGTTGATGGTGATGACATCATCAAGGGTAAAGTGATATCAGGTTGAAGAACACACACATCTCTCTGCCCGATATGGCGTGAAGCACACACACACCTCTCTGCCCGATATGGTGTGAAGAGAACACACACCTCTTTGCCCGATATGGTGTGAAGCACACACACACCTCTCTGTCTGATATGGTGTAAAGAAAGCATACACCTCTTGCCCCATATGGTAATCATTCATACACCTCTAAAGTGATATGGGTATCAAGTATACACCACTAAACTAATATTGGGTGTAGCATACACCTCTTGGACGATATGGTGTTGATCACATATCTCTAAAATGATATGGTGGGTAACCCAATACACTAGATGAAAAAATTGGTAAGGTGGTTAATACCCTAGAACATGTGATGGCCAATACACTAGAGTATGGTGTAGTCAATATCTTCAAGTGAGGTGAGGACGTTACACTCATGTATGGTGAAGATGACACTATATGATTGGTAAGGATGATACCTTGATGGGTAAGGGCATGAGGGATATGATGATGTATAGTTCAATATACACCTAACCCAATACATGTGTTCAACTTGACATACATGATTCAATATGATGCACCTTGTAAAGGTGAGGGTAAAACACTCTTAGGAGTGATGTGGGTAATATCAAATAATGATGTGGTTAATACCTTGATAGGTGAAACACCTAAAGTGATTGATAATGGTATATCAAAAATGCCTTAACTCGAGATGAGTCCATATCACTTGATGATAGTTGGTTAATTCAAATGTGTGACTTATGGCCAATACACTACATGATAAATGTGATGTGTTAGTGCATAAAGTATTAGGATGGGATATACCCTAATACAAGATAAGTTTATGAACTTAAGTAAGTTAAAAGTGATGAGGGAAGTAATACATCAAGGCATGATAAATACCACATCCAGCACATCAAGGTTGATGCACCTTGATGCATCTTAAGTCCAATATACTTGGATGAGTAACACATAAAGTGTGTCATGTCAATTGTTGCATTAAGATGTAATGAGTTTAATGCACTTTGATAAGTGTAGGCCAACATGCCTTGAGAAAGGGTTAAGCCAAGTTAATAAAGTGTGATTTAATGAATATCTAAGTAAGGATGAGAGACAAATTCATACTTTGTGTGGATAATAATTTAATGATAAATGATGAGAATAAATACGTATGACTGAATACTTATAATATCAATGCTTTCTCCTAGATATGTGGAGCAATGAATTAGGGTTTGGATTAATAATATGAACATGAAGCCCTATTTGGCTATAAAGGGAAACCCTAACCCTAATGATGGGAAGGTTGTATTTCTCTTATTGCATAAGCCTTGTAAGGCATGTTAAATACTTGTATAACTAGTATAATGATTAATGGCCTTGTGAGCCATATGAATAAGTTATTTCCTAGTGAGAGGTGACAAGAAGTGTAATGGCCTTGTGAGTCATCTGAATAAGTTGTTGCCTAGTGAGAGGTGACAAGATGTGTAATGGCTTTGTGAGCCATGTGATAGGTTGTCGCCTAGTGAGAGGTGACAAGATGTGTAATGGACTTGTGAACCATATGAATAAGTTGTTGCCTAGTGAGAGGTGACAAGATGTGTAATGGCCTTGTGAGCCACATGAATAAGTTGTTGCCTAGTGAGAGGTGACAAGATGTGTAATGTCCTTGTGAGCCATATGAATAACTTATTGCCTAGTGAGAGGTGACAAGATGTGTAATGGCCTTGTGAGCCATATGAATAAGTTGTTGCCTAGTAAGAGGTGACAAGATGTGTAATGGCCTTGTGAACCATATGGAATACTTGTACAACAAGTATAATGAATACCTAGGTCTGAGGACAAATGATTATCTGTTATAGAAATAAAAATGTTGTGTGATGATCCAAGGGTTTGAATACCCAGATCTAGTAACCATGATAATAATGATGTGAAGGGATGAGAATTCCCAGTAATGTGATAAGGGACTGAGATCCCAAGTATCATTTGTTTTAAAGAGTTGAAAAGTATGTGATAAATGTATTACACCATTCTTCATTGCATTTGTTGTGATTAATAATGATAACTTGTTTGATTCTAAAAGAATTCTATAATAAATGTAATACATCATTCAGAACTATAAAACATTGCCCTGACCATAGATCCATTAGCATCATAATTTGCTGAATGGTGAAACAGGTTCCCTGCGGCATAACCTGGAGTGCATCTTTTTGAATATGTGGGGGCATAAGTCTAAATGAATAGCCATGTGTGAGTTGATCCCCTTACGATTACTCTATATAAATGTCTCAATTGAGAATGATAAACTGGCATGTGGCTCAGAGTATGGTGCTTGTGTCAACATGACTCAGTGATTTCATAACTGGGGACGGTTGTTAGTAGATGTTCCCCTAAGAGAGTGCAGTTGACGTTGTAGCTTTGAGCGAAGATGCCACTATACCCTGGCATGCTCTGTTTGTAGATTGACACGAGATGTCACTGCCAGTGGTCTCATACTAACCGATATAGGTGAGGTCTTGGTAGTTGTCTCTTCCAATGACCTTGTATGGTACCGACTTGTGAGATGTTTGTGGCCGGTTGGAGCATGAACGGTATACTTCATCTCCTCAGGGCATAAGTGTGATTGTTAAAATATGTTCAGTTGTGTAGTATATCTACTTAAGGATCAATTACGGAAAACATTTATTGATGTGTAATTAAGTTATACATTTTAGTTGATAGATGTTATTTATGATTCTTTATATTCCTTACAAATCAGATAGATGAATTATGACTCTACCATGGGTAGATGCAGTGTTCTCCTTGAGAAAGGAGATTGTCTTATTATGTCCATGCAATGATTAATCATGCATGTTAAATATAAAAGAACCTCTGCTCAATTTTATAATGTTTATCTGCAATAATAATATGGTCAGCAAAGAGTTATATCTCTCACTGGGACAATTGTCTCACCCCGTGGGATCCACAATATTTAGGTGGACATGCATGAAGCGATGGAGACCTTTCTGCAAAGGAGGAACAACAACTAGGGCAGTAGTAACAGTTCAGGTTGAGTATATTGTCTGTCGTGACTTGTAGATAGAAGTCCTATGTGTCATCTCTGTACTCTCAGGTCCTTGGAGTTGGTTCGTACTGGTTTCATGAATGATATGAGATTTTGGCTTGAATGCCTCGAAGTTTTATGTTGCTCCAGTAAATGTTTTGATAGAGAAACTATTATATGTTGTCCTTGAGATGAGATGAAACAATGTTAGACAATGTAAATCATGATATGTATGAGTTTCGGATCTTTCAGTAAAAGTTTTCTGGAGAAGGATCTCCTTCCAAAATGGTTTTAAATTTTAATGATTTTTGTTAATCTGTTGTTTATGTTTATTCTGCTTAATTAGTAACGATTTGTTTGTCAGTTTGATGATGTTCGTTTCAAGTTTTGGTATCAGAACTTAAGGTTCGATGAGTCTACAGAGACATAGGACTAACGTGTTGAGTTTGTGTTAGTGTCCTCTAGTATACCCTATAGTAACTTCTACTTATGTAGAAAAAAAGGGTGAAGTTTAAAAATGACTGGAGAACATGAGGAACACATTGTTGAGGGTAATGTTGTTGCACCAAGAAAGAGTGCAAGGGATCAGGCAAGAGAAGAATGAGTGCCTGAGAATTCCCATAATGATCCAATCAGGATAAAGAATCCTATGCTTATGCTCTTGATAGGCAGGTTAAGATAACAGCGATACATATAGAAGATTGGATACTAGTATTACAACCTAGGTTACCAGTTCTTAATGCAAAAACTTTAAGCTTTAAAAAGGGTTCCTGAATGACATGGTCATGTTGGAACATTGGAAATGTGGGAAGGATTAACATATGGCAAGAAAATAGACTCTTCCATAAGTTTAGACATATAGTATATTTGTAATGGTAGTGCCCAAGAAGGGGCAATAAGCTGAGAATTAAGGAAATGTCAATACAATTCTAGAGACATTTGCCTAGTTGTTCTAAAAGACCAAAGTTTTTAGTGCCACCAGTGCAATAAATGCCCAGTGCACCAGGGTAGTAATCTCTATGTAAATGCAAAAGTCCTAACTTTCCACCTGTAAGAGCCCATGGCTTAGTTTTTACATCGGTAATAAGACCGATAGGACCATGATACGAGGGCAAGACATGTTATAGATATGGACATGTTGAGCATACTAAACTCTTTTCTTTTAAAATAAGGGAGGAAATGACTCAACAACCGAGGTAGACTCAATAGGGCTTTCGAAAGTCAAAACCCAATAGTGTAAAAAGGCAAAAGCAACAACATGAAACAGCTAGACTCTATGTGCTGAGTCAACCTGAAGCGGTGGATGACCGCAAGGGGTAATAGTCAGACAGAGCTTTTTCATTTTGATATGCCTTATCTTGATGTTATCTGATAATCATAAAAAGGATTTTTGTTATGGACCTCCCTATTCATTGCCCTATGGGGATATAGGGAAGAAATGATGAGAACTAGAAATTATATTTTGTTCCGTATTCTTTTAAATGTTCTATAATTGCTCTTATCTGTGTGAAAGAGGATGAGATATAGAAGTGATGCCTGGAGAAAATCCAGGAATGTTAAATCATGTGTTTGTAATGATGCGAAAAGTAAGGAATATGATAGTACACAAAGTGCATACTACCTAATCTCAGTACTTGTATACCCTGGCTAGGTATTCAACTATTGAAGACAAGGTGAGTATGGAACTCTTAGATTGTTATCTTTATGATTACTCTGATCAGTAGTCATTTTGAGACAATCTAGTGAGTATGATAAAATTACAAAATGTTCATGAACATGTTAGACAATAACAAAGAAAGGAGTGATGACATGTAATCATCCTTAAATTCCTATGATGATGGCAACAAACCTAGGATGAAACCAGAGTAAATGGCTCATGGACAGTTGAAAGTTCATGCAATAACCAAAGGAGATGATAATCTCTTCTCTTTGATAAACAACCCTGGGTGATGATGGGGTGATAAGAAGAATATGTTTCTTTGTATTCTCTCCTTTTAAGGACATGGAAATCAAGTGAGTACTATGACACTTGATGTGCATGGATTAGTAATAATGCATTGATGGATACTTAGAAAAGTAGTAGTTCATCTTGGACTTTGGTTCCAAGATAAAGAAATGTGTAATAAATAATGTCCCAAAGATGATAACAACAGGGAGATGGAAATGATGAGGATGTGATGTGTTTTCGACACATGTGACAGATACCAAGGTAAGGATTATAGTATCTAAGAACTATCAGGTGGTATGGGAAAGTAAAATTTTTTTTCTAATCAGATGATTTATGTTGGTTACCTGGAATGGACAACTGTGAAATCAGTCTAGTTACATAAAACAATATGGAAATCATATGTTAGGGGTTTATGCTCTTCATAACCATAACATTGATAAGGATGTACTAATTGAAGGAACAATTGTAAAATCATTGTGGGAAAATCTTATCAAGCTAAAAATAATTCCTTAGAATATCTCTATCTAGATCTGTTGAGGCAAATTATATATAACATCTAGAGATACCTCTGAGATAAGTTCTTAATTGATAAGTAACCTCCCCTTATGAAAAGAGAATGTGCAACTAATGAGATAGTTGTTACAAATAGTAAGAAAGTTTAGTGTTGTGTTAGTAGATTAGATGGCACAACAGATGTATGATTAGACTTGTAGTCCCAAGTGGGTGACAGAATGTCACTCGGGTCTTTCCTTGGAAGTGAAATGCTAAACTAAATGAGGAGTATGGAAGACTCCCCATAATCAAGAATCTTATCACATAAAGTTGTAAGTTGAGAAAGGTGACAAATCAGTGAGGTTTGACACCTGAGTTAAATAGGGTATGTATAATGTTTCTCTGACTAAGAAAAGTGTTACCTGACACATAGTTGACTCTATAGTCAATAATGAAAAAGAGAATGGAGTATGTGTCTTGTGTGACAGATTCTATGATAACCCTATGTGGAAGAACTTTGTGTTGATCAAAGTTATATGGTATCTTCATGACATTAATATGTTATGTAGAGGCTTGATGATATGATAAATGAATAATATCTGTCTCCCTTTACCTGGGATTTCAGGGACGAAATCCTTGTTAGAGGTTTATAACTTATAATGACCCTAACCTTGGTTATGAGGTAACCCTATTTGTTTTGGATAAGTAAGTGGATTAGAAATTTAATATAATCCTCTAAGGATTTTTGTTATCATGTGACACACTTATGTTCCAAGTTTGGTCCTGATTGAATGTTGTTTGAGCAATGTTCCTTTATTTTGTACCAAAGTGCAATTTACCCAAGATGAGGGGTTATATTGAAAAATGTCACATATTGAACATTCCTTAAGTGTTTTATCATCATAAGAGAGATAGTGATTCTAAGTGGTGGCTTTTGGAAAGCCTAAATGCTAAGTTTGAACTTTTTTGAATAATGTTAGTACCGTGTGCACCAATTTTGGTACAAATTGTAATTTACCCAAAATGTGGGGTTGATACGCAAATTACCACCTCTAGTGTGTTTCTACTTCCTCTATGTATCACTTAGAGGAGATAGAATGAATAAGAAACCATGTTTGAATCATTTATGAGTGGTAGTATTCTTGGTGATGAAAAGACCAAGAAATGGGTTGAATGGAAACCCTAATTTAAGCTTGTATTAAGTGTATCAGGTTGTAGTGATTAAATGGGAGTCCCTATCAGCCAAGGAGACAAATAGGAGACCCCCATATCATGTTTTTAACTCTTTGAATTTTCAAAAACGAGCTAAGCACCTCAATAAAGAAATGGTTATCGACTTGCAACTTTCCTTGGTAAAGTTTGCATTGATTTGTGAATATAATAATAATGTGAGTGGAAGTGGCTTATGCTAGAAGATAACCAAAGGGGGCCGACCCTTATCCCTTGCATTATCCTCAAGTTTTTATTTTGCATGGAAAGATAAATATGGATTGCATGCAAGTACATCTGGCAATCCATGCATGGTCATGTGGCACCCACTAGTAGTAAATTGATTACACCTCATATAGACACTTTTTCATGAACCTCAAGTATATATACCCTTCCTTTCACCCCTTAGTGAACTTTTTCAAATCCTACCACCTCCTTTCTCTTATATATCATGCATAGAGCCTTCGTATTGTGCATATTTGATGTGGTATCATGCATAGGGCTTGGGTATCGTCCATGGCATGTTGATATTGGCCATAGCATGTTGATATCGGCCAAGTGGAGTGTTTTTGGTCACAAGTGAGGGGGATATCGGCCAAAAGTGATAGCATATCGTGCATGAGTAGTGAGGTATCGTGCAAGGTGCAAAGGAGAAAGAACGAGCTCAATTATTTACCCTAAGGTGAGGCCATGATCATCTTCAACCTTGGATTGAAGCATGAATCTATGGTTATGACCTTCCTTTCTTTTCTTCCTCACAAAATTATTATCAATGGTGATTCTTTGCATATAGAGGAGTTGTGAAGTCATCTTCAACCTTAAGAATGTGTATCTTTGGAGCTTGGAGCTTTGAAGTTGTTCTTGATGTGGGTTATATAACTTGAACCCAATTATATTATTAAGCACTTTCAATTCTGTCATACTTGTTGATCTACTTGCAATTTCTATTTCTCTTGAATAATTTATGATCCTTTGTGTTCTAAAAGCTTCATGGGATTGTTGTCCATGTCTTAGAATAGTAATAACAAGAGTCCAAAGTTTTATGGTGATGACATCATCAAGGGTAAAGTGATATTGGGTTGAAGCACACACACACCTCTCTACCCGATATGGTGTGAAGCACACACACACCTCTCTGCACGATATGGTGTGAAGCACACACACACCTCTCTGCTCGATATGGTGTGAAGAACACGCACACCTCTCTGCCTGATATGGTGTGAGGCACACACACACCTCTCTGTCTGATATGGTGTGAAGCGCACGCACACACCTCTCTTCCTGATATGGTGTGAGGTACACACACACCTCTTTTCCTGATATGGTGTGAAGCACACACACACACCTCTCTGCCCGATATAGTGTAAAGAAATCATACACCTCTTGCCCGATATGGTAAGCATACATACACCTCTAAAGTGAAATGGGAATCAAGCATACACCTCTAAACTGATATTGGGTGTAGCATACACCTCTTGGACAATATGGTGTTGAGCACATATCTCTAAAATGATATGGTGGGTAACCCAATACACTAGATGACAAAAGTGGTAAGGTGGTTAATACCCTAGAACATGTGATGACCAATACACTAAAGTATGGTGTGGCTAATATCTTCAAGTGAGGTGAGGACGTTACACTCATGTATGGTGAAGATGATACACCATATGATTGGTAAGGATGATACCTTGATGGGTAAGGGTATGAGGGATATGATGATATCATGCTCAATATACACCTAACCCAATACATGTGTTCAAATTGACATACATGATTCAATATGACACACCTTGTAAAGGTGACGGTAAAACACTCTTAGGAGTGATGTGTGTAATACCAAATAATGATGTGGTTAATACCTTGATAGGTGAAACACCTAAAGTGATTGATAATGGTATATCAACAATGCCTTAATTCGAGAGGAGTCCATATCACTTGATGATAGTTGGGTAATTCAAATGTGTGACTTATGGCCAATACACTACATGATAAATGTGATGTGTTAGTGCATAAAGTATTACGATGGGATATACCCTAATACAACATAAGTTGATGAGCATAAGTAAGTTAAAAGTGATTAGGGAAGTGATACATCAACGCATGATAAATACCACATCCAACACATCAAGTTTGATGCACCTTGATGCACCTTAAATCCAATATACTTGGATGAGTAACAGATGAAGTGTGTCATGTCAATTCTTACATTAAGATGTAATGAGTTAATGCACTTTGATAAGTGTAGGCTAACATGCCTTGAGAAAGGGTTAAGCCAAGTTAATAAAGTATGATGTAATCAATATCCTAGTAAGGATGAGAGAGAAATGCATAGTTTGTGTTGATACTCATTTAATGATAAATGATGAGAATAAATAAGTATGATTGAATACTTATAATATTAATGTTTTCTCCTAGATATGTGGAGCAATGAATTAGGGTTTCTATTAATATTATGAACATGAGGCCCTATTCGTCTATAAAGGGAAACCCTAACCCTAATGATGGGAAGGTTGTATTTCTCTTATTGCATAAGCCTTGTAAGGCATGTTAAATACTTATATAACAAGTGTAATGATTAATGTCCTTGTGAGCCATATGAATAAGTTGTTTCCTAGTGAGAGGTGACAAGATGTGTAATGTCCTTGTGAGCCATGTGAATAAGTTGTTGCCTAGTGAGAGGTGACAAGATGTGTAATGGCTTTGTGAGCCATGTGAATAGGTTGTCGCCTAGTGAGAGGTGAAAAGATGTGTAATGGCCTTGTGAGCCATATGAATAAATTGTTTCCTTGTGAGAGGTGACAAGATGTGTAATGGCCTTGTGAGCCATATGAATAAGTTGTTGCCTAGTGAGAGGTGACAAGATGTGTAATGGCCTTGTGAACCATATGAATAAGTTGTTTCCTAGTGAGAGGTGACAAGATGTGTAATGGCCTTGTGAGCCATATGAATAAGTTGTTGCCTAGTGACAGGTGACAAGATGTGTAATGTACTTGTGAGCCATATGGAATACTTGTACAACAAGTATAATGAATACATGGGTCTGAAGACCTAGAGGTAATTATTATTTGTTATAGAAATAACAATGTTGTGTGATGATCCAATGTTTTGAATACCCAGATCCAGTAACCATGATAATGATGATGTGAAGGGATGAGAATTCCCAGTAATGTGATAAGGGACTGATATCCCAAGTATCATGTGTTTTAAAGAGTTGAAAAATATGTGAAAAATGTATTACACCTTTCTTCATAGCATTTGTTGTGATTAATAATGATAAATTGATTGATTCTAAAAGAATGCTATAATACATGTAATACATCATTAGGAACTATAAAATGTTGCCCTAACCATAGATCCATCAGCGTCAAATTTGCTGAATGGTGAAACGGGTTCGCTGTGGCATAACCCAGAGTGCATATTTTTGAATATGTGGGGGCATAAGTCTAAACAGATGGCCATGTGTGATTCGATCCCCTTACGATTACTCAAAATAAATTTCTCAATTGAGCACGATGAATTGGCCCGTGGCTCAGAGTATGGTGCTTGTGTCACCATGACTCGGTGATTTCATAACTGGGGACGGTTGTTAGTAGATGTTCCCCTAAGAGAGTGTTGTTGACGATGTAGCTCTGAGCAAACATGCCACTATACCCTGGCATGCTCTGTTTGTAGATTGACACGAGATTTCACTGCTAGTGGTCTCGTACTGACAGAGACAGGTGAGGTCTTGGTAGTCATCTCTTCCAATGACCTTGTATGGTACTGACTTGTGAGAAGTTTGTGGTCGGTTGGAGCATGAATGGTATACTTCATCTCCTCAAGGCATAAGTGTGATTGTTAAAATATGTTTATCTGTGTAGTATATCTACTTAATGATTGATTACGGAAAACATTGATTGTTGCGCAATTTAGTTATACATTATAGTTGATAGATGTTATTTATGATTCTTTATACTCCTTGCAAAGCAGATATATGAATTATGACACTACCATGGATAAATGTTGTGTTCTCCTTGAGAAAGGATATTATCTTATTCTGTTCATACAATGATTAATCCTACTTATTAAATATAAAAGAACCCCTACTCAGTTTTATAATGTTTATCTGCAATAATAATATGGTCGGCGGAGAGTTATATCTCTCACTGGGACAATTGTCTCACCCCGTGGGATCCACAATTTTTAGGTGGATGTGCATGAAGCGGTGGAGACCTTTCTGTAGAGGAGGAACAACAACTGGGGCAGCAGTAATAGCTTAGGTTGAGTGTACTATCTATCGTGACTTGTAGATAGAAGTCCTATGTGTTGTCTCTGTATTCTTAGGTCCTTGGCGTTGGTCCGTACTGGTTTCATGAATGATCTGAGATTTTGTCTTGAATGCCTCGAGATTTTATGTTGCCCTAGTATGTGTTTTAATAGAGTACATGTTTTATGTTGTCCTCGAGATGATATGAAACAATGTTGTATAATGTAAATCATGATATGTATGAGTTTTAGATCTTTTAGTAAATGTTTTCTGGACAAGGATCTCCTTGCAAAATGGTTTTAAATTTTTGTGATTTTTGTTAATCCGTTGTTTATGTTTATTCGTATTAATTAGTAACGATTTTTTTGTCAGTTTGATGACGGTCATTTCAAACTGAGTAGGTGTTGGGTTTCTCGGTTTGTGAGAAACGATTTTCATTTCACTTGTTCAATTTAATTGGGACAAGAATTAATCTTTGCATTAATTAGAAACGAATAAGGAAAGTTAATTGTGGGCAAGTCTGGGAAGTGAAACAACAAGTTCACACTCCCAACCGACCGGTTCAAAAGTGAACCAATCGGATCACTTTCCCAAACGACCGGTTGAGTTGTGTAATGATCGATTCGTCTACAACAGTACAATCAGTTTGTGGAAAATCTAGACCCTTTTACTCCTGCATAGACTGGGAACCCTGACCCTGCCATCTACTATAAATAGAGGGGTACAGGGGGCTTCTCAGAACGCACAACTCATAACATCAATTTCATTGCAAAGTTGTTGTTGCCCTCTCTGGTTGTGGTAATCGAGAGAGCCCAAGCAAGTTCTACACATCTAGGGATGAACAGTGAGAGAAAGACAACTACAAAAAAACAAATGATTGAGGGAGAGTGTGTCGGTGACTAGTATGCCGACAGAAGGGGACAACTCCTTCTAGTCTGTCCATCAGGATGATTAGAGTTTCTAGTGGTCCTTGTGGACTATCTATAGAGGCAGAAGATTTCTACTGCTCAGGAGGACGACTGTCAACCACAGTTCGCATCTACACAGGGAGCTACATAGACTTCGTCATAGACTAGGTGCTTGAAGACGAGACTAGCTGTCAGGTATTGTCGTCGACCAAGCCTCAGGACTAGGTATATCTCGCTAAACCATCATTCCTATTACATAGTTTTTGATGTGATCTTCTGGTTATGGGTTAGTGGTAAGATAATTTTTTTTGTATCCGCTACTTGTTCCATCCCACAAAACCGAACAGTGGAATCACAGCCACGTCATCATACTATGTTTTAGGATAAAGTGATATGATCAGATTTTTGTTTTTCTCCATTTATTTATTGCATGTGATGTGAATAATTAACTGGGTAATGTGCATATCCGATTAAACACCAAAAATCCCTATACACATATATGATATGCTATATATATGCAATCAATATGCGCCACCCTAAAACAGTTTTGATGGTGGATGTGTAGCTCTATTATGGCCTATAAACCACTATGTGTGTGCTTAGTTGGTTGTGGTTATTTGCATCTCGGTCTGCGTACTAAGTCCTTTCTTCTATTCCAGATGTAACTCAAGATAACTCGAGCCTTCTCTTGTACCTTTGCCCCCCGAATGTAATTTGGTGTTTCCCAAAGAGATATTTAAAAGTAGGATAGTTTTGTTTCTTGTTATGTCAAAGATCGGTGGGAGCCCAAATGAGTGGTTGGAGGATCGTGATGACCAGATAATGGTGCAATATGAGCAGATGGTGGCCTGATGAGTAGCATGAAGACCCGACAAACTAACTATATGGAGGAGCTAGATGATCGGTTGGTGACAACCAACCGACTGGCCAGGAGGTGAGCCGATCAGTCATAGGATGAGATGATCAACCCGAAATGGATAAAGCACAGATCTTCATCAACTACAGGTTGTTGCATATGATGTAGACCTAGATGACTATAATTCCTTGTGGCTCAAGAAATTATAATAGGATGGCCATAATCATCGCTTTATCTCTTCACATGTTTTCTTGTGGGATATACCATGTATATGATACATACTATATATGTGGTGAATGGATATGTATATGTATATAAATATCAAACCCCTCAATTGAAATATTAAGTTTAAGATGCCTTCCAAAAGTAACACACATGAAAATATTGATTGACTAAGTGTGGTCACACCTTTGAGTGGTGCACCGTCTATCTCATGGAAGTGTGACAGTGGGTATGTGGGTCTACCATTGCATGGTGCATACTCATCGTGTTGGCTTCTGGGAACGGACTTAACATGGTGATCTTAATAGGATTAATCATCTTGAGGCATGGAGATGGTCATGAGAAGGAGTTGTGCATGACATCTATCAAGAGTTGCATAAGATGCAATTGACAAAAGTTGCCTACCTTAAAGAATCTAGTTGTGGGTGACAACCTTTGTTGGTCCATAACTGAGAGGAAGTCAGGGTCTTGTTCACTAGAAGGTTGACTACAATCTTCTGAATTGATACATGAGGGTTATTAATTTGATCAAAATAGTAGGAGCGATAATTAATTAAAGGCCTAATTAATATCGTCAAATTTATTCAAATCAAATGGAGTTTTGATAAAATACAAATGTTTTCTCTTGTATAATCAAATGGCAAAGAAATCATCGTTTAAATCATATTATTTTATTGAGATAAATTTCCATAATTGGTTAAGGACTATGAGAAGTATTATGCATATTCCTAAGATACAAGTGGCCATAGAATCAACTCTATGTATGTTTAAGGCATTGTTTAAGGCACAAAAGAAGAAGGATAGTTCCATGTTTGTGATTAGTGGAATGGAGTCCAAGGACACATGCAAGGAAGAGAAGTGTTCACCTGCCAAGATGAAGTCCAAGTCTTATGTGCTCAAAATATGGAGAGGATTAAGGGAATCAAGGAAGATGAAGCAATAGATAGAGATCTCTACTTCTAGTGTATACATGATTGAGATTAACTTTACTACTTCATCATCATGGGTACTTGATATCAGATGTGGATCACACATTTGTTCAAATGAGAAGGATCTAAAAAGAAGTAGGCCTTTAATGAAAGGTGGGGTTGAACTATGTGTTGCTAATGGAGCAAGAGTTGTTGCTAGTGCAGTAGGAACCTATGAGCTATCTCTACCAAGTGGGTTGATAATAGAGTTACAGAACTGCTATTATGTACCTGTCATTAATAGGAATATCATTTTTGTATCTTGTTTGGACAAGGATGGATTTGAATTTCTTATTTAGAATGGAAAATGTTCCATTTATAAAGATGGGATCTTTTATGGCAGTGCCCCAATGTATTATGGTCTATATTTGATAGATATACACACAAGTGTATACTAAAATACATAAACTCAATGTCTCACACAAAACTTACCTTTTCCATTGTTGTCTAGGGAACTTAAATGAGAATCACATATCTAGAATCCATAAAGAAGGATATTTGGACTCTTTTAATTTTGAATCATTAGAGACATGTGAATCTTGTTTATTGGACAAGATGACCAAGGCTCCATTTTCAAGAAAAGGTGAGAGAGTGAGTGATCTATTAGGACTCATACATACTGATCTATGTGGGCCTTTTATAACAAATGCTAGAGGTGGTTATCAATACTTCATTACCTTTACTGATGACTTCAGTAGGTATGGTTATGTTTACTTGGTTCAAGGATTTCATGAATGAAGTACAAAACCAACTTGGCAAAAGTATTAAGGAAATTCGATCCGATCGAGGTGGAGAATACTTAAGTCAAGAGTTTGAGGACCTTCTGAGAGCCTGTGGTATTGTATCACAATGGACTCCACCTGGAACACCATAACATAATGGTGTGTCAGAAAGAAGCAATCACACATTACTTGACATGGTGTGATCTATGATGAGTTTTTCCAATCTTCCAACTTCCTTCTAGGGTTATGCTCTTGAAACTGCTACATATACACTTAACCATGTACCATCTAAATCGGTTCAAAAGACACCATATGAGATATGGCATGGAAAGCGTCCCTGTTACAACCCCAATTTTTGGGTTTATTTGGTGAGAAATGTAATTTCTCATATTAAAGATATTTGAACAAATAATGATATAATTTGGTTTGAATAAATGGATTTCATTTACAATAGCCTTGATGTTTGGGTTGTGGGCTTTATTGGCTATTTGGCCCAAATAACAAGAAAATTCAATTAGTGAATGAATAATTGAATTTTTGAGAAAAGAAGAATGTGGAAACCTCTAGAAGGCAAATCCAAAGAGGGATTTCGTGCCTCTTGGATTACTTGGGTTCCAAGGAGTCCAAAGTTGCAAAGAAAAACAATAAGAAAAAAATATTAATAAAGTATTTCTTTCTTAAGAAAGAAATTGAAAATAATGATAAAATGTGGAAAACAAGTGAAAAGAGGTATAATTGAGTTATCCTTTGTAGAATTTTGTATCCCAAGGATTTCTAATGTTAAAGGGAATACCAATGAGGAAAATAAAAGAGAAAGAAAGAAATATTCTCAAAAAGAACTATTTTAATAAGAAATAAACAAGATAATGGGAAATAATGAAGAATAAGGCATTTAGATGCATCTAGAAGGATAATGAGTATCCAATAAAAAGGATTTCAAAATAATAGAGTGCCTTGGGATCCAAGGAGTCCCAATAAAGAAAGAGGAAAGAGATAATACCAAAATTGCAAAATAAAAGGATAATGTGATACATTCTTAATGAATTTTGTGAATTTGATAAAAAGAAAGTATTTTCCTATTAAATGAAAATAGAATTTCGTGCCATTAGAATAAAGGGCAAGTTTTAAGAGAATGAAAGAAGTTATTTTCGAAATCATAATAACTAAAGAATAACGGATATCGAGGAAGGTTGTTTAGAGAAAAAAGGTTGCTTTTTCATGAAGGAATATAACTTCCTAATAGGAAAGGGACTAGGCAACTCAAGTATAGCTCGTTACCCCCTCTATAAAAGGAGAAAGAGATCTGGGCCGAGTCCAGGAGGGAGAGAACCCATGTACACTCCTTTCTTCCTCTTCTTCTTCTTGTTCCTTTCCCTACAAACCCTATCAAGGAGGGATAGCATGAACCTGAAGCCTGGGGCGGCAGGATGGGGTTTCGAGGGGGAGCCTGAAGCTCCACAAAACCAAGGATTGATCTGCCATCAAGGGCAAGACCTGATTCGTGCACATCTGTAGATTCATGGCAGCAGCGATAGCCATGCATAACGGCTGAAGCTCTTGCGTTGGCCAACTAAATCACGACCTGGGCAGTGCCCTAGGTGCGTCGGAGGTCAAGGGAGCCAGGTGGCCATCGACGGCGGTCTGCGCGCCCTAGGATGGAGGAGGGGACACCCGCAACTGAGCTGCAGGTCGGTGCAACCTGCGTTTCGCGAGGTTGAAGACAACCAGATCGATGTGGATGAGATTGCCCTTCCGCGGGCTGAAGAGGTTGCAACTTAAGCAAGGGCAGTTTCATGTTTGTGTTATATTTTGCAAACCAACGAGCAAGTGCATGGGGCCAAGGTGACGTGGCCACTTCTAATTGGCTCAAGTAAGTGTATTAATGCAAAAATCATAACTCGTAATTGGTAGCTCCGATGAGAACATATAATACATGAATTTTGCTCAGAAAAATGAGAGGAATCCATTAAAAATATAATTGAAGCCTGATTCCTTTTGAAATTCGAAAAGTAATAGAAGATATCAAATTTAATGTATTAATGTTTAAAGAACCCTATTTTGAGGTGAATGATATATTTATAAGGGTTTAATAGATGATTAAAGTTGATATTAGCCTGTTAATGATAAAAAGGAACATTAGGAAGAAAAAGGATGAACTTTGCATATAATTAGTTAATTTAGAGTTTCATAATCATGAATATACTTTAATGGGCCTTGAAACCCTAATGTTGACTAATTCGACTATTAATGGCGTTAATTGATTAATTTCATGATTAAAGTTGGAATATGCTGAATCTAAGCTATTTCGAGCATTAAAGTTCCTAATTTGTGGATAAATACCCTAAAAGTAGTAATTAGGGATTTCTCATGAATAAAAGGTGGAATTAATAGAAAATCGAGTTCATATGTGATTTAGATCGTAATGAACTATGAATTGATGATAAATGCATATAATGATCTTGTCATGGATTAAAGGCATAAAAATAGTAGCTTTAATGGACAAGAAGCTTAATTGATTATTAATGTGCCTGTAATATGAAAATAGGGTTATATGTTGTTAAGATAACCTTAATGTTGAAGAATAGATGAGATAATTAGGGTTTATGAGTAATGGCATAAAATTAGGGTTTAATATGGTAAAAGATGAAGGGAAACCCTAATTGCAAAATGAAACCCTAAAATGGATACAGAAACCCTAGAAAGTGAATCCAAGTTAATAAAGTAGGTTCTTGATAAAGTGTGTAATAAATATAGTACATATTCTTTTCAGGAATTATGTGATTGTTGAATTACTTGGATTGCATGCTTGGTTGGATTTTCTTAATGCTTCTGAAATCATCAAATTAGGTATGTGGTTACGCTTATGAATATCTCGAGTTAGTTTTCTGAGAATTACCGAAGTTTTCATCGATGTCATGAATTAATTGTTGGATGATTTTAATTCATGCAAACTATAATGTGGCTATGACTATCACATAAGATATTTGCCTACTAGCTCAGATCATGGTCCCCACTGTGGCTTAATAGTTGACCTAGTAAATGGCTACCAATGGGGTAGGTCCATCAGG
This sequence comes from Alisma plantago-aquatica, assembly GCA_963693085.1. Classification (NCBI taxonomy): domain Eukaryota; kingdom Viridiplantae; phylum Streptophyta; class Magnoliopsida; order Alismatales; family Alismataceae; genus Alisma; species Alisma plantago-aquatica. The sequence continues at coordinate 1,371,665,018 of OY856410.1, read as the reverse complement.
TCATTAGATGACTTAGTAAATGGCTACCAATGGGGTAGGACCATCAAGTCATCATGAGTTGGATATTGGGCTACCTTTGGGTAGTGCCATGCAACTCTATTACCCTAGGTATTGGCTACCTGTAAGGTAGATCCATGGGGGTAAGAAGCTACCTAAAGAGAGGTAGCATACAAGGGATAGTACAGAGTTAGGGGATAGGTAAGGATTGAGTAGTATGGCTTAAAACGTAAACTTGGTTGTTAAATGATTAAATTGAATGATTATGTTGTTAACATATTTGCATGATTATTGTTTCCCCCACATACCAGCTTCGGCTGACCGACGTTTTGTTTTTTGGCATTTTAGGTACAATGGAAAGAACAAACAGTAAAGTGGCATATGTGGTACTAAATGAGAATTAAAGTGTAAAGGAGGATTAGATAGATTAGTATCTGTGTGGATAGATGTTTTGAAATCCCAGTTTTAAGAGGTATGCAAAAGTTTTTATTTTTCTCCATATTTCAGTATAGTTGGTAGAATTTAATAATTGTTAATGATTATTTATCGAACCTTTGATCCGGGTTATTGGTTAACGACTCTGTCCTTTCAGTCTCCCTTAATTGGGGGTTACCGGGAGGCTGGGTCATAACAGTCTCGATGTGTCTTTAATGAGGATTTGCAGATGAAAATTTTATGTCAAGAAAATGTTTCCTGAAAAGATTGGATCCAAATCAGATAAGTATTACCTTGTTGAATATCCGAAGAAACTAGGGGATATTACTTTTTCACTCCATCTGACAACAAAGTGTTTATTGCTAGAACTGGTGTATTCCTAGAAAAGGAATTTATTTGCAAAGGAATCTGTGGGAGGAAAATAGAGCTCGAAGAGGTTTGAGACCAACAAGAAAACATTGAACCAATAGATGTACAAGAGGAACATAGAGAATCACAAGTTGTTTTGGAATCTCAAATTCCTCAAGTAACACAGGAACCTTGTAGATCTAGTAGCACACACCTTGATCGTGAAAGATTTGGATATCTTGTGACTCAAGAAGGCAGTGATTTGGTCATAGATGATGATCCAACTACCTATATAGAAGCTACACAGGGACCATATTATGAGAAATGGCTTGAGGCCATGAAATATGAGATGGAATCCATATATACCAACAAGGTATGAACCTTGGTGGATCCACCTGAAGGGGTAAAACCCATAGGGTTAAAGTGGGTCTTCAATAAAAAGACTGACATGGATGGCAATGTGAAAACATATAAAGGCAGATTGGTTGCAAAGGGTTTCAGACAAGTTCAAGGTGTTGACTATGACAAAACTTTTTCTCTAGTTGCCTTGATTAAGTCCATCAGGATCATGCATGCTATGGCAGCCAACTATGACTATGAGATTTGGCATATGGATGTTAAAACCACATTCCTTAATGGGAATCTTATCGAGGATGTGTAGATGACACAACCTGAAGGTTTTATAAATCCAAAGTAAGCTGCAAAGGTCAATCTATGGTTTTAAGCAAGCATCTCGGAGATGGAATCTTTGATTTGACAAAGAAGTCAAAGAGTTTGGATTTAGTCAAAATGAAGATGAACCTTCTGTGTACAAGAAGGTTAGTGGGAGCATGACTACATTCCTTATATTATATGTAGATGACATACTATAGATGGGAAACGACATCCCTTCTTTACAAAAGGTAAAGGCATGTCTTGCAAATACATTCTCAATGAAAGACTTGGGAGGAGCATCCTATATCTTAGGAATCAAGATCTATAGAGATAGATCCAAAACGCTTCTTGGACTAAGTCAAAGCACATACATTGACAAAGTGTTGAAGAGGTTTAGTATGGAGAACTCAAAGAGAGGAAACATACCCATTGTTGATAAATGTGTATTTATCCCTTTTAATTACATATTTTTGATATTTGTTTAGGATTTTTTTGTTATTTATTCTCTTAGTTTCATAATTAATTGTGTTATTTCAGATTTTTCTCTATGATTGAAGTTTTAATTATATTTTCTTGGGTTTTGTAGGAAAATCATACAATTTGCAGCAGTCCTGAAATTCATATATACCCACCACCAAAAGTGACATAACTCTTGCATTCAAATTCCAAATTGAGTGTACACGTATTCATTAGAAATGGAATTTAATTTCCTAAAATAAAATCCTATTATTTGGACCGCTTTTGTGCTTTTGATGGGAGATAAATATATTCGAAATCTCTACTGTGAGAATCTGCATTAAAGAGAGTTACATGGTTAAGATAATTAAAGACAATGATCTTTTTTTTAAAATAAGTTAGGAGGTCATTTTATTCATCCCTCCCTCCTCTTGCAGGTAACGCAAATTTATCTAAAACAGTTCCTAATTGAAAATGAAAGGTGGTAGGACTCCTACCATTACAAAGGGGAAAGGGAAGGGGGTGACCCACGGGGTCGAGGGGATGATTCATGTTTGTACGGTCCTCTAAACTATTGTTGTGTTGGTTCTTAGCCAGAGAATCACTCAGATGGACCATATCTCTTTTGACTTTGAAAAGTCGATAGTCTGGATGTTTCTGCCTCTCTTTATCGATCAACAAGACCTAGGGTTGAAGGGCATGTATTAAGCCCCCATGTTCAGTTGTTGCCTTTACAGTAGTAGTGCTATCTGACATAATAATAAGACCACCCCTGCTTGAGGGGTCGTTGGCCTATAAAGCTAGCAGGATCGCACGAAGCTCAGCTTCTGCAACAGAAGATATCATTATGTTTCGAGAAAATCCCCTAATCCATCTTGCATCCCAATCCAGAATCACGGCAGCTATGGTTGCTTTTGGTCCATGAACCGCTGCATCCACCAGAACTAGACGGTCTCCCTGAGTTAGATTCTCCCAGGGAGCTGCTTCATGTTCACCATTGGCATTTCTTCCAAGTTTAGGAGATATGTCTTTATTGTTCATAGCCATCTGAATAACACCTTCTTGGGCTATTTGATGACTAGTTGGGACTAGGATCTTCTCAAACACCATAGTATTTCTGGCTTTCCAAATGATCCAACACGTCTTCTATTTTTCTATACTATATTTTGAAAAACATGAAAACATAAATTGCATGCCCATTATGACTACCCGTATATTGATAATGATGATGATATTGATAATGTTGATAATGTTGATATTGAGTACAACAACCCCCTCATTTGGAGGTGGGACTTGTACATTGGCTCCCTATGTTCCTATGGTGAGAAGGAGCCTAGTGACCTTCCCCATCGCGTTGGGGTAATAGAGTCACACAAAATATATAAGCATGCTTCTCGAATTACAGCATAATGGGAACTCGTAATAAAAGTTGAATTGCTTGAAAAACTAGTCAAATAAATGTTGGTTTTGCATATTTTTGTTATTCTTTTGAATATAAGTCCTGCCAAGTATACTTATTTTCTTATAAAGTGTTTTACTTATTTTTGATAGTGTACCGTGCAATTGCATGATTGTGTCTTGATTTTCTTGATTTTAGGCATTACAAATGGAATTTTGAATAAGATCATTTCCGCACTCATACACTCTGATGACAAAGATAAATCAGATATATCTCCATATTGGGTTAGTATGTTCTTTAATTATCTAGTTTTTGAGTTATTTATTTCTTATTGTATATGCCAGTGTGATTGATCCTATTGTGCCACTCAGGGACGGGTGCTTCAATCCTTTTTATACTGTCTAGGCAGTGGGATTGGGATTGGGGTAAGAATAGATTCGTGACAGTTGGTATCAGAGCCTTCACACTCCCATATACTTTAAGTAAATAATTTCTCAAGTCTCCTACACCCAAGAAACCCTAAAGTCCATAATGGTGAAAATTGAGGTGTCTAGGCTCGGGGTCCTGACATAATTTCTCCTATCTATTTTCATAGTGGCTGAGATCCCCCGCTCTACCAGGCCTTAATAGATCCAGAACTGGACCTAAAGGTTCTCTTGTGAAACCTTAGAGAGTCTTCTAGCATCTCATCTCTTCACTAAGGACTAACTAAGCCACCCATGTAGATGAAGATTAGGTAGTCTTCTCATATCCTCATGTGGTCCTTTCTTGTGACCTTACCACATGATGTCTCGATTACGGTAACTTACGCATGGGAAAAATGAATATCACTAAATTTTGAAAATTGATACCATGATCTGACCTGAATTTGAAAACTCGATTTTGATAAATTAAGCTTGAAATCAAATACCCATGTATGACCCCTAATATCATGAACACTCAATTTTGACTATATGCTTCCTATGTTTGAGGTTATAATATGATGAATAAGGATGACTTATACCTTATACCTTATTGTTGATAAGGTCCCTATTTGATTTATTCCATGATTCCCTATTGTTGATTAAACCTCAAACATAGTTAAGAAAACTTTTGCCCTATTTGATGCCTATCATGACTATGCCATCAAATTGACTAAGTCTAGGACTCACAAAACCATGATGTAAAACTATGATGCAAAAAGTTGTTTCCTATTGACTATTTATGCCTTTTGCAAAATTGATTTTGATACGATGATTATGGGCCTAGATTTTGCACTAATTCCTCGAATGCCAAATTCAAATCCTCGATTTCCAAATTTTATCACTAGCTTGATCATGAAAGGAAAGGAATACAAATCTTGACATTATTTCCCTTTTATCTTGAAATTTTGATGTTATGACCTTATAAAACATGCTTTAACCATTGATACTCTCCATATTTGAATAAGCTCAATGGATAATGACTAATGTCAGCAATGTGCTAGATTAGGGTGGCAGTTGACTTATGACTCCCCTAACCTAGGACACATCCATATTTTGACTACCTCTAAATTTTCATAATGTTGATTATTTAGAGTTTGGAAAAGTATCCCTTTTCACCCGATTTGGATTGGTTGACCTTAGCCTAAATAGGTTAAACCCATTGTTGATACTCGATCTTGAAAATTGATTTGATAATTGATATATGACAATGTTGAATATAGCTTGCGGTTGATTTCCTAGATAGACCAAGGTCTAGATCATTCATCAACCTTGGAAATATGATAAAGAAATTATGATATGTTGCTTGAATATTGCTTGAATAATGTTGCTCGAAATTGGATATAGATGAATGATACCCACTAAGGTCTAAATAGGAATCCAAACCCTAGCTTCAAAATTTTGGACCTATAACTTTTGATGCTTAAAATCTCGACTCATGATATTGATTAATGGACTTGTGACTCACGATTATCAGATCTCAATAATGATACAAATCCTATGTTCACATTATTTGGATCTACAGATCATACTAGATATATGACTAATGACTTCAAAATCGCAAATTTTGAAATTTTCAAAATGATGACTATTTTGACTTCTCAATTTATGACTTAGGGTTTAGCTCTCATTAGGACTAGGGTGGGACCTCCCAGTAATTTTGAGCCTAAAAATCATGATATTGAAAGTATGATGTGGTCTTGAAATGTTGAAATCTGAAATCTCAAATCATGGATGTATAACCCCACCTAAGCCAATGTAGAGTCTAAGACCCTGAGATATTGGGATTGAAAGTCACATTGTACACTTGAACTCTATTTGTTTGACCTAAAATATGATCTCTCCAAATTCGTGATCAATAGGATGCTTTCCATATTTGTGACTCATATGATGACTTTGAAAAATATATGCATTGACCTTGATACTCAATTGCTCGATTATGAAATGATGTTAGTACCAAGTTGGTTATGATATGGAACATGGAATTCCAATTATGATGATTGTATTAATTGAACTTTGAGGACATGATTTTGATTATATAATTGAGAATGTTTAAATAATTGAGAATATGATCTGGATTTGGATAATTCTGATTTTGAGGATGTTTTGAATTTTGGGGACAAAATTCCTTTTTAAGGAGGAAAGGATGTGACAAAATGGATTTTAGCATAATGATAAAGTAATTACTATTTTGTCATCTTTATGTTCACTCATGGCCCCAATTTATTTTTTCTTAGCTACATAATCAATTTCGAGACTCAAATACGAAATATGGTGATCATTGTAGTTTTTATACACATTATCACACCTCAATTTAGAATCAATCATCACTTTGTCCAAATAATCAAATTGACCCATCAAACTTCATAATTTGGCTCTCAAACTTTTTCTAGATATTCTCCACATTTTTTTGAAGCTATGTTCCAAATTTCATGTCATTTGGACATTTGTACTAGTTTCTATGAATCTTGGAATTTATGTGCTCAAAATACCCTTCTATTTGCCTTTTTATTGACAAATTCCATGTCAGTGATCCGCTTGCAAAGGAAAGGGTGATTCCCAGCCCTTAGATCTGAGACACACGAATCCAAGCCGGATCAGACGGCTTTTGGCTTGTCTTCTACCTCCCGTAATCAGCGGGGAGAAGTAAATGAAGACTGAACAGCGAGATCTCGTGCATACGACCTCGATTCAAATTTCTAATCGAGAGGGAATGTTCACCTCATGATTTCGCGCTAACCCAACCCTATTTTGACTGGCTTTCACACCTTGTTGTGCTGCCAAAACACCCCCCTCGCTCTCCCCTCTCTTTCTGGCGGCCATGGCTGCCACCAAAGATCGGTAGCCCTAAAACCTAGCCCCTACCCTATAAAAAAGGGTCCCTCGTGCTCGCAAGATCCACACCAAGATACAAGCCTTGCTCTTGCTCTCTCATTTAGCCCCAAACACCCCATTTTTATGCTCCGATCCCCTACTACTACAAACGGCGCCGCCACCCAACCCTGTTGGGCGTTCCTCCCTTGCACCACCAGGTCGCTTCCTTTGGCCACCACGAGCTTCGTGAGGTCACTGTGAGTTTGAGCGACACCTTTCCGACCCACGCCGACGCCTCCTGCTCTTGATTCCCCTTTCACTGGCGAGGCCCTCCATCAGGTAGCCTCTGTTCGCGTGAGACCTGGAGGAGACGAGGAATGTCCCCAAACCGTTTGGTTTAAGAGGGACCGGCCAACCTAGTTGAACCAAATGAATTGTTGATGAACCACTCAATTAAGGATTGAACCGTGAATCTGAGTTTGAACCAAATCACAAAGCCAACAAGCCACCTCGATCACATGGTGCAATCTAGATCGCTCATCTTGAATCAAACGATCATGGAATTTCTCAATTTAAGGTATTCCCTATTTCCTCTCTACTAAAAATCAATAAATTGGCCTAATCTTGTTTAAATCATATCTCCTGATTCCTAGATCCAAAATGCACAGATAAATAGTCTATTTTGATCAGAAAAACCCAATGAATCCATTAAAAATACTTTTGAAGCCTAATTCTTAATTGTTCTCACTAATATTCCTATATATTGTTACTTTTCTAATTTAATTTGACAAATGATTCAAAAATGATGTGTAATCTTTAAAACCCTAGGATTTGAGTATAATTATCATCTTGAAACCAAACTTGAATAAATATGAGTTTATATTTGATCTTGTAACTCATCTACTCTTGAAAATGAATCATTAGTGATCTAGATCTTTTTACTAGATTCCATCTTGGTTATAATCTTTATAATGAGTAATCTTGATCCTAATCTTGTAAAACACTTAATGTAGTTTTGACCCATAAATCTGATCTTGATTCCCAATTACCGTGACGATAATCTAGAAATTGATGATGAATTGAATAATGATCATAATATTAGGTTTAACACATATGATTCTAGGAACCTTGGAAAGTCATTCACACTTGAAAATACTTGATAATTGAAATAATGTTGGACATATTGAAATATTGATTGATTATAAGTGAATGACCCAACCCTAAGGTTGACCTAGGAAAAATGTAACCCTAATCTTGAATATTGAAACTTGATTTGCAAATATCATGATCTTGACCCTTGATCCAAACATTGTGTTTTAGGATCTAACTCGAAGGGTCGACCTATTAGTCATGATCTATACTCGAAATACCAGTGAAAGGTACGCTATTATATAACTCCTACTTGATTGTATTGAAGATACTTTTATGTATCTCTTGACTGTATACTTGGCTATTTACTTGGATGAGCTATTGTTCCCTATGATTAGTCTACTGTTTTTTAATACTATATTTTGAAAAACATGAAAACATAAATTGCATGCCCATTATGACTGCCTGTATATTGATAATGATGATGATATTGATAATGTTGATAATGTTGATATTGAGTACAACAACCTGCTCATTTGGAGGTGGGACTTGTACATTGGCTTCCTATGTTCCTATGGTGAGAAGGAGCCTAGTGACCTTCCCCATCGCGTTGGGGTAATAGAGTCACACAAAATATATAAGCATGCTTCTCGAATTACAGCATAATGGGAACTCGTAATAAAAGTTGAATTGCTTGAAAAACTAGTCAAATAAATGTTGGTTTTGCATATTTTTGTTATTCTTTTGAATATAAGTCCTGCCAAGTATACTTATTTTCTTATAAAGTGTTTTACTTGTTTTTGATAGCGTACCGTGCAATTGCATGATTGTGTCTTGATTTTCTTGATTTTAGGCATTACAAATGGAATTTTGAATAAGATCGTTTCCACACTCATACAATCTGATGACAAAGATAAATCGAATATATCTCCATATTGGGTTAGTATGTTCTTTAATTATCCAGTTTTTGAGTTATTTATTTCTTATTGTATATGCCAGTGTGATTGATCCTATTGGGCCACTCAGGGACGTGCGCTTCAATCCTTTTTCTACTGTCTAGGCAGTGGGATTGGGATTGGGATAAGAACAGGTTCGTGACAAAGAGTGCCCCATTTGATCTCATAAGACCTCTTTAACTTGCCTCTTATGTTATCACAGGACATTGATAAGTACACCTTTTATTTAGTCTCACTTATATAGAGAATTTTTGACCTCCAAAAAGTAATCATCAACTTCTTGAAACTCTTTCAACCTAGTAGTGTGCCCAGATGAGAAGACCATCACATCATCTGCAAAAATGAGATTAGTTCTAACTTTGATGTCCTTACATTTAAAATGTTTCACTTTGCCGCTCAACTCTGTCATCTTAATTAAATTGGTGAGTACTTCCATCAAAATAGTAAACACCGCAGGGGATAACGAGTTTCCTTATCTCATATTTTAGGCTACTTTAAAAATACCTACAAGGGATCCATTTATAAGGATTGAGAAGGAGGTTGACTATATGCTTTACTTCAATAGTGTAATACACCTTTAACAAAACCTAATAGATTCCCTAATCTTCCACATGATAACCCATTTAACATGATTGTATGCTTTAGTTAAGAAAATATTTACACAAGCTTTAACATTAGCACTTTCCACTTTAAAATTGGTTAAGAATTCAGTTACCAACAAAGTGTAGTCTACAATCTTTCTTCCTTCTATAAACACACATTGTTCTTCAGAAATGATATGTGGAAGTACCTTTGTTAGCTATTTCCTAGGAGTTCAGCCCATTTTTACTTAGGATTTCTCTAACAAAATTTTTCATTCTTATGTATCCATGCATCCAGGTCATTAAGCCAAATGCATAAACTTTTATCCAGACTTGTTCCCGTAGGGTTTACATACATTAGATGCATCAATATTACATTTCTTTCAATGTACTTTATTTTCCATTACATATTTACCATGGGATTTCTGTCCCCATGGTTTTCATAAGTAATATACATTGGAACTACATTTGAAATTATGGCTGAGAACTTATTATGACTAGGTAGGGGTAATAACTTCAATTCCTTATACCCATACCATCCCATCATATCTCATTCCTCTACATTTTAGGTCCTTTTAGGATGTGTCCAACATTACATTAATTCTTTATAAGAGGTTGGTCAACTCAACCTTCAAGGGAGGTTCCTAATCTAGTCTGCCTTCTGGGATATCAATAGGTAGTTCGACATTCTATCCACAATCTATCTTTACACGTTAAGGGTTACCCCTCCTTCATAGGTCCTTTCCCCTTCTAGGGTTGAGCTACTCATGTTTGGACACCAACCCTAAAATGTCAATTGAGGGTATTATATTTTCCCTATGTGACTAATCATTTCCTATGTCTCATATGCATATTCAAAACCCTTTATGTGCATCGTACATTAATGTTGGTACTCTACATACTTAAATTCACAAGAAAACTTCTTGTTATTTAATTTTGGGTACACAAAATGAATTTCCAAAACTCATTTGAATTTTCTCTTTCATTTATTCCTACCTAGGTTTTTTTTGGGCTGGGGGATTATTCCCACTCATATTTTGTATTCATGTAGCCAAATTAATGTCTAGTTATGGTTAAGGATTAACATTTTCATCATACAGTTTTATTTCTCACTTAACCACTTACACTTTCATAACATATCAAGTTATACAAAATCCTTCATGGATATATGGTATCCCAATCAATCCATAGGTCTCTCTAGGGTTTACCCTTACTAGAGCGACATATATTTCATGCCAAATGTTTCATATCTTTTTTCTAATTAACCTTTTATGTTTTTTAATTGGTGGGGGATTCCTTAATTCTACTTCTTCCTAAAATCTTGATTCAAGATAAGGAGAGAAGTGAGTTCTAGGTATAGGAAAGAAAATAGATAAGAAGATGATGAAATTTAATATGAGAAAACATAGAGGTATTCTAAATAATTCAAAGACCTCATACATTTTCTAGGTGAGATTCTAAGGTCCTAAGAGTCCTTGTTTGGAAACTAGTGGTGAATATGAATTTTTTTTCCAGCCCATGAGTTTTAATCCTTTCTAGACACTATAGAAAATTCCCTAATAATCCTATTATGGCTTTAAGGAACATATCAATACATAATTTTTTTTGATAAGTTTGTTCTCTTATATCAATAGATATGCTCCCTCCCCGAAATACACACTTTTGAATGTAGATTGTAGGAACTGAGATCATAAACTCATTTTTTTAGGATACATACTTAAGAAAGAACAAATAATAACAAATATTTTCATTTGTAACATTAATTTAGGGTTATTAGCCCTAGATAGCCATACTAAGAAAATTACATAGTTACATGTCTTGACACGATCATATATAATGAAATAATCAAATGATGTATCTTAATCTAGAACCTAAGACTAATAACATAATACCAAGATGACAAGACAAGTAATGATGTGAATATCTTAATGACTAAGTCACACCCTAACATAAACTCAATTACGGTTAAGATGAGATTTATGGAAATGAAGAATCTAATGCATAATATTTGTGATCTTGTCTTAATCTGGGTTTGACCAAGAATAGTAGTTTACTCTAGGAATATGTGATGATTATGATATCTCTTTTGCATGTACCCCTTACCTCTGACCATGTTTTGACAAGGATATAGTTGATATCAAGAATGTGTGGAATAGTTTTGTCTTTCTTGAAGGTACGCTTTACCTCTTACTTGGCATATTATTTAGTATGTTTGTATTATGTGTGTACAAATACTTGGCATATTATTTAGTATGGTTGTATTATGTGTGTACAAATACTTGGCATATTATTTAGTATGGTTGTATTAGATGAATGATTGTTCTTGTTCATGTGCATGTGATCTTGTTGTTTCATTTTGACTTCCTCTAATTTTCTTCTTCTTAGCCTAGTGTGTGGTATTTAAATTGGGATTTTCACGGAGGTGAGGTTTCAATTTGGATGTCACACATTAGATTAAGTTTTAGAAAATTTGAGGATGTCACAGATGTACACGGGTATTATAAGATAGCCATGCACCTTCAGTGAAGATGCCATACGATATGTACTTCAATTGTATGATTCAACAAATCAAGCATATTGTAAATCCAAGAAATCTATAAGATCTAGAATTACAATAAACATTTAAGTGTTAGCATCCATGATACTAACCAGGGTTGACTCTAGATCTTAGGTTTAGGGTTGATATTATGGTTAGGTCTTGAAATCCTAAGTTCCATGCATATTGTTCAAATATTTTAAAACCCTAAATATACAACATCATTATCATAATCTTGGGATCTCATTATTATTCATCAATATCAATTAATATCATAAACTAATTATATTAAACATGATCAAGAATCATATTTATCAAACTGGGGTTTAGGGTTAAAAAACCTTAATTCAATAAGTCCTAAGGCTTATAAACCCTAATTAACCATTAGAAGTAACTCTAAATCAAATATTAATCCTAATATTGTATTATCATTAGATTAGATAATTTTTCATCAATTGGGCATGATATCAACAGTTTTAATGAAAACAAATGGGTTGCACATTTCATCATAATCAAAACATGTTATATCGTAAATTTTTTGAACTACGATCAGAACTAGAAATCCAAACCATTTTACTAATAGTATAAATGTTTTCTATATCAAATTCATATATATTATCCCCAATAACCAAGTTAGCGGTTAATTTCTACAATTAAAACAAACTAAACTCTTTTTGGCCAATCATATATTTACAATTCAGAACATGAAGATAATCTCAAGAAGCATGTCGGTGCTAGGGTTTGACGGGGGTTGTGGGGATTCGGCGGGCGACGTGGGGGGAGACAGGGATGGAATAGAATTGGATCCAAAAGCTAACATGGATGTGAATCACATAGATCAGGGAGGGAAGACATCCAGAGCACAACGGAAGGGGGAAGTGCCCAAACTTACTCATCACAAAACCGATAAGGGTTGGCTATACTATCGATGTCAGAAGTAGGGCTCTATGTCATAGTAGCTGGAATGAAGGGAATGACTCAATCAGAGGAGAGAGTTGTTCTTACGAGAAAAGAAGGGGAATCTGGCGATCGTGACCATAGTGTTGTTTCATTAAGCTCCTCACAAACGTGCATTGATAAGGTTGCCAGTCAAACCTTGATCCATGTTGAGGTCTCAGTGAAGACCAATCAGGATGGCACATATGAGGACTTTTTTCTTGAGAAGTTGTTTGAGAATGATTTTCCGCTAGAAGTTGTTATGCTAGGCGAAACAGATGGAATCCCAGATATATCTATTGAACCTGAAGTGAAGGAGGATCTGGTGCGGTCTTAGAGATATGTGATGGTAGAAGATTACTCAGGACGGAGATAAGCTAATGACGCTATGAGTTTGTCTCAAGTTGTTATGGAAAATCAAGGTAAGATTCATTATGTTTGAACTTGAATTAGGAAATTTCATGATATTGTTCTCATGACAACATTACTTTGACATGGCACTCATAGGTGGTCCATGGAAGCTTTTTGGAAGCAACGTGGTAGTGTGAAAGTGGTACCCGACATTTAAGTCGACTGAAGCCTTCCCTGAGTACATTGTCACATGGGTGAGAATCATTAATCTCGTGTTCCATCTTTACATGCCCACGATGTTCACCTATATAGGTATGGCGTTGGGGTTCCTTGTGAAAATATACAATAAAATTGAAAATGGAACTCAAAATCGGTTTGCAAGATTGGCAATAGAGATTGATACGACCAAATATCTGGCCAGTTCCATACTAAATAATGGAGTCAAGTATGAAGTCATTTACAAAGGATTCCCATGCGTTTGTGTGAAATGCGGTATGGAGGGGCACATATCCAAAAACTGCAAAAAGGAAATGACTAAGGCGGGTGAGACATTTGTTGCAACTGAAGTAGATACACCATATGTAGAGAGCTCATCTACAGAGGTAGCTGCAGGGGGATGGCAGTACTAGAAACATAAGGGAGGAGGAAGAAGACACATACCCTTAGAGACAGATACTGACGTGGTGGGTTACAACCACTTTGTTGGTTTATTAGAGGAGAATGATGAGGAAGAAGTAGATTATGAATGTGTGCAGCCTAACAAGGGAGGAGATTCAATGACACAAACTCACACAACCAAGGTTTGTAGGAAGAAAAAGACTCAGTCAAAAGCAAGCAATGAGAAAACTAATACAGACGAGGAACATGGTTTGGTGCTGAGAGACATTACAAATTCAACGGAAAACAATAAATAGACAAAGATCAAGGGTAAAGAGGTAACACAGAGAGTGAGAAAGAAACACAAATTGATCAGTCCTGAAATCGATAAATAATAGCAATTGATGATTGTGATGATAGCAAGGGGGCTGAGGTGGAAATGCATAAGATAGTGACCAGAACGAGGAGGAAACAATGACAATTTTTGCCAAAAGGAAGAAAACTAAGACTAGCAAAGGAGGAAAAGAAAAGGATAGAGCGTGGGTACGTCAGAAGAATGGATTTAGCAACAATCTAAGAACAAAGAGAAAGGGTAAATTGAAGCCACCTAATAATGGCAACCCACTAAGAGGGAGTCCACATATAGTCTCAACAAAATCTATCCTAGAAGAATTCATGCCATGTAAATCGGCGAATGAATACTAGAAGGGAGGAGATGTAGATGAACTAGGAGAGAAGGAAAATACGCCACCATAAGGGACCACTATCTCATCAGACAGAGTCATCTTACTCATACATTCTCGTGATTCCAATATTACATTGGAATGTGCGAGGTATTGGGAATAAAGACAGGTGCAATGCTCTAAGGAGTTTAATGCAAGAGCATAACCCATACTTCATCGCAATATTGGAACCGTAGATAAGTGCCACCCTAGTCCTTAGGACTATTAAGAAGATCGGTTTCAAGTTCTCCCACTGAGTGGGTGCTCGATGCTTTTTGGGAGAGATATGGATCTGGTTGAAGAATGAGGAGCTATGAGTTAAAATTCTATCTAGCCTTAGACAATTCATAATGTGTCATGTAAACAATCAGGTTGTAATCACTTTGGTGTTTTCCAATCCTCACTACTGAGTTAGAATACTACAATGGAAGAACCTCATAGAAGTAAGCACTAGAATTATTGAACTGCGGGTTGTAATTTGGGACTTCAACACCACACTTCTTCCATCTGAAAAATTTGGGAGTGACATTTATAACTTCAGCAATGATAGGATATTTAAAGATACACTTAAGGAGGTGGGTGTTTCTGATCTTGGATTCTCTGGTGTGAAATACACTTACAAGCATGGGAGATTGCAAGAAAGGTTAGATCGAGCAGTTACAAATGAAGACTTGATAAGAGGTTTTCCTGATTTTGTTGTTGAACATCTACTAAGAGCATATTCATACCACTGCCCTATCATGTTGGGACTTCTAAGAAGGTAAAGAGAGACTATAGATTCTTTATAAAGGAATCTTGGAACAAAGAGACTGATTTCAAACAGATGCTTGCCAATCGGTGGAATTCATTAGCTGATTTCTATGAAGCACTCTATGACTTACAACACAACATGATCGATTGGGAGCGACAATAAAAGATAAATAAGTTCAAAAATAAAAACTGACTCTTGGGAAATATAAATCTTTTTCAGCAAATGTTGGCAGATCAGTATGATGAGACCACAGAAAAAATATGTATGAGAATGTAGACTAAACTACAACAACTTATGAACAAGAAGAAAGAGGATTGGAGGTAGAGGGCACATATAACTGGATACAAAATGGGGACAATAACACGAGGTTCTATCGGGCATGGGTCAACCAGAGAAGATGGAGTAACACAATCACAACTCTCAAAAATCCATCAGGTGAGTGGGTAATAGATGAATGTGTCCTTAAAAATATGGTGGTGGAACACTTTGAGAAGGTACTAACAGATCTTGGGAGAAATACAAGACCTGGATTGGCTGCAATCCTAGGAACATTCATCAAACTGCTAGCCCATGAAGAGGTCATGCTTATGGCAGTTCTAACAACTACTAAAACATGGAAGGTGTTGAGTGCTATGCAGCCATATAAAGCAACACGACCAGATGGAATTCTTGTTGACTTTCTCCAGCACAACCGGAATACTATGGGGAATTTTAGTTACAAAGACAATTCAGAGGATGCTCAACGAAGACCCGCTTGCGGAGGAGGTATGTAACTCTACAATTATTCTTATTCCAAAAGTTGATGGGCCTAAGAGATGTGAACAATTGTGTCATATTTGACTCAATAATAACATTCTAAAGCTTGCTTCTAAGATCATAGTTGAAAGACTGAAAGGTTTTATGCCAAGATGGATTTCAACCAAACAAAGTAGTTTTGTACCAGGTCGAATAATTACAGATAATATAGCTTTGGTCCAAGAGGTAATTCATGGGATGAAGAACATCAAGGGAGCTAAAAATGATGAAAATGAAAATTGATCTAATGAAAGAATATGATCAGATATCTTGGGAGTTTATCCATGACACCTTGACTCATGTAGGCCTACCAATGTAGACAAGAAGATAATATATGCATTCTATTACATGTTGCAACACTTCAGTTGTATGGAATGGACAACAATCAAGAGCTTTCAAGGCCAGCAGGGGAATAAGACAAGGCGATCTGATGTCTCCATACTTGTTTGTCTTATGTCATTAAAGACTAAGCCAGATGATCTAGGAGAGAGTAAAGACCAAGCTCTAGAAACCCATTAAGTTAGGGAGATCAAGAGTGGAAGTAGCACATCTTTGTTTTGCAGATGATCTAATATTACTTTTGCATGCAAGCAAGAGGCAGATGCAATGTATTATGAACTACTTCAAGGAATTTGAGAGTGTTTTGAGCAAGGAAATTTCAGTTTCTAAATGCCACATATTCGTTTCTAGGAGTGTTGCAATTCCCACAAGAAGCGATATACTTACCTTAAGAAAATTTTAGGTAACAAGTGACTTGGGACGCTACGTAGGGGTCCCAATAATTCATTCTAGAGTTACCAAGGCAACATATATTGATATTGTCGACAAGGTAATCCAGGGTAAATACATGGTATGTGAGAAGTTTATCCTTCATTGGTAGGTCGTGCCTTTCTAAGTTTACACTTTCAGCAATACCCACTTACTCCATCCAAACAACATTTCTACCTTTGAGTTTCTGCGATGGGGTTGATGGAACTATAAGAAAATTTATGTGGGGGTAGCTACAAAGAAAGGCTTGTATCACTAGTTGTATGAGGAAAGGTGACAAGCTCCTTGAGGAATGGTGGCATGGGTATCAAATGCATGAGGGAGTGGAATACAACTCTACTGGCTTGGGAGTTGGTGTAAGGAAAGAAATTCTCATGGTGTTCCACGATGAGAGATCGCTTTAAGAAGCACAAGAATTCAAAAATAACCTCAATGTCAATGTTTGGCCAAGTCTCGTTGACTAACAAGAAACTTATGCTAGACAACTCTTTTATCATCCTTGTTAATGGTGCATCATTGAACGTCTGGGATGATACATGTGTTAAGCCTAACCTATGCTTGAGATAGGTTACTAAATGCCCAATTTGAATAGATTATAGAGAGTTGCAGGTGTGTTCCTTAGTACTGGACTCCATGGAATGGGATGAGAGCTTCTTGAATGATTGGTCTGAAAAAGAAATAGTCGACATGATTATGAAAGTTCAAGTGCCAATTAGGGGAAACTATGATGACCATAGAGTGTGGATTCACACACTAGATGTTTGATTCACTTCCTGATCGGCTTACCAACTATTGAGAGGACAAAAAGAAATCATGACACCAGGAAACTAGTCTGAGGTGTGGGAATTGAAAATGGATGTGAGAGTAAAAACTTTCACTTAGTTAGTACAACATAATGGCTTGCTCACGAATGAAAGGAGGAAGACTAGGCATATGACTCAAGAAAGCCAATGCAACAGATGGAGGAATGCAGATGAAACTATCTTACACACCCTGAGAGATTGTGAGAAGGTGGAAGGAATTTGGAAAGCTCTAATGCAACCAGAGAGTCAGTGTAGAGTTTTTAAGACTCATAACTTGGAGGAATGGAGGACAACTGCTATACAACATGTGGGAGTGTTTGTAGAAGCTTTCTGGATCATTTTCCATACTGTATGGTGGAGTAAGAATACATATGTTTTTGAAGGTCTGACCAAAAGAACTGAGCACTTATATGCATGTGTACATAGAGATCTAAAGATGAATGGGACTACTTGGGTCAATGAACCAATATATAACAGAATAGACATATCAAGAGGATGGTCACCGCCAATCAGTGGTGTAGTTAAAGTGAATGTGGACGCATCAATGAATAAGAAGGATGCAGCAATAGATACATTTTCGAGAGACAAACATGGTACCTAATTGTGCAGGTGGGGGAAACGGGTGCACACAAAGAATGTCACTGAAGATGGGCTAACTAGTATTCTACTAGCAATAGAATAGGTGGATCTGCAAGGATGGTGAAGCATCGTAATAGAATTTGACTGTTAGAAGGCAACTAAATTGATTGAAGATGAAACAAGCATATACCCAAAGTTTGCAATTTGGGTCGCCAAAATTAAAAAACACCTACAATGTCACATTGTTGTGTGGTATAGTTGTAGGGAGAGTAATAGATTGGTAGATAATCTAGCCAAAATCCACCTCAAAAGCATGACAAATTTTAAAATCTATGAAGACCCTCTAAGGGAAGTTTTGTGCATTTTGTTAGAGGAGAGTTGTATGGACATGGACACTATGAGGCCTAGTGAACATGTAAACGTGTGAGTATGTAGGTTGTATCTCTGGAAAAAATATATTGACAGTTCAACAACTAATTCTGTTTTTATTTTGTATCCAACATGCATGGGACTAGTGAATTAACCCCACTAGTCTGGTGTCGTGACCTGTGATGTCACACACACAGGAGTAGTGTGGTCTAAATGCCTCAGGGCTTCTTCTTTCTTGAAAAAGGATGCAATTCCACCATGGTAGAGTCATCCTAATGGTTGAATCCCCTGGTTTTGGGCTCTCTAGGCTAAAGGAGGTTTAACAAAACACCTCCAATCTTTACAGATCCTATCTAAGCTATGTGTGTGGTGGACAATGATTAATGCTATGGGGAAAAAGGTTCTAGACACCTAGGTTTTGTAGCATACTGAAAGGCAAAGATAAGAGGCTTGAAGACCTTACTAAGTACACATCCATGTGATGATTGAATATGGAGCATCTCCTTGGATCCTATGGTCTTATTCCCATGCCCTACAATCAGTCAAGAAGTTGTGTCCACACTTTCCTCTCCTTGAAATTAATGATTCTATAAATTGACATTTTGGGGGTAACTCTAGGGGGTTGGATTCTATGGAGGAGGCTTAGTGTGTTATGGTTTCTTATTATTTGGCAGATGAAGACTCTACCTTCTATGGGCTGAGGGATAAGAGAGAGGACGGAAGATGAGAAACCCTGATAAATTGTAATATCATGAAACTATCTTATCACATGTCATAAAGATAATGGAGAGGTGGTTGGGTTGATGTGTCTAGTTCTAATAGAGTTGAGGATAAGAGTCTAAAGGGTGGAGACCACATATATAAGGAGAAAGAGGTGAATGAAGGAGGTAAGATTCATGTCTTAGTGGGATAATCTTGTGTTTGGGTGGAGGGGACAACCTCCAAATCACAGGGTGACCCAGATATGAGAGTCTGCTCAGGGTTAGGCTCTGGCCTTAAAAGGTAATCTTTTAAAAAACTCCATTTTCTTAATTTAATTTATTGTTTATGTCCCCATGTTGCACTAAGCTTTAGTTGCTTTTAATAACATATTTTTCCATGTATTTATTGCAAAGTTGCTCTTTTTGATATGATTTATGCATTGTTTATCATTACTAGCCCGTGAAACACTATTTCACCAATTAAAAAGTATTTTTACTTAATTATGTTAATTTATTAATTTTTATTTGGACTTATGTTAGGTTTTCCTTATTTTGGCTATTTTTGCACTTTCAACAAAACTCAATGCTACCAACATAAAAGTCGGTAGTACCGACATTAGGCGCAATCCAATAGGTAATTTGGGAAATCTCAATGCTATTGATAGAGAACTCAATGCTTCGATTCTATAGAGAAGTAGAGTTGATTCTATTGAATTTTTACCCAAAAACAACAGTAAAAGAATTTATGGCTTCGGTGGCACTAATAGTCTATTCTGTGGTACCAACCTTTGCATTCAGAGCAAGTCAAAACATGTAAGAATCAAATCGGTACTACTGACATACCCGTTGGTAGTACCAACACTTGTAAAGGGATTTGAGTCATCCGAAAACTCGATCCCACCGACTTCTAGATGGTGGTACCGACTATACACGATCAACGCATGCTAAAGAGTAAAATATAACTGACTGTTATTACTTAATGATGGTTAGAGCCTTAATTATGATCATAGGGGAGTTCATCCAAAAGAAAGAATCACATTGTATCTCATTACAATAGAGCATTGAACTGAGAGAGGAGGAGTCAAAGGAGATAGCCACATTCCAAAAAATCCCAACACTTTTGGGAGGCAGATCTATAGTCAAAACACTATGGATCAAAGTGTCTACCAGCCGGGATCTTCATGGATATTTTTTTGAGCATTTTCATTAATTTTATAATTTTTAGCTCATTTTCTCTCTCTTCTTATCTGTATTCGATGGTAGAAATCATGTGGGGTTAATACCCTTGTTCCTTAGGACCTGGGAGTAGTCAGTTTTGTGTTGTATTTATCTCTCATGGATTAATATATATTTCCTTTAATTTTGGATATAAATCTATGATTCCTTAATGAATTGCATGTGCTTGATCACCACAATCAATTTCTTAGACCACTAATTGCTTCATGAGAGGCATTAGAAGTTTAAAAGATTCTCTATTTACACAAAAATAGTGTGCCTCAGGAGAGGGCTTACAATTATGAAGGGATATCGACAATTCACCTATACAATTCCCAAACTACTACAAAGTGGGGTTTGTCTTAGAACATGTAGTGTATTACATTGCAGGAGTGGGTAATACTTGCCACATGTCCTTTGTCCCAGGGTTAAGGGTTAATGATTATTAATGAAATGGAATTATATGCAATGTATGCTATGGTGAAATTAAAATATTAAGGAATCCATCAATTCTTGATCACACTCTATTTAATTTAGACTTCAATTCTTGTCTTTAGATATAACCAAACAACCAATCACTTTTTCCCTAGGCGTAGCTGATTAGGTTATAATTCGTAGTAGTTGTTGGAGAATGTTTTCCTAAGTTCAACATTCGGGCCTCATTATCCTATACTACTCAGTTTGTGCACTTTTTTTTTCATGCATAGTTTAGTGTGTCAAGTTTTTTGGCATCGTTGATGAGGAAACAATGACTCCAACACTAAGAGTGTTGTGACCGACCACTATAGGCCATTTCTTTTTCTTTTATTTATTTTTATTATTTTCATTGACCAAGAGCATAATTGAAAAATTTTCTATCATCAAATTTATAGTATTCTTTGTTCTCACATTTCCATTATGTTTTAGGTACTAGTGCATAGTTCAAACTTGAACTATTGATTACAGCTAGTCTACTCCAACTATTATAGATTAGGAGGAGATTTTCTTGCAAGGAATGAGAGTGTGGGGCTTTAGATGAGCAGCTCATCCAAACCCCACCACCAAAACAAGTAGATATCAACCCAAATGGTGAAGAGCATGTTGAGCAAGAGCCTAAGTAAGATATTATTTGGGAGAATATTAAAGCATCTTCTTCCACAACACAACTAGGGATGATCAAACAACAAGTTATCAATATGGATAGTTACAAATAGATCTAGGACTGGTGGGGCTAATTAAATCTTAGTCATTTCATGACCACAGTATGGGAGATTTGATGGCACACATCAGCGACTTTGTGGAAAGCTATGATATGTTGAAGATCGGTAGGGTCCTAGCTACATTGGTCTACTTGAAGATATTTTATTACTCATTGTCAGACAAGACAAAAACATGATTTCTTAACCTCCTGCCATAATTTATAGAAACTTGGGTTGAAATGGTAGATGCCTTTTTCTAGTGGTACGTTTCACCTTAGGAAAACAATGAGCTAGTAGGGAGGATTCAAAACTTCAAGAGACATGCTAAGGACTCTTATTCTGAAGCCTTGGAGCGATTTCATAACATGCTCAGGAAGGTCCCTCATCATGGGATTGATCTGTATGAGTAGGAAAAGATATTTTACTATGGCCTATGCAAACAGAAAAGTACTAGTCTTGACAGTGCAGGAGCAGGTTATTTCCTAAACAACAAGGCTACAAGATGTTATGAGAATTTGAAGAAAATGGCCAAAAACCAATCTTGGGGTGAGAAGAGAGAAGCACAAGTAATAGTTAAAGGTTCTATGTAATCTAGGGAGATCATTGAACTGAAGGATAAAATTGATAGACTCACAAAGAAATTGGATAAAAAAATCCAAAATCTCATCTGGAGGTGAAGATGATGAGTACATGTATTCGCATTAGCAACATCTATAGGATAGAGGTCCTAGTAAGATAGACAAAGTTGAAGACATTTTATGCAGACTAGTGACTCATAATGACGCCTTACTAGACTAGATTGAATGGGTGTAGCAAAATCAAGGAGCTAAGATGTACAAAATTGAATATTAGATTTCTCATCTAGTAGGGGAGGTGGCATCCTTTAAGAATCCCATCCAATAGGGATATCTTGCGAACATAGAGACAACCCATCAACATCATCAAATAAATTTTATCTCTATGAACTAGAATAGGTTATTGGAGGGTCACCAAATCAACACATTCTAGAGACAGATTGAGTGTATGTGCCAGAAGTTCCATTTCCCCACAACATGTACGGAAAACCAACCAGATGTGGAATGTTGTACATTATTCTCATGCATGCACCTCATTCAATACATGTCATCTAAAAGTGACAAGGACACACCATCTTCACCAACTTTGCAAGATAAGGAACTTCAAAGTTCCACCATTTCCATGACCAGTTGCCAAGATCCATAAATGGTTCTCGTGCAACAAGAGCATATGAAGGTTCTACTTCATAGTGGAGCAGTCATAGTCAACAAAGAGGCACCCACAACTGAGAAGGAGTAGACATAGGCCATACCTTATGCAA
Organism: Alisma plantago-aquatica; assembly: GCA_963693085.1. Classification (NCBI taxonomy): domain Eukaryota; kingdom Viridiplantae; phylum Streptophyta; class Magnoliopsida; order Alismatales; family Alismataceae; genus Alisma; species Alisma plantago-aquatica. Next base: position 1,371,642,191 of record OY856410.1, on the reverse strand, counting down.
GAGACATGCATGATTCTCTCCTAGGAGGTGGCATTGATGCAAGTATAAGGGAGGAGATCCCAAATGTGCCTTACATCCCTTTCCACAAGTGTGTAGAGAAGCCAAATGTGATTCCCAAATAATCTGAAGCCAAGAAAGGAAGAAAAGCAATTCAAGAAATTCCTAGACATCTTCTAAAAACTCCACATCAACATCCCATTTGTGGAGGCAATAGAATATATTTCTGCATATGGGAGATTCTTGAAGGATATCATCAACAAGAAGAGACAGATTAAAGATACAAGTGTCTTGTGTGATCAAGTGGTTAGTGATATGATCCAAGGAAGGTTAACAATGAAGAGAATGGACCCATGATCCTTCTACATTCCTTGTTCCATAGGTAGTAAACATTTCCAACAAGCATAGTGTGACTCTGGGGTGAGCATAAATCTCATGCCTCTCTCTACCTTTTAGAAGGTTATAAGAAATTGATGAAGAGATCAATGGAAATCCAGTTGGTGGATAGATCAATTGTGAGGTCGTATGGGTTATGCAAGGATATTTTAGTTAAATTCAATCATTTCATCTATGTTGTCAATTCTATGGTTATGTATATGCACAAGATGTAGGGATCCAAGATGTTATTAGGTGTCTGTTCCAAGCTACAACCAGTGTTATCATTGCCATGGGAAGAAGCTACTTGATACTCAGGATAGATTATGATAGAGTGGAGTTCAGACTGTTATATGAGTCTTCACAAAAATCTTTTGACAACACATGATAAAGAAAATGACCTTGTCGAGCCTAGGACATTAAACAAGGGTGCTAATGGGAGGAAACCCAAATTTATTTCTATCATTTATATTTTGTAAGGACTTCTCATTATTTACATTTCGTATTAGACTTTTTATATTTTTAATTGATGTAAAAAGGTATGTTGATGTTTTTGTTTAGTCTACAGGTAGAGTCAGTGTTGATACCACTAACACCAGAGCAAGTGGATCCTACATGCTAAAAATGTTCAATAGGTATTTTGTAAATTCTCGGTACCACTGACACACAAGTCAGTGGTATCAAATCCTTAATAGGTTAAAGTCTGTAAAAAGTCAGTACCATCGACAGCCAAGTCGGTAACACTGATGTTTTTGAAAAAGAAATCACATAGTTATAGGAAACGATTGTTGATACCACCGACACACCTTTTGGTGGCACGAACTCATAAATCTCAAAGAAGGATACATGGTATCATGTTTCGGTACCACGGACACACAAGTCGGTGGTACCAATACGGAGGGATAGCAACCAAAAGAACTTGATCTACATATGCCACCAAGAACATTTCCACCACCACCACCACCACCCTTCTGAGCACATGGTACCCTCATTCCACCTCTTTGTTTGAGTTATAACTATGAGGGCATAGTCAAGTTCAAGCTTAAGGGGGTGTTGGAGCGGCTCTATCTTGTTTATTTCTTTATTTTATTTTAGTTTTTCTTATTTTAAAATGTATGATCTACAATCTATCTAGTATAATTGTTGTGGTTAGATAACATGATTTCTTTCATTATTTAAAAGAATGTGTTTCATACCTTTGTAATGAATATAAAAAATAATTGAAATTTTCACATCTTTTTAAGATTATTTTTTAAAATCTAAGGCAACACCAACTGGATAAGGTGTATCAGTTAGTCAGCTTTAGTACACTTAATATGAATGAAAAACTCAATTTATCCAAGCCTTGTGTATGATGATGAGGTTTGATCCCAATTGACCAAAAAAGTAACAAGACCCTAAATGGGAGTTTTATAAAGAAACCCTAAGGTTACCATGTACTCAGTTTCATAGGAGAGGGACATATCATAGTTAAGACAAGCATTATCTGTTAATCATGTGATTCCACCCACCTTTCTTTATTTTTCATGCACCACCTTAAGATGATCAACGTAATCTAAATTGTTTCCTCTTGACTTCATTTCATAGTATAATAGGTAGCATGATATATAGTTTCTTTAGAATACATTGATTAAACAAATATATTGAGAGAGATGTGCATATCAAGTTGTTGCACAACAAATTTCATGTAGATTGCATTTTCTTTTTATATCATTCTTTACATCATATGTCTGTGTATCTTTCTACTCAAATATAAAGTGAAAGGATACACGTCCACATCCCTCCCAATTAAAAATAAAAAATAAAAAATGCTATATGTTGAAAAGAAAACTTGAGCATAAATCATAAATCATGCTAAAATAAGAGGGCAGAAAAAATTAAACAAATCAAATAAAGAAGGAGAAACGGATGCCTTGAAGTCAAACTAATTTTTTCTACAAGGAAAAGTGAAAATAGTTACATTATTGCATTCTTTTACCCACACTCATCAATCGAATGAGAATTTTAGTGTAGTCATGATTCCACTATAAGATTAGGCATTAGGATTCATTCATTTTTAATTTCCTTCATTATATATATAGGGGATTTATTCGTTACCAACATGGGTAGCCTAATTTTTTGCTACCCACACATCCAAAAGTGTAACTATATGGTACACAAAAGTAACTCAAAGAACAAAAGAGTAACTGTATTGATAAAAGAGTAACTATATGACTAAAAAATTAACTGGACAGAAAATATACAGTCAGTACATATATGGACGTATTTTTTTATTTTGGTGGGGCAAATGATATTATTTTTGGATGAAATTTTTTGGAGAGCTAGATAAAATGCTCCTATACAATTACAAAATTTTAAAAAAAGTGACTAGAAGGGTGTGCGGGTAGCTACCCGCAGGGGTATTAAAGATGAGCCCATATATATATATATATATATATATATATATATATTCTTTAATTCTGGACATAAATCTATGATTGCTTTATGAATTGCATGTGCTTGATCACCACTAATTGCTTCGGAAGAGGGGTTAACGATTGGAAAGATTATTGATTTACACAACTAATATCATTCCTTGGGAAAGGGCTTACAGTTGTGAAGAGATAACCTATAGGCATCTTTAATGTACCTAGATAATTCTTAAACCTCTTTGTAAGTGGGGTTTGTCTGAATATAGATAGTGTATTACGCTACAGGAGTGGGTAATATTTGCTATAGGTCCTTAGTCTCGAGTCAACCGTCAAATTGATTATTTATGAACTGAAGTTAAATGCAATGTATGCCATGGTGAAAATTTAGTATGAAGTGATCTACCCGTTCTTAATCACATTCCACATAATTTATATTTCAACTCTTGTATTAAGTTATAACCAAACAACTAATCACTTTTTGCCTATTCCTAGTTGATTAGGTTATAGTTAGTAGTAGTATTTGGAGAACGTGTCCCTGAGTTCGACATTAGGACCTCATTGGCCTATACTACTCGACTTGTACACTTGCATTCTTAACACATAGTTTATACATGTCACCCCTTCTGTTTAACATCAACTTTTAGTATAATCTCCCACTTTTTGTTATATGGCATTGGGCATAGGATAAAGTCTAATCAAGTTTGTTTAATATACAAAACTTTGTTTACAATGCAAATATAGATTAGAACTTAATTAGTTACCTAGATTACCATAGAACTTATAATTCTATGGAAATTCTCTCTATCATATAATATTACAATTATCAACCTACCAAATAGTTCATTACTATTTTTTTATGATTATTGAACACATAATTCCTCATTTTGAATTCTGAACACCCATATGTAGATTCTAATTGAACCAATTAGGATTGGATTGGGTTCTAGGGCCCATGGTTCCCAACCTTGGCCATCTAAGTAGTCTAAAAGCTTTATTATTCATCAATCATGAAATTAGGGCTTGAACATATCTAATATATCAAATGCACACTCATATTAATATAATTTGTTAACATCACTATGTTCACTGAACATTGAAGACCTAAATTAGGTCTAGGTTTTAAATTCATTAACAAGAGTCATACCATATAACTCCTTATTCCACATTAATATTTACATCATACACTTGTATTAAGCATAAAATTCCAAAATTGAGGATTTTATTGTACCTTGGTAATGTCTAGACTAGACATAGCCCTTAGGGTGGAGGATCCTGCAATTTATGGACTATTCTAGACCATTGTGTTAGGATTGGTGAATGATATTTTTAGTCTTAGTTCTAAATATGTCAATAGTTGTATTTCTTTGTATCTTCACATTTTATCTTGTGCATCTACATAAGACAAATTCTTGGTTAATTATATTTTATATATACCATTTTCAATGAATGTATCTAATCCATTGGCACATTATATTTGGGATAATTGAGATAATCAATTAATTCAAAATATTTTTGGTTAATATCTTCTCTATTGTGATGTATATCAAAGTACCACATTTCCTTAAATTTGTAGTTCGTGATTCCAAAGAAGAAGAATAAGTTGTGATAGAAATGTGATTACATTATGAATATATCTTGTGTTGCATTGTTAATGGTTTTTGTAACTCCAAATAGGAGAGATTTTATTGGCACCATATTTCACTTTTGATATTGCATATAAACCTCCAAATATGTCCTTGACTAGTTAACATGCGTTGGGCATATGCTGATAGTTATTCCTGTGATGTGTGAATGATTCCCATGCCTCTTCTGGATTCTTCTACATGAGTACCACCACAAAAGGAAAACAACATTTCATAATATTGAGCAATTATTTGCAAAAATATACTAAATTACTTTTCCACTTAAGGGTCATATAGCAAGGAAAACATTTAATATATTCATTATGTTTTACATCTTTAAAGAAGTTTTATCGAGTCATGGAAATAGGTGGTGTTCACTCTTCTCATGGTCAAGACATCTAGTAAACAAATCCCAAGTTTGATATCTAATAGAGCCTCAGAAAAGCTTGTCTTTCACGTGTAATAGAAACCAAGAATGAACTCTATAGGAAACTTATGAAAAGAACTCCTCTAAGAACACTCCAACATTCTTGTTTGGGTTTTTACTTCAAAATAAATACTATGGTGTTTATGTCAAAAAATATCAAGTTCATCACATTCTACACATCGTTGTCTCAATTTTGATGGTCTCCTTTTCTTATTACTATAATTTCCTCAGGTAATCTCCTAAAATGGTCATGGATTATATTCTATATAGAGGATTATGAATATCATTAGAAAATATATGTTACTACTTCATGGGACAAAATAAAGAACCCTTGACAATATCCAGAATAAGAGAAAATGAATATCAAATTGTGCATATGACATAACCTATAATTGAGACACACAGTAAGAAATCCCAATAAACCCCTATATAGGAAAAAAATAGAATGGAAGACATGATAATGTCATCAAATATAAAGGAATCGATGCCATATGATAGATTGTATACTAGTAGCTAGTTGGCCAAAAAAATAGTAAACAAAAGAACATTATTGGAAAATGGGATCAAATTGTATATAGGTGGGTGTTCTTAAAGTTTAACAAAGATAGATAGCAAAGTTAATAAATGAGTAGAAACACAAATATAGGAATTGACCTTTCATTCTAGAAGTGTAGGAGTTTAAGTCACAAATATGATATACAAATCAAAATTGGTCAATAAGGAAAAAATAATGATTGAAATCCAATGGTTCAACGAATTAGTGGATTTAGAGACTAGAAATGAGATAAACTAAAGTAAAGGGTAAATATTGGTAGTAATGGTGGATTGAATAGTTCACCAAGTTAAAACACATAACTTCTCAATAAAATTCGAAATAACTCTATTTTATATCAATGGTATAGTATAATATTATATATATATATATATATATATGTGTGTGTGTGTGTGTGTGTGTGTGTGTGTGAGTGTGTGTCTAGTATAGATTCTAAATAAAATAAAAAAACTTTTAAAAATATAGTTTAGAATTCATATCAAAAAACAACTACACATGGATGCATTGTATGAATAACATAACATATATTAATAAGAAATATTATTTATGCATAATGGAATATCCACAACAAGAGAATTACTAAGATTTAATTAAATACCTTCACTTGTTCCTAATACTTGGCCAAAAGATATAAACATGGTGTATCAACAACCTAGAGAAGAAACCAAAGTGAAAACTAGGTTATTATTAGGATTTGAGGAACAGAATTGAACTAGTATTTATTACAACAATATATATTTTTCTAGGATTTAGGAATAGAAAATAAGCATACATGTGATTTTTTTTGGTCGGCGAAAAAACTCTTCCTATTAAAATTTACCAAACTTTAGGTACATGAAGACGCACCCCCTAACCCTTTACAGGATTACAGACATAAAGCAAAAGACCAGATTTGAATCGGTCATGACCATAAGAACTCTAAACACAAGAAACTACAAACCAGAAAGAAGCGCCCCAGAAAAATACACAAACAAGAAACTGACTATCCATTAACCTACACAACTGAGGAGCTACACTGATAATAAAAACCACTCACAAATTGTGCAGGCACATAAGTTAGACGAAGGACCTCCAACTTCTATCTATGCATCAAACAAGGCCGCACTTCTGTTTTGGAGTTTATCTGTCTCAAACAGCTATAGAACGTAGTGTCTATCCTGTCATACCATCTTCTCATAGAAGACTCCAACGGTAGACTGATCAGACTGGAACAATGATCAATTTGACCATCCTATGACTCCTACGCACATAGCAATATGACCATCCTCTGAAATTAGTGGTCGGAAGAAATACGAAGGCTGAATCAAGGCATCGAACAACACTAATTAGTGTCTTGGTGAACTCGACAAGCAGATAGAAGCAAAATCACAGTCGCAGGGATGGATTGGAAGTAAACTCCTATCCATCATCTGAAGTAGACAGGCCTGCCACTCCTATCTCCTTCCCAAATTTCTTCACAGACCATCAAATGATCACTGAAGTACTTCATCCACTACTACAGAAATAGCATTCAGTGTCGCTTTTCTGGGCGTCGGTTATTAAGAAAAACCGACGCCTATCATATAGGGCGTCGGCTGTTTAAGCAAACCGACGTCTATATTCGAAGACCAGCCAGACACGGGTACCGCTTTGTATTTAGCGTCGGTTGACAATAACAAACCGACGCCTAAAAGCTCCTGCGAAATCCAATTTTCGAGCGAAAAGAAAAAATGTCACATACAGCGTCGGTTATTTAAATAGCCACCGACGCCTATATGTGATGAAAACTTTGCGCGCAAAGTGTCACTTATAGCGTCGGTTATCTGTTGATAACCGACGCCGAAAGTGGTTCCCGCCAAACAATTTCGTGAAAATATCGTCCATTTGAGCGTCGGTTGTTTCAAACAACCGACGCTAAATTATTTTAGGCGTCGGTTGTGACAAACAACCGACGCTATAGGTGAAATTTATATCCTGCGATCACCCGACTGTTCCCCTTTCTTCTGTTTCATCGCCTAAACAGCCGACTGCTCCCGCCGCAACTGCTGTCGCCCGACCCTCCAACTGCTGTCGCCCCTCCCCTCCACACCGCCGCCGCCGCAACTGCTGGACCCTCCAACTGCTGTCGCCCCACCCGACTGCTCCCGCCACGCCGCCGCCGCAACTGCTAGTGCCTCCACGCCGCCGCCGCCAGGACGACAGAGCTACTCTCCACCGCCGTCTCGCCGCCGCCGCCAGGACGACAGAGCTGCTCTCCACCGCCGTCGCGCCGCCACCAGGGTTTAGCTAGCTGCTTCTCCGCCGCGCCGCCACCACAGCTCCTCTTTACCGCCGTCTTCTCCAGACCTCCAAATCGGTATGCCCTCTTCTCTGTATTTTATTGATGTACATGTATTTTATTTGTGTGACAATGCTTGCGGGTGATTGGTGGGATTACGAGGGTAGTATTGCTGCAATAGAGATTACGATAGTAGGGGTGAGGCTTGGGGATGAATTTCTCTGCCATAGTTGAAATTTTCTTACTGAAATATGATAAGTAATTCACGGTTACCACTAAATATTATTCTCATTCCATTTCAAGTTACATTACCTTTTGTCATTAGGGTTAGGGTTGCTCTTTTGAACTTGACTAGGGTTTTTAGGGTTATGTTCAATCATCACCCCTATATCATAACTCCTCATTCTTAGGAGCTTATATTATTATCTTTACATTCAATTGTATCACAAATAATCTATCAATCAAGTCACAACCTTTCATAATTAGGGTTAGGACTTCTATTGTATCCGATTAAGGTCGTTAGGGTTTTATTCAACAGACAAACCCTAATTCATAACCCCGACATCTAGGATTTTAATTCATTACTTTAAGTATTCAATTATACTTGATTACTTTCATCAATTATCATTATAAGGTATTACCTTTCTCATACAATTAGTACAAGTTTCTTTCATCCTTACTAGAATATTAGATTCAACTTTAACTTGTTATATTGTCTGCTGCTTTTTAGGGTATACTAGCTAGCCTACACTTTTCAAAGTGTATCCTTCTCATTAATTTCAAGTGTATCCATTCATTATATTCAAGGTGTATCGGCCTACACTCATTAAGGTGTGTCAACCTAGGTATATCACCTACATGTTACACCTTGTGTCGGCCTAGAAACATGTGTTTGTAATGGTCAAAGTAATATGAAAAGGTCAACTTACCGAAAAGAATGCTCTTCTACCTTTTATGATATTCAAGAAAACCCTAGTTTGATGATTAGGGATACATATAATGTCTAGTAAAGATTCCTAGACCTTTTGTTTAAAACTATTGATTTCTTGATTTATTATTTAATAATGCTCTGTTGATTAGGATTAACCATGTTTCCTGTAGTTTATAGACAATTATTATATATAAGAATGACAACACATGTATTTGTTGGCCTAGAAACCCGTCCAAGATTTACTCATTAGGAGTAAATCTTGGATAGTCCCCGGTTTGGGACTGTTCTTGAACACCTAATCTCACTTAGGATGTAAGTGTATAATGTGTATTGGGTTTTCGAGAAGATTTCGGTAGCATATCCCCGTTTGTTCTCTAAGTACATATGTACTTAGAGAACATCGGGGAAATGCTGCCGAAATTTTCTTGAAAACCAAATACACATTATACACTTACTAGTGAGATTAGGTGTTCAAGGATGGGATAGGTGGTACACATTTATTATATATAAGAATGACATCAAATGTATTTGTTGGCCTAGAAACCCATCCAAGATTGACTCATTAGGAGTAAATCTTGGATAGTCCCCGGTTTGGGACTGTTCTTGAACACCTAATCTCACTTAGGATGTAAGTGTATAATGTGTATTGGGTTTTCGAGAAAATTTCGGTAGCATTTCCCCATTTGTTCTCTAAGTACATATGTACTTAGAGAACAGCGGGGAAATGCTGCCGAAATTTTCTTGAAAACCAAATGCACATTATACACTTACTAGTGAGATTAGGTGTTCAAGGATGGGATAGGTGGTACACATTTATTATATATAAGAATGACATCAAATGTATTTGTTGGCCTAGAAACCCATCCAAGATTGACTCATTAGGAGTAAATCTTGGATAGTCCCCGGTTTGGGACTGTTCTTGAACACCTAATCTCACTTAGGATGTAAGTGTATAATGTGTATTGGGTTTTCGAGAAAATTTCGGTAGCATTTCCCCATTTGTTCTCTAAGTACATATGTACTTAGAGAACAGCGGGGAAATGCTGCCGAAATTTTCTTGAAAACCAAATATACATTATACACTTACTAGTGAGATTAGGTGTTCAAGGATGGGATAGGTGGTACACATTTATTATATATAAGAATGACATCACATTATACGCTTAGGATGTAAGTGTATACCCTAATCTTTTCCTAATATATACTTGTTTCCTAATATATACTTGTTTTCTCTGATCATAGAATGGATAGATCATGGATGTCCATTCGTAATCGTTGCACCCCAGAGTTTATATCTGGTCTTGATCAGTTTATTAGATTTGCCGAGGAACATAGGAAAAAACCTACAGATAGGTTCTACTGTCCATGTAGGCATTGCGGTAACATCTTGAAAGTCAACACTGGTGAGGAAATCAAAAGTCATGTCATGTGCAACGGGATTGTACAAGGCTATACAGAATGGCACTGGCATGGAGAGATTTCAAAATCGAAACCAGTAGATGTCGATAGTAGTGCTTGGGTGGAAGAAGAAATTGCCTCCGATGACGTAAATGTGAACGAACCAGTTCCAGCAGACATCGTTGATGCGATGCTGGATAGTTGTAGGGTAGAGCACACCGATCCACCTCCTATCTTTACAAACATTGTGCATGATGCTGAGATACCGTTATACACAGGCTGTGCTAAGTTTACGAAGCTTAGCGCTGTTTTGAGATTGTATAAGTTGAAAGCTAACAATAGATGGAGCGACAAAAGCTTCACTTCATTGTTGACTTTGTTGAAAGAAATTCTTCCTGAAGGAAACGAGCTTCCAATCTCAACATACCAGGTAAAGAAAATGTTGTGTCCAATGGGAATGGAGGCCAAGAAGATACACGCATGCCCGAATGATTGTGTATTATTTCAAAAGGACTATGTAGATTTGAAAGATTGTCCAAAATGTGGTGCGTCACGGTATAAATTGACGACTTCGGGGGAGTCCAAAACTGGTTCTCCTGCCAAGGTGTTGTGGTATCTACCTATAATATCACGGTTTCAACGCTTGTTTGCAAATCCGAAAGATGCGAAGAATCTGAGGTGGCATGCAGATGTTAAGAAAAATAATGATGGGATCCTACGACATGCGTCTGATTCCCCACAGTGGAAGAAGATTGATCTACTGTACCCTAAATTTGGTGAAGAAGATAGGAATCTAAGACTTGGGCTTTGTACAGATGGGATGAATCCGTACGGGACATTGAGCAGCCAACATAGCACTTGGCCAGTCATGCTTGTTATATACAATCTTCCTCCCTGGATGTGTATGAAAAATAAGTACGTTATGTTGTCATTGTTGATATCGGGCCCTAAACAACCCGGAAATGATATCGATGTTTATCTTGAACCTTTGATTGATGACTTAAAGAAACTTTGGGCTGAAGGTGTGATGACCTATGATGCTTCAGCAAAAGAGACATTTCGTTTGCACGCTATGTTGTTTTGCACTATTAATGACTTTCCAGCATATGGGAATTTGTCTGGATATAGTGTCAAAGGAGCTAAAGCGTGTCCTATATGTGAAGAAAACACTGATTCAATAAGACTAAAACATGGCGGCAAGACTGTATATCTTGGTCATCGAAGGTTTCTTTCAAAATTCCATCCGTATCGTAGGAAGCGCAAAGCATTCAATGGATGGAATGATGAACGGAGTGCACCTAAACCTATACCAGGGGATGTTGTTTATGAAAGAGTAAAAGACATTGTCAATGAATTTGGTAAGAAATCACAATGTAGTATGGCCACACGGAGTGACAATTCTTCATTCAAGAAGAAGTCAATATTTTGGGATCTTCCTTATTGGAGTTCTTTGACAGTCAGGCATTGTATCGATGTAATGCACGTTGAGAAAAATGTCTGTGATAGCATCATTGGTACTCTATTAAATATACCAGGTAAGACTAAAGATGGGATAAAATCCAGACTGGACCTACGTGAAATGGGAATAAGGTCAGAATTAACAGAATTACGTGAAATGGGTAATAAAAGAACATACTTACCTCCCGCTTGTTACACGTTGTCTAGAAAGGAGAAGAAAACTTTTTGTGAATGCTTGGTAAATGTTAAGGTGCCACATGGTTACTCATCCAACATCCGTAGATTGGTATCAATGAAAGATCTGAAGTTGATAGGTCTTAAATCTCATGATTGTCACACTCTAATGCAACAAATATTGCCTGTGGCTATTCGATCTATATTGCCGAAGCATGTAAGGTTTGCAATTACCAGACTTTGTTTCTTTTTCAATAGTCTATGCAGCAAAGTTATTGACCCTGATACTCTCGATAATTTGCAAAGAGAAGTGGTTGTTACCCTATGTCAGCTTGAGATGTATTTCCCTCCTTCGTTCTTTGATATCATGGTACATCTTGTTGTCCACTTGACTAGGGAAGTGAAAATGTTGGGACCAGTTTTCTTGCATTGGATGTATCCTTTTGAACGATACATGAGCGTTTTTAAAGGTGATGTCCGAAACCGTTATCGGCCTGAAGGGAGTATTATTGAAGGTTATGTGGCGAGAGAGGTTATGGATTTTTGTAATGACTTTCTCAGTGGTAATGACACTCCTGATAATGACAAGAATATTGAGGAGGGCAAAGGAATTTTGGGATTACGGGTGAAAGTAATCAGCCGTGAGCAGTTGGAACAAGCTCACTTGTATATTTTACACAATATGGATGAAGTGAGTGTTTATATCGAGGAACATACCAATTTCATAAAGAGACAACATCCTCGAGCAAGTTCAATGTGGCTTGCTAGAGAGCATAATAAGACTTTTACTAAGTGGTTTGAAGATAAAGTCTTACATCAACTATCTCAAACACCAAATGATATTACAGAAACTATCAAATGCCTCGCCTTTAAACCAAAACCGAATGTTATGTCTTATGAAGGGTTTGACATTAATGGATTCACATATTACACAAAGCGCCAAGATGATAAGAGTGTCGTCCAAAATAGTGGGGTCACTCTTCAAGCGTCGACTATGTACTTTGCAAGTGCAAAGGATAAGAGTCCACGTGAAGCTAAAATGTCATATTACGGTGTCATTGAGGACATTTGGGAGTTTGACTACATAGATTTCAAAATTCCGCTCTTTAAATGTAATTGGGTTGATAACACCAAAGGAGTTATAGTGGATGAATTGGGTTTCACTTTGGTGAACTTTGAAAAGATTGGCGAGAAGGGTGAACCATTCATATTGGCATCACAGGCGAAACAAATATTCTATATCGATGATCCTGCAAATGATAAATGGTCGGTTGTTCTTCATGGTAAAAGACAGTTCATTGAAGATCCTATAGATGAAGAAGAGTACTATGATAAGTATGATGACTCCAGTCCATTCTCAGTTGGGTTGCCAACTCCACAAAATATTGAAGCTAATGATGACTTATATGTGCGCGGAGATCACAATGAAGGATTGTTAATTGATAAAAGATCACAATTTTAGAGACATGTATGTTTATACAAATGCTAAATGTTTGCCTTTTTCTAGTTAATACAAATGCTAAATGTTTGCCTTTTTCTAGTTAATACAAATGCTAAATGTTTGCCTTTTTCTAGTTAATACAAATGCTAAATGTTTGCCTTTTTAATGACATTTTCAGATGGCTGACCATGATGAGCATGATGTCCATGATGAGCATGAAGTCCATGATGAGCATGGCGAGGATACTAATGTAAGTTCTAAAAACATATCCTGTATTTCTATAAAATTCATTATCTTCTAGTTATGTCATATATCCTATATTTCTATATTGGGCTAAGTTAGTGTGTTTTATTTTTGTCAAATTTTAGGTTGATGCACCTGTACCCACTGAAGCACTGGAGCAACTTGATGCGCAACACCAGACACTTAACAAGAAAAGGGGCATCACCCTGTTGAAGAAGTTATTAGCGCTAAGTGGTAGTGGATCTAAATTGGTGGTGGAGTTTGATAATGGAGGAAATCCAATTGGAGTGAACCGCAATAATTTTGTGAACTATCTTGGGTGTACCACTCGGGGCCATTGTGGTGTTAAGTATGACAATTGGCATAAAGTTCCTCAAGCGAAAAAAGACTCGATATGGAAGGATTTATGCGTGAGTTATTATTATTTGCAATTCTATTTTGTAGATTACAAATTCTATTATTTGCAATTCTATTTTGGATACTAGTTAATAACATTTCTATTTTACAGAATCTGTTTGCATTGGATGAGAAGTTGCATCGTAAAAATGTGATGCAACGCGCTGGAAAGATGCTTAGGAATTATAGGACAAATCTGAACAGAGAATACATAAAAGAGGGTGATAAGAAGAAGAAGTCAGCCCTTGAACAATGGAACTTCTTGGACAAAGAAGATTGGGACAATTTTGTTGCTTCAAGAAAATCTGAAGAATTCAAGGTATTAGGCGTCACTCCTAATTTAATTAATATACATTGTATTCACCTATTCAAGATTAGCATTTAGTGCTACTAACCAAATCATTAATGTGCATACTAACTAGGCCCTCAGTGACGCACAAAAAGCAAGGCGTGCACTGAATGTGCATGACCACACTATGGGTCCAAAAGGCTATGCAAGCGTTCGCCAAAGACTACAGGCGGAGTCTGCGGCTACTCAGGAGTCTGCTCCTACTCAGGAGTCTGCTCCTACTCAGGAGTCTGCCACACCCATTCCTCGCCATGATATCTGGATAGCTGGCAGGCAAAACAAGAAGGGTGAAATAAAGAAGCCTGTAACTGCTGAGGCGGCTGCAAAAATGGTAAAATACAACTCTTAGAGAAATCATTTGAATATTGATTATTTGTGGTGTTAACTTACCAATTTCTATTTATGGTGATTAGCGGGAGCTGCACGAGCAGAGGAAACAAGGCACGTTCATCCCTCAGGGCACAAGGGATGAATTGACAGTTGCTCTGGGTAACCCAGAGCATCCTGGACGTGTTAGAGGTGCCGGCGCTGGTGTTGGCATCAAAGCATTCTTTGGGCCATCCCAGCGCAAACCCAGAGCGGGACTTTCTCAAGAAGAGGTAACCTATTCTTTTTTTAGAATGTTACTGCAAAAGGAAATTCATTAATAAGAAGCTAATGTTTCTTTTATCCATGTATAGGAGAATAAGAGAGTTGAGGATTTAGTTGCTAAGAAGATCAACGATGTAGTTGCTGAGAAGGTCAAGGAAGAATTGCTGCGGTGGCAGGCATCTCAGGCTTCCAATACGCCTATGGCGACCCACTCTTCTCCTGATGCACAGACTGCGAGTAATCCTGGAGACCCATCGCCTAGCACGTCTGCTGTAAGTATTGTTTATGACATTGTAGTTAGTCTTTTCAAGTTGTTATGTTTTCAAGATGATATGTATATATGTATAATATTCTTTACGTAAATTTGTAGGCATTGAAGCCATGCCGCTTAAGAATGCAAGACTACGTTGTTGCAGAGGCGCAGGCTTACCCGTCCCTTCCTGGGGCAATGTTTCACGGGACTCCAATGCCACAGGGCTACGTTCGTGTGAGCCCGATACGTGTGTTACCTGATTGGAGAGAAGCTACATTGCCATATGCCCACCCGGATATTGATACACTTGGTGAGGCAGAAGGCGGGGTGATATTGTGGCCCAAAGCAGATGTCGTCTACACGACTGAAATTGTAAGATAAATTTACATTGATTTAGACTGTTAATGTGTATATATGATGTCAACTGATCTGAAATTATATGTACAGGTTAAAAAGAAGACACCAGGAGCACCTAGGCCTCCACTTCCACTTCCCGCATTACCCGATTGGGTTCCAACTGACCTAACATACCCGTTAGGTCCTGCTTGTAGGGGAATGGCATGTTGGCTACGGGCACATAATGTACATTGCCCTATAATTATTTCTTTAGATGCAGATTATGCAGGTCAATCATACGATAGCTCTTTATTTATACAAGATATTATTGAGCTGTTTAAGTATGATTGGCTGAATACATCAATGATAGAGACATGGATAAGGTGAGATCTTGTTTATACATCCATATACCTTGTGTAAGATCCGGTGATCTGGTTTCTTATATATTAATGCATACGCCTATATGTTTTGCAGCTACCTAGTCGAAGATCATTGCAAACAATTTGCATTTGATCATGTGGGATTTTTGATTCCATCATTGATTAGTTTGGTAGCTAAAGATCCTGATAATGTTCAACAATACTGTATAGATGCTTTTACAATTTTTGGTCAGCAAAATAAGACGATAATAATAGCTCCATTCAATGTCAAGTAAGTTTACTTTATTTATAATTTGGACTTAAGAAAATTCCATTTTTATTTTGCATTTTGAGTTATTAATTGTTAACTTCTTACTTCTAGCGGTAGACATTGGGAGTTACTAGTTATTGTCCCCGGGACATTCACTGTTTATTATCTAGATCCTGCGGGGAGTACATTGAACACTAAAATTGGACACGTAATGAGAATGCCATTATTCTGGTGAGAAATATTTCATTTTTATATCCGTTAACATCTTTTATTACATTACTATTTACTTATGCAATTTATTGTGTTATATTAACATGTAGGGGTTTAGATGCATTCAAAAAGGCTGGAGGAACGGTCCCAAGGAAAAAGAACCAGCCAATAAATTGGCAGAACGTACAAGTAAGTTCCCGACTCAAATATATATATTATTGATGTGAATTGTGCTTAGTTGTATTATTTTGTATGTTTCAATTTATAGTGTGCTACACAAGACAATGGATGGGCATGCGCATACTATGTGATGCGATTTATGCAGATGATTATCAAATATGCCGCATTGGACATCGATACCATACGTGAGGTATTATATATAGTCTCATTAGTTAGTATGCAATATATCAATCTTATATTATTTTTATATTATTACTTATATATATACATCATTCTCTTTGCAGGTGTTTAAAACTGACAACACTACAGGTAAACGTTTAAAAAATATACATGCTCCATATACGATGGAAGCATTAAATGAAGTAAGAGAAGAATGGGCAAAAGCCATACAAGCAGTGGCAACTGTAAGATATAATTGGGATGTTGATAGCGATAATGAATGATACTATGTAAATGAATATTTCTGAATGTTAATACATGTATTTGAATGTTTCTATATGTGTGTGAATGTGAGAATTGAATTGATGTCTGAATGTATGTACTTGTGTAGAATTTTGCTTGTGACTTTTGCAGGTTTGCGGCCTGTTTGTAGGCTGATATCAATGGATGTCGTAAACCTGCAGTTCAGAAAACTGAACTGCAGGTTCTCATCCTGCTGACCAGCCACAGCAGGCCTGCAAACTGATTTGAAAAAAAAAAATATATAAATAGGCGTCGGTTATTTATAGAAAACCGTCAGGAAAGACCTACAGCGTCGGTTTTTTCAATAAACCGACGCCTGATGTGGCCAAAGCAGTCCTGGAAATGGCGTCGGATATTCATATCAAACCGACGCCTATTTAACATATAGGCGTCGGTCGTTTAGTATATAACCGACGCCAAAAGTGTTCGCGCCACAAAAAATGGCGTCATCTAGGGCACTTTATGCGTCGGTCATCTACTAAAAGACCGACGCTATATTCCATAGTGGCGTCGGTTATTTACTAAAACACCGACGCAGAAAGTGCCCTAGATGATGCCGTTTTCTGTGGCGCGAACCCTTTTGGCGTCGGTTCTCTACTAAACGACCGACGCCTATAGATTAAATAGGCGTCGGTTAAAAAACCGACGCCGAAGTGTTCGACCTTTAGCGGCGCCCACATAGGCGTCGGTCGGAAACCGACGCCAAATGGGGTTAAACGACCGACGCCAAAGGCCGTTTCTGTAGTAGTGATCCAAGTCTTGCAATCCAGCACTTGCGGGCTACTGTTTGCACAGTAGACAAACGTCGAGCACCAACAGGGTGCTCCTTCACACAGCAACTGAAGGCACCAAGGAGGAGAAAATGATAACGTTTTACCCCTTTTAACCCAAAGTCATGCTTTAACTTTCTAGTGGACAATTCATTCTGCTTTTGTCCTGTAAAGGAACGCCAGCCAGAGGACCTTGTCATTATTGAGCTGCAGGAGATCTTCCTTTTCACCAGCGAGGAACTCCTTGAAGAAGGAGTTGTTGAAGATGAGAGTTAGATGTCCATAGACCCTCGCATCCAGAACATTCCTTGTGAGCACATCCCAAATGTGGCCTCTAGACAAAGCAACAATGTCCTGGCCAGAGAGTCCCATCTGGATGATGAAGACTTCCTCAGATGGTCACTACCCTAGATAGCAGCAGACCCATCCGTCGAACACCTGGTGTGCGAGGCTCCTGGGAGCTCACAGGCACAAGTCTAGGCAGCATCTCGCACCGAGACACCTCAAAGAGCACTAGCCAAAGTCTCCCCGAGGAGCATTGGCTAGCAGGGGAGCATCGCCAGTAGAGCCGGAGCCGATGGAGGAAACGCGCCACCAAGTCATCGAGCCGGTTAAAGGACCCACCCAGTGACAGGCCCACTCGCCGCCGAAATCCCACAACACATTGTGGATGGAGACGATGGCCTTCACCACCCAGGAAGGCCTAGGAATCCTCAGAGGGAGGAGAAAGAGGTGCTGGTGAGGTTGGGAGGATAAACCCTCTCATCACCTGAGTGATGGAGCAGCAAACCACGATCCAGATCAGGTTGGGAATGGCTCTCTCCATCCATATCACTTGAACAATATGGAGTCGACATGTCGAAAACGCCAAACTATGGCCCAGACACTGATCCTCGTGGCGCCGCTCATCTCCTCATCTCCCGGTGCATCCGAGGCGACACTCTGCACAACAACCCTTCTCCAGCGCTTCGTTGTCCGATTCGAGCTCAGAAACCATTGTGACTGTTGATGGGCTAGGGGGAGGAAGGCGTCAATGCTGCACTCCCTCCCCCCAGTGGCAGCCGCCAAGGAAATCTAGAGTGAAGCGGGAGCTAACCCTAGAGAGAGAAGGCAACGAGCCATTCTCATACATGTGATATTATGTGTGAATAAATAATAAATAATGCATACACACTCACTCACACACACACATGTGTGTGTGTGTGCGCGCGCAATGCAAAAGAACATCACCAATAAGTTCTAGTGGGGATGAGGTGTATATCCATTCCCAAATTGGTAAATCATGCCTTAAAGTTGACTCGTTTGGATGCAACTGGGGGACTTGGAATAAGTTTAATACTAAGAATCCAACTAGCTAAGTCATAAGATAATATCAATAAAAATAGTGGTACAATAGATCAATCCCATGTAGGGTTTCAATGTAGAATTTAATGAGATTAAGTATTTTACCATGAACTTGAAACACTTTGTCATGGTTTAAACTTGATTGAACTTGTCAAAGTTTAATTCTTTGATTGATCTAATGGGATCATATTGTCTAAGACAACCTTAATATGGTTGGTCTTGAGTGGGGTCAATGGATTTAGGGTTGATGTTGAAAGAGGGTCGGTGGTGAACTCAACTAATTTGCAACTAACTCATTTGAATTAGAAATAAATATAACATACACAATGTACTTTCCTTTGAAAAGTCTGAAAACTATTGCCAACACTTTACCAAGTTACTGGCCTTCCATAAAGGTTGAAGGATATGCAATGCATATGGCTTGCAAAACTAATCTAAATATGCAAATCAACAATGCAGTGATTGAAATCGATTCATCAAATGTTTTCAAGCTAGTGGCTATTAAGAACATAGGATACAACCTTTTCATGCTAATTTTTAAGGAGATTGACAAACTCAAGACATATTTCTCTAGTTTAGGATGCCCCATGTTTTTCGGGAGGGTATTGTCGTTGCTCACAACTTAACCTTTATGGGTTTAGGTCTCAATAGGGAGATCATCATGTATGGTAACTACCCTAAGAATCTTTCCCACCTTTATGTAACGACTTCAACTTTTAATCCAATAGTTTGATTATCATAAAAAGAAACAAATACAAATTCGTGTAGAGTAGAGATAAATATGCTTAAGGTTAAATTATTTGAGTATGAGATGATGTTTCCCTTTGAAGAAAGGGAGACCAATGTCATATAGCATAAGTTAATTAGTTTCAAAATAAGAGCAACATGCAAATGATTCATGCAATGGCTCGTGTATTGTTTTATAGTTGAAATTTCCTAAGTTTAAATTGTGGTCTTGTCATGGAAGTCTATGAAGTCAATTGAGTTGATGCAAAGGTTGGTCACCTTGTCTGTCATCAGATTTAATTATTATCCTTGAAATCATGCTTGTTCATCTGGGCATGGAGTCAACCACTATGCAATTGATGGAGGTAAATCACAAGATGGAAATTCGTTCATATTCAAGTTTGCTCACTTAATTTAGAAGTTGTTCCAGAGGGTATCCATTCATTTTTGCCAGAATTCAATTGAGGAGAGATTTTATTCGAGCTCGCTTAGGGTTTTGATGATGGTCTGTGGATGACTTAGTTTCAAATGGGTCAAATTTAAGAAATTATTTATTTAACATATTCACCATCATCATCACACGATCTGTTTGTCAAAGTTGGGGTTGATGAAGCACATGATACACACGACATGAGGAACTCAAAATAGTAAATGAAACAAAACACAAGCATCGGCTATATCGATCACTATAGAACTAAAATTAAGCGATTGATATGAAAAGTTTAGATAACTTAGCAACTCATTACAAGTTCCTTGTGATAATTTAACATTAAAATCTTAAGGATCATGTGTCAAGAATCAGGGTAAATGACATTAGCTGCAAAATTATTTAAGTCCCCACTGCATGACACATGAAGATAGATCAATTATAGTCCTCAAATTAAACAAGAAAGGTTTACATTTTTAAACGAAAGATATCATAAGTTTAGGGTCAGGATTGTCAAAGTCACTTAACATAGAATAAAATGAAGATAGATCAGCTTTTGTTCTCAATATTCGATGTGACAGTACTAATCAAAAGATTCTTTATTTGTTATTAGGTAAATCACACATGCATAGAAGTGTTGTTGTTTTGCACAAGTTCTTCACCTTTCACAGCATGAAACCAAGAAACCTTTTATTACAACCCCAATCTTTTGGGTTCTTTTGGTGAGAAATGTAATTTCTCATATTAAAGATATTTGAACAAATAATGATATAATTTGTTTTGCATAGATGGATTTCAGTTACAATAGCCTCGTTGGTTGTTTTATGGGCCTATTGAGTAACAAAGCCCAATGTGTTTGAAAGAGAATAAAGATGGGAAGAAATCTAATAATAAAAGAATATGAGATAATGCTAAGAATAATGTGGAAATCTCTAGAAGAGTAAGTGTTTGTTCATAATAGAGTGGATTTTGAATCCACATGGTTTCTAATAAAAATTATAGCCAAAATAAATATAATAGAAAAGAAAGAAAGAGGAAAAGATTTGTATTGATGGAATAATAGCGTTAATCCCTTTGGTATCAAGGGTGCTTGTGGCAGAAGATAAAAAAAAATCAATTTCGTACATGAATAAATTATAAAGGGATTCTTATTGCCAAATCCATGTTTTAATAAGAATAAAAGTCAAGAGTTCCGTATAGGAAACACATGAGAATATGTTTGGTTGCTTCTTAAGTAAGATACCTTGCCTTTCGCTTTCTTTGAGATGACAACCAATTTCCAAAGAAAGAGATATCTTGGAAATACTTTTAGAAACATAATGAATAATATCCACGTATACTTTCCTTTAGTGTTGGTTATAATAATAAGAGAGAAAAAGGTAAGGTCATATCTTGCGGGAAACATGGTTTAATCCTCTCTTTAAAAGTTAGCTTTTGGTTTGTTAATACGAGAAAGAAAAAGAGGAACTGGAAAGTCATTATTGCCTAGGTTTGGAAACAAGCCTCAAAGAGGCATGGCTGGTGAGAAGGGCTCCATGAGCGATGAGTCTGTATAAATATATATAGGTAGCACCCCTTCCACTACCATCATGATCCTCCTTCTAAGCCTAGGGTTCTTTCTCATTATGGTTCACGATGGAAGCCGATCTATCAACCTCAAGTAGATAAGTATTAGACTACATCATCCTCTTGCTGCAATCACGTACCCCCTAGACCAAGAAAGAGTATACAAGACTTGTCCACCCTTTAATGTCTTCCTCTCCCCTAGCATGACGACGTCCTCCCTATCCTATTCGATCTGGAAGGCCTCACCGTGGTGATCTGGGCATCGTTGATCTGTGGATGTAGTGGCCACCTAAGGCGCCGAGGTCAGGCGTCATTCTTGATCTACAGCCGTGTAGATGACAAGTGTAGGGCGGCACTGAAGGGTTTGATTCTGACGGTCAGCACCATCGTCCCCTCTATGATGGGCGTCACATAGAACAATCCTTCCTTGCGTGAGGGGGAGGAGGACAGATGAACCATGAGCGCATGTGGTCATGGTAGGTGGGCTGGCAACCACAGCTGTGACTTGATGAGGGAGAGTGGACCAGGCTGTCGACCACCAGGGTCCGGATCATGAAGATACAGAGGAAGTCGAAGACCTCAGCCGCTGGAAGACTGGGCGCCAGAGTGAGCGCCGAAGCAAGCGGCGGTCGTAGCGTCGTGTTCCTGCATCAGTAGTGGTGGACGACGAGAACAAGAGAGAGAGTAGGATGGATGAAGACCTGGGCGACAGTGAATGGATCGGAGAGATTGATCGACACCATCAGACACCCTGCACCACATAGCGAGATCACGCAGGCGTGCGTGTCTGCAGTTACGCGGGAGCGGGGCTCAGCGACGTCGCACGGGATGGCGTCGTGAGGAGAGGGACAACCTGTGGCAAATTATCCGTATATCCCTGGAGGGTATGTTTTAAGGTAAGGGAAAATATGTCCTTTTATTATGTTTTAAGTATTGGCCAAGCCGACGCACAAAGCCAATTGGGAGATACCATCAAGTTTTAAGTGTTGACGTGGCGCTGTTGGATTGGCTTAAATATCTTTAAATTGCAAATATCATAGTAATTGCTAGGATAATCGGATTTAAACAAGTAATATATGAAACTTGCTCAGAAGAATGAGAGGAAACCGAATAAAATACTATCAGAACCTGATTAAGCTTCCTATTTTTAAAGTATCCACAATACATGTCTTAATGAGTTTAATTAAAAGGAAAATCTAGGTTTGCCCAAGACTGATGCTTAATTGAATAGATTCTTTTATGATATGTTAAATACCTGATTTAGACCTGTATGATGATGAAATCCTTGTTAATAGTGCATAATGGATGATTCTAAATTAGTAATCTTGTATATGCTATTTTAGGGTTTTGAAACTAATGTGAACATCTTAATATAATCTTAATGCTAGTGATGTCATCTAGGTATCATGAATAGTTTAATATATTTAAGATGATGATTAGGGTTTTGCCTAATATGCATAACTGAGATTGTAATCTTGGAAACCATGATATGATATAATTAGGGTTTGTAACCCTGCTCCCTAGTCCAAACATGAGATAACCCTAAACCATAGTTTAGGATAGCATCTAGATTTGAGTAATGTAATATGAATACATGGTGACACATATGTAGCATGCTTTATTTCAGATACTTGTTGATTACATGCTTAGTGGCTTGGATGTTTGGAACATTCTTAAAGTATATGATGTTCTGCATGGTTTCTACGATGGCATAAGGTATGTGGTTACGCCTATGAATATCCCAAATTGGTTTCTCGAGGATTTTCGAGGTTTTATCGATGACTTGAGTTAAACTGTTGGATGCATTTAATTCTTGCAATTTATAATGTGAATACGACTATCACCTAACATATGTGCCTACTAGCTCAGATCCTAGTCCCCTCTGTAGCTTTATAGATTGACCTAGTAAATGGCTACCAATGGGGTAGGTCCATCAGGTCATTAAATGATTTAGTAAATGGATACCAATGGGGTAGGACCATCAAGTCATCATGAGTTAGATATTGGGCTACCTTCGGGTAGTGCCATGCGAATCTATTACCCTAGGTATTGGCTACCTATAAGGTAGGACCATGGGGGTAAGAATCTACCTAAAGAGAGGTAGCATACAAGGGATAGCACAGAGTTAGGGGATAGGTAAGGATTGAGTAGTGTGTCTTAAAACGTAATCTTGGTTGTTAAATGATTAATTGAATGTTTACATTGTTAACATATTTGCATGATTATTGTTTCCCCCACATACCGGCTTCTTACTGACCGACGTTTTGTTTGTCGGCGTTTTAGGTACAATAAAAAAAACAAACAGTAAAGTGGAAGATGTGGAATTAAATGAGAATTAACATGCACGGGAGGATTAGTTAGAACAGTACCTTCATGGTTAGAAGTTTAGAAATCCCAGTTTCTAAAAGGTAAGCAAACTTTTATTTTATACAAGTTTTCAGTTTAGTTGGTAAAGTTTATTAATTATTATTGATTATTTGTCGAACCTTTGATCTGGATTATTAGATAACGGCTCTGCTCTCTTGGTCTCCCTTAAGTGGGGGTTACCGGGAGACAGGGTCATTACAATTGGTATCAGAGCATAGGTTCCTCACTTAATCCTTAATAATTATTAAATTTTACAAATTTTGTAGAACCCAAGGGAGTTATTAGAGGATTATCCGAAGGACAGAGGTGTCTAGAAAAGGATCACGACTGGGGGCTGGCAATATTTTCCTCCGCACCGCTAGTCAGAATATGAGGACTCCTGGATCTGTGTGACTGCCTGGAAAAAGTCTTAGGGCATGAATCGAAATAAGATACCTTTAGGAATCTCTCATCTTTTTCATCCCTTCGCAACTCAAATTCTGATAAGGACCTTAAGGATTAGGGTTTCCTCTCTTCTCCTCACCCTCTTGAGGTATGGGTAAGGTTGATAAGGATTAAGGAATCCTCCACCAAATTAATAAAAAGCATGTAAATAAGATGTCATGGACATAAGCTTAATAGAGTAAGCGTAAAAGAATAGATACATGCTTAGGTCGTATGACATAAGTTGTCATTTCCCTTTGGAGAGACCTGAGGCTAGACCTTCTTGTTTGGATGATGAGGAGAGAAAGTGAGTCTTGGAGGTAGAGATCTCCATTAAGGTAGAGACCTAGCACATCCTCTAAGGATGATGTTAACCCTAACCCTAAGTGGAGGTTAGAGATGACATGATGAGTTAGATAACATGGGTGACTGGGTGTTTGGATAGATATGCTTTTGGATTGCCATACGAGCCATGAGAGGTTGGATGACCTAGCACCTTTGGCAACCCAACCCTAGGGAGGGTCGGGCATGTTTGAGCAAAGGATAGCTCCTTCACAAAGGAAGTTAGAGAAGAACCTATAGAACCCTATGGGCTTGTGCAAGTAGGGTACAACTTGCACCCAAAGTACGTCCGTAGTGCTGGCAATGGGATGAAACCCTGTACAAGGAATCATGATGGATGTCTTATGGGATAAACATAAAGAGCTAAGGATAATCTTGAGCCAAACCTGAGTTGAGCAAAGGCTTCACCCATGTAGGGATACGCTGGTAAGCTTGATCCAACTTCATGTAGTGAGGCTGGATGTCGAGCTAGATCTAGAGAGAGAAAGCAGGACCCAAGAAAGAAGGTTGGAAGCTTAGATTCTGAGACATGAGGAATAGTGGGGAGTTGAGGATGATGCGACCTAAGGGGATGATAGTGGTTGTCTTATGCTTGATCCCTGGAGGTTGATGATATCTTGGTTGCCTCTAGAGGAACCAAACCCTAGAGAGAGGATGATGTTTCTAGTACATATGGTATAAGTGATTACCTACTGGATGAGATAAAGAGTGCTTTAGACCCTGAGGAGGTTTAAGTAACCAGTTGTGAGGCTTTATACCTAGTTGGTTGTCCTGAAAGAGGACTCAACTCCGAGGTGTTGCTCGAGTGAAGGATCATGGAAGTACATGACATACCTTGGACATGCTTGATTCATGGTTAAGAGATTGAGCATGCAGTCAGACACCCAAAGGTGAACCTAGGGTTCCTAGGCCTAAGAGGGGAAGCAGTGTACCCAATGCTGACGATGAGATTTGAGATCTCTATAGTTTCGAGCATGGTACTCCTCGTGTGTAGAGGTAAAGGAAACCCCTTAAATTAAGGGTATGCTTGATGAACCCCTCACGACTAAGTTGGTCTAATGTTGAGGATGAGAATAAGTGTGACCTAGCATGGTTTGGTAAGTGTCTTCCTGTGCCTTAGTAGCTTGCTAAGATTAAGCATGCTCCTGTGAATGTAAACCCTAAGGACGCTTGTGACCTTTGATATCAAGGTGTAGTTTCCTCCCATCCTGGGAGAGGGACCCTTTAGTAGGGAGTTTACCAGTTTGGTTGGTTTTGAGGTACCCTGAGGAGGTTTCATAGGATCTTGAGAAGCTAAGTGAAGAGTACATGGCATGGGAATGAACCTATAGACCCATAGATAACCATCTCTATGTGCATGTGGATGTGTTACCATGGAGGTAACCGATATGGGGCTTGACCAAGGTAGGCAGGTTGCCATGATCCCTATGAAAGGATGAAAGTCAGCCCATGAATGCAGGAAGAGAGATGATGAATGCTTGGGTAAGGTTCTAAGTTGGACATGTACTATGATATAATCCTAAGTCTATCCTAGGGCCAGGTAGGGGTAAGACCGATGGAAGTAGGAGTTGCCTAATTCCCTAGTTGCACATGACCATAGGGTCGGGAGGTAACATCTATCATTGTCTGAGGGCCATGGGTTAGGAGATTGATCACCTTCATAAACTCATGGGACCCAAAGGGCAGACGAGTAAGGCACTCTCTGGATGCATAAGGGAAGAGGGATGGCCCCAAAAGTGTCGGCACCCTATAGACCTAGAGGAGACGACCAAGGATTGTGTTTGGACCAAGTAGGTTCGAGACCAGTTTTCCATGGAAGCAACTTTGATATCATGATGTTGGTGATGTGGAGACATAAGTTGCACGTTTCAACTTAGAATTTAAGGTGTACTGGTGATGTGGGATGTATCATCTCTACTCGTGGAATAGGAAGAACTTTGTGTTTGGACGGCCGCCAAATGCTTATTTCCTCTTGTTATGGGAGGTAGAGATGGGATAGTACACATGCCATACACCAAGGATAAAAGATGATGCAAGTTGGAACGTTGCTAAGAGGTATGAGGACATAGATGATAACATACCTTGGTGGAGTGAATGGTACATGGATGGTTTGCAAACAATAAAAGGAATAAGGTAATCATTTTGTGAGAATGTTGTATCATGAGCTATGTGGAATTTGCAAGTGATACAAGGTTGAGTTTGATAACTAAGAAGATGAGATCAAAGTGTGCTCAATGAAGATAGACTTAGAGTTCGAGTTTGAGATGACAAATGAAATACATGGAAGTGTATGTCTTCAATGTTACCTAATACCTAAGGATGTGAAGTGGTAATGGATGCTCTGGTTGAGATAAAGTGCCTAGACGGAAGCTAGAAGAAGTTGAGGTTGTTAGGCTAACCTTAAGTTGAGAAAAAGAGATAAGTTTGGAAAGAAGATGTGTTTTGTCTAACACACAGACGTAACGATAATGATTGGTCAAGTTAGCGGTGGTTTGGTTAGCCAGCCTAGGCCTTGATGCAATAAAAGGATGGTTGTAGAACCTCAGATGTACTTCTTTGGAAAGGAAAGTGATAAAACCCTGATGAGAGTGGTTTAGGGCTTTTGAGGAATCGACCTTGAGGAATCATGACATATAGGAAATCATGAACACCATACACCATGAAACTACAAAGATAGTAAGTGATGGTAGAGCTTTGGATGCCTGATACATGTTGCATGTGTCCATGCAAGCCAGGAGGTGAAGGACGAATACCAGTAACCCAGTGCATGGATATAAAGTATAAAGAGTTCCCAAGAGGGGATGGGAGTTCATCACTATGGATGTTTTGAGTCTCCCCTTGACCAAGAAAGGTCAAGATGCAATATGGGTTACGATAGATCACTTTACCGAGATGACATGAGAAAGAAAGAGTACTATCACGGGACAGATCCGGTTGAACTACTTATAAGAGAGAGATGGTTCAATTACACCATGTTGCTAGTGCAAAGGTTTTGAGAATAACCTAAGGGTTCACTTCCATAAGGTGGAAGTAGGTACATGAAGAACTCGGTGTTAGTACCGCTTATCACCCCTAACTAATGGTTAGTATGATCCAGACTAGAGGGTCTGATGAGAGCAAGTGTGCTTGTTCAGGGTGATACATAGAGACATTTCTTAAGATGTGATGTTAACCACCATAGCCTTTATCAGGATGCAAGAGGTTCCATAAGGAGGTTGTGTCAATCATCACTTCATTAAGATGATGTTGGTGAAGGAGGCCTCGTGAAGGTCAGAAAAGAACCACAGTGTGTACAGATAAAGTTTCTTTGATCATGCAATGGCTGAGAGAGAGCCCAGTGGTGACATGAGTCACGAGCTGATGCAAAGAAGACTGACATGTAGTTCACTGTGGGAGAATATGTGATGTGAAAATCTGACCCCTCTAAGCTTCAGCTGAGAAAGTTGAGTCCCTGATATATGGGTCCATTTGAGATGGATTGGTGGAGATGGTTGTGTCGCCTTGCCCCTCAGGAATAACATGATGTGTAATGTGTTCCATGAGTCCGATCTAGAACACTATGTGAGGTACCCAAGCCGTGTGGTGAGCCCTAAACCTATTCAGCTTTATGAGAGGCTGAAATGTCTTGAGTTACCTATGAGGGTATGATATACCAAGGTAAGAAAGAAATCAGATGGAAGAATATGAGATGATAAAGGTTCTTGGGAAGCACCATGGAAAGGTTAAGACCACATGGGAGCCATGATGGACATATGAAAGGCTTATCCTGAGTTGTTTGTTTGCTTGGTGGAATTTTGAGGGCAAAATTCCTATAAGAGGGGAAGGATGTTACAACCCCAATCTTTTGGGTTCTTTTGGTGAGAAATGTAATTTCTCATATTAAAGATATTTGAACAAATAATGATATAATTTGTTTTGCATAGATGGATTTCGGTTACAATAGCCTTGTTGGTTGTTTTATGGGCCTATTGAGTAACAAAGCCCAATGTGTTTGAAAGAGAATAAAGATGGGAAGAAATCTAATAATAAAAGAATATGAGACAATGCTAAGAATAATGTGGAAATCTCTAAAAGAGTAAGTGTTTGTTCATAATAGAGTGTATTTCAAATCCACATGATTTCTAATAAAAATTATAGCCAAAATAAAGATAATAGAAAAGAAAGAAAGAGGAAAAGATTTGTATTGATGGAATAATAGCGTTAATCCATTTGGTAGCAAGGGTGCTTGTGGCACAAGATAAATAAATAGATCAATTTCATACATGAATAAATTATAAAGGGATTCTTATTGCCAAATCCATGTTTTAATAAGAATAAAAGTCAAGAGTTCCGTATAGGAAACACATGAGAATATGTTTGGTTGCTTCTTAAGTAAGATACCGTGCCTTTCTCTTTCTTTGAGATGATAACCAATTTCCAAATAAAGAGATATCTTGTAAATACTTTTAGAAACATAATGAATAATATACATGTATACTTTCCTTTAGTGCTGGTTATAATAATAAGAGAGAAAAAGGTAAGGAGTCATATCTTGCGGGCAACATGGTTTAATCCTCTCTTTATAAGTTAGCTTTTGGTTTGTTAATACGAGAAAGAAAAAGAGGAACTGGCAAGTCATTATTGCCTAGGTTTGGAAACAAGCCTCAAAGAGGCGTGGCTGGTGGGAAGGGCTCCATGAGCAATGAGTCTGTATAAATATATATAGGTAGCACCCCTTCCACTATCATCGTGATCCTCCTTCTAAGCCTAGGGTTCTTTCTCATGATGGTTCACGATGGCAAACGATCTATCAACCTCAAGGA
Source organism: Alisma plantago-aquatica (assembly GCA_963693085.1). Lineage (NCBI taxonomy): Eukaryota > Viridiplantae > Streptophyta > Magnoliopsida > Alismatales > Alismataceae > Alisma > Alisma plantago-aquatica. The sequence continues at coordinate 1,371,612,730 of OY856410.1, read as the reverse complement.
GATAAGTATTAGACTACATCATCCTCTTGCTGCAATCACCTACCCCCTAGACCAAGCAAGAGTATACAAGACTTCTCCACCCTTTAATGTCTTCCTTTCCCCTAGCATGACGACATCCTCCCTATCCTATTCGATCTGGAAGGCCTCACCGTGGTGATCTGGGCATCGCTGATCTGCGGATGTAGCGGCCACCTAAGGCACCGAGGTCAGGCGTCGTTCTTGATCTACAGTCGTGAAGAAGACAACTGTAGGGCGGAACTTGAAAAAAAAAACACTAGAGGGGGGTGAATAGAGTTTTTAAATAATTTTAACAATTTATTGAACTCAAACAATCAACCACAAGAATATTGGACAAGGGGACAAGGATTTAGAGTGGTTCCAACTTTAGCAAATACTAAAGTTGTCAGTCCACTACCCGGTTGCTTACCCAACCGGGATTTGGAAAGAATTTAATTTTATTACCTCGCAAGGACTTTACATAAAATTACAATTCTCTCCGTAAACCCTTCAAGCAGCCTTCACCTAGAAGTAATCGCACCAACCTTGAAGCAGCCTTCACCTAGAAGTAATTGCACCAACCTTGAAGCAGCCTTCCTCCTGAAGTAGCTTCCCGTTGCAATAGCCTTCTTGAAGTAGCTTCCCGTTTGCGATAGCCTTCTTAAAGTAGCTTGAAGTCCACCTTCTCCTCCGAGAGGAACCTTCTCCAATCTGCAGCCTCCAACCCTAGGAGTAGCAAGGAGAATACAAAGAATAAAAGGAACAAGAAGGAAAACAGAAATTACAACTTATCCTTTTAAGCACAAGGCTTGATTTGCCTATATCAAGCGTATTGATCTCCTAACCAATGAGTGTAGAAGTGTAAGTGTTGTGGAAAGGAGATGCTAGCCTATAGGACACGAAATTAGAGCAATGGGAATGAATAGCCAATGTTGGAATTGCTCTATTGCTCAAAACAGATTGCCAATGAGTATTCAAGCTCAAGTATAGCAC